>CM060623.1:5757623-6357623 GCA_030578275.1 Meda fulgida
AGCAGTGATAGATGCAGTGAGAGGTGCAGTGTGAGGTGCAGGAGCAGTGAGAGATGCAGTAAGAGGTGCAGGAGCAGTGAGAGATACAGTGAGAGGTGAAGGAGCAGTGAGAGATGGAATGAGAGGTGCAGTGAGAGGTGCAGGAGCAGTGAGAGGTGCAGTGAGAGGTGCATGAGCAGTGAGATATAGAGTGAGAGGTGTAGGAGCAGTGAGGAATGCAATGAGAGGTGCAGTGAGAGGTGCAGGAGCAGTAAAGGATGCAATGAGAGGTACAGTGAGAGGTACAGTGAGAGGTGCAGGAGCAATGAGAGGTGCATTGAGAGGTGCAGGAGCAGTGAGAGGTGCAGGAGCAGTGAGAGATGCAGTGAGAGGTGCAGGAGCAGTGAAGGATGCAGTGAGAGGTGCAGAGAGAGATGCAGTGAGAGGTGCAAGAGCAGTGAGAGATGCAATGAGAGGTACAGTGAGAGGTGCACGAGAAGTGAGAGATACAGTGAGAGGTAGAGGAGCAGTGAGTGATGCAATGAGTGGTGCAGGAGCAGTGAGGGATCCAAAGAGAGGTGCAGGAATAATGAGAGGTGCAGGAGCAGTGAGATATGCAATGAGAGGTGCAGGAGCAGTGAGAGATGCAGTGAGAGGTGCAGGAGCAGTGAGAGATGCAGTGAGAGGTACAGTGAGAGGTGCATGAGCAGTAAGATATAGAGTGAGAGGTAGAGGAGCAGTGAGGGATGCAATGAGAGTTGCAGGAGCAGTAAAGGATGCAATGAGAGCTGCAGTGAGAGGTGCAGGAGCAATGAGAGGTGCAGGATCAGTGAGCGATGCAGTGAGAGGTGCAGGAGCAGTGAGAGATGCAGTAAGAGGTGCAGGAGCAGTGATAGATGCAGTGAGAAGTGAAGGAGCAGTGAGAGATGGAATGAGAGGTGCAGTGAGAGGTGCAGGAGCAGTGAGAGATGGAATGAGAGGTGCAGTGAGAGGTGCAGGAGCAGTGAGAGATGCAGTGAGAGGTGCAGTGAGAGGTGCAGGAGCAGTGAGATGTGCAAGTGCAGTGAGAGATGCAATGAGAGGTGCAGTGAGAGGTGCAGGTGCAGGAGCAGTGAAGGATGCAGTGAGAGGTTTAGTGAGAGGTGCAGGGGCAGTGAGAGATGCAGTGAGAGGTGCAGGAGCAGTGAAAGATGCAGTGAGAGAAGCATTGAGAGGTGCAGTGAGAGGTGCAGGAGCAGTGAGAGATGTAGTGTGAGGTGCAGGAGCAGTGAGAGAAGCACTGAGAGGTGCGGGAGCAGTGAGATATGCATTGGGAGGTGCAGGAGCAATGAAAGATGCAATGAGAGGTGCAGTGAGAGGTGCAGGAGCAGTGAGAGATGCAGCGAGAGGTGCAGGAGCAGTGATAGATGCAGTTAGATGTGCAGGAGCAGTGAGATATGCAGTGAGAGGTGCAAGAGTAGTGAGATATGCAGTGAGAGGTGCAGGAGCAGTGAGAGATGCAGTGAGAGGTGCAGTGAGAGGTGCAGGCCCAGTAAGAGATGCAGTGAGAGGTGCAGTTAGAGGGGTAGGAGCAGTGAGAGATGCAGTGAAAGGTGCAGGAGCAGTGAGAGATGCAATGAGAGGTGCAGTGAGAGGTGCAGGAGTAGTGAGATATGCAGTGAGAGGTACAGTCAGAGGTGCTGGATCAGTGAGAGATGCAATGAGAGGTGCAGGAGCAGTGAGAGATGCAGTGAGAGGTGCAGGAGCATTGAGGGATGCAGTGTGAGGTGCAGGAGCAGTGAGAGATGTAGTGAGAGGTGCAGGAGCAGTGAAAGTGAAAGGTACAGTGAGAGGTGCAGGCCCAGTGAGATATGCAGTGAGAAGTGCAGTAGCAGTGAGAGATGCAGTTAGAGGTGTAGGAGCAGTGAGAGATGCAGTGAAAGGTGCAGTGAGAGGTGCAGGAGCAGTGAGAGATGCAGTGAGAGGTGCAGGAGTAGTGGAAGATGCAGTGAGAGGTGTAGGAGCAGTGAGAGATGCAGTAAGAGGTAGAGGAGCAGTGAGAGATGCAATGAGAGGTACAGTGAGATGTGCAGGAGCAGTGACAGGTGCAGGAGCAGTGAGAGATGCAGTGAGAGTTACAGTGAGAGGTGCAGCAGCAGTGAAAGATGCAGTGAGAGGTACAGTGAGAGGTGCAGGAGCAGTGAGAGATGCAATGAGAGGTGCAGTGAGAGGTGCAGGAGCAGTGAGATATGCAGTGAGAGGTACAGTGTGAGGTGCAGGAGCAGTGAGATATGCAGTGAGAGGTACAGTGTGAGGTGCAGGAGCAGTGAGAGATTCAATGAGTGGTGCAGTGAGAGGTGCAGGAGCAGTGAGAGATACAGTGAGAGGTGCAGGAGCAGTGAGAGATGCAGTGAAAGGTGCAGTAGCAGTGAGATATGCAGTGAAAGAAGCAGTGAGAGGTGCAGGAGCAGTGAGAGATGCAGTGAGAGATTTAGTTAGAGGTGCAGGAGCAGTGAGAGATGCAGTGAAAGTTGCAGTGAGAGGTGCAGGAGCAGTTAGAGATGCAGGAGCAGTGAGATATGCAGTGAAAGGTGCATTGAGAGGTGCAGGAGCAGTGAAAGATGCAGTGAGAGGTGCAGGAGCAGTGAGAGATGCAGTGAGAGGTGCAGGAGCAGTGAGAGATACAGTGAGAGGTAGAGGAGCAGTGAGAGCTGCAATGAGAGGTACAGTGAGAGGTGCAGGAGCAATGAGAGGTGCAGTGAGAGGTGCATGAGCAGTGACAGATGCATTGAGAGTTACAGTGATAGGTGTAGGAGCAGTGTGAGATACAGTGAGAGGTACAGTGAGAGGTGCAGGAGCAATGAGAGGTGCAGGGAGAGGTGCAGGAGCAGTGAGAGATGCATTGAGAGTTGCAGGAGCAGTGAGAGATGCAGTGCGAGGTACAGGAACAGTGAGAGATGCAGTGAGAGATACAGTGAGAGGTAGAGGAGCAGTGAGGGATGCAATGAGAAGTGCAGTGAGAGGTGCAGGAGCAATAAGAGGTGCAGTGACAGGTGCAGGGGCAGCGAAAGATGCAGTGAGAGGTGCGGGAGCAGTGAGAGACGCAGTGAGAGGTGAAGGAGCAGTGAGAGATACAGTGAAAGGTGCAGCAGCAGTGAGAGATGCAGTGAGAGGTACAGTGAGAGGTGCAGGAGCAGTGAGAGATGCACTGAGAGGTTTAGGCCCAGTGAGAGATGCAGTGAGAGGTGCAGTAGCAGTGAGAGATGCAGTGAAAGGTGAAGGAGCAGTGAGATATGCAATGAGAGGTGCAGTGAGAGGTACAGGAGCAGTCAGAGATAAAATGAGAGGTGCAGTGAGAGGTGCAGGAGCAGTGAGATATACAGTGAGAGGTACAGTGTGAGGTGCAGGAGCAGTGATATATGCAGTGAGAGGTACAGTGTGAGGTGCAGGAGCAGTGAGAAATTCAATGAGTGGTGCAGTGAGAGGTGCAGGAGCAGTGAGAGATGCAGTGAGAGGTGCAGGAGCAGTGAGAGATGCAGTGAGAGGTGCAGTAGCAGTGAGATATGCAGTGAAAGAAGCAGTGAGAGGTGTAGGAGCAGTGAGAGATGCAGTGAGAGATGCAGTTAGAGGTGCAGGAGCAGTGAGAGATGCAGTGAAAGGTGCAGTGAGAGGTGCAGGAGCAGTTAGAGATGCAGGAGCAGTGAGATATGCAGTGAAAGGTGCATTGAGAGGTGCAGGAGCAGTGAAAGATGCAGTGAGAGGTGCAAGAGCAGTGAGAGATGCAGTGAGAGGTGCAGGAGCAGTGAGAGATACAGTGAGAGGTAGAGGAGCAGTGAGATATGCAATGAGAGGTACAGTGAGAGGTGCAGTTAGAGGTGTAGGAGCAGTGAGAGATGCAGTGAAAGGTGCAGTGAGAGGTGCAGGAGCAGTGAGAGATGCAGTGAGAGGTGCAGGAGCAGTGAGAGATGCAGTGAGAGGTGCAGGAGTAGTGGAAGATGCAGTGAGAGGTGTAGGAGCAGTGAGAGATGCAGTAAGAGGTAGAGGAGCAGTGAGAGATGCAATGAGAGGTACAGTGAGATGTGCAGGAGCAGTGACAGGTGCAGGAGCAGTGAGAGATGCAGTGAGAGTTACAGTGAGAGGTGCAGCAGCAGTGAAAGATGTAGTGAGAGGTACAGTGAGAGGTGCAGGAGCAGTGAGAGATGCAATGAGAGGTGCAGTGAGAGGTGCAGGAGCAGTGAGATATGCAGTGAGAGGTACAGTGTGAGGTGCAGGAGCAGTGAGATATGCAGTGAGAGGTACAGTGTGAGGTGCAGGAGCAGTGAGAGATTCAATGAGTGGTGCAGTGAGAGGTGCAGGAGCAGTGAGAGATACAGTGAGAGGTGCAGGAGCAGTTAGAGATGCAGTGAAAGGTGCAGTAGCAGTGAGATATGTAGTGAAAGAAGCAGTGAGAGGTGCAGGAGCAGTGAGAGATGCAGTGAGAGATGCAGTTAGAGGTGCAGGAGCAGTGAGAGATGCAGTGAAAGGTGCAGTGAGAGGTGCAGGAGCAGTTAGAGATGCAGGAGCAGTGAGATATGCAGTGAAAGGTGCATTGAGAGGTGCAGGAGCAGTGAAAGATGCAGTGAGAGGTGCAGGAGCAGTGAGAGATGCAGTGAGAGGTGCAGGAGCAGTGAGAGATACAGTGAGAGGTAGAGGAGCAGTGAGAGATGCAATGAGAGGTACAGTGAGAGGTGCAGGAGCAATGAGAGGTGCAGTGAGAGGTGCATGAGGTGCAGGAGCAATGAGAGGTGCAGTGAGAGGTGCATGAGCAGTGACAGATGCATTGAGAGTTACAGTGAGAGGTATAGGAGCAGTGTGAGATACAGTGAGAGGTACAGTGAGAGGTGCAGGAGCAATGAGAGGTGCAGGGAGAGGTGCAGGAGCAGTGAGAGATGCAGTGAGAGTTGCAGGAGCAGTGAGAGATGCAGTGCGAGGTACAGTGAGAGGTGCAGGAACAGTGAGAGATGCAGTGAGAGATACAGTGAGAGGTAGAGGAGCAGTGAGGGATGCAATGAGAGGTGCAGTGAGAGGTGCAGGAGCAATAAGAGGTGCAGTGAGAGGTGCAGGGGCAGTGAGAGATGCAGTGAGAGGTGAAGGAGCAGTGAGAGATGCAGTGAAAGGTGCAGGAGCAGTGAGAGATGCAGTGAGAGGTACAGTGAGAGGTGCAGGAGCAGTGAGAGATGCAGTGAGAGGTTTAGGCCCAGTGAGAGATGCAGTGAGAGGTGCAGGAGCAGTGAGAGATGCAGTTAGAGGTGCAGGAGTAGTGAGAGATGCAGTGAAAGGTGCAGTGAGAGGTGCAGGAGCAGTTAGAGATGCAGGAGCAGTGAGACTTGCAGTGAAAGGTGCATTGAGAGGTGCAGGAGCAGTGAAAGATGCAGTGAGAGGTGCAGGAGCAGTGAGAGATGCAGTGAGAGGTGCAGGAGCAGTGAGAGATACAGTGAGAGGTAGAGGAGCAGTGAGAGATGCAATGAGAGGTACAGTAAGAGGTGCAGGAGCAATGAGAGGTGCAGTGAGAGGTGCAGGAGCAGTGAGTGATTCAATGAGAGGTACAGTGAGAGGTGCAGGAGCAGTGAGAGGTGCACGAGCAATGAGAGGTGCATTGAGAGGTGCAGGAGCAGTGAGAGGTGCAGGAGCAGTGAGAGATGCAGTGGCAAGTGCAGGAGCAGTGATAGATGCAGTGAGAGGTGCAGTGTGAGGTGCAGGAGCAGTGAGAGATGCAGTAAGAGGTGCAGGAGCAGTGAGAGATACAGTGAGAGGTGAAGGAGCAGTGAGAGATGGAATGAGAGGTGCAGTGAGAGGTGCAGGAGCAGTGAGAGGTGCAGTGAGAGGTGCAGGAGCAGTGATAGAGGCAGTGAGAGGTGCAGGAGCAGTGAGAGATGCAGTGAGAGGTACAGTGAGAGGTGCATGAGCAGTGAGATATAGAGTGAGAGGTGTAGGAGCAGTGAGGAATGCAATGAGAGGTGCAGTGAGAGGTGCAGGAGCAGTAAAGGATGCAATGAGAGGTACAGTGAGAGGTACAGTGAGAGGTGCAGGAGCAATGAGAGGTGCATTGAGAGGTGCAGGAGCAGTGAGAGGTGCAGGAGCAGTGAGAGATGCAGTGAGAGGTGCAGGAGCAGTGAGAGATGCAGTGAGAGGTGCAGTGTGAGGTGCAGGAGCAGTGAGAGATGCAGTAAGAGGTGCAGGAGCAGTTAGAGATACAGTGAGAGGTGAAGGAGCAGTGAGAGATGGAATGAGAGGTGCTGTGAGATATGCAGGAGCAGTGAGAGATGCAGTGAGAGGTGCAAAAGCAGTGAGAGATGCAATGAGAGGTCTAGTGAGAGGTGCAGGTGCAGGAGCAGTGAAGGATGCAGTGAGAGGTGCAGTGAGAGATGCAGTGAGAGGTGCAAGAGCAGTGAGAGATGCAATGAGAGGTACAGTGAGAGGTGCACGAGAAGTGAGAGATACAGTGAGAGGTAGAGGAGCAGTGAGTGATGTAATGAGAGGTGCAGGAGCAGTGAGAGGTGCACGAGCAATGAGAGGTGCATTGAGAGGTGCAGGAGCAGTGAGAGGTGCAGGAGCAGTGAGAGATGCAGTGGCAAGTGCAGGAGCAGTGATAGATGCAGTGAGAGGTGCAGTGTGAGGTGCAGGAGCAGTGAGAGATGCAGTAAGAGGTGCAGGAGCAGTGAGAGATACAGTGAGAGGTGAAGGAGCAGTGAGAGATGGAATGAGAGGTGCAGTGAGAGGTGCAGGAGCAGTGAGAGGTGCAGTGAGAGGTGCAGGGGCAGTGATAGAGGCAGTGAGAGGTGCAGGAGCAGTGAGAGATGCAGTGAGAGGTACAGTGAGAGGTGCATGAGCAGTGAGATATAGAGTGAGAGGTGTAGGAGCAGTGAGGAATGCAATGAGAGGTCCAGTGAGAGGTGCAGGAGCAGTAAAGGATGCAATGAGAGGTACAGTGAGAGGTACAGTGAGAGGTGCAGGAGCAATGAGAGGTGCATTGAGAGGTGCAGGAGCAGTGAGAGGTGCAGGAGCAGTGAGAGATGCAGTGAGAGGTGCAGGAGCAGTGAGAGATGCAGTGAGAGGTGCAGTGTGAGGTGCAGGAGCAGTGAGAGATGCAGTAAGAGGTGCAGGAGCAGTTAGAGATACAGTGAGAGGTGAAGGAGCAGTGAGAGATGGAATGAGAGGTGCTGTGAGATGTGCAGGAGCAGTGAGAGATGCAGTGAGAGGTGCAAAAGCAGTGAGAGATGCAATGAGAGGTCTAGTGAGAGGTGCAGGTGCAGGAGCAGTGAAGGATGCAGTGAGAGGTGCAGTGAGAGATGCAGTGAGAGGTGCAAGAGCAGTGAGAGATGCAATGAGAGGTACAGTGAGAGGTGCACGAGAAGTGAGAGATACAGTGAGAGGTAGAGGAGCAGTGAGTGATGTAATGAGTGGTGCAGGAGCAGTGAGGGATGCAAAGAGAGGTGCAGGAGCAATGAGAGGTGCAGGAGCAGTGAGAGATACAATGAGAGGTGCAGGAGCAGTGAGAGATGCAGTGAGAGGTGCAGGAGCAGTGAGAGATGCAGTGAGAGGTACAGTGAGAGGTGCATGAGCAGTGAGATATAGAGTGAGAGGTAGAGGAATAGTGAGGGATGCAATGAGAGTTGCAGGAGCAGTAAAGGATGCAATGAGAGCTGCAGTGAGAGGTGCAGGAGCAATGAGAGGTGCAGGATCAGTGAGCGATGCAGTGAGAGGAGCAGGAGCAGTGAGAGATGCAGTAAGAGGTACAGGAGCAGTGATAGATGCAGTGATAAGTGAAGGAGCAGTGAGAGATGGAATGAGAGGTGCAGTGAGAGGTGCAGGAGCAGTGAGAGATGCAGTGAGAGGTGCAGTGAGAGGTGCAGGAGCAGTGAGATGTGCAAGTGCAGTGAGAGATGCAATGAGAGGTGCAGTAAGAGGTGCAGGTGCAGGAGCAGTGAAGGATGCAGTGAGAGGTTCAGTGAGAGGTGCAGGGGCAGTGAGAGATGCAGTGAGAGGTGCAGGAGCAGTGAAAGATGCAGTGAGAGAAGCAGTGAGAGGTGCAGTGAGAGGTGCAAGAGCAGTCAGAGATGCAGTGTGAGGTGCAGGAGCAGTGAGAGATGCAGCGAGAGGTGCAGGAGCAGTGAGAGATGCAGTTAGAGGTGCAGGAGCAGTGATAGATGCAGTTAGATGTGCAGGAGCAGTGAGATATGCAGTGAGAGGTGCAAGAGTATTTAGATATGCAGTGAGAGGTGCAGGAGCAGTGAGAGATGCAGTGAGAGGTGCAGTGAGAGGTGCAGGCCCAGTAAGAGATGCAGTGAGAGGTGCAGTTAGAGGTGTAGGAGCAGTGAGAGATGCAGTGAAAGGTGCATTGAAAGGTGCAGTGAGAGGTGCAGGAGCAGTTAGAGATCCAGTGAGAGTTGCAGGAGCAGTGGAAGATGCAGTGAGAGATGAAGGGAGAGGTACAGTGAGAGGTGCAGGAGCATTGGGAGATACAGTAAGAGGTAGAGGAGCAGTGAGAGATGCAGTGAGAGGTGCAAGAGTATTTAGATATGCAGTGAGAGGTGCAGGAGCAGTGAGAGATGCAGTGAGAGGTGCAGTGAGAGGTGCAGGCCCAGTAAGAGATGCAGTGAGAGGTGCAGTTAGAGGTGTAGGAGCAGTGAGAGATGCAGTGAAAGGTGCAATGAAAGGTGCAGTGAGAGGTGCAGGAGCAGTTAGAGATCCAGTGAGAGTTGCAGGAGCAGTGGAAGATGCAGTGAGAGATGAAGGGAGAGGTACAGTGAGAGGTGCAGGAGCATTGGGAGATACAGTAAGAGGTAGAGGAGCAGTGAGAGATGCAATGAGAGGTACAGTGAGAGGTGCAGGAGCAGTGAGAGATGCAGTGAGAGTTACAGTGAGAGGTGCAGGAGCAGTGAAAGATGCAGTGAGAGTTGCAGGAGCAGTGAGAGATGCAATGAGAGGTGCAGTGAGAGGTGCAGGAGCAGTGAGATATGCAGTGAGAGGTACAGTCAGAGGTGCTGGATCAGTGAGAGATGCAATGAGAGGTGCAGGAGCAGTGAGAGATGCAGTGAGAGGTGCAGGAGCATTGAGGGATGCAGTTCGAGGTGCAGGAGCAGTGAGAGATGCAGTGAGAGGGGCAGGAGCAGTGAAAGTGAAAGGTACAGTGAGAGGTGCAGGCCCAGTGATATGCAGTGAGAGGTGCGGTAGCAGTGAGAGATGCAGTTAGAGGTGTAGGAGTAGTGAGAGATAAAGTGAAAGGTGCAGTGAGAGGTGCAGGAGCAGTGAGAGATGCAGTGAGAGGTGCAGGAGTAGTGGAAGATGCAGTGAGAGGTGCAGGAGCAGTGAGAGATGCAGTAAGAGATAGAGGAGCAGTGAGAGATGCAATGAGAGGTACAGTGAGATGTGCAGGAGCAGTGAGAGGTGCAGGAGCAGTGAGAGATGCAGTGAGAGTTACAGTGAGAGGTGCAGCAGCAGTCAAAGATGCAGTGAGAGGTACAGTGAGAGGTGCAGGAGCAGTGAGAGATGCAATGAGAGGTGCAGTGAGAGGTGCAGGAGCAGTGAGATATGCAGTGAGAGGTACAGTTTGAGGTGCAGGAGCAGTGAGATATGCAGTTAGAGGTACAGTGTGAGGTGCAGGAGCAGTGAGAGATTCAATGAGTGGTGCAGTGAGAGCTGCAGGAGCAGTGAGAGATACAGTGAGAGGTGCAGGAGCAGTGAGAGATGCAGTGAGAGGTGCAGTAGCAGTGAGATATGCAGTGAAAGAAGCATTGAGAGGTGCAGGAGCAGTGAGATATGCAGTGAGAGATGCAGTTAGAGGTTCAGGAGCAGTGAGAGATGCAGTGAAAGGTTCAGTGAGAGGTGCAGGAGCAGTTAGAGATGCAGGAGCATGGAGATATGCAGTGAAAGGTGCATTGAGAGGCGCAGGAGCAGTGAAAGATGCAGTGAGAGGTGCAGGAGCAGTGAGAGATACAGTGAGAGGTAGAGGAGCAGTGAGAGATGCAATGAGAGGTACAGTGAAATGTGCAGGAGCAGTGAGAGGTGCAGGAGCAGTGAGAGATGCAGTGAGAGTTACAGTGAGAGGTGCAGCAGCAGTCAAAGATGCAGTGAAAGGTACAGTGAGAGGTGCAGGAGCAGTGAGAGATGCAATGAGAGGTGCAGTGAGAGGTGCAGGAGCAGTGAGATATGCAGTGAGAGGTACAGTGTGAGGTGCAGGAGCAGTGAGATATGCAGTGAGAGGTACAGTGTGAGGTGAAGGAGCAGTGAGAGCTTCAATGAGTGGTGCAGTGAGAGGTGCAGGAGCAGTGAGAGATACAGTGAGAGGTGCAGGAGCAGTAAGAGATGCAGTGAGAGGTGCAGTAGCAGTGAGATATGCAGTGAAAGAAGCAGTGAGAGGTGCAGGAGCAGTGAGAGATGCAGTGAGCGATGCAGTTAGAGGTGCAGGAGCAGTTAGAGATGCAGGAGCAGTGAGATATGCAGTGAAAGGTGCATTGAGAGGTGCAGGAGCAGTGAAAGATGCAGTGAGATGTGCAGGAGCAGTGAGAGATGCAGTGAGAGGTGCAGGATTAGTGAGAGATACAGTGAGAGGTAGAGGAGCAGTGAGAGATGCAATGAGAGGTACAGTTAGAGGTGCAGGAGCAATGAGAGGTGCAGTGAGAGGTGCATGAGCAGTGACAGATGCATTGAGAGTTACAGTGAGAGGTGTAGGAGCAGTGTGAGATACAGTGAGAGGTACAGTTAGAGGTGCAGGAGCAATGAGATGTGCAGGGAGAGGTGCAGGAGCAGTGAGAGATGCAGTGAGAGTTGCAGGAGCAGTGAGAGATGCAGTGCGAGCTACGGTGAGAGGTGCAGGAACAGTGAGAGATGCAGTGAGAGATACAGTGAGAGGTAGAGGAGCAGTGAGGGATGCAATGAGAAGTGCAGTGAGAGGTGCAGGAGCAATAAGAGGTGCAGTGAGAGGTGCAGGGGCAGCAAAAGATGCAGTGAGAGGTGCAGGAGCAGTGAGAGACGCAGTGAGAGGTGAAGGAGCAGTGAGAGATACCGTGAAAGGTGCAGGAGCAGTGAGAGATGCAGTGAGAGGTACAGTGAGAGGTGCAGGAGCAGTGAGAGATGCAGTGAGAGGTTTAGGCCCAGTGAGAGATGCAGTGAGAGGTGCAGTAGCAGTGAGTTATGCAGTGAAAGAAGCAGTGAGAGGTGCAGGAGCAGTGAGAGATGCAGTGAGAGATGCAGTTAGAGATGCAGTGAAAGGTGCAGTGGGAGGTGCAGGAGCAGTTAGAGATGCAGGAGCAGTGAGATATGCAGTGAAAGGTGCATTGAGAGGTGCAGGAGCAGTGAAAGATGCAGTGAGAGGTGCAGGAGCATTGAGACATGCAGTGAGAGGTGCAGGAGCAGTGAGAGATATAGTGAGAGGTAGAGGAGCAGAGAGAGATGCAATGAGAGGTACAGTGAGAGGTGCAGGAGCAATGAGAGGTGCAGTGAGAGGTGCAGGAGCAGTGAGTGATGCAGTGAAAGAAGTAGTGAGAGGTGCAGGAGCAGTGAGAGATACAGTGAGAGGTAGAGGAGCAGTGAGGGATGCAATGAGAGGTGCAGGAGCAGTGAGGGATGCAAAGAGAGGTGCAGTGAGAGGTGCAAGAAAAATGAGAGGTGCAGTGAGAGGTGCAGGAGCAGTGAGAGATGCACTGAGAGGTGGAGGAGCTGTGAGAGATGCACTGAGAGGTACAGTGAGAGGTGCATGAGCAGTGAGATAAACAGTGAGAGGTGTAGGAGCAGTGAGGAATGCAATGAGAGGTGCAGGAGCGGTAAAGGATGCAATGAGAGGTACAGTGAGAGGTAGAGTGAGAGGTGCAGGAGCAATGAGAGGTGCATTGAGAGGTGCAGGAGCAGTGAGAGGTGCAGGAGCAGTGAGAGATGCAGTGAGAGGTGCAGGAGCAGTGAAAGATGCAGTGAGAGGTGCAGTTTGAGGTGCAGGAGCAGTGAGAGATGCAGTGAGAGGGGCAGGAGGAGTGAGAGATACAGTGAGAGGTAGAGGAGCAGTGAGAGATGCAATGAGAGGTACAGTGAGAGGTGCAGGAGCAATTAGAGGTGCAATGAGAGGTGCATGAGCAGTGACAAATGCATTGAGAGTTACAGTGAGAGGTGTAGGAGCAGTGTGAGATACAGTGAGAGGTACAGTGAGAGGTGCAGGAGCAATGATAGGTGCAGGGAGAGGTGCAGGAGCAGTGAGAGATGCAATGAGAGGTACAGTGAGATGTGCAGGATTAGTGAGAGGTGCAGTGAGAGGTGCAGTCTGAGGTGCAGGAGCAGTGAGAGATGCAGTGAGAGGCGCAGGAGCAGTGAGAGATACAGTGAGAGGTAGAGGAGCAGTGAGAGATGCAATGAGAGGTACAGTGAGAGGTGCAGGAGCAATTAGAGGTGCAATGAGAGGTGCACGAGCAGTGAGAGATACAGTGAGAGGTAGAGGAGCAGTGAGGGATGCAATGAGAGGTGCAGGATCAGTGAGGGATGCAAAGAGAGGTGCAGTGAGAGGTGCAAGAAAAATGAGAGGTGCAGTGAGGGGTACTGAAAATCCTGACTGAATCATGGTGAGAAAAACAGTCATTGGTATAAAATGAATACAAAAGGGGAGACAGAACACACCCTTGGGGGGTTCCAATGCTGGTGGACATTGATTTTGACAAGAGGTTCTTAACTTTAACCACTTGTGATCTGTCTGTTAAAAAAAATCAAGGATCCACTTACATAAGGACTCTTTAACACCCAACCCCAGGAGTTTGTCACACAGTCTCTTTGGTATAATATTATTAAAAGCAGAACTAAAATCAATAAATAGTACCCGTGCATATGTGAATTGAATAGATGTGTGTGAATTACCCACCAGTGCTTTAGCAACAACACCACATCTTACTATTACACCAGATTTAGTTGGAAGGTTTGTGATTGTTAAATATTATGCCCAGCCATTTGTAGGCCAAATCCTGAATCTGGTGGGTGTTGATGAACTTTAAGTGAGCTGCATGCATCAACAATGGGCAAAAAATGCCTTTGTGTGGCCAACCACCCCAGATGTAATATTTTATTACATATCTGACATTCAAGCCATCCTATGGGAGCCTGAGCCATTAAGAAACCGTTCATCACAACTATGTATCCCAGACTGGGAGAAATTCCAAAACATGTGGTAGTCACATAGCCACACTCATTGTGGGTGTCACAGAACAAAAATGTATGAAGTTCATATGTGATATGGAAGGGAGGACTCAAGAGCAAGAGCGACAGTCACAGTTCCTTTAATGAGACAAGGATCGGACCACAGGTAATACAAACAGAAAGTCAATACATAGCAACAGAAGATTCCAGTAGACTGGTAATATCACATGAACATAAATCTCCTCTGTGGTACAGGTAGAAACGAACAGCAGGCCAGTGATCCAGCGGTAGAGACTGGCTACAGCACATGAACACAAATCCCCTCTGTAGTACAGATAGAACGAACAGCGGGCCGGAGAAAGCGCGGCTCGATGACTCACGGAACTGGATACTGAGGATAAGCAGGTATTCAGCCTCTTGCACGGAAGGTCTCTGTGGGTGTATAGATGAGCACAGGATAATACCGGTAGATGTATAACGTAGAGATGATAGACAGGACAAGACAGGAGATAAACTCTGGTTTGTTGGCTACTGAGACATCGAACAATCTGACAACAAGACAGGGCAAGAGAGGGTTAGAAAAAGCCGAGATAATGAGAGGAGATGAGGAACAGGTGGGAAGAAACAAGCGAGAGGGAAAGTGGACACAGCTGTCAGTAATGAGAGAGAAAGTGGTGAGTGAAAGAGCGTGAGAGTGAGTGTGTGTGTGTGGGTGAGTGGGTGTGTGTCCAGCAGAGGGAGACAGAGGACGAGGCAGGATCATGACATCATATGGAAATGTTCAAAAGTTCCAATCATAAGTTCCAATCTTCCCCTTCATTAATTGTTTATCATCAACACACTTCATTAATTGTTGTGAATTCATCTGATTAGATAGATTTGTTACACAAATGGTTACGTGAATGCTTACAATGTCACTTAATGAGTAGGTATAATTTCTAATGTAGGTAATGCTATTACCAAATCAAATGTAGGTACAAAATGTATGAAATATGTTCATGTTTTATCACAAAATGTATGAAATGCTGTTGCATTTAGGTGTTGGCTGAATTAATCAATTTACATAAAAAACACATTAAACATTAAATGTGTTACATTAAAACTTTTTTTTAAATCATTAAAAACGTGTCAGTGTTTCTTACATTGTTTCAAGTTTGAGTGTTGGAAAGAAAAATGATACCAAGGATGGTTTTCATGGTAATGCTGAAACATGTTGCAGAATGTCCTTCCGTCTAACAGTATGTCTAAGGAGTTAATTTTGTGCCATAATTAAACAAACAAATGCAGAATTTTGCAAACAAACTCAATCTGCTTTGCAAAGGAAAACTCGTCTCGCACACAAACAGAAAGCAATGTGCAAATACAAAGGTCAATTTGAGCGAAAATGAGCAGAGTAACAAATATGTATAGTGTTTTACAAATATAAATAAACGAGCCTAGATCATATTTCACAAATAAATACAAACCATCCTACAAATTGCTTGTAACCTTTGAACAAATACCAAACCTATTGCATACAAATGCATACCTGTCTGTTACGACTGTGCAGATGGCTTTTTATGAGAATTCTCGTCTTGATTTTCTCACAAATGCAGTTCAGCAACTTCCTCTTCCAAAACAGTAGATGGCGCTAAACTAGGGGATTAATTTAGAGTTAGTCTCCCGGGAGAAGGACTGGTTTGAAACGCGTGCTTGACTTTGCCTACTACAGCTGTGGAAAATGAGCGGTGAACGGGTGAGTTTCTGTCTTCTTACTGCATCTATAATTAACATTTTGAGGTTTTCTTTGCAAAATGTTTATTACATATCTAGACAAAAATCCACATTAGCACTCAGTAGCACTCCACTCTCTCTCTAGGATAGTGGATTCTAGCTATAAACTGAAAGCCCTTCCGTCATATGTTGCTTTTAAAAAAAAAAGCGAAATGACTAAATTAGAGATTATGTCTACACTGAACGAATCTATTTCTTTCTTTCTCCATAAATTAATGAAAACATTAAATTTAATTGAAAGGATTTTTCTGTCCAAAATAATTTGGGCACTACATACGTCACCGGCAAGTTAAGAAACAATTGTATATTTTTTGTTTCGTTCATTAGGCCTAATTATTTTATTACATTAACATTTAAGCTGACTGAATTCCAACTAAATAAATAATGAGAGGCTGGGACCCTTTCAAAAAGTAGACAAAAATGGTTGTTAGTGGACGGCTACAGAGTGAAAGATATTTTTATCATGTGTAATGCTTTTTCCTTATTACATTTCAGGTTTTTAATGGGACTTAAGTACTCTACACCCTTTCTAGAACATTACAGTCTTGCATTCCAGATTACATTTTGTATAAACCATTATTAATGTTTAGCATGTTGCAGTTCAGATTGTAATTACTATATGTCTGTGTCTGTCCATCAATCTCCCAGGTGGTTCGCATAATGATGGAGCGGTTTCAATCTCGACTTCAGCACATTCTCGGTCGGCAACCTCTGGACCTAGACTATTTACAATTCATATGCACACATGAGATTGTGTTGTTTAGTGCATTTTCTGATCAGGTTTATCTTCCTGAGAGTATTGTGGATGGTCTCGCAGAACTGTACAGATTAGTTACAGAAAAAATCGAATCAAGTCGTGGAAGTGTTAATTCAAGTCACTCATGGGGCAGATTACCTGCTGCATCTACTCCATCAAGGTCTCCCTGTGTCATGCATTGCCAGTCTTCTCTGAGTGTCTAGGCGGACAGTGTACAGACGAATGGCAGATTTAAACATCACTGTTAGAGGTCTATACAGCCCTTTATCAGACTCAGAACTTGATAACCTTGTTGGTGAAATCAAAGAAAGCATGCCACATGCAGGTTATCGGCTTGTTAAGGGGAGTTTGCAAGCCAGAGGACACAGGGTTCAGTGGGAGAGAGTTAAGGCCTCAATGCATCGTGTTGACACCATGGGTATCCTTTTCCGTTTGAACATGCTAGGGTGTGTTGTGCGGCGCAAGTACTCCATTCCTGGACCAAAATCACTTGTACACATTGATACCAACCACAAACTGATCCGGTGAGTGAGTGTCTATCTGTCTCTATATCTTTCTGTCTGTATCAATCAACTTTTCAATGTAGTTGATTTTGTTGTCTCAAAGAAATGCTTAATTTTAAAATGAGTTGTCTATTGAATACTAAGGTACAATATAGTCATCTTTGGTGGCATTGACGGATTTTCCAGAAAGGTAATAATATCTTATAAAACACAAGTCAACAAGGTCAGCTTGACCAAACTTTATTAACTAATTTATGTCCTGTTTTTTTCTGATAGATCATGTACCTAGGTGTCGCAAATAACAATCTGTCATCTACAGCCTTGGCCTTCTTCTAGCAGTCCATTGAACATTATGGGTTTCCACTGAGGTATTTTAATAAACAACTAAAACAATAGTATTTCCAGCAACATATATATAGGAAATGCATATGTATATATATATATATATCAAGTGGAAATTTTAAATTTAAAACACACACACACTCACATGTGTGTACTGTATGAGTGTTTAATTTTCCGGTTAACCCTGCTAATTAACAGTATTGAGCTGAAATTTCACATGCTGCAGTTTTAGTTGGGTGTCTAAATAAAACCTTCATGCATGATGTTAAAGGGTTAGTTCACCCACAAATTATCATTTATTCATCATTTACTCACCCTCATATCTTTCCAAACTGTATGACTTACTTTCTTCAGAGGAATATAAACAATGTGTTACCAATAAAACGGTTTCGATTCCCATTTATGGACCAGAAAGTCACTGGGAATTTAAACTGTTTTCTTACTGACATTCTTCAAGATTCTTCTTTTGTATTCCACAGAAGAAAGACAGTCATGCAGGTTAACTATCCTGACTATTTTTATATGAAGCGACATTAAAAAGAAGGCTTTGACAGGAAATTGTTGTAAATGCTGCATGTATTCTTATATTTATTTTTAGCATGATAACTGTTCTGATCAACTGATCAATTCTTCTTTAGAGTCAGAGGTGACCATAGCGTAGAGAATGTCGACATAGCACGCCTGATGTTCACCGTACGGGGCACAGGAAGGTCCAGCTTTATTGCTGGAAAGAGTGTCCACAATCAGAGGCAGGTAGTTTTTCTCTTCTCTTCAAATGTATTGCTATGGGGTTTTTTTTTTTTTTGCTTTGTTTGTAGGACTTTAGTTGTCTACATGATGCATTTGGTGTAAAGATCCGTTGCTTTTAATTGGCAGATGTATCAAGTTTCCTTACATTAAATTACAGTTAAATTAAATGAATAAACATAATTCTAATGAGACTAGTAAATGTATAATTGTACATTAATCACTTAAAAATATATTATAGTGGCGCTCTAAAACCTGTAGTGGTAATTATTTGCCTTTGCTTTCGTAGAAAAAAGTAATGTATCTACATTAAACTATGTTTGGAATGAGACTAACTTCATTAAAAAAATATATAAACATTGAAAATAGTTATTTATAAAATATCACTTTTTCAGGATTGAGAGGCTGTGGAGAGACGTGCGGTGTGCTGTAACCACCATTTACTACAGTGTGCTGCACTCACTGGAAGATGATGGGTTCTTTGACCTATCTAACAACATGCATCTTTTGAGTTGGCATTATGTGTGTTCTTGCCCAGAATACAAGCTAGCCTGGACGCATTTCTTGATGGATGGGATAACCACCCAATTTGAACCGAGGAGAACATGACACCCAATCAGCTCTGGGAGTTGGGAAACATTCAGCATGTGGTGGCAGAGCCAGAGTTTGAAAACACTGAGGTAATAAAATGTCATCAAACAAATTGCAGCAACATTATGGAGTGTAAGCTTTCTTTTGTAGAAGATAGAAATGTGACCTTGCTGACCCAGCTAATGTTATTCAAATGTTTAGTTAAGCCATGTTATATAACTTGCTGATATAAAGAAATTGAACATTACAATTTATAAATAAAATACTGATTAATCGGTTTTGGGAACTGTACTTTCAACACCTTGACTGGGAAGATTGTGGCCTGCCTTATGATTCACAACATGGAGTCATTGTTCCCACGGCTGACAGCCTATTGAGCCCAGAAGAGCTAGCAGGACTTCAGGCAGTCATTGATCCCATTGGACCCTCAACGTCATATGGCACAGATATCTATCTGGCAACCACTAACTACATACAGCACATACTGGGAAAACAGTGAAGAACAGTTTTATTGTTATTCTTTTCAACTTTTTGTCCATGTTGAACTTTCAGTAAACAAAATAAAAAGACTGACTGTATGTAAAAATGCAAAAGCTACAGTTATATTATATGAACAGGTTGTATAGCACATATCACTGCATCGACAGTGAAGAACAGTTTGGTTATTCTTTTCAACCTCTGTAGTGCTTTTAATTTTTCAAATGAATCAAGTAAAAAAAAAATACATTTCAAATTATATAAACAATTCCACGAACAAGGTTTGGATATATATATATATATATATATATATACATTAATTCTGATTCATATAACAAGAAATAGGCCTAGTACTGTTAAAGAACAGCACTGTAAAAAATATGTCTGCAATTAGTTATAACAGCTTAAAATTTGTTGGGATAACCTAAATATCCAACTAAACTAAAGTTAACTGAACTTAATATTTTAAGTTAAGCACAAACACACATTTTTTAACTTGAAACAACACATTATTTTCTATTCTAATGTTGAATTTGAAGTTGTGATAAATAATCACAGCAATATTTTTTACGGTGAGTAATTACACCAGCCCAAATCCTGTATCCGCCGTACTGATGTAGGCAAGTAATTCTTTCTTGAATGCTGGGTAATCAAGATATCATGATTAAAGCAATAGGGTCTCAAAGCATGTGGATGCCTTAAGTAGGTTACAGTTGGTTACTTCCAGTTTGAGGGAAGTAATGGGAACCTCCCAACCGACCCAGAACTTAACGAGGGCCTTCAGCTCATTACTGGAGGCTATGAATATTTATTTCCATTAATAGCACATTGGCTGATGTATTTTTATCCTGCACATGCATCTAAATATGTAACAATATATACACTCACCTAAAGGATTATTAGGAACACCATACTAATACTGTGTTTGACCCCCTTTTGCCTTCAGAACTGCCTTAATTCTACGTGGCATTGATTCAACAAGGTGCTGAAAGCATTCTTTAGAAATGTTGGCCCATATTGATAGGATAGCATCTTGCAGTTGATGGAGATTTGTGGGATGCACATCCAGGGCACGTAGCTCCCGTTCCACCACATCCCAAAGATGCTCTATTGGGTTGAGATCTGGTGACTGTGGGGGCCATTTTAGTACAGTGAACTCATTGTCATGTTCAAGAAACCAATTTGAAATTATTCGAGCCTTGTGACATGGTGCACTATCCTGCTGGAAGTAGCCATCAGAGGATGGGTACATGGTGGCCATAAAGGGATGGACATGGTCAGAAACAATGCTCAGGTAGGCTGTGGCATTTAAACGATGCCCAATTGGCACTAAGGGGCCTAAAGTGTGCCAAGAAAACATCCCCCACACCATTACACCACCACCACCAGCCTGCACAGTGGTAACAAAGCATGATGGATCCATGTTCTCATTCTGTTTACGCGAAATTCTGACTCTACCATCTGAATGTCTCAACAGAAATCGAGTCTCATCAGACCAGGCAACATTTTTCCAGTCTTCAACTGTCCAATTTTGGTGAGCTCTTGCAAATTGTAGCCACTTTTTCCTATTTGTAGTGGAGATGAGTGGTACCCGGTGGGGTCTTCTGCTGTTGTAGTCCATCCCCCTCAAGGTTGTGCGTGTTGTGGCTTCACAAATGCTTTGCTGCATACCTCTGTTGTAACGAGTGGTTATTTCAGTCAAAGTTGCTCTTCTATCAGCTTGAATCAGTCGGCCCATTCTCCTCTGACCTCTAGCATCAACAAGGCATTTTCGCCCACAGGACTGCCACATACTGGATGTTTTTCCCTTTTCACACCATTTTTTGTAAACCCTAGAAATGGTTGTGCGTGAAAATCCCAATAACTGAGCAGATTGTGAAATACTCAGACCGACCCATCTGGCACCAACAACCATGCCACGCTCAAAATAGTTTAAATCACATTTCTTTCCCATTCTGACATTCAGTTTGGAGTTCAGGAAATTGTCTTGACCAGGACCACACCCCTAAATGCATTGAAGCAACTGCCATGTGATTGGTTGATTAGATAATTGCATTAATGAGAAATTGAACAGGTGTTCCTAACAATCCTTTAGGTGAGTGTACATGTCCAACAAGAAGTTAGTATTGAGTAACGTAGATTTTAAACATTACTGTAATCAGAATAACCATGTTGAGAACCTCAGAGTATACACAAAAACGTTGCTTTATTCCTGAATGAATAATTTTTTAAAAATAATCTATTGAATGAATAATTCAACAACTCTCTCAAAAGATGTTCCATTACTTATATCTTGTAATGGATTTCTGAAGAAAGGTTTGTGAGGAACATGTTCATTTAATCGGACCAATCAGTGCCAGAATCAGCGTAAGCCACTGCCTACATCTGTCCTATGACAGTTCTTTGGCATTTCTCCACCAACTCCACCTTCTTGGCTGGGGCTTGAGGTTGCAAATTGATTACAGCAATGAAGGAGTGACACTATAATAGATCTCATGCGAGTGACAGGTTGTCCCGCCCTTGCGTCAGTAAAGAGAAGAGATGTTGTTGCAGAGGCGCCCACTAACACAGAACGTTTAGGGAACGTTAGTTTATGGTTCTCTAAAGGTTAGTTTGAACCAAACCAAAAACTAACGTTTAGGGAACGTTCCCTCTGGGTTATAACGTTCCCTGAACGTTAAGAAAACTTTCCATGGGAACCAAAACCTAAACAAAACCTTAAGGGAACATTCCCGCAACTAAAAACTAGCGTTCCCAGAACCATAAATTGTTAGAAACCATAAAAAATAATTAAAAAGATTTTGGGGCTTGGTTGTGGACGGTGTTTCTGGGTCTGGAATCTGTTTTGAGTTTTTGACTTCTTGTGTCGTTTAATTTGGATGTTTAAAAGTTACCCTGCTGTGTCATTATTCAGGCTTAAATTGTTTTCGAGACCGCTGCTGAATTATGAGTTGGCGTTGTCACGTGACATGCATGGTTTTTCTCATCGTTGATTAGGATAGACTTTTTTTCCACAGTAATTTGTGATTACAGGACGAAACATTTATTAAATAATTCTATAGATTGCTGCGGCAGGCACTACTATGTGTCAGGCATATACATTCATATAATTAAATAAGTTTTAGGATACAAATGTATTCAGTGACACAATCAATCCTGATATTTGAACGCGGTTTAAAGGAGATTCTGCTCGCTGAGCCGCAGAGCGCCCTCTGGAGTCAGTACTACTATATAACGGTTATTAACATTTTCCACTCAATGGTAGCATTGAAGCTTTTGTGTCCTTTCAGGCCGCCATACACTCGTCTGTGTTTGCAGTTTACAGCACGAAGCCGAAGATACCAACAGTCCCCTTAACCAGGTGAAAGTTTGTTTTGTTCATTTTAACGGCACCTCCTTTCAAAAGTCCGGCAGGTTTAAGTTACAAAGGACACGTTAAACTGGATGAAACATGTTCAGGAAAAAGAGGGGCTCGTTTGTTACTTGTGTTTAGCACTGGCGAGCTAAAAAAAGTCTAAGCTAGCGACATTTTTGGTGTCAAATGATGTAATAACCAAATCGGCAGTATATCTAGGCAGTTTATTTTAAATAGACTAATATACATGTATAACAACGAATATATATCGAGCGCTATATTCACGAATCCAGCACCATTCGACTTACTACGCCTTCTAATAAGTGCAACTGCAGCAAACAGATTTATGTTTTTCAATGAGCAATACAGATTAAATATGGTTTTGTGTATTACATTAACAGGTTCGTATATTGTGCGTAAAGAGTTACCCTCAGTGTGTACATTGCACTGATTATTGAATGCTATTAAGAATATTTCAAATTCAAAATTGCTTTATTGGCATAATTGTATTTATTCCAAAAGCTTAGAATATATTACATAATAATAATAAAGACATCAAAATAATAGAAGAAAATATTTTAACATTACTTAAGCTTAAAATAAACAGTGTTACAACTAAGAACATGTAATGATATATGAATGTTTCTCTGTCTTGGTCCCAGAGACCAGCAGCACTGAACTGTCTCACACTAATATACAGGCATCATGTGTTGGTTGTCCCGTTGGCAGGTTCAGGATGGCATCAACAGTGATCTCAGTGCCCACCACAGTGTCACGCTACGCCCTGCTCCAGGTCGACTCGGAGTCGGACACTGATTCGGATGCTGGAAAGACAAAGGCAGGTCGTGGAGCAGGGAAGCCTCGCTCAGGGAAATCTCCCAGCGGGAAGACCAACCAAAATACAGACAAAAAGAAAGAGAAGAGAAGACGAAAGAAGGAACAGCAGCAGAGTGAAGCCAATGAGGTCTATCTATCTATCTATCTATCTATCTATCTATCTATCTATCTATCTATCTATCTATCTATCTTTCTGTCTGTTATCTATTTATCTCTATCTGTTGTATTATCTATCCATCTATCTATCTATCTGTCTGTCTATCTTCTGTCTGTTATCTATCTATTTATTTATCTCTATCTGTTGTATTATCTATCTATGTATGTATCTATCTATCTGTCTGTCTGTTATCTATCTATCTATTTATCTCTATCTGTTTTATTATCTGTTTTTCTATCTAGCTGTCTATCTATCTATCTGTCTGTCTGTCTGTCTGTTGTCTATATCTATTTATCTATCTATCTGTTTTATTATGTTTTTCTTTCTATCTATCTTTCTATCTATCTATCTATCTATCTATCTATCTATCTATCTATCTATCTATCTATCTATCTATCTATCTATCTATCTATCTATCTATAGATAGTCTGGTTTTCTAAAAAGGCCCCATGTTTGTTTCTGAAAACAATGATGATGAGTCAGTGTTGACTTTTATAACATCCTTATTTTCGAAGAGGGTGGTGTAGTGGGTATGTTTTGGGCTGAAGTCACCTTCAGCAAAATGTCTACTTAAAATGAGTCTGTCGTCACACGCTGTAGCTCAGGAGTCTTGCTTTTAAGAAGATCCCTCAGAAGTGTACGGCACCTCCCTCCCTCACGCTGCATGATTTAGCGAATGATCTGATCAGCCCGGCGGCTGTCCAGCGTGGCTCCAAGCCTCAGGAGAACTGGCAGGAGTGGAAACAGAGAGATGAACAGGTACACTTTTCTCACACACAAAAAACCAAAACAAATTTGACTTTCCTACAGCCCATTTCTCTCTTTGCTTAATGCAAACATGCTCATGTTTGTCACAGCTGACCAGTGACCTGTATGAGGCAGATCTGGAGAAGGCCTTGATGCTGAGTAAATTGGAATTTGAGAAACATAAAAAGGTACATTTATACTGACTCTAAAAATGTCATCTCATGCAACCATCAAGATAAAACTAATAACTACGTCCAACTTAGTCGAATACGAGTCCAAAAGGGGCAGAGTCTGAGCCCAACTAAACAATTGTATTTCATTAAGTCAATATAATTTATTTTTTTTAAACCCTAACAACAATTTTAATGTAACAAAAGCAAACCTGTATTGCATATTGCCATTTTGATTTCACATCATCTCATAATTAGGATACTCTTCAGCAAACTTAAAGTAATGTAATGGAAGTTATGACCTGACTGATTTCTCTATTGTGACATATTTCTGTGTGAAACAGCTTTTCGAATGTAAAAAGCTATAGGACGGTGTAACGAGGTTAGTGTTCCGGGAACCGGGGAACGTTCAAACACTTTAATAAGAAAATAAACAAACACAAAACGAAAGTAAAGAGGCAGCCCGTCACGGATGACTGTCACACAAACATAAACAAAACGTCCTTCACTGTTGTCGCTCCTCCTTTTATCCTCTTCCTTTCCTCCGTGAGACACTCGTGACCGGTGTGACGCTCAGGAGACGCTCATTAGCAATCGCTCCACTGGCCTCGCACCGCTCTCATGGCCCTCAGCCCTGTCCTGCTTGCCACAGGTGGGATTTGACTTTTTCAAATGTATGAATTCAAGGCAGTGGGTGGTAACCTGGTGAATTGGGACCTGAAGAGCTGAAAATGCACCTCTTTTCTCTCTGTTTGAAGCTGTGTATTTTGTGTGGGTTTTATTTGACAGGTGGTCAGAACTTAGTCAGGGTAGGTGGATGAAAATGAGGCTGTGAGGGGAAAAACCTACGGTCTTTACAATGGCGTGCACTGTGTATAAAGGTCCTACATGTAAACTCGGGGCCTACTCAAAACTGTTTCATTACATCATTCACAACAAATTACATTATTGGAAGTTTATTATATATTGGGTGATAGTTCACCCAAACATTTTAATTCTGTCATTAATTACTCACCCTTATGTCGTTCCAAACATATAATACTTTTGTCCATCTTCAGAGCACAAATGAAGATCTTTTTGATGAAATCTGAGAGAAATCTGTCCCTCCATTGACAGCTACACAACTACCACTTCGATGCTTCAAAATGTTCATAAAGAGATCGTAAACTAATCCGTATGAATTTAGCGGTTTTGTTCAAAGGTTGTGAACATGGTTGTGAACCCCGTATCTGGTGTAGTCTATGATGTACTCATCCAACATCGGGGTCTGGTAGCTCTTTCTCTTCCGCTACGTATGAGTGCATGAAGTGTCCAACATTCCACACTTATTATTTTATTTTTTGTTAAATAAGTGCGTCTTTCATGGATTTAAAGTGCACTTTTTTTTGTTGTAATTTGTCAGTGTGAACACACTACTCGCACTATTTATACTAAAAATGCTTAGAATAGTGCACAAGTATGTGCATTGGGACGCAACTTTAATCAACTTGACAGAATCTGTGGGGTTCCTCTCTATGAGATCATTTGATATCAAAATGAGTGGGGATGGACATAGCCATGCAAAATTGACAAACTACTAGAAGTATACAATCAAATATTTAATACAGTATGGCCTATACAGGCCTCCAAATGTACCATCATGGTCACAACTTTGAGGAAAAACCCTTTGCACTCAATCTTCTACATTTCTTCTGTTATCTGATCGATAGTTTATAAGTAAAAGTTTTTTTTATATAATTGTAAACACGTACCCCTTCAGCTTGTGATATTTTTTTATGTGAAATCTTTACTGATTTTTAGTAAGTAAATGTAAAAATAACTTTTACATTATTATTAATATGTATAATTATTTTGTATTAATAACTTATGTTGTTAGTAATATTTCAAGAAGAACATTTACTGGACTGAAGCAACTTAGGTTTAATTGATTATCCATGTCATTTTTTGGAAAAATCATGTTAAAATGTGAATATCAAACCTGATACAACAGGCTTTTTGAGCTTTTGTTCATCTCTCAATCATACTCATATTGCCCTCTACAATAACAACTACAGAACTTTGATAAAACTAAGCATTTCAATAAATCTTACTAAGACATATTAGTGACAGTAGTAGTCTCGTATTATGTTAGAAAGATTTCTTTGATTTACATTACAAGGTATCTGAATTATTTCACTTTACTTGCCTCAGAGTAAAAAAGTTGTATTCCTAGTATGAGCTTTGTAGTCTCCTATATCATATTATATGAGCCATAAAAGACTGATGTTTCAAATATGATACTCATAAAACGCATGCAATTGTCTTTTTATTTTCTGACTATTATTTAATTTGTCAGGCTTTACAATATCATACAATAGTTTGAGGAACAGAGTGAAATTGAAATTGTATTTATTAAGTGTATTGAGCACCAACCCACACTGGCTGGTCTCCTACATTTTCATTTTTGTGGAGGTTCATTTCTAGCTCTTTAAAATGTAGTGACAAGTGTAACTACTTCCTCTTGTGGTTACAGTAGTATATTAGAAGTGAAATGCTCAATAATACCTTGTATAGTATCATATAATTGCAATTGATTATGAAACTATTAATCGTAACTATTGCACTACTTATTTGATCAATTCTTTGCATTTGCAAGATTCTTAATGTTTAATTTTATAATTTCTCAAGGATCCTGAAAAGACAGAGACTGCTTCACCGAAGACAAAGGCGGGAGGAAAGAAGGACAGGAAGAAGAATCAGCAGGGGAAGGACAAACGAGTCACTGTATCTCTCAAAGACTTCCAGCATGAGGGTGAGAACGCCATATTCTTATCGAGAGAGAGACACACATCACTGTTACTGTACTGCCGTTCTAACTCACTGTCTCTATTGTAGATCAGCTGAGTAAGAAGCCTGACAAAGAGGTGAGTGTCTGTGTAGTTGGAGACGTCCCATACAAGCTTAGATGAGAGAGTGGGTTACCCCAGTTCTGACAGCATTATCTGATGGAACTGATGAGTAATTCTATACCCTGAATCTAAAGTTTTATATATTTGAAGCAAATACACACTTAATTCTTGGTGTGATTTAGATCAGGAGTTTTTTAAACGAGGGTCTGAGACAACCAGAAGGCCACTAGGGGACTAGAAAATATGAGAGAAAACGGATTTTACTGCATGTATTTTTAGGGCTGTCAAAGTTATGTGTTAACTTAAGATATTAATTAAATATATTTAGTGCACTAACAAAAAACGGTCATAAATTTAGTAAAAAAGTTTATAAATCTTATATTACTCTGAGCAGAAAAAGATAGTGTCAATTACAAAATAAAGGTTCTCCAGATAATATTCGAATTATAAATTAACTTTCTTTCACTTTGGTACAATGACGACATTAATTACTTGAAATTATTTATAATAGCTTAGTTTTGGAAAAATGTATAATATCACACTTAATGTTTTTCTCATACAATATACATCTTTTTTTATTATTTATATGTAATTGTAGTATTTATTCATGTTTTTGAATGAGCTTTTATTAGTATATTTTCAGTTTATTTAAATTGTAGTTTTATTTTATGTGCTTTTGTCATTTTTTTAATATTTAAATTTAGTTCTAATAAAACTGAAACTAAAATCATAAAAATGTTAATTCAAGTAAAATAAACATGAACTGAAATACAACAAAATTAAAAAAAACTTCAACTTTATAATTGCATTTGTTTGCTAAAGCAAGATTTATCATGTTAATTTAATTTAACTTGATTAACTAAAATAACTAAAAATAAGTTGAAATAAAAATGAATAAAAAACTATATAGGCATTTAAAAAACTATTAAAAATAACAAAATTACAAAAACATTGACAAATTAAAAAATATATCCATCAAAAACAAAAAACTATAATATTATCCCAATAATACTAAAATATCTCTAATGGCTCTAATTTATTTTTATTTTAGTTTCAACTTAAACACACTTAATTTCAGTTTGTTGCCAAGGCAGCATTTCTAATTATCATTTAAGTTTTTTAAGATTTTCATGTAATATTTATGTTTAATTTTATTTTATTTTTCCAATCAATGACAAGGGTTTTTAATAATTTTGGTATTAGATGACAATCATTTTATGATGTGGGTCCCTCGCAAGGGGATTGGCTTATTTGGGGGTGCTTGGTTTGAAAACTCTTCATGATTTTCACTTATGATAAATGATCATACAGTGTGTTATATGATATTAGTGAATACTGACTTAAAGTGATACTGACTTCTTCCTGTTTTTTTTTTTTTTAAGCCTGTGAATCCTGCACTGCGTGATGAGAAGTTTTTTAACCAGCTAGAGGATGATGTAAGCCAGATCGTCCAACGGGACAAACGCAGAGAGCAGTACAGCAACAGCGCCGGTCATGAGGTCAACACCTCCTCAGAGCAGGAGCAGGTCAGACCTTCTGCCAATATAATCTCATTCAGTCTTTCACCCAGAAACCTCAGTATTACACCCAACTGTTGTTCGTTTTCTTTCTCAAAACCCTCAGGATGTGAGAACTGAGCAGTTAAAATATGAACTGGAAAAGAAAGACCTGGAAATTGGAAAGTTGAAAAAGACAATTTCATTATGGGAGGTAAGAAGTTGTGATGAGAGATGAAGTGTGGCACGATTTTTATTCCCATTGGCATATTCGGATCTTAAAGGACTTTTTAAAACAATAAAAACGTGATAACATTTATATAGGCACCAATGGTATTTTTTTATTGTTATTTTTAAATCTTGATGTTTTTTTTTGAAAATCTACTTTTTCTTTTAGCTGTGTCATAGGGCTGATAAGGGTGCTGTTGTCCCTGAATATCAGGACAAGTGCTGTTTCTTTCCTGAATGAATCAGTTTTTAAACAAGTCATTTAATATGGGATTAAAATCCTACCATGATTCAAAACTGAAAAAAAAGTTCTGAAAGGTTGAAACTAAATGTTCAAAACGTCAAAATCTTACAAAAAAAGTTTTGCAAGATCGAAAAATAAGATTTGCAAGCTTGCAAAATATAAAAAAATAAAAATATCTGCAAACATTGTTTTTTTTTTTTAGATTTCCTACTTCAGAACTTCAACATTTTATTTACGATGTTGCGCAAACACATTTTCAGAGTTTCAAATTTTGTCACTGTTCTCCCACGGTATTAGTTAGTTTTCCAGGTTTGAAACCTCGCAAATGGTGATCTGAAAACTGGTGTGCGAATGAGTGAAAAACAGGTTTGTAGCTCTGAAAACATAGTTTTGCAGGCTTGAAAATTGGTTAAAAAAAAATAAAATCTCTGCAAGCATAATTTTATTTTTGAGTTTTCCCTCTTCACAAGTGCAACACTCTTTTTTTACGGTGTTGCACATTCATTTTTTCAGAGTTTCAAATTTGTCAGTGTTCTCCCACTGTATTTAGTTTGTTTTCCAGATTTGAAACCTTGTAAATGTTGATCTGAAAACTGGTGTGCGAATAGGTGAAAAAAGTTTTGAAACTCTGAAAACTGAGGGTCGACAGGGCGAAACTTATTACATTACATTACATTAGCACTCATTTGCAGACTATTTTTTCAGAGTTGAGTTTACACAACACTCACTTCGCGGAGATACGTCCTCACAGTTGCGAGCTTGCGACTCACGTGATTTGTGGCAGCGTTGTCACGCAGCTCTGCTCTAAAACTCTGAAATTCAGACTGAGCGCAAATGAAGCATCGCAACCTCGAAACTTAAAAAAAAAAAAGCCTGGAGGGCGGGCCTTCTGCTCTTGGCCAATGCTTCGTTGTCTGCTGACGTACAGTCCAATCACAAGTCGTATTTACGGGAAACATGGGATTGACCGACTGCTCCGCCAATCACGAAAGCGCACAGGATACTCAATCAGGATGCACGACTCAGAGCGCGGGCTGAGAGCCGTGACGTAGACGCTAAGCGCCGAGTTTTACATTGTAGGTTAGAGAAATCGAAAACCGAAACGACCGCAGAAAAGGGAAACAAGACACCGGATGCAAGTCGCTCTGTTAAGGAGAACATTCCGGGGTTTTTCAAACTGAAGCAAAAGTCTGTGACCCCAGCATCTCCATAGGCACTATGTTAAAAGGATAGTTCACTTTAAAATGAAAATTCTGTAATCCTTTACTCACCCTCAAGTTGTTTCAAACCTGTATGAATGTCTTTCTTCTGCTGAACACAAGGGAAGATATTTTGAAGAATGTCAGTAATCAAACAGTTAACTGGAAACCATTGACTTCCATAGTAGGAAAAAAAAAATACCATGGTAGTCAATGGTTTCCAGTTAACTGTTTGATTACTGACATTCTTCAAAATATCTTCCCTTCTTCAGTATTGCAATGGAATTATTTTTGGTGAATAATGTTATGCTCTCACTCCCTATTTTCTTCTCATGTGATATACTCCCAGAGGTGAAAGTGAGCTCTAATCAGTGGTTATGAATCAAAGCAATATTTGAATACCTTACTGAGACCCAGATTAAAATGCAAACATAGGTCATTGTCATTCCTATCACCTGAGTTGTCTACATTTTAGACAACTATCCAAAGGCACTCAGATATATAAAACAATTGGTTATATTGTCCTCTTCAGCCACCAATAACTATCTTGTTTGCATCTGTGTGTTACGATTATTGCAGATTCTGGGAAGAACCGCTTCTCAGATCAGACAGATGAGAAAGGGCTTAAAAGAAACAGGAGTGTGGTCAATACTGTCAGAAAGAAGAGATGTGGCTGAAGCTGTCTTCCCATGTGAAAAAGAAGTGATCTGCAGCCCCCAGGTAATCCTCCTATAGGCTATGTGCACAACCGTAGTTTCGAACTTCCGCTTTTGTCAGAAGTCGGCATATCAGTTTCCGGTCTACGACTGGTCATCCGCATCCACTAATAAACACACAAGATGAGTGCTGCTGTTGTACGAAAAAAAGAGACATCTAAGTTTCTAAGAACTGTTGGTGGATCTAACGTCCGTTTCACACCCCATATTTTTATTTAAAGTCCAGAAGTTATGCTGCAACTTGCGATTTTAATATATCAAATATTTGACCAATTGCTTGAGCAACTTATAAGTAATGCATGGAGTAATAGCCCTAACTTACATTGTTTAAATTGTGTTTAAATGTGCAATGCTGAAACAACTTTTTGTTTTTAAAAATAAGTTGCAGCATAACTTCTGGACTTTAAATAAAAATATATAGTATGTGTTTGTTGTACAGCCGCGGATCAGTTATTTACTGTGCAAACGCATCATAATATGTGAACGCACTAACAGCACGCTCCTGCAGCGCAACACACACTACAAACGGGTGTGAAACGGACGGGTGTGAAACGGACGTTAGATCCACCAACAGTTCTTAGAAACTTAGATGTTTCGTACAACAGCAGCACTCATCTTGTGTGTTTATTAGTGGATGCGGATGACCAGTCGTAGACCGGAAACTGATATGCCGACTTCTGACAAAAGCGGAAGTTCGAAACTACGGTTGTGCACATAGCCTATAGGAGGATTACCTGGGGGCTGCAGATCACTTCTTTTTCACATGGGAAGACAGCTTCAGCCACATCTCTTCTTTCTGACAGTATTGACCACACTCCTGTTTCTTTTAAGCCCTTTCTCATCTGTCTGATCTGAGAAGCGGTTCTTCCCAGAATCTGCAATAATCGTAACACACAGATGCAAACAAGATAGTTATTGGTGGCTGAAGAGGACAATATAACCAATTGTTTTATATATCTGAGTGCCTTTGGATAGTTGTCTAAAATGTAGACAACTCAGGTGATAGGAATGACAATGACCTATGTTTGCATTTTAATCTGGGTCTCAGTAAGGTATTCAAATATTGCTTTGATTCATAACCACTGATTAGAGCTCACTTTCACCTCTGGGAGTATATCACATGAGAAGAAAATAGGGAGTGAGAGCATAACATTATTCACCAAAAATAATTCCATTGCAATACTGAAGAAGGGAAGATATTTTGAAGAATGTCAGTAATCAAACAGTTAACTGATAACCATTGACTTCCATGGTATGTTTTTTCCTACTATGGAAGTCAATGGTTTCCAGTTAACTGTTTGATTACTGACATTCTTCAAAATATCTTCCCTTGTGTTCAGCAGAAGAAAGACATTCATACAGGTTTGAAACAACTTGAGGGTGAGTAAAGGATTACAGAATTTTCATTTTAAAGTGAACTATCCTTTTAACATAGTGCCTATGGAGATGCTGGGGTCACAGACTTTTGCTTCAGTTTGAAAAACCCCGGAATGTTCTCCTTAACAGAGCGACTTGCATCCTGTGTCTTGTTTCCCTTTTCTGCGGTCGTTTCGGTTTTCGATTTCTCTAACCTACAATGTAAAACTCGGCGCTTAGCGTCTACGTCACGGCTCTCAGCCCGCGCTCTGAGTCGTGCATCCTGATTGAGTATCCTGTGCGCTTTCGTGATTGGCGGAGCAGTCGGTCAATCCCATGTTTCCCGTAATTACGACTTGTGATTGGACTGTACGTCAGCAGACAACGAAGCATTGGCCAAGAGCAGAAGGCCCGCCCTCCAGGCTTTTTTTTTTTTTTAAGTTTCGAGGTTGCGATGCTTCATTTGCGCTCAGTCTGAATTTCAGAGTTTTAGAGCAGAGCTGCGTGACAACGCTGCCACAAATCACGTGAGTCGCAAGCTCGCAACTGTGAGGACGTATCTCCGCGAAGTGAGTGTTGTGTAAACTCAACTCTGAAAAAATAGTCTGCAAATGAGTGCTAATGTAATGTAATAAGTTTCGCCCTGTCGACCCTCAGTTTTCAGAGTTTCAAAACTTTTTTCACCTATTCGCACACCAGTTTTCAGATCAACATTTACAAGGTTTCAAATCTGGAAAACAAACTAAATACAGTGGGAGAACACTGACAAATTTGAAACTCTGAAAAAATGAATGTGCAACACCGTAAAAAAAGAGTGTTGCACTTGTGAAGAGGGAAAACTCAAAAATAAAATTATGCTTGCAGAGATTTTATTTTTTTTAACCAATTTTCAAGCCTGCAAAACTATGTTTTCAGAGCTACAAACCTGTTTTTCACTCATTCGCACACCAGTTTTCAGATCACCATTTGCGAGGTTTCAAACCTGGAAAACTAACTAATACCGTGGGAGAACAGTGACAAAATTTGAAACTCTGAAAATGTGTTTGCGCAACATCGTAAATAAAATGTTGAAGTTCTGAGGTAGGAAATCTATAAAAAAAAACAATGTTTGCAGGTATTTTTATTTTTTTATATTTTGCAAGCTTGCAAATCTTATTTTTCGATCTTGCAAAACTTTTTTTTGTAAGATTTTGACGTTTTGAACATTTAGTTTCAACCTTTCAGAACTTTATTTTCAGTTTTGAATCATGGCAGGATTTTAATCCCATAATTTAACAGCCCTATTCAGATGGGACTAGTTTCATGCAGGACGCGAGAGAAAATTGTATTTTACATGCATTTGTTGTGTTTTTAATCCTTTCCGAATCTGCTGTGTCTGTGGAGTCTTTACTGAGGTTGTGTAAGAAATACAGAGCAAATGAGCTGTTGTTTTTCGGCACACAACTGTCGTCGGAGAAATCTCATAGCTTCCGAATGCAAATATCTGCCGATAGTGTTATACTAACTTTTTCTCCTCGTGTTTTATTTTTTTTTGGACCTACCTGAGCTACCGTTTGCGCACCAATCGTTTGCATGCTTTCATTTCAATATGGATGGTGTCTGACGCGTTGGGTACTTGTCTAAATTTCTCTGCTCACTTATGTGGGTTTATTATAAACAGCCACTTCTATAACCTCATGGTAAGTTTATTTAAAAAGGGTTTTAATGGAAAGTTTAAGTTATAACATTAAGTATTTCATTAAAAGTAACGTTTGTCATACATAATGCAAGCAAGCACAGCAGATGACCTTCTCTAATCTAGAAAGCACACACTCCCTTCTCTTTAATAAACACAGATGTTAGTCCCGTCCGAAATCGGTACATGAAATCACAGACGGTGGGTGATAAGAATTGTAACTCATCAATTATTTAGTAAACTAGTCCAGTCTGAATAGGGCTAATGACCCAATGAAGAGAGTCACTTGCTTTGTTTCTGAATGAATGGTTGGATGAATGATTCAATGACTCACTGTGACTCAAAGGTAGCCTTTGTTGATACTGATTTGTTGATACTGAATGGTAATAGCCTAAAATGACGTATAATTGTAATAGATTTTGATTAAATTCAAGAATTTGACAAAATACGTCACTGATATATTTTAAAAGGTTCGAAAAAATTGCCATAAAGTAAAAAAAATCTGGAAAATCAAATATTGCACTTTAATAGTAAAGACCGTTTTGTGGATTATAACAGTTTTTTGAGAGTGGAGAACTCATAATTGAACTGAAGTGATTGATAATAATAAGGCCTGCATTTGTCACACACGTACATTTTATTTTAATGTGAATTATATTAGTTGGCAGTTATAATTACCATTACAATATAAAGTTGTGGGTGAATTAGGATTATTACGTTATTGATGTTCTGCTGTCTGTGAAATGTGTTTGTGGCTTGTCTTTTTACTAATGCTAAAAAAAACAACTGACGATTTCAGTGTGATTAAGAGTATCTTTCTGTTTGCTGATTATTTGCTGGTTTTTTTAGGAAAGATACAAGGAAGTGAAGGCCAGAAACGGTCAGCTGCTTAAAATGCTTCAACAGGGAGAGAGTGAGTGCAGAACAGCAAGCACACCTGACAGACTGACATCAAGCATTTATTCTTGTTATTTATATAACTTTCTTTATATTCAGTGAAGGACAAAGCTGAAATTCTACTGCAGGTGGAGGAGCTCATGAACATTAAAGAGGAGTTGTCCTCGCAGGTGTGTGCTGTGGTTTGTTCCTTGATCTTAGTGTTGTGATGTTTTCTGCGTACCAAAATTTGTTTCCCCCTTTTTAAGGTGACACAGTTACACACAGCTCTGGAGCAAGAGAGGTCAAAAGTGAAGGGCTTACAGTCCGAGCAACCGAAACATCAGGTATGATGCATCCAAACCTGCAGTTGATCCGTGAGCCTTGGTTTGGCACGCGTGTGATTCACGGATTCATTCAAGTTTAACCATAATAGAGTGAAAGTTTATCATTTGCACATGTTTTTTGCACAGGTTCTTGCCAATTTATGCATTTAAGTGCTTGAAAATTATAATGTCAAAATGTTTTCAATATCAGTCTAACATTGTTTGTTTTGAAACCTCGATTAGTAAAAAAAATAAAAAAATAAATGACATCACCAATATTTTAATTTAAAATGTCTGTATTCTCTTTTTTTACAGGGGAACCGGAAGGGTAAAAAAGCATCTGAAGGGGATGTATGAAGATGCATGTTAAAGGACAGCTTGAATGTTCCACCTCCTTTGTCAAGCTGCTAATTTCTTTTAATATCTGTTCAAAAGACCACATACACTCTTAACCAAACTTCCACCATCATACAGGCATTTTGTATTCCTGCTTATTGCTGCATAGTTCTGTTAGCCTGGTCACAGTAGCTTATGATAACAACAGGAGGTCATTTTCTCCGGAATGGACACTCATCTGTTCTACACTGTAGAAGAAATCTACTTCTGTGCACTAACAATGAAAGGCATACACTCTTTTGAATAAAGATGTTCATCTTATTTTCCATAGTGTGTTAGTTGTTTATGCATGAAACAATCTGTTATTCCATTCTCATTAAGCATCGCTGTGTAATGAATGTCTTCAGCCACACTAAAAATCTCGTACAACAAAAAATATCTTAGTACTCATTTCCCCTAGCTTTTTCTTGTTGACTCAACTTTTGTAAAAAACAAGTTATACGAACTGAAAATAAGTTGTCTGTGACACACACACACACACACACACAAAAAAAAACATTTAGTTGAGTCAACTTGATGTTATTTGTTTTTTGGAGAGATGATATTCTGTAAATATATACAGAATATTCAAATATTCTGTTCAAAAAATATTCAGAACATTCAAATATCCAAATTAATTAACCAAGCATTAATAACATTGATCAGCCCCACCAAACGTGGATGTTTTTTCCACTAAGAAACAAACATTATGTTATTTGATTGATACTGTGAAGCTGCTTTGATGCAATTTATATTGTGAAAAGCGCTATATAAATACACTTGACTTGACTTAAAAATGTTTTGTAGTTGAGCCAATTCAACATTTTATTTGTCTAAGAATAAACAGGTTCAGATGTAGCTTTTTTATTGAAAATGTGATGATGAGCTCATCACCATTTTGGTGATGAGCGTTTCCTTGAGTTGCTCAGTTTGACTTGACATTTAATGTGAGTTTTGTTACAGTGTTTAGCAAAACAAATAATTTGTTGCCAAGAAAGCAATAAAAAAATGATCAGGTGATCTAGATAAAAGGAATAGTTCACTACTCTTATTCCTGATCAAGATATATTATTTTTGAATAATATATTAGATTTACCAACAAAACATTAATGAAACAGATCAAACATTCTGAATTTTGATTTTTAAATACATAGTGGGATTTATTTTTTGTAGACACACAGACATCAAGATTCAGCATATGAATCTCAATAATGGTGACATGCTTCATGCCGCAATGCATGCTGGGGGCCATAATTTTAATACTATGGTGGCTCCCAGCATGCATTGCGGCATGAAGCATATCAACATTGTTAGATTCAGTGTTAGGCATTTTTCAGTGACTCTTTCTGCAGGTTACATCACTGCGCCAGGAGGTAGTGACAAGTCTTAATGCATCTTTATATGTCTGTATGAATCTCTGTACTGAGTCACTGAATTATTCATTAAACCGTTTTGTCATATTTCATGTACTGATTTTCACATGCAATATAGAAAAGGAGGCATATTTGGACTGAATATTTGTGTCTAAAATGTAAGTTACTCAGTATTAACCAAGCTAACCAAAATATGTTCTAAGGACACTTTGATCATGCTCCCATTAAGTTGTGGAAATGTTATTTATGGATGTTTTCAGAATGTTTAAAAAACGTTTTTTTTTTCTTGTTTATGTGAAGGTTAGCACAAACATTATTAAGGGAACATTCCATTTTATCATTATGGGAACATTACTTTTTGAATGTTGAATATTTTGAAACAAGTAACATTTAAAAAATGTTAGCTGAACATTCAACTAAAATCTTTAAAAATTGTTAAGCGATTGTTCTGAGGACATTATTGAAGTACAAGTATGAACAAACATTCCATTAACGTTACTGGAAGAACGTTTGTTCTTAACTTTGAGAGAACCTTGCCAGAACATTATTCATAAATCTGAGAACGTTTCCTGTTAGCTGGGAAATATTGTAATATGCAGCAATTCACATTTTAATAGTTAAAATAATTTGTACCGTATTTTACAGCCATACTAATAACTGTACTATTTTTACACAATATTTCCCACCAAAATTGCATACTACAGAGTTTATTACCACAGTAAAACCTGCAACTTTATAGTAGGGTACAACGGTGCTAAAGGCACACCGGGGTAAAAAGCACATTTGGTTTTATTTTCCTCTAAACCACTAGATGGCACAAAACTTGCCGCAGCACTTTCTAAAACATCCACTTTTCAAGATGCACGTGGAAAAGCGGACAACAGCAGAAATTTGAATTCATTGCTAATGATCTAATATTTGATTTATTTTCAAAATGTTGTAGATTTAAGTAGCAAATGAGAATGGCTCAATTTATTGACTATATTTTGAGACAACGGTCTTGTTAATGATTTTCATGATTTTGTTTTGTTCAAGGTAATTAAAGCAACAGTTTTTCAATAACGAAAGATTATAAAAGTATGGTGTTTTGGGTAAAAGCCAGGGATAACATGATAATAAACAGCTGACTGACTTTTCCATTTATTGATATTAGCTACATGAATAGATTCAGATGGGAAATATAATATATTAAGTTGAGTGTCCACGTTAGAGATAATCACCATATTTATAATGAAACTATCATATTTAAAAATATGATATTAATCATATCATAAAATAACATATAATGTATTGTTAATACTGTAGAGCTATATTACATTATTATGGGATCTCCTTCGGTGCTTTCAGAATCTTTACTTTTTAAAATAATTTCGTTTCTGTATTTTTAAAATATTTTTATATTAACATTTTAATTACAGTAGCCTGTATGAACAAAAATTAATTATTTTATTTATCTAAAAATAAACGGAAAATAGTACAAACTTTGCTAAAGTGATTGTTTTGAAGTATTAACTCAATTAGACATATTATTTATATATGCCAAGACAAGTATCAATAACGTATGCCTTTTGCCCCATGCCACCTCATTTATCATATTTTAAACAAAATTAACCACTTTTATGATTTATTGTCATACAAAATCTGTCGCTCCATCAAAGTTCAACAAAAATAGGTCTACGTAGGCTACACCATTTTGATTAAGGTGTGCCTTTAGCCCCGTTGTTCCCTATAAACCACGGTGAAATAAAAAGGCTTGATCACATGTGAATTTATTTTCCCATATGGTTTTGCTGTAGGCTAGCACAAATAGTAGTAGGCTAGTAGTGGTTAGGCTACTATTCATTTTCAGGCGGAAACGGTCCTGTAACTCCCGTTGTTATGGCAACACATTGTGTGTAGTTGTTCATTACAGGGGATGCCCGCTGATATCGCTGATTTGATTGAACTGATGGAGAGAGGCGCGCGCGTTCGCGAGGGAGGGGGAGAGAAAGAAAAGGGGGATCGTTCTCCGGTCATATAACGCGACATTTCCTTTCCTCCTCTCCGCTGGCGACATAAGCGACGCACCGTCCTCACTGAAACCAAAGGCGCTTTTTTTTTGCTTTGCTATGCGGAACCAAGAGCCATGAAAATGCTTCGATTTCGGAGTCCGAGCATGTCCTCCCTCGCGCAGGAGGTCCAGTGCACGGTTCGCCTGCTCGACGACTCCGAGATCTCGTGCTGCATCCAGGTAGGCGGGAGCGTGTGCTCCGGTGTGCGCGCGTTCAGTGATGCGATGCTCTTGTACTGCGATTATAAGCATTTCGAGAGGACATAATGCACATTAAACGTGTTGAATTGACAATTTCTTGTTTACTGGCCTCTTTGAGTTGTATACTCGTGTGTGTTTAGGTGGAAGACGCCTAGGGAGTAATGACGCTCGTTTCATTATTGCCGTCACTGGATTGTCTGTTGAACAGTTACGCCCTTGACTTTCTTTGTACTAGAGAAAGATTTATATGCAAAACGTGTTTCATTTATAAATAGGCCTAAATAGAATTACTGACCATAGCCCATAACTGTTGGATATTTTTTTTTTTTTTTTTTGCTGTGTAATTTAATTTGCTGTGTTTGTGAACATGATGTAAGGCAGTATGAATGGCAGATGTCTCATCTCTCTTTCCAAAGTGATGGAGGATTGCTGAAAAAGTATTTGATGGAAAACTATTTGCTATGGGAAGCATGTTTAGTCCTCTGTAAAGTCAAGTCACTTTTATTTGTATAGCTAATTTCACAACACACATGGGTTGACAGCAGCTTTAGCCCATGTGAAATCGAAGTACTATGGCAAAAACAGTAGGTTACTTAAGTTTAAATTTATATGCAATTATAGTTGAACTTAAGAGTGCTTTTTGACAGAAGGTACCAGTCAAAATTTGGAAACATTATATAAAATAAAGGTTTCGTTAGACGTCTCTTCTGCTCATTAAGCCTGCATTTATTTGACCAAAATACAGGAACAGTATTATTGTGAAATATTATTACTATTTAAAATGATAGTTTTTATTTTTATTTTAATATGCTTTAAAATAAAATGTTTTCCTGTGATCAAAGCTCAATTTTCAGCATTATTACTCCAGTCTTTATTGTCACATGATCCTTCAGAAATCAGTCTAATATGCTGATTTATTATCAATGTTGGAAACCGTTGTGCTTCTTAATATTTTTTTTTATAACCTGTGATACTTTTGTCAGGATTCTTTGATGAATAAAAAGTTAAAAAAAGAACAGCATTTATTTAAAATTGAAATCTCTGAAGGATCATGTGACACTGAAGGCTGGAGTAGTTGATGCTGAAAATTCAGTTTTGCATCAAAGGAGTCAATTATATTTTAAAGTATATTAAAATAGAACATTTTAAATTGTAATAATATTTCACAATATTACTGTTTTTTTCTGTAGTTTTGATCAAATAAATGCAAGCTTTTTCTTTTTTTTTTTTTTCTTTTTTTAATTTCAGGAATACCAACCTCTCGGCCCTTAGTTCCAAAGTCAATAGCATGACAGATGCTCTTTTTTTCATTCCATGATATATATACAATGCCAATCTCCATGCATGCTTCGACTCACAAACCTGTGACACATCAACACAAACATCACCCACAAGTGTGAGATCACTCAAATATTTCTTACGCAGATCTGTGTACAAAGAACAATCATACAAGAAATGTTTCTCGTCTTCAATCACAGAGGTATTAGTTAAATGCAGGCTTGATGAGCATAAGAGACTTTCTAAAACATTGAAAATAGTAATGTTTCCTAAACTTTTGACCGGTATGTATTTTCATAATTACTTCTATTGTCTTTAAAATATGGTTAAAATCTACTGCCTATACTGACAAGCATTTATGGTAAACTAACTTTAATCCAATTTCTTTTGAAACGTGTGTGTCATGTATTTAAAAATATTTGTAATTTATCATGTGTAATGATGAAGTTGCAATTTAGAATGTTTTAAATATATTAACTTTAAATGTAATGTAAAACAACACACTAGAGTTAGTAAAAGTACTTTACAAGTGCTTTAGTATGTTAGTCAGCACATCAAAATATGTTTACTTGCATATCCATGACAGCATACAACTGCACTTTTAAAACAAGCGCACTTCTTTTTCACAACGGAGTACCTTAAAAATCCCCAATGACAACAAACCAAAGGTAACTATGAAAAAAGCCACTTTTTGAGATCTCTGGAAAGCTAATGGAAGCACCTCATAATGTCTGAATGTGTTGATGATGTCCAAAAATCCTGTCTGGCTTGGCAGCTCGCAAAATTTTGAGACGCAGCCAATGGATTTCTTCCCATAATGCTCTCTATGTTCCAGTAAAGATAAATGAGCAAACCCATTTCTGGGAAATACTCTTGACAATGCATTTCCTTTCAAAATATTCTTGGAAACTATAAAAAATGCAGTTTTGCTAATATAAATATAATTGAATCTATAAAGGTCACGAGGCAGCCTTAATGCTGTAATTGTCCTTCAGCTCCGCTGCAGGCTTAAGTGTTTGATGATAACTGATGATGATGTGGAAGTGTAGTCAAACTCTTTATAGTATAACTATAGGCACCTTACACACTAATGTATATCAGTCTAATGGAATCAACCACCATTTCCTCTCTTTACGTTTGAGAAAACCACTCTATGATGTTGAAGTCAGGAAACTGTCCTCTTATAGTGGTTCATGCTCATCCTAGATCAGTGAAAAAGGCTCAAAAAGTTTCTACCAACTTTTAAAGTATCTGTTGAGTTATTTTCTGATGGTCCATTTATGTATATCTCCACTAATGCAACAAAGTTAAAGAGGTCAAGTGTAAGAAAGAGATGACAGAAAGAGTGACGTGCATCCCGGATACATTGTATCTCTCTCCGGTGTTGTGTTTATAAACTTTTGAGCTAAGAAAGGAGCGTTCTGTTTGGTCTTATGAATATTTTAGAGAGCCACAAGGTTCTAATGGCTTCTTGTTCTGTGATGGCTTTCTCCTGCATATTTCATGACTATCCTCATAGATAGAGGCTGCACCGCCATCAGTGCACTTTTACATGTTATAAGCACTCAGCTCTTACTTTTTTAACAGCTACATGAGGAGTTAAATGCTGAGTTTATGTTTGCCTTGTCGTGTACAGTGGAGGTCAGCAGTTAGTTCTGGGCCTTGAATTTGATTGGCCTACAGAGTGCTGATGTACAGACCTTTGACTTTTCACTGTGTTTCTGCATTCCAGATAGACTGTCAGTCCAACCCAATCTCATGAGAAAACGTCACTGATTGACAAGGTGTCGATTTCGGTTGTTATTTGGACAGAAACGTATGATTTTTAGGAAAAAGTTAGCATGAAGGTCCACCCCTAGCCACATCCCTAAACCTAACTCTCAGTGGGATCATTTGAAAATGTACAAAAATGATATTGTAGAAATTCATATGAATTAACATAAATTTGCCAAATCTTAAAATGGTTACTAATTGCCATGAGAGTGCGTTTGTCAATGTGTGAATTATTGGGGATGTTTTAAGGACTTTTTCAGCAGGTTACATTAGCTATGTTTCCATCCAAAGTTGCGAATTTAACTCATACGCAAAATTGGAATATTGCATAAAATATTTGCGAATAAAGCACTGTTTCATTCAGTCAGTCGAAGAGAACAAAATCGTCACTTCCTGATAAACTGGCGATAATAATCACTCAGAAAAGTGGATTATTTCGGAGTCTTTTCGAGTGAGTCATTGAATTATTCACTGATTCTTTCATAACATTGATTCATTTAGGAACTACTGTGTGTTGCTGCTTTGACTTAGTTTAGAACAGTTTTTATTGGCAAAAATAGACTAGGTAAAATGTAATTTTGTCAATTTTAACTAATGGTTTATTACACTTTTGTATAAAAGCAATGTCATATCACAATCATGCTGTTGGTCTAAATATTAGCATGGCTGTAATCACCTGCAGTGAACAACAAATCTAATGTGATATTACTTAAATGAGTCATGAAACATAGGAAGAAAACATGGTGAATGACCATATGCCTTGACTTTTGAAAACTTCAATTGACCTTTGTGCACACGATTTACCTTTTTTCCTTGCATGTCATGTGCGGGGCTCCGTAGTCTTGTTATTCCAAACTTTTTAATTATTTCAGCAATCACCTGCCAGCAATCACTGTCAATATCAGCAATCACCTTCAGCTTTCTGCCGAAGTCAACTCCATGGTCAGATTTAGATAAGAGAAGAAACCATGGACGAAACAATGGATGAAGATGCAGCAGGTCCATAGACCAACGCTACTTTTGTGTCATCGAAGGGCAATGCCCCTTTTTGGGGGAAGACAAACGGATTCCCTTGAGAACAGAACTCGCTCTAGATCTGCAAAGTTCCTTGATAGCAAAAATGACACAAACATACACACTCTCTTTGCCGGCCGAGGACCGTGAGCGGTATTTAAAGAAGCTACTGGATACGGGGTTACAGAGGTGTCCCTTTGAAATGGTTGAAAACTGGATTACTGACCCCACGCAGTGGCCAAATATGGACTATTCAGTCATCTACCACTATTGTGAAATCACCAAGTAAGTAGCCTATATTTTGTCATTAACACACTCACAGAGATAATCACAGTATGATAAACTAGATGATGAGGCCATGTCACTTGGATCATATTTAACTTGATTTAAACTATGACATAGTTTTGTTGTTAAATGTGATCCAAGTGACATGGCCTCATAGGCTACTTACGTGGTGATTCCACGATAGTGGTAGATGTCTGATGGTCTATGCCGGGAATGTGCCAGCCCGTGGCCCCACCTAGCCAGACTATTTATATTTTCTGATTTTTCTGAAATTTTCTTAAATGTTAAATAAAGCAACATGGTAAAAAGATGAAAATGACTTGATATTACTTTCAATTCCTTTTACATTCTCCAAGATATTAACATTAACATTTTTCATAACTCCATGTAGGACGTTTCTGTACATAAATGTAAGCACTGTGGCAGTAGTAATGCAATTTTTAGAAAATGTACTCTTGTACTCTTGATACTCAAGTACTTTTAAATACAAGTACTTCAGTACTTTTACTTAAGTAGACATCTGACTGTAGTACTTTTACTTGTACTTGAGTAAAATTTAGCAAGGGGTATCTGTACTTTTACTCAAGTAATGTAGCTGTGTACTCTGTCCGCCTCTGCAAACCTGATCTGTTTGCCATGAAACATTCATAAATCATTTTAAAGATATAGATTGTCATAGATCTTTGGGGCAGTGTATTTTAGTTATGAGTCATGTCATTTGAAATGAGTCGTTTGTGTTTTGGACTGACTGAAACCATGTCAAGTTATGCCCAGTTTGGGTGTGTGTGTGTTTTCTTTGGGTCATTTCTCAGCGTTGGCTCAGGCGTACCGAGTGTCTTCTCAGTGTCTGAAGGACAGATAGGCCATGCATTATTAAGGCAGATCATGCTCTTCAGTGTGACTGCTGCATCACTCATGTGCTACTGATGCTGCACTCAGCTTCTGCTGTTAAACTCCCCCGTGTAGGCAAAACTTGACAGAATTAAGTCACGTAGAACATTTGAGGTGCCTCTTAATGTGAGTCTTTCCCAAGCTGGAACTTCATCATTTCAATAGCCAATTGTAATTTCTGTTTTAATGGCTTTCAGTAATAATTAAATGGAGGTAGCCATGCATCATGAGAACACCATGGTTTTCTTTTAATTACCTTTTAAATGTGTTATATTGTCAGGGTCGTGCACATACATTTTGAGGGGCAGTGGCCCAAACCAAAAAAAGGGGGTAGTTATTTTGGGGGTATACTGCCTTTAATATGAAACATGAGCCTCTTATGCAGCCAGTGTGGGGGGTAAAAACTCCTCCTGTACACTGGAGAAGGACATACGGATTATCATGACGTGTTCTTCAAATTTCTTTAGAGAGAAGTATTATTTTTCCTACTTTTACCCAAAATAGGATGGAGTGAGCATTATTGAGCACAATAAACACGTAATGTCCGTTTCATTCGTACTGGAAGCTAGAGAGTGTGCTCGTGAATAAACTCCAAATATGCCTCACAGAAGGACTATAACTTGATGTTCCAGGAAATCCCTATTATGGACAAAGGCATCCAGCTATCTCTGTAGCTGAATAAAATGAAGATAGAAATGCATTTACTGATTAAAGGTGGGGTAAGCGATATTTCAAAAACGCTGTTGGACATTGTTGATATTTGAAATAAACCCAAGCAAACACACCCCTTCTTCATTCCTCCGCCTCCAAAGCTCATCCTCCAATCCTAATGGTCCTGCTCCGAGTCGGTCTCGAACTCCGATCCCTGGCATGTGAGGCGAGTGCACTAACGATGCACTAATGATTCTAAACACAAGCAGTCGACAATGCGAATCTCACAACAAAATAATGCTTCACGACAAATAATGCGCAGATGATGAACGAATGAAAGGGAAGCACAAAAAAAAGAATGACAATACACAATATAATTGCAAACAAGAATTGATTGTTAGTTGCCAACAGCACAGCAGCTCCACACAGACAATGACGCTCAAACCCAGTGTTACTCAAGTGTGGACCCGAATCAAAGCAACCTCTGCGTCTGTTTTCAGGCCTAGCCCTGCAAAGCTTTTCTAATATTAACGCAGATCCTAAAGCTCTTGCCCAGTCATAACCCTTCATTTTCCAGGGATTTCTTCTGAGCTTTTCTCTTTTGTATTGTGTCTCGTCTCTATTTCTGCAGTCTTTCTTCCAATCTCCCTTTTGCTCGCTCTCTCTCCTCCACCATTATATGTCCCCTAATGCTGATTGGCTCACCAGCTCAGTAGCCACTGTGGCTAGTGGTTTTCCAAAGTTATAGCCATTCAGCATTTTCACTGGCCACAATTCTGACTTTGATACCATGGGGGAAAAACTGCCATATAGATATTTTTAATATTATCTCATTATTTGGCATCAGGTTTATTAGGCTGGTGTCATTTTAAGATCTGACGCACGGATCCATTATACTGTTACACATGCGTTTTCTTTCTCAACTGTTTACGTTCACTTAAAACATAACTGACTGCGTTTACGTGAATACTCACCAAGACCGGCATTTTGACATTATTTTGTGTGTATTTGACTGTTTAAGTGCAATAAGCAGCAAAAAAGAACTCAATTTAGTGCTGAGAGGCGGCACACTTTGGGTGTGAACACAAAATCTGCAGGAATGAGTAAAGTTGTGTGCAGTGTGTGCAATAACACGCTGAAATTCAAGCCCTATAACATCAACAATACTCATCTGGAGCAAATAAAACGAGTGAGTGAGGAGAGACGGGTTTGTGTGTCACTCGCTGTTGGAGAGGAGAGAGAGTGAAAGTGCAGCTGATATGTGTAGGCTATCTATTCTGCATATTTCAGATAATTCAGCATTGATATGTTTAGAAAAATCTATATTTTTGACAACACTAGATTGCACTTAGTTTTTTATTTCAGATGTTTTTTTAAAATACTACAATTAAAAAAACATTATATAAAATGTTTAATATTACATATTTGTTTTCTTGATTATACGCATGTATTTATGCATAGCTGTCTTAATGGGCTTTTGTTTATTTTATCTTGACTAGTCTTCACTAGTTTTTTTTAAGTGCAACAATCAAACTACCAAGGGTTTAATTAAATACAACTGATTATTATTTATATAATAAATTGTATATAATCTAAGATTACTTTAAGATACTTGGAGTATGTTTATTGGATTATTGGAATATTATTTTATAATATTTCAGTTTTTCTACTACAACGTTTCGTGTTTAAGTCAGTATATTAGTTGAAGCACTAAAATTACTAGCAGGAAGAAAATAAAAACTAAAACTGAAATAAAGATAAATTAAACCTAAATAATAATATAAAAATATATATTAAAAACCTAATAACTATAATAGTATATAAATAATACTAAAATAACACTATCAAACAAGGGTGGATGGATGGAAAGAAATTATAGAGAAGGTAAACCAAAAACCCTTGTTGATTAAAGAACTTAAACTTTATTTATTTTGGGTACTCAGACCTTTATCAGGAAAGTTAAAAGAAAACAATTAAAAAGTAATACTTAAAATATAAATGAAAGTTTAAATCTACCAATTAAAACAGACAAATCAAGTAGACCAGATATGGTCACTAACAAGAAACACCATGATCTCGTTTGGACACACCATGGTGCCATTTGAATGCTTTTTTGGAAAATGAAAATCATAATCATTCAGTACCTGACTATATTAAAATACCATGGTTTTACCATCTGATACCATCTCTGTATTATGGTACCACCACAGTACTTTTTTTGTAAGGGTTATTAAGATGCCAGTGTGCCGTAGCTTTAGTCACATTGAAAATTCTCCACTCACTGTCTTTGCTATTCTTAAAAATGCAGCAATGTCATCATCGATTAAACATTTCTATTTTTGTAATACACCAAATGCAAATCGCCCCATTTGCAGAAATGTATCTCTCATCTCCTCTCATTCCCTCTTTTCATCAATAAATGTCCGGCGAGCAAGAAGGAGAGAAGGTGCTGTTGTGATGGAGACTATAAATAGTGCACATGCTATTCTTATCCTTCTCCTCCATGCCCTTTGATGAGATTTTTTTGTAAGAATGACTGAAGAAAGAAAAGAGAGATAATAAAACAGGAGGAGGAGGAGGGGGGGGGGTGTAAATGAATGACGTCATTGCACTCGTGTTGAATGATGTCTCAGTGATGTGCAGTGCATATGTTTAACCGCTGCGGTTCAAAGACAGCGTGTGTGTCTGTGCCAAGACTGCAACACTTTTTATTTCACAAGCTGTTCCTGTTCTTTTGCTCAGAAACATTTCTGACATTTTTGGGATATAGAAAAATGTATTCATACATAAAATAAATATTCTGTTTTTCATTTTAAAAAGAGACAGTCTATATTCTATATTGTGTGTGTGTGTGCTCTTGTTTTTGTGATTTGTGAGGACACAAATGTGTATAATAACATGGGTATTACACTGGTATTACAACTTGAATGTGATTTATGAGGACATTTCCTGAGTCCTCATATTTCAAATGGCTTTAAAAACATACTAAGCAGTGTTTTATTAAAAATGTAAAAATACAGAATGTCTCCTGTGATGGGTAGGTTTAGGGATAGGGTTAGTGTAAGGGGATAGAATATACAGTTTGTCCAGTATAAAAACCATTACGCCTATGGAATGTCCTCTCAAATCACAAAAACACAGCTGTGTGTGTGTGTGTGATGAAGTGTCCTCCTGTTCTGTTTGTACACCACTAGCCTGAGGCGGTGCAGTGACAGTGTGTGGTGTGTGTGATAGATATTTTAAGAGACAAAAGCATGTTTGGCCATTGGGGGTAAATGACCTGTTAAACACACAAACACACACTGATACACACGTATATCTGTCACTCGCAGCATCTCCGCTGAAATAAAAGTACATTACAGCCCATAGAACTCATTCAGCTTTTTTCTGATGCTCTACATCATAAATATTATTTACTAAATGCTTTACTTCCATATGCAAGAAAAGCACTTGTGAAACAAATATGTAGTTTTCACACTTTGTACTGTCAAATTAAAAGTTTTTCTTAGTTGACTAACATACTAAAGCACATGTAAAGCACTTGACTCTGATTTAAATGTAGTGTGTAATTTGATATTACATTTAAAATACTAGGCCTACATTTCAGCTGCATTTTTTTCATTAATTTGAGCTCAATGGTCCAGACGGTATCACACTTGCCCACAACACGTACTGTAAATGTTCAGTTCCGGCCTGGGTTACCATCTCCTTCCCCCATTTCCCTAACCTGCTTTCCTGTAACTTTACATTGTCCTATTTTTTTTTGCCATAAATAATTGTCAGTAAAAGTTTTAGTATAACTATAATACATTTCCATTTAACTACAATTACTGTAACATGCAGTTATGTTTGCAAGCTTGTTTCCGCCCCTGAATGAAAATTAAAAAAGGTAATTGCGACTTTTTTCTTTGTTTACATCTCGCAATTCTGACTTTATATCTCGCAATTCTGATAAATAAAATCTGAATTTTGAGATGTAAACTCGCAATTGTGAGATAAAAAGTCGCAATTATCTTTTAAAATGTTTTATTCTGTGGTAGAAACAAGCTTCCATAATTATGCGTTTTAATTCATCTTAGTATATTTTTAAAGCATATTATTTCTATAATATGTGCTCTCTATAAACATACGCTAAAGTGTGCTTCTGTAACGAATGGATAGAGGGGACAATAGCAAGTAAAACAGATCTTTATTAGAATGTATAGCACCAGTCTCAGAGTGAATAGTGGAGGAGACAAAGTTCTCAGTGGTATTGGAGAATCGCAGATGCAGTTCACAAGAGAGGTGTGAAGATCTCAAGATCCTTCTCAGTGCGGTGGTAGTCTCCGATGATGGTGGTGATGACAAGGCAGCGCAGGCTTGCGTGGACAACTCGATCCGATGGTCAGGCGTGAAGTGATGAACCAAGTGTTGGTGAAGAGTGAAGACATAAACTGCAACGGCGAACCTCCAGACGAAGACAAGGCAGGAAACACAGGGAGCCGAAGGAACAGGAACACGACAGGCAACATCCACGAAACAACGATCTGACAAACACAAGACGCACGAGGTGAGTATAAATAGGCAGTGGTAATGCACAACACCTGTCACTGATAACCCCGGAAGATAATCAGCGACCACGCCCACACACACATACATTCATTCACAAGTACACACACACACAGCGCAAGGGAGTGTCAATGAATTCCTCAACCGTGACAGTACCCCTCCCCCTAAGAGCGCCTCCTGGAGCTCCCGGAGGAACCTACCTGTTGATAGTAATCATCAATAAGGGACTGATCCAGAATGTCCCTAGCAGGAACCCAACTTCTCTCCTCCGGACCGTAACCCTCCCAGTCCACCAGATACTGAAATCTGCGTCCCCTCCGTCTCGAGTCCAGAATTCGATTCACCGAATACGTGGGTTCCCCATCTACGAGTCGCGGCGGTGGGGGAACCGGGGCTGGCGGATTAATGGGTAAATAAAATACGGGTTTTAATTTGGAAACATGGAACACGGGATGAATTCTTCTGTACGCAGGATGGAGTTTGAGGCGAACTATCACCGGACTAATGATCTTGGTGACAGGAAATAAGGCCAATAAATTTGGGAGCTAGCTTATTAGAAACGGAGCGGAATGTTCTTAGTAGAAAGCCAGACTTTGGACCCGACGACATACACGGGAGGTCTTGACCGGCGGCGATCGGCCTTAACCTTGGTGCGCGCCCTTACTTGGAGCAGAGTCTCACGGGCTCTGGTCCATGTACGGTGACACCTCTGGACAAAAGCGTTAGGGGAGGGGACTGCGACTTCGGATTCCAGACTGGGAAAAATAGGTGGCTGGTACCCTAAGCTACCCTCAAACGGAGATAGGCCCGTGGATGACACAGGTAATGAGTTGTGCGCGTACTCCACCATTGAGAGTTGTTGACACCAAGAGGAAGGATTCTTGGCGGCAACACATCGCAACATTCTCTCCAAATCTTGGTTGTCTCTCTCTGCCTGCCCGTTTCTCTGGGGGTGGTAACCCGAAGATAGACTTATAGTGGCTCCCAGTAATTTACAAAATTCTTGCCAAAATTTGGAGACAAATTGGGATCCCCTGTCAGAGACGACGTCCATCGGGAGTCCATGTAACCGAAAGACGTGATCGATGACAGTCACCGCTTTTTCCTTGGCTGAAGGCAATTTGGGCAAGGGAATAAAATGAGTCGCCTTCGAGAACCGGTCCACTACGGTTAAAACAACCGTATTGCCTTGAGAGGACGGGAGGGCGGTAACAAAATCTAGCGCTATGTGGGACCAGGGTCTCGCAGGGACAGACAGCGGTTGAAGAAGCCCATCTGGGGATCGATAAGAAGTCTCACCAATCGCACAGACTGAGCAGGCCAAAACAAAATCTCGAATGTCGCAAGCCATAGATGGCCACCAGAATCGTTGCTTAACTAGAAATCTAGTTCGGTTTACTCCTGGGTGACAGGCTACATTGGAAAAATGACCCCACTGAATAACGTCGGACCGTAATCCCTCAGGCACAAACAATCGGTTCGGTGGGCACCGGGACGGAGGCATTACCCCTTCCAAGGCCGTCTTGACCTTCGATTCGATCTCCCATCGGAGTGTGGAGATGAATCGAGTCTCCGGTAATATGCAATCGGGAGTAGACAGGCGTTCGGATGGATCAAAAATACGAGATAAAGAATCGGGTTTGATATTTTTAGAACCCGGGCGGTACGAAAGAGTAAAATCAAAACGACCGAAAAAAAGAGCCCACCGAGCCTGCCTGGAGTTGAGTCTTTTGGCAGATTGAATGTATTCTAAGTTCTTGTGATCAGTCCAGACGATAAAAGGTAGCCCCGACCCTTCTAACCAATGTCGCCATTCTTCCAATGCTAACTTGACAGCCAACAATTCTCTGTTACCAATGTCATAGTTACGTTCAGTAGGCGACAAGCAATGAGAAAAGAACGCGCAAGGATGCATCTTGTCGTCTGAAGAGAGCACTGCGAGAGCACTGCGCCTACCCCCACCACTGACTCATCGCCCTCCACCACGAACTGACGTGACAGATCAGGGGTCGTAAGAATGGGAGCCGAAACGAATCGGCTCTTCAGGTTGGCGTATACAGCTTCGGCTGTTTCGGACCACCTGAACGCCGTTCTGGGGGAGGTCAAGGCAGTCAGAGGTGCGGCTAGTTGGCTGTAATTATGAATGAAACGTCGATAAAAATTGGCGAACCCCAGAAACCTCTGTAGGGCCTTACGGGAATCTGGACTTGGCCAATCCACCACAGCCTTAACTTTGTCAGGATCCATACGCACTCCCTCAGACGAAATGACGTAACCTAGGAAAGGGACAGACTGTGCATGAAAAACGCATTTCTCCGCCTTGACAAAAAGCCCATTCTCTAGCAACCTCTGAAGCACTCGTCTGACGTGCACAACACCTGTCGCTGATAACCCGGAGGATAATCAGCGACCACGCCCACACACACATACATTCATTCACAAATACACACACACACACAGCACAAGGGAGCGTCAATGAATTCCTCAGCCGTGACAGCTTCTTTTTCACAAGGGAACAAAGAAAACAACAGGAAAACGTCTCCTGTTACTATCGTCCTGTTACTATCCGCCAATTATCGCGAAGCATGCAAATGCTGATAGGTCCGCGGACAGTATAAATTACATGGGCGCTACAATAGCTGGGTTTCAGTCACGTGATTTTGATGACGCGCGAAGGCGGGGTAAGCCCAGACACCTGCGCTACCAATGCCCGCACCGCTCTTCCAGTTGCAGCGAGATTCTCTTCCTGCTGCTCCATACGGGCTGTGTTGTGTGCGAAGTAATCTGTGACTTCAGATTCACCTGCTGCCCCCTGCATGGTCAGATCGTTCTGTAACGAATGGATAGAGGGGACAATAGCAAGTAAAACAGATCTTTATTAGAATGTATAGCACCAGTCTCAGAGTGAATAGTGAAGGAGACAATGTTCTCAGTGGTATTGGAGAATCGCAGATGCTGTTCACAAGAGAGTTGTGAAGATCACAAGATCCTTCTCGGTGCGGTGGTAGTCTCCGATGATGGTGGTGATGACAAGGCAGCGCAGGCTTGCGTGGACAACTCGATCCGATGGTCAGGCGTGAGTGAAGACATAAACTGCAACGGCGAACCTCCAAACGAAGACAAGGCAGGAAACACAGGGAGCCGAAGGAACAGGAACACAACAGGCAACATCCACAAAACAACGATCTGACAAACACAAGACGCACGAGGTGAGTATAAATAGGCAGTGGTAATGCACAACACCTGTCGCTGATAACCCGGAGGATAATCAGCGACCACGCCCACACACACATACATTCATTCACAAATACACACACACACACACAGCACAAGGGAGCGTCAATGAATTCCTCAGCCGTGACAGCTTCTTTTTCACAAGGGAACAAAGAAAACAACAGGAAAACGTCTCCTGTTACTATCGTCCTGTTACTATCCGCCAATTATCGCGAAGCATGCAAATGCTGATAGGTCCGCGGACAGTATAAATTACATGGGCGCTACAATAGCTGGGTTTCAGTCACGTGATTTTGATGACGCGCGAAGGCGGGGCGATTTCAGATGGAGGGCAGGAAGTAAACATGGAAAATACGTCTATGGAGGAAACTATTGAGATCCAACATAGCCTCTGCACATTCCGACCGTCTTTGTTGGTGTTCCTTGAGCTTCATCCTCTGCTCTCGTTTAAGAGACGCCTCTGATTTGGGCTTTGTTTTTTGGTAACCTAGGTTGACCATCGGAGCCCAATCTACCGACTTAACGTCACCCAAAGCGCTAGGGCAGCCTAAAAAGCCCCAATGAAGTCCATATTAGACTACCGGTAACTTAATAATCATTATTAAGTAAATGAGCATTTAACGACAACCTAATGCTACATAAACACTGACACAAAGCTAACTAACATACCTCCGACGAAGTGGTCGCTGCAGACACTGGCATTAATAGACTCTGCAGCCGTAAACTACACAAAACATTGGCATTTTGTCAGACGGCAGATCCTCAGCTATTTCACTTCCTGCCCTCTATCTGAATTTGAAACGTGAAACCAACCACAAAAGCTAGCACAGTTGAACAACAGCGACCACGCTTCCATATACGTATACAGTTCCCAGATACGTCACAGCTAACGTAATGTCTCATTCCCGCCTCTCAGGGAACCGAGGTTACGTAACCAGAGACGTTCCCTTTCGAGGCGGTAACTCAACATTACGTCAGCTGTGACGTATATGGGAACTGTATTAAATCCCGCCGTAAGAGCAGTGAAGATAAGCCCTGATAACGGGGTCAAGCTACACCCACACGTAAGAGAAGACGCTAGGAGTACTCGCATCTGATAGGCGGAACTAGACCAATGAGACGTCTGCTCCGACCTTATCAAAATTTGCACATCCTAACGCAATGAAAGCGAAGGCTGCACTGATCCAGGGCAGACACAAAACAATAAGCACTCAAGCATGAGAGTTAAACAGTGTCGACGGCATTTGCATTGACAGCTGCATCAACTTTAATAGCCATAAACACAGAGTTAACAGCATTATGGCTACTACTTCATAGCTGGTTATAACAGTTCATAATACATGAATAAAACTCAACTCACTGAAAGCGCTACAGACAGTACATCCAGCTTGTAAAACCTGGCGAATGTGTTCTAAGAAGACCAGCCAGCAGCAAGACATCAATCCTGTATAGACATACCTCTAGACCAGGCCCATGAGGAGGCATTCACCCTTGTAGAATGAGCTCTGATGTTAAGGGCACAATCTTTCCCCTGGCATTCGTAAGCCAATGCAATAGCGTCCACAATCCAGTGAGAAAGTCTCTGTTTTGAGACAGCACGTCCCTTAGTACATCAACCAAAGCACACGAACAGCTAGTCTTTGGACTTCGGAACGAAGCCCGGTCTCGGCCGGAGAGTGAAGCTGCAGTCGCCAGGTCCGAGACGGATGCAATCGTCATTCACAGAGTGTAAGTCTCCAATGCGCTTCGCCGAGGTGAGAGCAAGAAGTAAGGCCGTCTTCAGGGAGAGCTCCATTATCCATTACAATTGAATCTAGGGGCTCGAACGGTGGTAGAGATAGAGCCCTCAAAACTAGAGCTGGATCCCACGGCGGCTCGGAGGGCGGCCGTTAAAGATAATCTCCTCACTCCCCTGAGAAATCTGATCACCAGAGCGTGCTTACCGATCGATTGCCCGTCAATTGTGGACGAAAAGCAGTAATAGCGGCCACATACACATTCAGCGTGGATGGCAAACTCCTGCTATCTATTCTGTGCTGTAGAAAGCGAACATCCGACACGGAACAGATCCCCGGGTCAATATTTATGTCCTGGCACCATTTTGTAAAAACTCCCCATTTCAGTGCGTAGAGGCGCCTGGTAGAAAGTGCCTGCGCCTCTACGAGTGTCTCGCTCATTTAAGGACCCCCGCAACGGCCATACATGAAGGTTCCACAGCTCGAGCTGGGGTGCCATATCGTGCCGTTCGCCTGAGACAGCAGTTTCTTCCTGAGGGGGATTTGCCATGGGGGATCCACCATTAACTCTCTCAGGTCTGCGAACCAGGGCTGATTCGGCCAGTTCGGGGCCACACGGATAACTGACGCTCTCTCCTCCCTGATTTTGCACAACACCATAGGTGTAAACATGTAACGTGTAAAGCTTGGCTTCCGGCCAACGCAATATCAGAGCATCTCCCATCAGCGCGGAGTGAGATAGCAAAAATAACGTGTGTTGTCGCTTGTGGCAAACATTTACACGTCCGCCCTCCCGAATCGATCCTAAATTATTTTGGCCGATCCGGGATGAAGCCTCCACTCTCCTTGGGGAATCCCGTTCCTCGAAAGCATGTCCGCTCCACGGTTCAAGAGACCGGGGATGTGCGCCGCTCTCATGGAGAGAAAGTGTCGTTCTGCCCACAACAGGAGACTCGCCGCCTGTTTGAACAGAGCTCTGGAGCTCACGCCACCCTGGCGATTTATGTACGAGACCACAGACGTGTTGTCTGTTCGAATCAGTACTTGTTGTTCAAAACCAAACGGTTTATGTGCCACTTTCTCTGTGACTCCGACAACAGGCTCGAGGCAGGCACGCTCAAGCACACTGCTCCCAAGCCTGAGGTTGACGCATCCGTCGAGACAACGGTGCGTTGCGTTACTATACCCAAACGAACTCCTGGGCTGAACATATCCTGGTTGCTCCACGATCGCAAAGTGCTGACGCTACTGTGAGTGACCGTAATGCGCTTGTGACCTGAAGACCACACCCTCGGCACCACAAAACTTTTGAAGGTCAGGCGGGTCGATGGGGCCTGCACAAATCCGGCATGTAGCAGCCATCGGATGCAGAGAAGAAAAAGGTGATTAGTCCTCTATGTGCAATTTCCTCTATGACTTAGCGTGAAGAAAGAGATTCTGACGCAATTGTCGCGCCTATGCATTTTATACTGACCGCGGACCTGTCAGTATTTGCATGCTTCGCGACAATTAGCCTGCTGTCCCCAGCTGGCGTTAGCCATTGGTTTCAGCAAAAGTGGAGAAGGAAGCAGTTCCCATATACGTCACAGCTGACGTAATGTTGAGTTACTGCCTCGAAAGGGAACTCACTTAAAGGCCAACTGAAGTGCTTTGAAACGCGCAGCTTTGTATTATGCGTTTCCTGTTTCCACTGAAACAGGAAGCTAAGGCTGGACATATTGAAATAGCCAATAGCGTTTAGTTTACTTCACAGACTGCAATTCGTTCTTGAAAGCACCATGGAAACGAATCCGATCGCTGATACGTTGGATTCAATAGTAACTTTAGAGGTGTGAATAAATTCTTGCCATTTCATTCTGAAAACAGAATAAAACTCACTCTGCTATTGCTCGTGAACGAATCATTCTTTTGAACTGGTTCTTTTTTTGTGAAACGGTCGAACCAGTTCACCAAATCGAACTGAATCGTTCAAAACAGCGTTGATCCAGTTTTCTAAAGTTACTCCCTTTCGGACGTGCCTGACAATCACTCCGACTCGAAATAAACAATATCCCTGAGTATGTTACTCCAGTAACTCCGACAGTTAACTGATGGAACTGATAAGCACGAGCAGCTGACACTGAGCATTCGTCTACTACCGAACGTACATTCAGGTAGCTACAGCCACGGTCGCTTTGGCTAGGTGGTATTTATAGCATGGGGGTGGGACGCTTCAGATTCTAAAGAGGATTTGATTGGACAGAAGATGTGATGAGAAGCTGAAGTCCGCAGTCATACAAATCCATTTTAGCGGAAGTGAGAGACTGTACGTTTTGAATGCGTATAGCTCCTTAATGGGAATTTTGTCATTGTTTTGGAACACACCAGCTTATTTATAACATTAAGGCTAACATATTCATCCTAAGAGCTAAAAAACTTACATTTTGATTTCAGGGGGCCTTTAAGCTGTGTAAAATGAATAAATGTTTTATGATCCAACCACAAACATTTGTGATCGGTACAGTTTCATTCACTTTAAGAACAAAAGTACCACCTTTGTAATCTTCACCATCCTGTTGGCTTAATAAGAAGTATTAAGGATCATTTACTCTTAAAATGCAAACTGTAATCATTGGCATAATCAGTCAATTTACTCTTTGAAGATTGACAATAAATACTTAAAATAAGACATCTTTTGGACATTTTTGTGACATTTTTCTGATTTGTCTTAAACAAGTCCTCCTAAATGTTCCTCTGCTAATTAGTTTCTGTGTTTAACTCAACCTTTTTAACCTTTTTAACATCCATAATAACACTGTGATTATTGAAGTTGTGACATCAAGCCATCTTCACATCAGTCACATCAGAACCAGTCACATCCCATTCAGATTTTTGCACACTAATCATTTTGATCTTTTCTTATGTAATTGCGTTGTGCTCTCACAAATTATTCACATGCAGCCGCAATGATATAACTGTATATGAACTGTAATGTTAATCATTGCACATGGATTTATGTTGCACAGTAAATCATACAAAAAGGACAAATTCATTGAATGCATTAAAGTCCACTTTTTCTTCCTACAGACAGCTGGAGGAGTTAATGATGAAATTAATCTGTCATATTTAGAATATGTTTAGATCTTTAATTATGAATTGAGCATGAGATATAAACGGTAACAGAAGAAAGACTTGGACAAAGGCATCGTCTTACCGCACCAGATCAGTTTCACATCAGACCTGTCGTCAGCATAATCCACTTTCCTGTACTCAGGCTTAAAGGTCGAACAGAGAAATGCTTCTATAGTTTCAAGATTGCTCTCATTATAGGCATAAATCTTGTGCGGGTCATAAGGGTTAGGTCAACACCAATATTGGAGGACTGTTAAATGGATTCTGAAACTGCAGTATGAAAATTGAACATTGGCGTCACTAAACAAAATTGCAAAAATATTTTTTTTTCAGTCTCACGCAATGAGGACCTTGTTTTTTTAGACAATATGTCCATTTAATAATAGTTCATGGTGGTACTTACATATTTAATATCTTTTATTGTAGGACAATTCCTTATTAAGGAATTTACTTACAGGTCAGCTTAATTAAATGAATAGTTCACCCAAACCCTTACATTGTATGGATAAAAACAGATGAAACATTCTTCAAAATACCTTTATTTGTGTTCTGCATTAGAGTGATCCATCAATTTAAATATTTTTTTTTTAGCAAATTAATCTATTTTAACGTTTAGTTGACACAGACATAACATATTTGAGACAATATGAGACTTAATTCCATGTGCAGTCTTATACGGCATCCTCACTTATTAGGATTCTTTGATTCTTGTCGCACTGCAGAAGTTTAGTGAATCCTGAATGATTTGGGTCCTTTAAGATTTGCTATATACACATATATGTCACCATATACCCTCAAGCCTTTAACATTGACCAGTCCTTAGGTATTTGGGCCAAGGACAGACTAAACGATTTTGAGAAAATTAGGGGTTAATGAGAATTGACAAGGGGTTCGTCTTTCACACATGGTCAGATGCTTAAATAAGGCAAGTATGCATGCTGTAGAATGCTAACATCTGCCTTTTCCAATGTCATCTTATTCATTTTTGACTTTAACTTTGACTTTATGCATAAAGAAAATGTGCTCTGACTTACTTGCTCACATAAATCTCATTAATTTTCCCTCTGCCCTGTTTATGATATGAATCTGCCTTGTGACCTCTGGATTAGCAAACATTTTGTGTTTAGTTCTAAGGAAGATGCAGTCATAATTGATATGGCATGGGTATTAATTACTGAACATTTTATCTAGGGCAAAGCTTTCACGGTCCTAAACTCTACTTGTTCCGACTAGAGCGGCCGGCATTGCTAAGTGAATCTTGGAGGGATTTTGGAAGATATAGAGTTAAAGAAAGATCAGCAATGCAGAGTGGTTGTGTTGTTTAAACTTGTCATCTTGTTAGACTCCTTAATAATTGATAATCTCTCCCCCATACTTCCCTTCTCTCTCTATCATGCATGCATGCTTATTCATTATAAGTGTTTGCTAAAGCAAGCATCACTATTTGCCTTCTATTGCACATACATAGTCATTTGAACAAAGCCTTTGTATTAATGAGAGCAGTTGTATTACAGACATGAAGGGTGCAATTTTCACCTTAATGATAAAACGGGCCAAAAATGTAAACAGATTTACATTGAAGAGAGGGACCTGAACCATAGAGAAATGGGGTGTGTTTCCATTTCCTAAAATCATTATTAGTCAACTATGGTTGTAAGTTCTCTAGTTAGCAACATCGTTTAACAATACTGTGTTTCCAGCATTACAAAGTTGTGTGGTTGGAACTACAGCTCTCATCCTGTGGTTAGAAGTGTAGTTTCTAGCTAGTATGACATGGGCTGTGTCCGAAAGCTAATAAATGCTGCCTTCAGAGGATGCATTCCAAGGTAGGAAGGCATCAAGGCACGTCCAAATCCAATGTTAGCTTCACTTCCTGTCTCCTGAGATACCTTCATCTGGACGATTTTATAAGGCAGCTTTGATGTGTCGCTGGGTTTGATATCCCACAATCCTGTGCTTTCCATTTGGGATAGTTGAGCTAGAAAATAAAGATGGCGTCTGAAAGTTGTGGTTGGTTCCCTCTTACGGAGGAAGACCGATAGTTTTCGTTTATTTACATCGATAATCTGGCATAAGATAAAAATCTGACAAAAAAATCAAACCGATAAATAATCAGAAGTGTTTTGCACCACCACCTGTTTGATGGCATGAGTTACATTGCGGTACTTGAAACGCACCTCAGGGTATTATAGGAACATAGCAACACCCTAGCAATCACAAATAACAGCCTTGCATGGTGACAGCACACCAACAATTACTCAGCAATCACATAGCAACACCATAGAAACCTCAAATAACACCTTAGCATTATGGCAACACCCTAAGCATGGTAAGCAGGTTGCCCTGCACGCTTAATAAATAAACTACAGCTGTTCCAAAATGCAGCAGCTCGAGTTCTTACTAGAACCAGGAAGTATGACCATGCAAATTATGCATAATTACATGTAACCCTCAACCAAATCCTAATCCTACCCTAACCCTACAGTAAGTACATGTAGTTAATTAATATTACTCAGTACTTAAATATATAATTACACTGTAACAATAACACCTTAAAATAAAGTGTTACCATAAAGTGTTACCACATTTTCTGTCATTGTAAGAGAAAAGAAATTATCTTCTTAATTCGACCCACACTTAGTACTTTATCCACATTTCCCATTTTAAAATGTGCATTTTAAATGTAAGTGTTGCTATAGCAGCCTGCGTCACAGGTAATAACAGCAAGGTCAAAAGCTGATGGTCATCAGAGCTGAACCAGAGCTGCTCAGTCGAGTACACGGAGACACTGTCCTGTATGAGACCAAAATCCCGTCATCACTCACTGCAGAATGATGTGTTTGCAGCAGAGGAGCTACCTGTCCAACCCTGCAACCCCTTCATTGGATCTAAATCTAAACCATATTATAGACATTTTTTTTTATGTTTTAAACATGTAATTTTACAGATTTTAAATTATAATTATATACCATCTATTGCAAAAATTGTAAATGTATTTTCAGTTACAAATTTTCATATGAACAACCAGTTAGTAATAAGACTGATTTAAGATTCCCAAACATTAAAGACCAACTGAAGTGCCTTGAAACGGCCAGTATTATTAAATGTGTTGAGGTAATTTCCATTGAAACGGGAGGAAAGGAGGGCAGCTCCTCCTTTTTTAAAATAACCAACAGTGTTTTGTTTATATCACAGCTCGACTAGAGCTGTTGAGCTCAGTAAAGCCGCATTTGACTGCTTATGATAGCCACAGTCTAATAGATTTAATACTTAATATAAAACTGTTAGTAAAGCAAAACAGTGAACATAATCAAGGATGTGAAAAGTGTGTAATTTATGTTGGTGTTATCTCTTCTACTCATCAGTGCTGTTTAATGCAGAGTCTGTCTAACCGTTTCTCCTCCATCGCTTTAAAATACAGCATTCTGTGCAGAATTCAAATGGGTCCGAAACGTTTTGTGGTCTGCACCACATGTGATCCGCTCTGTGCTATCATGTCTCCGTGAAACCAGACTTCATTCGCCCCAATGGAAAGCATATTGTTCGCCCCAATGGAAAGCACACTGTTTCAATCATTCCCTATGTAGTGCACTTTGTGCCATTCACCATGTAGAAAATATAGTAAAAGTAATTTCTTCATCAATCGGACTGCATTGGTTGAAGCATTGTGCTTTTTATTGTGCTGTAGTTAAATGTTTTTCACATTTAATTGTATTAATAACACTAAATCTTATTTAGTATATTATTGACCTGTCATATACATTTTTTTTCTGTTTTCCCCCCTGTATATTAGTGTCTTTTTTTCTCTGTTGTAAATTGATGAACTTATTATACAAACAACGGTCAATATTATTATACTGTCAATATATTCACAAGAACTAACTAATATTTTATCTTAAATATCTGCTGTAATGATGTGATTTGGTTTTGATTTTTATTCCTTTGATTTTTCTTTCCTCCACAGAGAGACACTAAAGGGCAGTTTCTCTTGGATCATGTGTGTAACTACTACAGCCTGCTGGAGAAAGATTACTTTGGCATCAGATATGTGGACCCAGAGAAACAAAGGGTAACTACACATTCACCATTCTGGCCCAATATTCATTAAATAAATTCTGACCTATTTTTCTGACCTGACGCATCAAAACAAGTCAAGTCAAGTCACCTTAATTTATATTGCGCTTTTTAACAATATGGACTGTTTCAAAGCAGCTTTACAGTGAAAATAGGAAATTAAAGTAACAGAGATTGTTTTGGCTTTACAGCAGCTCTAGAATAAAGTTATTGTCCAGCTAAAGTTAGTTTTGATCGATTCACTTCCGTCGCAAAGATCATTAGTTGTAGCATCATTAGCAGGCGTGTAGTCTTTCTTTACAAATTGACCTCAACAAATTACTTGTCTGGCCTTAAAAATGTATAATACAGAATTATTTATCGCTTCCGAGTAGCCATGTGAACCGGAACTATTTTGACAACGTTTTATCTGTACAGAGGTGAAGGGAAGGAGGCCTTCACAGGGGAGAGACTAGTTGACACTTCAGGACTGCGTTGTCGTCGTGTCCAGGCGCAGGTCCTTCATCAGATCTGGATACGGCCTGGATCCGGCAGACTGCGGTAAACCTCGGGATAAACAGAGAGACTAATATTAGCGTAGATGCCATTCTTCTTATGATGAAAACCAGTACATCAGGATTTATGGGGAGTGTTCCCAATTCCGCATGACCTAATCTATGCAGCCTAACATTATAGAAGTTTATAATATATTATGTGTATAGGTCAAAGAGATGTGTTTTTAGTCTAGATTTTAACTGACAGAGTGTGTCTGCTTTCCAGACAATGTTAGGAAGACTGTTCCAGAGATTAGGTGCTGAATAGGAAAATGATCTACTGCCAGCAGTCGATTTTGATATTCTAGGTTTTATCAACTGGACAGAATTTTGAGATCGCAATAGACGTGAAGGACTATAATGCATTAAGAGCTCGCTCAAGTACTGCGGAGCTAAACCATTTAGTGTTTTGTAAGTGATCAGCAATATTTAAAAATGTATACGATGTTTAATAGGGAGCCAATGCTGACAGAACCGGGCTAATATGGTAATATTTCCTGGTTCTAGTAAGAACTCGAGCTGCTGCGTTTTGGACCAGCTGTAGTTTGTTTATTAAGCGTGCAGGGCAACCACCCATAAGAGTATTACAATAATCTAACCTTGATGTCATGAACGCATTAACTAATTGTTCCGCATTTGTCATTGAGAGCATATGACGTAGTTTAGATATTTTTAAGATGGAAGAATGCGGTTTTAAAGATACTAGACACGTGACTTTCAAATGAAAGATTAGTATCAAAGAGCACAGCCAGGTTCCTAACCGACGACGAAGATTTGACAGAGCAGCCATCAAGTTTTAAACAGTATTCTAGGTTATTACGTCAGGAAGTTTATTGTCCAATAATTAGAATCTCTGTTTTTTCAGAGTTAAGTAGTAGGAGATTACTAGTCATCCAGTTTTTTTTACATCAGCTATGCATTCCGTTAATTTTGTGAATTGGTAAGATTCGTCAGGGCGTGAAGAAATATAGAGCTGAGTATCATCGGCATAACAGTGAAAACTAATGTAATTCTTCCTAATGATATATCCCAAGGGTTGCATGTACAGTGAGAACAGCAGCGGTCCTAGTACTGAGCCTTGTGGTACTCCATACTAAACTTGTGATCGATAAGATATCTCTTCATTTACTGCTACAAACTGATAACGGTCAGATAAGTATGATTTAAACCATGCTAATACAATTCCACTAATGCCAACATAATTTTCGAATCTATTTAAAAGAATGTTGTGGTCAATAGTATCAAATGCAGCACTAAGATCGAGTAACACTAATAGAGAGATACAACCACGATCGGAGGATAAGAGCAAATCATTTGTGACTCTGATGAGAGCTGTCTCAGTACTATGGTACGGTCTAATATCATTTCATTTCTTTTTTAAAAAGTAACATAGTTGTGAGGATACTGCCTTTTCTAGTATCTTTGACAGAAAAGGTAGATTTGAGATCAGCCTGTAATTGACTAATTCTGTATGATCAAGTTGCGTTTTTTTAACAAGCGGTGTAATTATAGCCAGCTTAAAAGTTTTTGGTATGTATCCTAATGACAAAGATGAATTAATGATATTAAAAAGAGGATTTATGACCTCTGGAAGCATCTCTTTCAATAGCTTAGTCAGTATAGGGTCTAACATACATGTTGTCGATTTAGATGATTTCCTCTCCTATAGCAATGAATGAATCGAATTTTTCGTCAGGGAGAATACAATGCACTGCCTGATGCAATACTGTAGTAGACAGTTTCATAGTAATAAATTTCTCCCTGATATTATCAATCTTGTAAGCGAAGAAGTGCATAAAGTCATTACTGCTGTGCTGCTTGGAAACGTCTGGGATTGAAGCTTTATTTTTCGTTAGTTTAGCCACTGTTTCAAATAAATACCTTGGGTTTTGTTTATTTTCTTCTAATAGGGTGGAAAAATAAGCAGATCTAGCAGCTAAGGCCTCTCTGTACGCAATCGTGCTCTCTTTCCATGAAATGAGACAAAACTCTAGTTTTGTTTTCTTCCAGTTGCGCTCCATTTTTCTGGCTGCTCTCTTAAGGGCCTGAGTGTGCTCGTTGTATCACAGCGTTGGACTATTTTCTTTAGTCTTCTTTAAGCGCAACGGAGCAACTGTGTCTAAAGTGCTGGAAAAGAGTGATTCAAAAGTTGAATCTGGTGGCCTGTATACAGTAGCCAGCATAAATCTCAAACATGATATATCATTTATATTAGATAGTGTCACATTAAGCGCCAACACTTCAAAATAATTATATTCGAAACAAGACTTCTCTGTAATTCTAAAGATATTACTATAAATTACAGCAACACCTTCCCCTTTGCCTCTCAGACGAGGCTCACGTTTATAACAGTAATCTTGGGGGGTTGACTCATTTAAAGTAATGTAATTGTCTGGTTTTAGCCAGGTTTCTGTCAAACACGGCACATCTGTTATAATCTGTGATCATATCATTAACAATAAGTGCTTTTGAAGTAAGGGATTGAATATTCAGCAACCCAAGCTTTATCATTTGTTTATTTGTATTATATCTGTTTTTTATTTGTTGAACATCAATACAAATTTTACCCTTAAATGGGTTTGGGAGTTTTTGTATTTCCTAATTCGGGGAACAGGCACAGTCTCTATATGATGATATCTAGGTGAAAGAGCCTCTATGTGATGGGATTTATCTGACCTCAGTGACGTGAGACAGCTAGCAAACGGTTGGTTTATATATATATATATATATTTGAAAACATTAAAAAAAAAATTGAAGCAATGTAAAAGTCTTTACTGACTTTATCTTTTTGATCAATTTAATGCATCTAAAAATCCTACTCAACCCCAACTTTTGAACAGTAATGTAAACACATGTACTTATTTCTGTACTCTCACCAGATATTTTATCCTTAAGTAGCCCATCATACTGGCTTTAAATTCTGATAAAAGTTACCATGACAACCGACCAAGGGGTTTTACCCTACTGTATGTACGACAATGTTTCTTCAGTCGAGCAGAAAACCTCCCAGCAGTACTGTAGTGAATTATTTACAGTCATTTATGTTGTAATATTAATGCCCACTATAGAAAAAAGGGATTGTTCATCAGTGGGAATGATGTTTACGATTATTTCCTGAGCAGGATACTTATCCAAAGTGCTTACAATAAACATTTTTGATTTGTCACCATCTTTACTTGTCAGTGCACAGCAATGAATAATTTCTTTCTCATCATTTTTTACAGCATTGGCTGGACCCGAGCAAACCAGTAGTGAAACAGATGAAATGTAAGTTTTATTTATTTTGTTCTTGCCCTCAAGGTGGCAGAAAGTCACATTTACTGTTGTTCGTGAGTTTTTGGTGAAGAAACCAGTTTCAATAGGAATTTTGCATAAGGTGGAAACAAGTTGGTCACATGGGTTTGTTGCTTTGACCAATATTAAGCTGCTTGGTTTGAAAATGACTTAAACTGCATCTCTCATTGCTATTTACAATAAACAATGGACTTTTTTTGCCGACATTTGCCAATGTGACCGCGTCTTTACATGGGTAAAACATCACTCGCATTCAAAGATGTTTTATGTAGAATTACAGAAGGGAGGTGAATGAACATGTAGAGGACAAGTGACAGAGAGAGATCGTAGACAAAGTGACGTCAATGGAGTCAATTTTTCCCTTTGAGCTCTAAACCTCTCAGACTCATTACGTTTATCTTTGAAGACTTCATTTCATTCTTCACCAGAGGGGTTTCCCTCATCTCATGGATTAATATAATCATTTTAGCTCTCCTCATGCCCTTGGTTACAGTTCTCTGCATAATCTGTCTCACACTTACTGGCTTACACTCAAGTTGTCTCTCTCTCTCCCCTCATCTGATTCTTGATGTTGTGCTGTTTTCAGGTCACCAGCCATACACTATGTGCTTCAGGGTGAAGTTCTACCCTCAGGAGCCAATCAAGATCAAGGAAGAGCTGACAAGGTAACAGTTCTCTGATCTAATGTTCAAATTGCATTGGAATGACATAAAAACAACCCTGGCCAGTCACAGTATAAACAGCCCTGAATCGCTCAAGTCAAGTATATGAGATTGAGGATTTTCTGGAAGAGATTTGCATTTTAAAAAACGCCTCCTGAGCAGATTGTTCCAGTTTCATTTGAAAGAGCATGTTTACTTTGTAGCTGAAGCCAGAACGACTGATCGGTGGCTTCTTTCATGTCAAAGTAACCAATGTGATCTCATTACAGTGCATCTCACGAAACCTGTCAAGAACATCTACATTCATATTTCACTCCAAAATCAGAAGAAATGCAAAAATATATTTTATTAAAATAAATCTTTTTAGAATTAAACACTCATTCTCATTACTATAATCAGTGGTGAGGCCAGAAAAAAAAATATATATACAAAATATATAGAACACTTAATTGCATGTTAATTGCAATTCAATTCAAATGTATTTTAGTTAATATTGTTATAGATTTATATTCAATGCTATCAGTTCAAATTCTAAGTGCTTTTCTGAACCACAAATAGGGCTTAATTACGTCTTTATCCCCTGGTTTCACAGACGAGTCTTAAGCTAGTCCCAGACTAAAATACATGTTTGAGCTGTCTGAACTGAAAGCAACTTGACCTGAAATATCTTTAAACATGTCATTGTTTTGTCTCAAGATGCACACCAGTAATGTTTTATTCTATGGTATGTTTATAAAAGCTACTTAAATGCCCTAATTGAACTAAGGCCTCATCCTGGCTTAATCTAAGCCCTGTCTGTGAAACCAGGCCTATATGTAATTTCACAATTACTTCTACTGTCTTGTACTGACAAGCATTTAAGCACTTAAACTAATATGTAATCTATTGTCATTTCAAATGAAACTGTATTCTGTATACAGAAACTGTATATCGTGTATTTAAATTAGTGCTGTTAAATCGATTATTTGTGATATATATATACTGTATATACACTGTATATGTGTATGTATGCATGTGTATATATATATATATATATATATATATATATATATATATATATATATATATATATAGATATATATATATATAGATATGTGTGTATATATTGTCACAGGTGGTTACGGGTAAACAGATAAAGAAGATGAATAAAGTTCCAACACCAAGTTTAATAATTCCAAAAACTAGCAAACAGGCAGGAGCAACAGACACAATAAACGTAGATGTGACCGGATAACAAACAGAGGAAAAGGAGGAACACTGTATAAGAATACTATAATTCCAACAATGATTGCAAAGATTTCAAGAACTTTTTAATTAGGCAAGAACTTTTCTGTTTTTAACTATATTTTTAAAAGTTTTTCTTTTCATCATTTTAGACATCCTTATTTTTCCATAAATTAATATGAAGCATGTTTGCTCCTCAATTTTTATGTTTATAGGATTTTTTTTTCCTTTTATGTTTATAGGATTTTTTTTCCTCAAAAGGATGCAAAAAATATTCCGAATCGACTGTCAGTGTCAATGTGTGTCACATATTCCTCTTACATTATCAGAGTGACATTCCAAGCACAAGCTTTGATTCCATCTCTCTAATTCTCTCAAACACACACACACACACACACACACATTAGTGCTGCTCTCACAACATGGTGCTCAGTGCATGTACACCATCTGAACTGTCAAGATAAATGTGTTTGTCTTTGTCGATCTTCCACGCTTTCTCTGTGTGCTGGAAAACGAGAATGTTCCTGTGGCCAGACAGAAGCTTTAGAGAAAGCGAGGTGTATGTGTGTGAGAGGAAGCCCAGGTTGTCTGAGTTTAAATGGTTTCATCCTGTGAAAGAGAAAGCAAGGGTTTGAGATGGACAAGAGATGCATTAATGTGCCAGACAGTTCATGCTTTTTTCTGCTCCATACTAGAGTTTTTTCTGTTGTTTGGACAGAAAATAACTATATATATATTTCCTACCGCGCTCTCTCTCTCTCTTTAATATTTAATATAAAGAATGGATTTGTGTGCAGTGGGTTACAAAGAGCGAGAATGGAGAAAACAGAAACATGCAAATGCACAAAAAGATGCAAACGTTAGGCCGATGCATTGCAGTTCCGTCATACAAACTTTACAAATCACCATGAAATCAAAAGGGACCCTGTTATTCTTATTGTGAATGATTAATATATTGTCAGTGCACATTATTCCAATACTAAAAAAAAGTTTTTAGAATCTTTCATCAAATGTGAAAGAACTTGCTTCCCCATCTGAAATTACTTCACTGGATAATATCATGTCCCTTCATTGACCTAATTATTTTTTTCCTTGAATATCATGTTTCACTTGGAAATTTGTCTCATCACCTTGCCAAGAAGTGCACTTAATTGTATTGAATGTGCACTTGTATTTCAATTTTCCTTGTTTAAAAAAAAAAAAAAACGGTACTTGCAGATAATGTCATTTAATGAATAATGATTTCACACTTTTAAAAAGTGCAATTTGTAATAATGGCAAATTAAAAGTTTTACTTTAAAGTATTTTTTAAGTCACTATATTTTAATACTTTTTTCATGCTTTAAAAAAAGACAGTTATTTTGATGTGTTGACTAACATACTAAAGCACATGTATTAACTTAATTATAATTGTATCTCTTATTTGTTATTCAATATTACATTTAAAGTTAACATATTTAAATGTACTAAATTGCAACTTCATAATTACAAATGCGTAATTACAAATATATTGAAATACATGACTTACAAGTTTCAGTAGACATTTAAGTATAGCTATTATAGTTTGCCATGAATGCTTGTCAGTACATTCACACTTTAACCATATTTTAAAAACAATAGAAGTTATTGTATAATTACATATGAAGAAGATGCACTTAAGTTCTATTTGTGTTTCTTCAAAATTCAACTAATTGCATTTATTAAAAAGCTAAATTATAATACAATTTAATTTAATTGCAATTAACATGTAATTAAGTGTCCAAAAGCTTATTCAATTTGCATTTAAGTACTGTATATTCATTTATTGTATATTATTTCCATAACAAGTACTATTTTTTAATGTATGCTACAGTGCACTTCTTTTTCCAAAGGGAAGTGAAATAGATTGTAAATTCCGTTTGCACTTGTCCTCTCTTAAATAATGTAGAACCACTGTGCATTTTCAAGTTTGACCATAATTAAAAATATATATGTATTGAGCTCCTACTGTACATACGTAGAACACAACCAAATGCACTTTTTTGGTACTTTGTTAAAAAATTAAGTACAGATTCTCATAGGGATTATGTTATATTTATATCATGTTGCACTGATGTTATAAATGCATATTCCATCTTAAATGTCATTGCCAGTTCAGATTTACCTCTGTGAGGTGTGTCATGTGCACTTATTTTTATGCCTTAACAAAGTAACATTTCTTAAAGGAAACAGTATAGTGTTGAGTGCTCAGTTCCTAGTAATGTTAGTGTACTAAAGCAGGGCTAGTTTGCCAGTGAGCACAGACCATCTAGTAGACATTTCTGCTCTGAAAATCAGGACAGGATGCCAGAACTGAAGGGTACAAACATTTTCTTTTGATTAAACTATAAGGTCATTCTACAGCTGTCAAACTTTGAGACATAGCAACTGTTCAGTAAACTGCTGTTTTAGTTGTTCCATACATTTCAGTAGGATTTTGGGGTGCTATTGTTACTGGTGTGTTTGTGCTTATTAGTCTGTAGGACATAGCTCTACTTCCCTCACATAGTTTTTTTTAGATCCAAGTGTGAACAGCAAAAATCATACTGAACCCTGACGTTTTCAACTATGTCCAATTCTAAATCAAATTAATATCTAATTTCATTTAGTAAATTCAGTGTGAACATCCAGATTGTTTTTACGGCATTCTAAGTTGACAATCATTATTGTGCACATGATTAGCCCTTAATAATAAAATAATTTATGAAATGAACTATATGGCGTTGCAAAAACAAAGTTTGCACTTAAGTATATTCTTTTAAACTGTATTGTTTACGTAATGTGTTCTTTTTAAAAGTATGCTAAAGTGAAGTAAAGGACTTCTTTTTCACAAGGGTTTTAGTGTGAATGCAGTCAAAGAGAAAGAATCCATGGTGAATGATTCATGTTGAAATAACACTAAGACTCTTTTAAAATATCTCCTCTCTTGTTGTTTCTCTGTGTCAGGTACCTTCTGTACCTACAGTTGAAGAGAGACGTGTACCACGGTAGGCTTTTATGTCCGTTCACCGATGCTGCGTATCTTGGAGCCTGTATAGTGCAGGGTAAGAATACAACTTAATCTATAACCAATCACACATTTCATTACATTGTGTTTTGCAACCAAAGCTTGAATATTATTTGATTGATAGCACCAGTAGCATGGTGTTCCTGAGCAATTTTCTTCTGGAAGCTTTTTAACTAATGAGCAGTCATATTTCAAACCTCTTTCCATATTTTCTTGCTAAAAGTGAACAACAAAGAGAGTTTCTAATGGATATGAACCTCATTTAGATCAGGAACAGAGGAGAGTCTCTTGTTCTAGATACACATGTATCTTAATGGGCTCTTTGGCTTCTTCATGTGGTTATTTAATGATTTTTAAGGCTGTTTGTCTTGTTCTAGCTGAACTTGGGGACTATGATCCTGAGGAACATCCTGTTGACTACATCAGTGACTTCAGGCTCTTCCCCAAACAGTCCCTAAAACTAGAGCGCAAGATCATAGAGATTCACCAAAATGAGCTGAGGTGAGAGAAAAAAAATGAAGCTGTCTGCCAATTGGAGTTCTACATTTATTTGTGCGATACAACTGTTCAAATGTTTTGAGGTCAGTATGCTTATTTAATGATTGAAAGTAGTCTCTTATGCTCACCAATGCTGTCTTTATTTGATCATAAATACAGAAAAACAGTAATATTGTGAAATATTATTACATTTTAAAATGCTTTCAGTTAAAACAACTTAAACATGCATTTTAGCTTGGAACTTGGCTTAAGCCTTGTCTGTGAAACAAGGGGTTTATGTAGTTGGAGATCTTAAATTGTAAAATTACTTTGTTTCTGTAGGGGACAGTGTCCTGCACTCGCCGAGTTAAACCTTCTTCAGAGGGCCTACACACTAGACACATATGGAGTTGACCCACACCCGTGCAAGGTACTGACTCGCCTCAGAAACTTACAAAATATCTATTATATACTGCATCTAGTATGTAGTAAATATATAATATTAAGTACATGTAAAACACAATAAATATAGCTAAAACATCAAAAATCTGGTCTTTGATTTAATTTGTTTCAGGATTTCACAGGATCCACAGCTTTCCTGGGATTCACTGCCAGAGGGTTTGTAGTTTTCCAGGGAAATAAGAGGATACATCTTTTAAAATGGTAACTTTAAAAAACATTGTATCATTAGCTGCACTCTCAGATTCACTCTCCATCTCCACCTCATCCTACTCAGTGTAGTTTAGTGTAAGGTGTGGTCACAAAAATGTCAAAAAGGTCCATTGTCTATTGTCAGTTGTGTAGTGATGTATGAAGCACAGCTCACACAGAAGCCACTTTTAAAACAAGAAGCTTTCTGTTGGTCGAATGTGGCGAATCCACCTGTTGTGAAATTCCCAATCACGTGGATTCCTATTGAATTGACTAGACTTTTGCAGGTGAAATCCAGTGTCCACTTTCCAGTTTTTTCTGGAAAGAAACACCCACTTATAGACTGTTCACACCAAGGATGATAACCATAATGATAACTATCATTGTAAAGTTTATTTAGTTCTAATTATTTGAGAATAGAGGCGTCCACATCACAACTATAACAATAATGAAACTGAGGAACAATATAGTTGGAATCACTTTCAGAAAAATTTGGAAAAATGAATGAATGAATGATAAAAACATTGACAGCCAATCAGAATCCACCCAAATTTAAAGAATGTCAATGTTTAAGTGCAGTGTGTCTCTCTGGTTTATCTGGTGTTTATTAAAAGTGTATTTATTTGTGCATTCTGCATCACGCATCATCTTTATTCGACTCGCTACATGCAACCATGACAGAATAAAGGATTTAAATGGGAAAAAGGAATGGATATTCCAGCTGTATACCTGCTTCTCCTTGAACAAGGTCCTTGATGGAGTTTTGCTGAATATGTGGAGTGGGTACTTGTCAGATGCGACTAATTCACTATTCACTGTCTGCCTCGCTGATGAGGGGCCAGCCCCACTCCGGACCCAGAGGCAAGCTAGCCTTCAGCCATGCCATATCACGCTACGAAGATAGCGCCAGAGCGATCGCCAGAGGCTACGTTTGTCCTGGAACCCAAGCCTATTACAGAGTCTGAACAGGAGTTCCTAGTCATCTTCGTCTCTGATGGTTCAGTCCAGTCCCTAGTCATATTCATTGTCATTAAATCAGACTAGCTCCAAGTCTGCTTCATCACCGTTGGCTCTGCCTAGCTCCGGATCTCCTTCATCACCATTGGCTCTGCCCAGCTCCAAGTATCCTTCGAGACTGCCCGGCCTCCCTCTCCCTCCTCCTCTGCCTATCCCTCCAGTTCCTAAGCCTTGCCTCCACTGTCTCCCTTCGGCCCCTCGGCTCCTCCTTCTGTGGTTAGTACATTAGTTCCACCTTGGTTCAGTTCCGCCCTCAGCTCCATCTCAAGCCTCCGTGCCCCAGACTTCATCTCAGCCCTCCGACTCATCGGCTCCACCCTGGTCTGTCATCCCTCAGGTTTAACCGGGCTCTTTCGTCCCTCTGGCTCTCCTTGGTCTTTTGTCACTCTGGTTCTGGTTCAGACTTGTGGATCTCCTGCTGTGCCTCGACCCTTCACCCTTCTGGATCAGCCAGGCTCCTCCTTCCCTCCGGTTCCACCATTATCCTTTTGTCGCACTGACTCCGAAAGGTCTGCCAAGTCCACGCCGCCACCTCAGTAATGCACACCTGCGGCTCCACCTTGGCCCCCCAGGTCTTCAGCTTCACCCTGGGTCCACATCTCCTTGATTACTCCTGGGTCTCTTATCACAACTTCACCTTAGTCGGGACTCCTGGCTCCATCTTGGCTCCTCCCTCCATCAGTATTGCTATGGGCCTTCGTCCTGGCTCTGCTTTGGGTCATACTCTGGCTCCTCCCATCTCTGCCCTAGCTCCTCCCTCTATCGTCTCCACCTTGGTGTTCCCTTCTGCCTGCCCATTCATGGTCTCATCCTTCGGTTCCTCCCTCCTTCCTCTGTTGGAGTGTAAGGTCATAGTCAGGTTTTCTGTAGTTTAGTTTTCATGGTTTTCCCTTTTTCTGTTGGCCTAATTCTCATTTCTAGTTTGATGCCATAGTTTCTAATTAAGTTCCGCACCTGTTTCCTGTCCCTTTAATGATCATCTCTGTGTATTTAAGGCCTCAGATCTTTCTGTTCATGGTTTGGTGTCATTATCTTCAATGAGTGCGTTTACATGCACCCTCATAATGCAATTATTAACCTAATACTTCGATCAAACTAATGCGATTAAGCTCATAATCGTAGAAACCATTATCACATTAAACTATGTGGCGTACACTGGTTTTAATCACAATGAACAGGCATGTAAACACCTTAATCATATTAGAACCGCTCTGACCAAAGTGTGCATATGCTCGGACATAGACGCCGTGTGTTGTTCACACAAATTCATGAATGAATTCCGTGTCATTTTTCTGAAATTTTTTCTTCTTAAAAACGAAAACTCTGTCAACACAACTCGCTGCACAGTCTTTGTATCCCTCTATGTCATCAGAGTGGCTAAATAAACAACATGTCCCATAACTAACACATTGTTGCATCCTACTACCCTTGAGTATCTTCATCCAGATGGAGCAAAGAAAGTGACGGCAGCGTAGGCAAACCCGGCATTGCGATGTTCAGGACGGCGCTGAATAATATCCAGTACGTCCATAAAATATTATTTTGAATTTGATGCCTGTAGATTAAAACAATGGCTGGTAACATGTATACTGTATGCCTATCTGAGTGTGGTATAACCATACTTGATAACGTTCTGTTTATTATAAGGATGCGCTGCAGTTTTACTGTCTGCCATTTTAAATTCTAAGAATTATTTAAATGTCTCGGTTACGTACGTATGTTACGTCAGTGACTGACGAAATGGGGGTTTTCGCTTAGAAGCCTATCACCTTCGAGTTATACAAAACGAGCCAATGGCAAAACAATGCCATAGGTCTGCGAAATTTGCATAGCAAAAATCTGACCCACCGCGTGGGTATAAAAGGAGAAGCGTGGCAATCTCACATTATTTTATGCTGAGGAGCCGAGACTGAACTCCAGGCTGTTCCAGCGGTACAGCGGTTGTGGCAGGGGAACATAACGTCTCTGTTCCCTCCTCAGAGAACGAGGGTTACATGCGTAACCGGGACGTTCCCTTTCATTCAGTCAGTCCGAGTTACTTCAGTGATTGAGGAAATGGGGGTCCCAATTTAATCACACCACAGCAGCTGTCTTTCAGTGCCCTGCGCAAGACTGAGCTCCTTTTCATGAGACTAGCACGGAAGAAGGGCTAGGCTTAATTCAGGAATACCAAGGTACACTGGGTAGCATATCCCAGGAGGAATTTGTAACACAGCGCCTACCCGTAGGGAGGACTTAGAATACACATATGACCCGAGTACGGGATGCATATGGAGAACTCAGAGGTATCCAGCCAGCCGGCAGGGTGGAATGTTTCAACCTCGAGGCAAGGGAAAGACACATGCTCGGAGGAGACTTACCGTGGAAATACACATGTGGGGGTTGCCCAACGGGGGAACCATGCACACGGAGGCACCTAGCCAATCACGAGGGCTGACCGGCTGCTCTCTGGTGATAGCATCAACAGTACAGGAGGAACTCAGGGTCTAAGAAGAACTCATCTCAGTGAAATAGTGCACGTATCCAGTCCGTGGAGTGGAACAGCGCAGCGAGCGATTACACAGAGCAGGTCCTACTTACTGGCTAGTGGAAGTGAGTACATGAGAGGACACTGGCTCTACCCGGAGATTAAAGAATATTGCGAATGTGTTGGGTGTCGCCCAGCCTGCAGCTGTCTCCAGATGTCTGTTAGCGAGGCGTCATGCACTAAAGCCCAGGAGGAAGCCACACTCCGGGTGGAGTGTGCCTTCACACCTAGGGGGCATGAACAACCCTGCATCTGGTAAGCCAAGACAATGGAGTCCACTATCCAGTGAGACAACCTTTGGTTGGAGAGAGCCTTTCCCTTCAGCCTTTCCCTTCTCTCTCCGTGAGCGCTCAGGACAGAGTCAGGGTCAGGCGGGTCCTAAGACCGGTCCGTGATCTCATCCTGCGTGCTCGTGGGTTGCAGTGCACAAGAGAGCGGTGTGGCCCGAGGAGGAATCGTCGGGGCTTTGTTCCACACCGTAACCCTCAGATCACCCTGGCCACCAGCCAAAGTATCGCCGCTCGCGGAGGGGATAGATTGGGGTGTGGTAGAGGGGACTCTACCTCTACGGAGGTCATTGAGACTCGACCGCAGCACTGCGATGGTCATGTTCCTGCAATGAGAACATGACTCATCCACAAACTCTGCCTGAGCGTGATCTAAGCCCAAACATGCTAGGCATCGATTGTGCCTATCAGATGGGAAAACGTTTCTACAGCACCCAGAAGTACACAGGCGAGACATCTTTAAAAAGACGTGCCACGTGCAAGCTCTTTTAGAGAGAAGAAAAAACTCAGCAGAGTATTGAAGCGCCCAGGGAGAAGCACACACACTGTTGGCTGATCACTGCACAGATCAGCAGCAGGCAATGTGATCTCGCTGGAACCAGCCATTGCACCAACACACTGGAGAGCCTCTCGTCTCGTAGTTGAAGAACTCAGATACAGGCTTGCAGAGGAGTGAAGAGAAACTCTTGGCTCCGGAACCAAAAATATAATGCGAGATTGCCGTGCTCCTCCTTTTATACCCATGTGGTGGTGCGGAGTTGCGCTATGCAAATTCCGCAGACCCATGGCATTGGTTTGCCATTGGCTCGTTTTGTAGAACTCGAAGGTGATAGGCTTCTAAGCGAAACCCCCATTTTGTCAGTCACTGACGTAACTCGGAGTGACTGAACAAAAGGAAACTATAGTTATCGTTATTGTTGTAGTTATCAAAGTTGGTGTGAACAGAAACAAAGCGGAATGTATATAGTGCTCTTTCAAAGATTTGTTGCCATGAACCTTGTATATTGAACTGCGACTAGGAGCTGTTTATCCTCAAAATCAGCCTATGAGCTTGTAAACCAAACTGTTTCCCGACAGTTTAAAGTCTGTGCGTGCTGACTCATAGACATTATGTAAGGCCAGTCGATCAGATGGTGTATACATCAGCTGTTCAATGAGTGTTCTGTGAGGGCCCATGATCTATGACATAAGGTTTTGTAGTGTTGTTAACACCAGCCCACAGTCAACAAGCAGATAAATGCACTCAAGACTAGACGTTTGAAGAGTTTTATGTCTATTAATCTCTCTCTCTTTCTCTCTCTCTCTCATGTCTGACTGTTGACATGAAGTTTTTTCATTGAACGTCTCACTTGTAACATATAATTTGTAATGTCTCACTCTTGCAGGGTAGATGTCAGCAAATTTAAGTTCGAAGGGAAAACATTCTATGTGATTGGTGTGCAAAGAGAGGTAGGATATATTATCTTGTAAATTGTTTTTCTTTTAAAGCTCACGTTCATTGTAGTCATATGGTTCATAATGCATTTACCCACCATGCAACGCCAATTTACTTTGGCTTAAAACCTTTCTGGCTTTTTTTTAATGCTGTGCATTACATCATGAGGATGTTACAAACACAATCTTATGTTATCTTACATTCATTTATGACCGTAGGTAAACTCACTCGCATTGTCTTTTATATATTTATTAACATTCCTATGTCCCTATTCTTCATTATACATAGCTGAAAATATATATTTTTAAAGATTTATACATAATAAAACCTATTAAATGTCTCTTTCACCTCAACATTTTCACACAGATTTCCGATTAGAACAGATTTAAGGCCCATTCACACCAAGGACAATAATTATAAGGATAACAAATAAAATAAAATAAAAATTATATAATATAATAATAGAGCCCACACCACATCCATAACGATAACTGCACAGAGGAACAATATCATTGAAATAACTTTCAGAACAAATTTTCTCCCTAGCTGATGAATAATAAAAAGCCAATCAGAATTCATCAGACTTTAAAAAAAATGAGCATTCAAAGCGGCTGACGACGTAACTACAGCACGCACTGATAATAAACCGGATTTTAGCGGCCATTGGTGTGGCCGCTAATATAGTTATATCATCCTTGGTGGAAGGGCCTTTATTCAGCTTCCTGTGCCTGTCGTTCTGTTTGTGTCACGCTTTAAATCTAGTTTTATATGTGCTTCTGTCTTCTTTTCTCTGTGTGAACTTTTCCATTGCTGGTGAGTAAACATATACATCATGGCCATTGATTAACTTATGAGTTTGTACAGCCTTACAGTTCCCCACCCACATATCTGTCCTGATTTTAATCAGACTTTAGTTGTGGTGCCCAACATAGAGTATTCATACGAATTTCATGAGCAACACTGTCAGGACTGCATAATTGTGATAAACATCATAATTATCAAGTACAGTCGTGCTCAGAATTAATGGTACCCCTGGTAAATATGATAAAAAATGGCTGGAAAAAATAAATCTGCATCATTTATCCTTTTGATCTTTCATTCAAAATATTGGCAAAAATCTAAACTTTCATTGAAGTAAAAGAATAGAAAGTGGGGGGGAAATCACATTATGAAATAAATGTTTATCTCCAAAACACGTTGGCCACAATTATTGGTACCCTTTTATTAAATACTTTTTGCAATCTCCTTTTGCCAAGATAACAGCTCTGAGTTTTATCCTATGATGCCTGATGAGTTTGGAGAACACCTGACAAGAGATCAGAGACCATTCTTACAGAATCTCTCCAGATCCTTCAGATTCCCAGATCCATGTTGGTGCTTCTTCTCTTCAGTTCACTCCACTCATCAGGTCTGGGACGGTCATGGCAGAAGCTTCATTTTGTGCTACTTAACACATTTTTGTGTTGATTTTGATGTTTGTTTTGGATCGTTGTCCTGATGGAAGATCCAACCACGGCCCATTATACGATTTCTAGCAGAGGCTGTCAGGTTTAGATTTTGTATCTGTTGGTATTTGATAGAATCCACGATGCCATGCATGTATCTGAACAAGAAGTCCAGGACCTCCAGCAGAAAAATATGACCACAACATTAAAGATGGTATATTAAATAGTACACATGGGGTACTTTTTATCCTTGTGTGCACCAAACCCATCTTGCATGTTTGCTGCCAAAAAGCTATTTTTTAGTTTCATCTGACCACAGAACCCTGTGCTGTTTGAAGGTCCAGTCATGTCTGACAACTGAATTTGCTGGGGTTTGTTTTTGGATGAGCAAGGAGGATTTTTCTTGAAAACCTCCCAAACAACATGTGGTGATGTAGGGGTTGTTCAATTTTTTTTTAATAGGCTTTCTGAACCCAAGACTCAACTAATCTCTGCAATTCTCCATCTGTGATCTTTGGAGAGTCTTTGGCCACTCAAACTTTCATCCTCACCATGCATTAAGACAATATAGACACACGTCCACTTCCTGGCAGATTTGTAACATCTTTAGTTGATTGGAAGTGCTTAATTATTGCCCTGATGGTCAAAATGGGGATTTTCAATGCTTTAGCTATTTTCTTACAGCCACTTTCTATTTTGTGATGCTCAACAATCTTTTGATGCACATCAGAACTATATTCTTTGGTTTTACTCATTGTAATGGATGATTAAGGGAATTTGGCCTTTGTGTTTCCCCATATTTAAACTCTTGTAAAACAAGAAGTCATGGCTGGACAATTTCATGTTCCTAGTCACCCTGGTGTGCAAAAAAAAGGAATATGAATATATGAATAATATAATAACAAAATATGAATGGGAATAGACTTAAGAGATATTTTACTCGTAAACAATTCTAGGGGTACCAATAATTGTGGCCAACTTGTTTTGGAGAAAAACATTTATTTCATAATGTGATTTCCCCTCCACTGTCAATTATTTTACTTCAATGAAAGGTTCGATTTTTGCCAATTTTTTTTAATGAAATATCAAAAGGATAAACGATGCAGAATTATTTTTTACAGCCATTTTTCATCATATTTACCAGGGGTACCATTAATTCTGAGCACGACTGTATATCACAGGATTTTCTAATTAAAATGATTCATTTTGAATTTACGTTGATAAAAGTAAATATTTGTGTGAGGCAGACACATCATATTATTAAGCTGTAAAAATTAATAGGTGATTTTCCTAAATGTATTTATTACTCATACTCTTTATTACTATATTCTCAAATATGTTTAGTATTAGATATGATATAAATATTTTTAATAAATGTTGTGAAATGTGGAAGAATGGAATAATTTTTTTAATGAAATTTAAGCAATGATACTGTCCACAATTCAGAATAATCTCATAGAATGAGTTATGTTAAGAGAGTTATGCATGCTAGCAAATCAAAAATAATTCCTTAAAAGCTTTTTTAGGGATAAATAAAAAATGTATCATATGTTTATAGATATTATAAACTGAATATTACAGTGCTATGTGTTTTTAAAAATCCGTATAATCCTTATCCATTAAATTGCAAAAGTTATTAGGCCCTTGAGTCAAAAAGATTTAAAACCATTTGTTTACAAGTATTACATATTTGTTAGGTTGCTTCTGAAGTTATGCATATTATATGATGGGTATGAAACTAAAGTGTTGTTCGATGTCTAAACCTGTGTGTTAACTCTGTACACCATGTCATCGCCTGTCTGGTTCACCACACATGCAAGTCTGAAAGTTTTTGGGTTGATACTGTATGTGTGAACAGTAAGAACCATCGTATGCTGGAAGTCTGTGCCTATCTGCATGTTCACACACACTCGAACAGATGTGTGTGCGTGTGTGTTTACTTATACTGGACATGTGACTGTGTTTCACACAAGCACACGTCTGTCTGTGATATGCACTATTCCACTCAGAAGTGTTGGAGTGCAGACTGTTCACTATCCTAAGAGGTTGAGCAATGGCTGACCTGTTCTGCTACTCAAATCTCAAAGAATGATTTCTGTTTTATTGCTCATACTTAGAGTCAGGCATTTAACCAGACCTAAAGACCTTGTCCATCACTGACATGAATAATAATACTACCTGTGGCTTATTGAGGAGATTTGTGCAATTCCTTTTTTTTTTTTTTGCTTGTGGACAATAAAGTTAGCAAAAAATCATAACAACATAATATTACAACATGTAATTTTACACTGAATAGGGACACCCCTGAAGACTAGGGATGAACTCTATATTATGCAACCACCTAGAGCATCCTAGCATTGTGTTTAACATTTATAATTACAAAATGATACGTTTTTGTTAGACTGTAATAATTATACATTTAAGTACTGAGTATTATTCCAAAAATACCTCCAAACATTTGGTATCTCTGAAAAGCCCTGGATTCTTCTTGGAATCCATGTGTACCGGATGTGGCCCGGATTTGGGCAGACACTGTGTTGCTGTCTGGGAAGGTCCTTTTCATTTTAATCAATTATTAATGTGCGTAGCCTTAATCTCGCATCTGGCTTGCTTAGTTGGGGACACTTAATATTCAACAATATTATTGACTTGACTGCACTGATATTATTGGATGAGAACTGAACTGAACTGGATTACAACATGTTTATTCTGCTGAACTGCTAACTAATAATACTCTAATGAGAGTTTGTTGATATGTAGTTGGAAAGTTACTTATAGTTAGCAGAATGTATAAAGTGGAAGCCATCAAAATAAAGTGTTACCAAAACTAGAATCAAACGGCTTAATAAATAAGGAATAATTGACGACGGGCCGTTGAATTATTAGAAAAATAATGTACACCCGGGGTGGTAATGCGGTCACGACGCGAAGCGGAGTGTGCACACTCCGTGCGTTCGAGGCAGAGTGTGCCTCGGGTGTCAATTATTCCGCTTATACTACAGTTACCACACCTCGAAACATTGTTCAGATGATGTAATTCTAGACGTTTGTCAAGTTTTTGTCATTAAAACGCTCTTGTATGTAGGACTAATTTCTTAGGCATCTAATCCCATGCCTCCGTTGCTAATTCCAAAACGTCATTATAGAGTTAGTAACGGAGGTTTGAGCCACTGACAGCAGACTAATGCAGTTATTAGTGTAGTTATTAGAGAGACAGAGGTTGCAATAATGAGACAGAAAATCATGTGCGTCATATTATTTAATTTATTTATTAATTCATATGTTATAATTCATTCATTAATTCGAACGAATTTATTTATTCAAATTAAACTGCACGTTTCCATTGATGATGAAGTCAGACATCGAAAATGGCAGATCAAGCGCATTGGGCTGCATGTTAGCAGAGGTTTTTTCTCTGGTGATCCTTGGCTTGATTTTCATTTGTATTTTTGTTTCCTAAGAGGATCAAGCTCCATGTCTTTCTTTCTTTAGTGGAAGGTAGCTTCTCAGGCTTGTTTCACACTTGTGCCCTGTGACAGACATGATCTGTCTGCTCTCCAGCCCTGCCTTTGACAGCATTTGAACAGCAGTGCTTCTTAATGAATGGTTGGTGTATCTTTTGGATAAGCCGATTGCCCCACTGATACGCGGAAGCATATTTCCAAGATAGTTTACACCCATCGGTTCGTGGGAATACCAGCAATCTCTCCCATCAAGCTCCTCCTGTGGGACTTTCAGTGGATGAAGGTAGAAGGATGTGGCATTAGGTGGGCATTTGGCGATGTACTTTCTGAAACTTTTAACAGGGCAAAGGGGGTCCCCTGTATTGGCAAACATGAATCCTCGGTAGCAGTCTTTATTGGGATCGGTGGGCTTTTTGTGTTTTTTTGTTTCTGCATTATAAGATAATCAAATATATTCATCATCATTTTCGTCTTTTTTAATGACGAACGAATGCTTTCTTAATTCCCGATTTCCTTCACGCCCCCTCCTTGCCAGGTTCAGCTGAATATCAAACCAGACTTTGTGAACCAGCCCGGCTGCTGTGTCTGGTGACCGATACATAGAGTTGCGAATGCGCTCTATTTCAGCGGTCAAAATGGGAGGATGATGAGAACTGGAGTCTTTCCCAGCCTTGCGAAACTTTTTCAGGACGGCCTTGAATACGTCGTTGGATTATTTGAATTCTGTCTGTCCTATGATATTGTATTTGGATATATAGCGGTTCAGTCCAGCTCGTAGGGAGAGAAAACTTGACACTGAATACTCTGCGCCAGATGTGTTTCGGACAGTGGCATAGAAAGCCCGCAGCTGGGTAACGTTATTTAAAGAGTCTGCCCCGTCTCTCTCTAGTTTGTCCACAGTTTTTTTGGCTTAACCCAGTCGTTAAACACATTGACAGCCCAAGCTGTTGTTTTTTTGGTGTTTTCTTCAGGTTTTTCACCCTCGAGTCGGTCTAGATGTTCTTCGCTGATTGTTTTATGTCTTTTGTTGTTGCCAGCTGCCTTTGATGTCTAATTCCGTTTATTTGTTTTTTCATCTGAGCTATCCAATACTCCGGTCGCCCAGTTGTTAAAATGTTTATGTTCACCATAAATATTAAAATTTACTTCCGGAAAATCAAAATAGTCTGTCATTTTTTTTCCTCTTGAAGTTAAAGTGGATTTGTCGCTGTCACTTCTTGTTATGAATTGTATCCTGTTTTCCGTTATTACAGTTGACTACGCGAAGTGATATGGAACTGTAATGTGGTCAACACCTGTCTAGAACTACTTTAGCCGTGCGTTTCCCTGAAAATAATTGCACACCGTAGAACGTTCTCAACCAATCAGAATCAAGCATTCAACAGCCCTGTAGTATAAAAAGGAAATAACGAGGAGGGGGAGGTGAATATAATCGGTAACCATTGTAACAAATGAGTTCCAGGAAACATATGAAAAAAGGAAACAGGAACAAAAACACAGGAAACAAGAAAAAGCAAACTAAGAGTCCATGACAAGTTTCATTCTCATTCCCTGAGAATGGAACGAGACACTGCGTCGACTATGACACTTTGGGGAACAGCCTTAGCGTAACTCCAGATTTTCGAACGGGGCCTCGACCAGCCCTTCGAGAACCACTGTCAGGTCCCATGTGGGAACTCTGGTACGAGCTGCAGGTCTCATCCTCCGAGCCCCACGGAGGAAACATACGACCAGCTGATGTCTCCCCAGAGGCCCATCACCCAGAGGACCGTGGAAAGCCGCAATGGCAGCCACGTACACCTTGAGTGTGGACAGGGTAAGACCAGCCGAGAAGCGATCTTGGAGGAGCTCCAGCACTGAAGACAACTGGGTAGTTAACTGGGTCCACCTCACGCTCTCTACACTAAGTGGAAACACATTCCGCTTTAGGCCATACAATCTTCTCGTAAAAGGAGCTCTGGAACTGAGTATGGTCTCAATCACTCCAGCCGACACGCCAGCCTCTAGGTACTGAGCCCCCTCAGGGGCTAGGCGCAAAGCTCCCACAGGTCTGGTCAAGGGTGAATATTGAGCCCCCGGCCTGTAGAAGCAGGTCCCTCCTCAGAGGGATCAGCCAAGGCTGGCCTGCTATGAGTGCTGTGATGTCTGAAAACCATACCCGGGCTGGCAAGTATGGGGCAACTAAAAGTAGGCTTATCCCGTCTCTATGGACCCTCTCTAGAACTCCCGGGAGCAGAGCAATCAGAAAACGTACAGGCGTAAACTCGACCAAGTCTGTACCATGGCATCCCACCTCAATGTGGCTGGATGGGTGAGAGAAAACGACAGTGGACAGTGGGCTGTCCCTCGAGACACAAACAAATCCACTTCCACTGGGCCGAACCTCTTGCATATCGACTTCACCACCTCGGTGTGAAGTCTACATTCCCCGGGCCTCAGCCCCTGCCTCGAAAGGATTTCTGCTCTCTGATTTTGGTCCCCTGGGACATGCATTACTCTGAGAGATAACAGTTTCCCCTGGGACCACAGGAGGATTTGATATTCCAATCTGGATAGAGGGCGCGATCTCAGAACCCCCTGATGAATCAAGTAGGAGACCACCGACACATTGTCTACGTGGTGACCCCTGAGGTCTGGGAGGAAGCTCCTCAGAGCCCTGCCATCCATGACCGTGCCCCAGCCCGTGAGGGAGGCGTCTGTCGAACCGGCTTTCCGGCGACATGATGCTCCCAGCACTGGGCCTTAGGACAGAAACCTAGCTTTTTTCCACATAGATAGGGAACGAAGGCATCTGCGCGTAACCCTGATCATGCGGAACGGATTCCCCCTCTGGGAAAAACCCTTGGTTTTCAACCACCACTGCAGGGTCCTCATGTGTAGCAGTCCAAATGGAACGCTGCTGCCATAAGCCCTAATACTCTCTGAAAATGTTTTACAGTGATGGCTTGGCCTAGCTTTATACTGGTCACTGTGGCCAGGATGGACTCGATCAGTGCAGGAGACAATTGCGCCCTCATCGTGACCGAGTCCCACACCACTTTCTGGAACCTGGTTCTCTGGGCTTGTGCCAACACGCTTTTTTTCGTGTTGAGTCTCAACCCCAAGCTCTGGATGTGGGCATTAACGACATCTCGATGCCGAACTGCCAGCTCTTGTGACTGGGCCAAAATCAGCCAGTCTTCAATATAGTTGAGCACCCTGATACCCTGAAGCCTCAGTGACGCTAGAGCTGCTTCCATCCATTTGATAAATGTGAGAGGGGAGAGAGCTAGGCCGAACGGAAGAACCAGAAATTGGTACGCTTCGCCCCCAAAAGCGAACCTCAGGAACTTCCGATGGAAGGATGGATATGTGGAAGTATTTAGACCTTTAGATCTATCGTGACAAACCAATCCTCGGTTGAATTTGACTCATGATGATAGTGAATAGTGAATAGATGAATAGTGAGCATCTTGAACCTGAACCTCCTCAGAGACCGATTCAAGTGTCTGATATCTATTATTGGACGCAACCCCCCATCCTGCTTGGAAACTTTGAAGTAGCGGCTGTAAAACCCAGGCTCCCTGTCCGGCGGAGGAATACGCTCTATGGCCTCCTCAACCAGCAGGGAGTTTACTTCTTGTTCCAATACCCGACCCTGCGCTGGGTCGACTACAGTCCAGACCACCCCGTTGAATTTTGGTTGGCGGAAACCGAACTGCAGCCTGTACCGCTTTTAAATGGTGGACACGAACACTGCCTGGCCGCAAGCCCTTGGCCGCAAGCCCAAACATCGATTTCCTGAGGGCTCCGCGGATGAGCGATTCTCATGGGGGGGACAGCCCCACTATTTTCGTCTCGTTTTCAAGCTTCCCTTTGTAGCTTTCATGTATGCCGTCACATGTTACGTCATGACGCAGCACCAATCAGGATTGGATTAGTTTCATTCATACTTCAGATGCATTACGCAAGGGCATTCCCCAAAATGTCGTAGTTGACGAGTTCCCTCGAAAGGGAACCCTGACACTTAAATTACTCAGCCATTAGAAATGAAACATGAAAAAATAATTTAAATCAAATCCATTTTATATTTTTATAATCTTTTAGTGTTAATTTTAGGTTTGTGCTATACCACCTGAGGGTACTCTGCGAACCCCAGTTTGAGAACACCGTTTGTAATCACAGTTAGTTTACTGCAGGATTCCCACTCTAAGCTCAAATGAATAGTTGACTGTCAAATTCAAATCTCTCTGATCATAGGATGGGGGAGCGCTCTGACATTTAGTTTTGTTTTTATGACGTGACTCTAAGCTCAGTCTGAGCGTACAACTGTGAATTGCAGGGGGCGGCAGTTTAATGCTAAGCTGCCTGGAAGTAGTTTGTATTGATTTCTGCCTGGATTCACTATTCTGCTTAGTACTCCATCTATTGATCCCCGGCTCAGATTACACACGCGTAGGGTTAATGGAACTTATTCTCCTGACAGTTCTGTTTTTCACAGCACTTTTTCAGACCTCATATATATCTCTGTCACACTGGCCTAACACATACATATCCGCTTCACACCTCCGCTTCAGTCCAGGTCGTATAATCCAGCACATATATTTGATGTGCTCAGAGTAGTTTGGTTGCCAGATTAGCACATTCTCCACTGTAATCTCATCGTGTTAATGAGAGAACCTGGAATCTGATGCATATCGATCCAGAAGAAAACCAATACTGTTATACATTTTCATTACAGCACTGATGTAGCTTTCGTCCTCTCATGCATGATGATTCATCTAACATATAATTATCATTACGAACCAGTTCATGTCCTCCTGAGCGGTTAATGCAGCAGTCTAGTGGTTATAAAACACAATATAGCAACATTTATGATGTGAAACACATTTTCATTAGCTGTTGGGTAAACTACCGTTCAAATGTTTGCGGTCATTAAGATTTTCTTTTGAAAGAAAATACTTTTATGCATTAAATTGATCAAAAGTCACAGAAGAGACTTTTGCATTCTATTCTCTTTCAAATAAATGTGCTTTTTGAAGTTTCTATTTATAGTTTCTATTCAAAGAATCCCGAAAACGTGCTGAAACTCTATTGTAATTGTTAGAATTTGCAAGGATCAGCATTCTCCTCTCAGAGTGATCAGGCAGATAAACCGTAAGTCGTAGAGACTTGAAATTTTGAGGGCTGGTAGTACTCATGCACCGTATACAACGTCTCCCAGGCATGCCCCGATCGGCCTGACGGGGACGTTGCAGCGATCAAAAGTATGTAATGGCTCATAACTCCTACACCATTTGTTGCAAACTTCAGTGTTTTGTATCGTTGGAATCCTTAACAAACAATATATCTGACTCGATTGTCGCCTTGGTAAAATTTTGGGGTATTTTGGATTTTCCAGTAAAACTTATTTTTGCAAACTAGTCATAGGTTTTTCCCCCGATCGGAACCAAACCAGTGCAGAAAGTCTGATTGTGAATAATTATAAAAAAAGTAAAAATTTTGATTGACGTCAGCGACGGGACGCCAACATTTTCTATGTAACCTTGGCCTCTTTTACTAAAACATTTATTTAGACTCTGTACTCATGTTTATGGGCAAAACCTTTCGTCACATGAAAACAATTGTGGCGATTGGTCACTCGGTGGCGCTATAAAGTGAAAAAAAAATGAAAATGAAAACGGCTATATGCAACAGTCAGTGCAATTGACTTGAAAACTGGTGTCTTTGTCCAAGGTGCCACCATTGTCTTCGAGGGCATTCATGTATCTCGAGAAAACACAGCCTCCATCAGCCAATGAATTTTGAGCAGCTGTCAGACAAGGTTACCGGAGGCTGATCGGAACGAAATTCGCTGGGCCTGCTTGACTTACGGCCTGTGAGAAATCCGAAAGAAATTGGCCACTGGGGGGGCGCCTTCGCTTTTTTGACGTGCGTAAAGGATTATATATCACGCTATTTTTCACACATACCTGTGACATTCATACCATATGGTAGAACTCATTATGAGCAACTTTGCCTTTAGGACCACCGCTGTCAATCGAACTGTTTGTTAAATATTAGAGTTTTTTTTAAATACACTTTCGCAAACTAGTGGTTTTTGGCTCAACCTCGATAACTGTTAAAAAACTTTAAAACTACTATATTTCCTTAGTAAATTGCCTGTATTGGCTGTAAATGGTCTTTTCCATGCATGATCTAAGTGGTTACGTGTTTGCTAAATAAAACATTTTTACAAATGTGCTTAAAGGCCTTAAAGCGCTTGAACCCATAATTGCTGCTCACATTCTACTTATGAGAATTGTTTATTGTGATTATTAATCATAATAAATATAATTATTTATTGGTAATTTGAGACTTTCATTAATTGATGTGACTAACCCACAATCTTTGTAAAATCATGGTGATGCACAGCTCCTTGTGATTTACTCCTTTATTACACAAATATGTCCTTGTTAAACATATTGCAGTAACTGTAGTGTAAATGAAGGTTAATAATTGTAGTTTATATAGAGTTCGTTCCAGTCAATGTGCTGCTAATAGGTTAACCGACTGTGCCGACTGGGACTATGACGTGTTATATTGATCCACACTCTCACGTTCCCTGCACTGTTCCCGGTAAAGCCGCCCTGCACTCAGCGGCCATCACTCTCACTAACATGCACACAGATTTGGGTCAGCATTTTGTTCAGCTCTCATTATTTATGACATTGTGCTCAGATTCCATCTCTGTGTAATTTATCGATCTTTTTATGTCCTTTTACGTCCTTTTACCTCCCCGTTCACTTAAGTTGATTGTTGTCACCTTTGCTAAGATTCCACGCTTCAGTTATTCATTCTGTCTTTTCAATCTCTCTGCAGAAGAAACTGGTTCTGACATTCCACACCTCCACACCAGCAGCTTGTAAACATCTGTGGAAATGTGCTGTGGAAAATCAGGCATTTTACAAGTGAGAGCCGTCCTTTTATCTCTCTCTCTCACTCTCTCTCTCTCTTCTTCACACTTCGTATGTGTGTCTCTTTAGCATTTGCTTATGGTTTGGTGTTTTTTTATACAGCACCATTCAAAGTTTTTTTTTTTTTTACTTTCTGTTCATCAAACAATCCTGTAAAAAATGTTTCCATAAAAATATTAAACAGCATAACTTTACGTTTCAAAATTGATCATATTAAAAAACAATCTTGAGCAGAAAATCATCATCATATTAGAATGAATCACAGGACTAAATGACCTTTTTAAAATCCTTTTTACAATATTACTGTTTTTACTGTAGGATAAGAGACTTTTAAAAAACATTTAAAAATCTTACAAACTTTGGTGTATGGGTCAATCTCAGAAAATAGTACTAATATAATGCTAAAATAATTAAATGTATGTATGTACAGTATGTATATATATGTATTAACCATGACTTTTCTCTTTTTTTGTGCCAACCCTGTTAAATACAAAATCTTTGGGAGTTTTTGGATCAGTGAAAAAAATGTCTGATATAGTACACCACATAATTTACAGTTATTATTTTAATGATATTTTTAATAAAAATGTTTCACTTTGATGGACTACTGTGACAATGTGTTACTTAATGAAATATGGAATGTAATTTAAACTTACGTTGGTTTGTTTTTCATGTTTTCACTTTTTTTTTAAAAGAATGTCACAACATAACAGAGTTGAACAGAAAGTGCATAAAGCATTTTAGAAAAAAAACAAAAAAAACATTGTGAAATCATGAGTTAAAATTCAATGAAACCTATAAATATACATTTTTGAAAATAGATTTTGCATATAATGTGACTAAGTTCTAGATCCTGGTGATTATATCAGTATGAGGTCATGAGGACAAACACAGCACATGAACGGCGCCGCTTCCTGAGAATGACCCTGATATAAGTGCCTCTGTCTCTTTCTCTGTCTCTGGTTACTATGTGTGAGTGGTGTCACATTACTGTAGAAAGCCCTTTAATTAAGAGCTTTAATGACAGCAGGCCTGCACATATCAAACCAGGACACTGGCATTTATCCCTGTCTTCATTAACAACACACACATCAGTCAATCAATGACAAACTGCTCTCATGAGCAGGCCACACAGTATCAGTACACTTTCTAAACTGATTATCTGATTATTCAATGGAAATGTGAATACTGCAGTCTGTTAGCTGGAAGAAACAGCAGGCACAGACTCCATATTGTCCTGCTTACACGACATGCAATGTAAGATAAGCTGGTAAAGATACACTCCCATTACAATAAAATACAATACACATTTTTCTCTAAAGTAGTCTAAAGTGCTTTACAATTTAAAAATAAGGTTACATTGTATATCAATAGTCCACTTTAGACATTCTGCTGACTATAAGTAACTTTGTAACATCATGTCTGATAACGACTCGGTTACTGACGTAACCTCGGTTCCCTGAGAGGAGGGAATGAGTATTGCGTAAGTAGCTTACGCTATGGGAAAACTCCTTTTCTCGAGAAATATTGAAGTCTTTATGTAAAACGCATTGCAGCTGCACAGCATACAGCAGTGAGCGAGGCAGCTCGGTCAATGGCTGTGCTGCGGCAACTGCACGAACCTGTGACGGGGCGACTCTGAATGCACCGACCAATGAGCGCGCTTCGCGCCCGTGCGCGTCAGAGCCCGCCAAGATGGCCGTGGCCAAGGGTTATAAATTGGGCGCCCCGTCATCTGAGTTCTTTAGGTTCAATAGACTGAAGCGAACTGACCAAGCAAAAGCACGGCAGCTTACGCAATACTCGTTCCCTCCTCTCAGGGAACCAAGGTTACGTTAGTAACCGAGTCGTTCCCTTTCGAGAGGTCTCTCCTATTGCTTAAGTAGCTTACACTATGGGAACACCATGTAAAACGCCGTGCGTGCTGACTTCGCTCTATTATAGCCAGAGGCAGGTGCCTGAGCCGTAAGAGCAAAGTAATCACCCAACGAGCCGCCCATAGGCGAGCTTAAAAGGGAGAATATATAGAGCGGCCCGAGGGGCGCTCAGTGGTAACATAAGCACATATATACTGATAAGTAGTGACTCTTAAGCCAGTCAGCGACGGACTTTATAGGGAGAGATAATGCCCAGCATATATACAACCCGGTCTTATGAACTCGTAGTTCACTAAGAAGCGTCAGGCTGATAGTATATTGGAATGCAATGAGGGGACCTGTAGGTTGTAAAACCTGATAAATGTGGATGGTGAGGCCCAGCCTGCCGCCGCACAAATATCTTCGATCGGTATCCCACTCGACCACGCCCACGAAGAGGCCATACCCCTCGTGGAGTGAGCTCTGATGCCTAAGGGGCACTGCAGGCCCTTGGCTTCATAAGCCAGCGCTATAGCATCAACTATCCAGCGTGATATTCTCTGCTTTGAAACAGTGAGACCCTTAGTACGGCCGCCAAAGCATACGAATAGCTGTTCCGTCTGTCTGAACAAGGCAGAACGCTCCAAATACAGAACGCTTTGAGAGCCCTGACCGGGCAGAGTAGATTAGCGTCGCTTTCGTCTGCTGGAGACGATAGTGCAGCCAGAGAGATAACCTGTGCTCTGAAGGGTGTGGAGAGCACTTTAGGAATATACCCGTGTTTTGGCCTAAGGAAAACTCTGCAGTTGTTAGGTCCAAATTCTAGGCAGGCAGCGCTTGATGACAGCGCGTGCAGGTCGCCCACTCTCTTGACTGAGGCGAGTGCCAGCAAGAGCGCAGTCTTGAGCGAGAGCTGTTTAAGGTGCACGGTTCGGAGTGGTTCGAACGGGGCGCCCTTAAGTGCGTCCAGGACCGTTGACAGGTCCCAGATCGGCACTGAGGGGGGGCGTGAAGGATTCATTCTCCTAGCGCTTCTCAGGAAACGAACAATTAGGTCGTTTTTCCCTAACGGGTGTCCCTTCACAGGATCGTGTGATGCTGTTATGGCTGCCACATACACTTTGAGCGTGGAGGGGGTGCGGCCCGCCTCCAGAAGTTCTTGCAAAAAGGCGAGTACACTCGGTATCTCGCACGATTCAGCATTCAAGCTTTTGGTATTACACCAGTCACTGAACACCTTCCATTTCTGGGCATATAAGCGCCTCGTTGAGGGCGGAATCGGCCATGGTGCTGATTGGAGCATCTGCATCAGTTCTGGAAACCACATCTGGGTCTTCCAGAGTGGGGCTACCAGGAGCACTGCGCATTTCTCCTCTTTGAACCGACTGATGACTTGTGGTAACATTGCGATCAGGGGAAAGCATATAAGGGGGGGCTCAGCCAGTCCTGGGCGAGCGCGTCCGTGCTTTTTGAGAAGAAAAGAGGGCAGTGTGCATTCTCCTTGGAGGCGAAGTGGTCGACCTCTGCCTCGCCAAAGGTTTGCCATAACCACTGAATCATCAGAGGGTGGAGAGACCATTCTCCTGGGAAAACTTTGTATCTGGACAGCATGTCTGCTCCCTGGTTCAGAACGCCTGGCACATGCGCTGCTCTCAGCGAGCGCAAGTTGTGCTGGGACCATAAGATGAGTCTCTTGGCCATTGAGTGCAAGGAGCTCGACCTGAGTCCACCCTGGTGATTTATATAAGACACCACTGTCATGTTGTCCGTTCGGACCAGGGCGTGTTTGTCTTTCAGGTACGGAAGCAGGGCTCTGAGTGCCAAAGCGACCACTTTCATTTCCAGATGTAGGCACTTTTCCGGGTTTGACCAAAAGCCGGAAACAGGCCTGCCATTGTAGAGGGCCCGCCATCCTATTTTGGAGGCATCTGTCGTGATCATTTTTCTCCTTGTGTTCACACCCAGACTCACGCCGGACTGGTACCAGTCGACGGCTCTCCAGGGCTTTTATACAGCCGTGATTCGCTCTGATTAAAAAGTGGCCCGAGCGCCACGCGTGAGTGGGAACATGGCTCTTGAGCCAGCGTTGGAGAGGACACATGTGCAACAATCCTAGGTGGAGTACAGCTGATGCTGAGGCCATGAGACCAAGCATCCTCTGAAATCGCTTGACGGGGGCGCGTGCGCCCGCTCTGAATGATGTTGCAAGGCGCCGAATGGCGAGCGCGCGCTCTGATTAGAGGCGCGCTGTCATTTGCACTGAGTCTAGTACTATTCCCAGGAAAGAAATACTCTGGCTAGGGGATAGTATGCTCTTTGCAAAATTTATTCTTAGACCCAGGCATTCTAGATGGCTGATAATCCATGACCTGTGTGTCATTAACTGACTCTCTGATTGTGCTAGTACTAGCCAATCGTCGAGATAATTCAGTATTCGCACTCCCCGCTGTCTCAGGGGGGAAAGTGCTGCATCCATACATTTCGTTAATGTACGGGGAGCCAATGACAGACCGAATGGTAGTACTGTGTACTGGTAGGACTGTCCTTCGAAAGCGAATCTGCGAATCTTTTCGAAAGCGAAAAAAGCCTGTGATGAGGCGCTATTATAATGTGAAAGTATGCATCTTTCAGATCCACTGAGAGAAACCAATCCCCCGGGCGAGCTTGCGCGAGGATATGTTTGGTCGTTAACATTCTGAACGAGCGAATCATTAAAGCTTTGTTCAGATGTCTGAGATCTAGGATGGGGCGGAGACCGCCATCCTTTTTCAGGATGAGAAAATAGCGGCTGTAAAAACCTGCCTCGCTCAGTGAGGGAGGAACAGTTTCTACAGCGCCTTTCTCTATTAGTTTGAGCACCTCGGTGTGTAGAACATGTGAAACATCCTTTCTCACTTTCGTCTCGACCACAGCCAAAAAACGGGTGGTCTGCGAGCGAATTGGAGCAAGTAACCGTGTTTTATTATGTTCAATACCCATTTCTGTATGTCGGGGATATTTTCCCAAGCTTTCGCTCGCACAGATATGGGCTGAATACAGGCTGGGGGCGGGCCGCTGTGACGCAGGGACCCGGCCAGCAAATCGCCTTGCGTTATCAACGCTGAGCTTACAGCTCTCAGAGGCGCAGGCGCGTGCTGAGCAGCTCTGCTGAGTGTTGAATGCAGGGGTGCGTGTGAGATTACAGACAAGCGTGCTACATCTGTAATGCTCGCAGCATGGACTGGAGATGTGTTTGAAACTGTATGGACAGCGCTTTTGAGTGGGGGTGCATCAACTGTAGTAGGCACGCGCGCCACCTTCATAAAGCTTCCCGCTTTTAGCGGGGAGTTTTGGGCCATGACTACAGTGTTTGTGTGTAGGGGTGCGTGCATAACAGCAGGCACACGCGCTACCTTTATACTGTTTCCCGCTTTTACTGGGGAGGTATTTATAACTGTGTACACGGTGCTTATGTGCTTATGTGCTTATGTGACACAGGCAGAAAATGACTCTTTTTGTGATTTCTGTGTGTCGCCGTTAAAACGCCGTTTGTTTGCAGGTTAGCGAGCTCTGCGACTGGCCCATTGACTGCTGTATAGACATTTCCAGCCGGCTGTAAGTGGACTGGGTAATGTTTTAAATGTTTTTGAGAGAGTGGTCCGGCTTCCGTGAGACACGCACTCTCTCTTTTTCTTCCTATTGCTAGGAAGGCTTACGAGGCTCCGGGTTCAGCACAATCTTGGGCCGAGGTCCCCGTCGCTCAGGAGGTTGCTTTCGGCTGGCAGAGCTCGAGCTGCGTCGAGTGTCAGTCTCTGGTCTGTGCTGGGAGACGGGAGGTACTGCTCTTACTCGCTGTGGCTGAGGCGGTTTCTGGCGACTCTTTCGCGAGCTGGAGCGTTTGGGCAGAAAGTGGTGCATAGCCTGTGATGCTTTCTGTGCTTCAGTGAAGCGCTCAGCGAAACCATTCAACGCCGGTCCGAACAGGCCGTTGGAGGAGATAGGCGCGTCAAGGAATGGGGCCTTATCCGTGTCCTTCATCTCCGTCGTTGTCAGCCACAGACGGCGCTCGAGGACAGTCAGGTTAGCCATGGCTCAGCCGATGGATTGGGCGGTGGCCTTTGTGGCTCGCAGGGCTATGTCGGTAGCGCTGCATAGGTCCTTAAAAGCCTCAGGTTCAGGGCCAGACTCGTCCATGGTGGGGAGAAGTTTGGCCTGAAAAACTTGTAGTACCGCCATTGAGTGAAGCGCTGACGCGGCTTGGCCGGAAGAGAGCTGAGGTTGCACGGCAGGGCTTCGACGGATGAGAAGCTTTGGCTTTCCATCCAGCGGTGCAGGGCGGGCAAAGGTGGTTGGCCACAGCCTCCTCGAGGGGTGGCGTTCCCTCGTAGCCTCTTTCTTTCGCGCCGTCCACAGAGGAGAGAGATGAAGAAAAGGATGGCTTCAAACGAGCAGAGTGCGGGGCTTTCCACGACTTGGTGAGCTCTTCGTGAACTTCCGGGAAGAAGGGGGAGGGCCTTTGCTGAGGGGCCTGTCGGCGTCCCTGCAGAAACCACTCATCTAGTTGGCTGCGAGCGGGCTCGTCCGGTGAAGACCAATCGAGCCCGAGGTCTTCCTCGGCCTTGGAGAGGATGCGGACGATTGCAGCGTCCATGTTGGTGCCCGTGCTCGTCAGTGTCGACGGCGCGGGGTCGAGACCCACCGCTCTGTTAGAGGGGTGCTCGTCCGCCTATGTGAACTGGACTGGCGGCGGGGAATCCTCGAGCGGCGGTGAAGGACGTGGGGACTGGCCCGGTGTGACATCACTGTTCTCTGCGCGCTCCGGCAGCCTCTGTGAGCGGCGCTTCTTCTTGCGCGGCTCGAACAAAGGTGGCGTAAGCGCGGTGGTGGCGGGCTCGTTCGTGGCGTAAGCGGCGAAGTGAGCGCTCAGCTCGGTGAGGCCCAGCGAGTCACATCCGGGATATCCCCCCCTCGTGAGAGCAGCTTCTGCATGGTCCAGGCCCAGGCAGCGAGCGCAGATGATGTGACGATCCCCGTTCGGGAGAGGGCCTCGACACGAGGCGCAGGAAGGCATTTGAAACAACGCCTTATATTTGCTCTTTTACTTTAGGTGTCGCGAGGGCGAAAAACAGCAGTAAAAAGGATATGCGTGATGCGCGCCGGATGGCTCAGCAGAAGGCGTTCGAAGGCGGCTGAAGGCGCCGGCGTCGCAGTCCCGCTGTGTGCTTGTCAACGGCGGCGAAAAGACTCCAGATTCCGGAGGATCCAGCGAAGAGAAGGTCTTCACTGAAGGAGATTAAATCTAAAGAACTCAGATGACGGGGCGCCCAATTTATAGCCCTTGGCCACGCCCGTCTTGGCGGGCTCTGACGCGCACGGGCGCGAAGCGCGCTCATTGGTCGGCGTGTTCAGAGTCGCCCAGTCATAGGTTCGTGCAGTTGCCGCAGCACAGCCAATGACCGAGCTGCTTCGCTCACTGCTGTATGCTGTGCAGCTGCAATGCGTTTTACATAAAGACTTCAATATTTCTCGAGAAAAGGAGTTTTCCCATAGCGTAAGCTACTTATGCAATAGGAGAGACCTCTCGAGAGGGAACTCGCATTAATTTGCAACTACATTTCAACTAACTTTCATTAGAGTATTAGTAGACTGTTAGGTTTTGGTTAGAACAATATGTTAAGATGTAGTTGCAATGTTACTTATAGTCAGTAGAATGTTAGTTGAGGAGCATCATAAAAAAGTGTTAGCAGATATTAAGCAGACAATTTACTAATGCTTTAATGAGAGTTAGTTGACGTGTTGCAAAGTTACTTATAGCTAGTAGAATGTCTTAAGTGGACTATCAACTAAAGAGTTACCAAACATAATACATACTTTCACACCGCATACATACATTCAATAAGATGCATACCATTTACACCATAACACCATTTTCACACCATTAAGATAACACCATTTTCATTGCTCTAATGCAAAGGCCAAACTACAAAAATAGGTTTAAAGACAGTATAAAGGTCTCAACTTAAGGAGAAAATCTGATGCGAAGTGGAAGATAATAAACACATACATTGTGACTTTTTATCTCACAATTCTGACTTTTTTCTCACAATTTCGAGTTTATATAAGCAACGCAATTTCAGTCATAACTAAATGTTATTGCATTTCTCTGATTTATGTGATTTAGATGTGTAAAGTCAAGTCAGATAAAGACTGTGTCCAGCAGCAGTATATTTTTCAAGGGAAGCCGATTTCGCTACAGGTGAGATGATGATTTGGCTGTATGCGCTAACCTCATACCTGATAAGAGTAAATCATATGTCAGACATGCTAATATGACTATTTTCATTTAACTTATGTGTAATTTTATTTCACATCATTTAAGTGGATCAAATGGTTGTTTCTGGTTTGGTTCCAGTGGTCGGGTGGCTAAAGAAGTGATTGAAGCCAGTTCAAAGATTCAGAGAGAACCTCCTGTCGTACACAGGTCAGCATCCATTTTCAATATATCTTACCACCACTTCACTTCACTCAGACATACTGTTTGTTTGTTAGAAGGTTATGGGGATCGTGCTCTGTATATGGTTTTAAAAGGTCATTATATACAGTATAAAGTCCACTTACTGAATAATATTTTCCATTCTCATGCTGACCCAATTAAATAATTATATTTTGGATACTGTGTTTTTGAGACCTATGGATGTGATGACCTCTTTTCCCTTGTGGATTTCTTTATTTATTTTTTTTACATTTAGCACTTTATAACTTTGTAAATTAAAATGTTAAAATGTGTATGATTTGAAACTAAAACTGTTAATTTGTTATTATTACAAAGTGCACCTTTTAAAAGTGTACTTAAGTGAAGAAACAGCTGTGAAAGTGTACTCTCTCTTTAAGTACACTTAAGTAGTCTTTTATTTCAGAAGTATTATACTATCTGCAAGTAGTTTTAAAATATGTACTTTTAAGATTTTAAATACATACGCGTGTAAATTTAATACAATTAAGTACACTTCTCAAGAGTATAAGTGATGGCCATAAAGTAATAAAAAAAATATTTTTATTTGTTAATTGGCTATGTTGATTTCTGATGGTTCCGCCCTGCATTTCTCAAAAGCATCGTAAGCTACGTTAATCATAGAGACTAATGGTGGCAACTGGTTCTACGATCTACTTAGGCTTACGATGCTTATGATGCCTTGTATTTTGAACATGACATGTATAGTATCAAACTCTTTTATTTAAAAAAAACAATGTTTTATGAAATGTTGTCTTTCTCTGTCTGCTTCTGTGGGTGTTTCAGATCTCACTTTGGCCAAAGCAGAAGCTTTACTTCACTCAGTCATAAACAGCTCATAATGAACATGGAGCCCCTCCTACCAGCACTGAGCTCCAGCAGGGAAAACAGAGACTCCACAGCAGACATTGGTAACACACACAAACACACCTGCATGCATACACACCTTAAAGATAAACCTTTTTCAACTGTAAAAATCTTAGACCCCTGAAATGACAAAAACAACTAACAAATTATTATGATTATGATGTATGATTAAAATGTTGTTCATTCACATGAGCTGGTCATATTAATATACTAGAAAACAATGTTTTTATTCTACAAGAGGGTGATTGATTGATCTGGTATAGCAAAGAGCAAAGATATGACGTACCAAAAGCAGATCAGTCAGAACCTTCGTCTTTGGGTGCGAGAGTTGGACATTAAGAAAGTTTGAGCTGGTGGGAATTGTTATGAATACCATAGATAGCCAGGAAAACAAATATAGAAGTATTGGATCAAATAAAACCAGGGACGTCACTAGAAGCTTAAATCACTGCAACTGACTGACTTTGGACACATTATGCGTGCAAACTCGCTAGAGAAGAAAGTAATGTTGGGAATGGTCAGTAATATCAGAAGAAGGGGATGGCAACAAACACGCTGGCTCGACACCATCAAATCAGACACCAATACGAACATTAAACAGGTGAAAAAAGCAGTGCTCGATGGGACAGCACGGAGAATGCTTGTCCATAAGGTCGCTGAGAGTCAGATATGACTGAATGGGTAGATAATCTCTTTTGTAAGAAAGAGCTAAATCAGGTGTGGATGAACAACATCTGAAGGTTTAAGCACTGCTTTTCACTGACCTTTAAAAAAAATGACTTAATTTAGTCTTATTTTAGAAATGCTGTGTGTCCACCAAAGCATTTTTTGCCAGCTGAAAACACCAGGCAGCCAAGCGGAGGTTTTTTTCAGTTAACATGACTAGTATAGTATTCCATTTCATAGCATTTGGTTCCTATGATATGAAATATTCATTGAAGTGTTTGTAGTATCTGATTTCATAGTTTGTTTCTGAATATAAAAATGTGGACACAATGTAAAGTACTTGCTCTGGCCTCTGTTTTACATGATTTTGTTCTGTCTTTTTGCCGTCTGTTGTTGATGTACAAGCAGTATGTATTTATCCCACCCCTCCTACACTGTGATTGTACGATTGGGTAAAAAGTTACAGTGATGAGCACTGCGTTTAACCCAAAGTTGAACATCGTTTAACTCTCGGCAACCAGAAAAAAGCACCAAACGTGCAGGGCACAGCGTAATAGACTTTCAGCGCCTTGTCACGCTACTGGCGTTTTTAATACGCAGCACTCCCAAAAAAATATGCTGGCCTTAAGAAAAAAAGCTTTGGTAGACTCACGGCCTAAATAAATACATGTAATCTCAAGTGATGCTTTTTTCACGCCAATAAGTATTATTATAAAGTCAAAGACCACTTTTGTATCGCCCATTGTATATTTTGCATGAAAAACTGACCTAGTGCACCTTTATAATAGACTGAGTTGTTGCCAGGTATAACACCCCCCATTCTCAAGGGAAATGTTTAAAATGAGCCAATGAGGTGCTGGTATCTGTGGAGACTCCAATCAGAGCTTTAAAAATACTTGTGAATATCCCAGCAGACAGCATGTTAGCAGTGATTAGATAAGAGGCCTGCTCGGACTTGTGCTGTTAGAGGTGTGCATTAAAGCAATGACACTCCAGTACACATGCTTACGGAGTTAGAAGCTGCTGGTTTAATGATGTCCTTGAATTGAATCACTTAGCTGCTTAAACTCAGATCATTCAGAACAGAGTGAAGGAGGAGCATGATCAGAGTGTTTCATGTATGGATTTAGTCACGCTAGTCTGGGGAGATAAAGCCGTGTAGTCCATGTAAGGATTCCTGAAGCTGGTTCATCAATACTAAGCCCCTTAAAGATCAAGTTACCGGAGGAGAGGACAAGGTTTTAACAACTTAATGTCACACTGGCCCTTCTCAGAAGTTCCCTGTACATCCTGTATTAAAATAATGTGCTTGCTAAGACAGATATAGAGATTGGAACAAACTAGTTTATTTGACTAAACTTTATCCTTGAATGTTAAAAAAACACCTTATTTTTCACATATTTGATATTGTTGCAGCTGCTCTCTTCCCAGTCTGTCAGAACGTTCTGTTTAGTTCCTGTCTCTATGAAGCACCTCCTTCCAAAAAGCGCAATGTGCTCTGATTGGTTGGCTGGACCAGTGTGTTGTGATTGGTCAACTGCTTGAGCGTGTTTGGGAAATGTCACACCCCTTACAAACGCGAGCTTCAACACACTACTAACTTAAATAAAGCGGCCTTGCCGTTTGCCTTGGGTGGAAATTATTTAAATGAGGAATATATTACGACGTGCTCGTTCCCAGAAGAAAACTCAAGACTACAATGGAGGCGGTTCAGGGAGCTCAGAAACGGTGTGCACTGATATAGAGAATAACAACATTACACTCTATAGAGAGTTGAAAATGTTCAAAATGTCCCCTTTAAAAAAATGTTTTACGGTTGTTGGTGTTTTTGTGCAGTATCATTGGGGATTGTGTTCTAATGTCAAACTATTTCAGTTTTCCACCTTAGAGAACAGTGACCCATACATGAAAATCTGGCTTCTATTTGGTACGATGAATCTGTCAGCATAATGATGAAGTAGCTTTAAGCTATTTAAGGGGGACATTTACAACTCAATCAAGACAACAACAAAACTTTTGATTAAAGTAGACCATTTGTTGGCTCGGATCTTAGATATTACAGTGGGTTTCCAAATTCCACTGTCTATTAGATATTGCGGCTTCATCCCGTTCAAAGGCTTTTTAATCTTTCATTATGCAGCAATCAAGGCATGCTGATTACTTGGAGTTAATTTGTTAGATTAGACAGTGTTAACTGCTTTGGGTGAGAAATATTTAAATCGTCTTTTGAGTCTTACACACTTTTGTTTTTTGTTGCTTTGCACCACACAACAGTACTGCTAGAAGCCTTAAAGAAATATCTGACCCAAAAATGTAGTTAGAGTCCACTTTCATGACATGAATGCACTTCAGTGCACTTTTTAATAATGTTAAATTAAAAGTTTTACTTTATATTTTAAATGTACAAAATTGCAACTTAATTACAACTTTATTACAAATTTGTAATTACAAATGTGATATACATAACATATAATTAAAGTACACTATAACCATATTTCAAAGACAATAGAAGTAGTTATGAAATTACATATAACGATGTACTTAAGTCCTACTTAAGTGGGTCAAAAGCTCTCTGAAGTTCAGCTTAGTACTCCCATTAAGTACTGCCATTTTTTTGTAGAAAAGGAAGGATGAGTTCAAATGTTTTTGTGGTAATCAACATAATGCCACAAATGTTAACAATTGATCTTAACCCTAACCTTACTTAACCTAGATGTTTTATTCCTTTAATATCTGTTCATGAAACATCAAAGGGTCATGAAACCCTAAACTAAGTTTAACTAGTTGTGTGTGTGTGTTGAGCATCATAGAAGACAATTTTACCATCCATTAATTTAAATAGTTAAATAATTTAAATTGCAATCTAACTAGTCTATTTTAAGCCTTTTTTGGCACTATTTTTATCTTCCGAGTTTAATTTGTCTTCATGTCTACGTTGGTTTTCTTGTACCATTTGTACATTGATGACTCATAATTATTCATGAGACTGTGTTCTTATCCTATGAGAAGATTCTTCGCTTAATTATTCACGACTGCATGATTTCCTATGACATCCTTCAAAGATCGCATACATTAAGTGAGAAATGCATTTATGGATCAGAAATGAGTGTTTGTTTTTGCTTAATAAGAGTTTCTGCGTCACATAGAGTAAGCTCTCATAAATAGATTCTGAGTCTTCGACACAAACAAGATTCATCAACATTGTTTTACCGATATTACCGATCAAATGGCTTATAAAAACACAGCAAAATAAGCACCAAAAGTTATTAATGATGCGACAGTACGTTATATATATTTTTGATGCAGAATACAAATGTGAAAAGCTGTGCATTTATTTGTGCATTAAATTATAGCTGTCACAGGAAATGTAGGCTACAGTACTTGTGTAATTTTACGGTGAGCTTACAAAACCATGTATAATATATGTTTGTTTTGTTGCGTGTTCTGCAGCTTGAATTTATGGGAATCTTTGATTATTTTGAGAGTGAAATAAAACTGTCTGAATAGGGCTGGGTGATAAAAAATATCATATCGAAATCTCGATAAAATTTACGTCAGTAACGATGATAAGCTCGATCATTTTTTCTCGATATGGATTAATCTAACAGCCTATCACACACCAAAAAATAAACACGATAACAGCCAGTCTGTCACTAATCTCAGCCTCAGACATCACGCCCACGGACCGTTGGGTGAAAGTCTGATGCATATGGCACACTTTTCTGGAAACCCTTCAGGAGTTTCGAAGTCGCGATCTGATTGGTTGAATTTTACAGGATGTCCGGGAGACGTGTGTGTCGCGTTCTTTATCGGTCCACCTGGAAACAAATGCTGTGACGCCAAAACCCCTCGTGGAAGAAGAAAGCCATTGTGTTTACAACTGTGACAATAAGGGCTTACCAGGATCAACTAAACGCTGGATTTTTAAAAGTATGTGAAGATCGCGGCTCCATTGTTGCAGTAAACTTGCACAACGTTCTTGAGTCAATAATTTATTAGATGCACGCCGGTCTGTTATTTTTTAGGGACATCGAGATTATATTGGCATGCCCCTAAACATGACGCGGAACAAAACGAACTGTGATTGTTTGCATTAAATGTCAGTCAAACATTCTCTTAGGCGGTCCTTGGCCAAGAAAAGCTGCGATAGAGTCCAGACCTTCTGCCGTTAGTCTGAAGGTCTGGCTATGCGAGACTACTCTGTCACAAACACCAGCTCAGTTACTACACTTGCCAGAATCCTTTCTGTTCACCAACTGCATACACTCCACAATCACCTGTCTATTACCTTCATTAGCATCTCTCTACAAAAGCCTGCACTTCAAACAGTACCGGTGTCTGGTCTCGTCAATCCTTATGGAAAGACAGTGTTGTTACCACCCATACAAATGACCTGACTCATTACCTGACTCCTTACCTGAACTACTCACCTGTTGAGATTCCTGCCCATCATCGTCTTTTGTCTTCTTGTCTTCTGATCCACTGGTTTATCTACCACCATCACCATCACAGCCCCTGCAATGGACACAGAGACTATTACTAGTTAATCTAAGTCTGTTTATTCATCTATTTGATGAACACTCACCGGATTATCCTGCTTGCTCTCTGCTATCTGCTAATAAACTTCTGTGAACTTGAGTTACTTGTGTTGTCTCCTTCTGTATTGTGACAGAAGACCAGACCATAGAGATGAGAAGGAGCATGGTAATTGCGTCCATCAATGTTGCCCCCTTGAAGGGCAAGGAACTCATGGAGGGAGCGACAGTTTTTGTTTACCAGGGTGGCAGATGCCTGAAGGAATATGTGAAGGAGTTCGTTGACATCAGCCACCGAGCCACCTGCAGTGACCTCATCCTGATGGAGGATTTTGGTGTGGGTTGGACGAAGAGACCTGCTTTGTGATGCTGCGAGGAGACCTATCTTGGACGCTGGAGAATTACATCAACTCCGTGCTATGGATAGATGGGTCCTTGTTCCTCGTTGGCAGAGCGGAGGAAGACACAATCACCATCTGACTGTTGTCCAGAGATGGCTCAGGCCCCTGACTGTCGTCCAGTGATGGCTCCAATCACTGAGTCCGCCCCAGTCCCTGAACTCAGCACTATTCCTGTTTCCGCCTCAGAGCCCGCACCTGCCTCAGAGCTCAACCCAGTGTTTGTCTCAGTCCCAGAGCTCAGCCCAGTGCTCTCTCCAGCACCAAAGTTAAGCCCAGTGCTCGCGCCAGTCCAAAAGTTCAGCCCTGAACTCGCACATCCCAGAGTACACCTGCACCGCCATGGCTTCCTAAACTACCTATACCGCCATGGGCCCCTAAGATACAGTATCTCCACCGCCATGCCTTCCTGAGCTGCCAGCGCCTCCTTGGGTTGCCAGTGCCGTCCTGGAGATATCCCTAGTTACCTGCCTGTCACCTGACACAGCTCCAGGACAACCACCCTCCCACCCCGGCTGGAATCCATTTTGCGTGAGGTCACATTTTCCGGGAGGGGAATGTACTGTCACAGTCACCAGCTCAGTCACTCTCAGCACTACACTTCCCAGAATCCTTCCTGCTCACCAACTGCACACACTCCACAATCACCTGCACCTGCCATATATTACTCTCATTAGTACCTCTCTACAAAAGCCTGCACTTCACACAGTACCGGTGTCTGGTCTCGTCAATCCTTATGCATATACAGTGTTGTCTCCACCCCCACAGCTTACCTGACTCCTTACCTGAACTACTCACCTGTTGAGAGACCTGCTCGTCATCGTCCTTCGTCTTGTCTTCTGATCCACCAGTTTATCTACCACCGTCACCATCACAGCACCTGCAAAGGACAGAGACTATTACCAGTTAATCTAAGTCTGCGTATTCATCTATTTTATGAACAATCGCTGAATTATCCTGCTTGCTGTCTGTTACCTGCTAATATACCTCTGTGAACTTCAGCTACCTGTGTTGTGTCCTTCTTAATCGTGACACAGTAAGTGTGTGTAACTAATAAATTATTTGCCTTAGTTCACTAAATAGTCTAGTTGGTTGTTAAATAGTTCCCCACACTTGTTCTATCTATTGGGTGCTCCAGCTGGACGACTCCCCGTTCATCATCTGCGAGGCAGAAAAGCCCACGCCTACTACAGAACAAGCGCTAGAGCCTGCGACCTGGGTCAACTTGGAGTCAAAGTATGCTGTGTTAAGTCCATCTCAGAGCCAGGAGAGTACCAGATCCAGTTCCCTCCCGAGTCCCCACCCTCGAGTCTTCATCTTCCACGCCAGTCCTGGCCGGCATGCTCTGGTCCTGTCTGGAAATCGTCCTACTCCAATGTTCCCACCCGAATTCCTAGTCCCATCTTCTTCGCTGGTTCTGTTGGCTCCACCGGTGTCGCCCTTCTCCTCGGTTCTGCCTGGGCCCTGACTCTGTGCGGCCCATCGGATTCGCCTCGGGCTTCTGGACCGTGGATGTAACCGTGATCCTTCGGCCTCTCCATACTCCTTCGGCCTCTCCATACTCCTTCGGCCTCTCCGTACTCCATGCACCCTGGTTCAACCTTCGTCAGTCAGTCCCTGGGTTCCAGCCAGCCCTTCAGTCAAAGCTCCTCCCACTGTTGGTTCCACCATAGTGTCTCTCTCCACCGACTTCTCTGTCTCCACCGACTCCTGTCCATCACCAGCTCCACACCCACCTCCAAATGCCCCTCCCTCCACAGATGGGCTTTTTATGGAGCGAAGGAGGGGGAGCTACTATAACATGTATGTTCTGTCTCTGCTCAGTTTCTGTGATTCTGTTTTCCTTAATTCACTAATTAGTCTCATTGGTTCTTAATTAGTTTCCCACGGCTGTTCTGTTTCTACTCTGTTTACCTCTTGTGTTTGTAAGCCCTAAGTTATCCTTTGTTGTGTTCTCCTGAGTTGCATTCATTATTAAAGACTATTAATTCATTATTCTCCTTCGTTGTGCAAGTTGTGACTACAGCCACCCATGACAGGTAGCTACTCCGTGGAGTTTAATTGTGAACAAACAAGTTTACATGTTTACATTAATTTTCAAGCTCTAACAAATATGTGGAAAGCATTTCCTTTCCCGTTAATGGTAAATGACTGGTAAATCTCGATATCGAATTATATGAAAAAAATATTGTGATAATCCAGCCCTATGTCTGAATCAGAAGTTATTGTTGTGTTGTCAGTCTCACCTCTTCCCTCTATACTCTGCAGTTTGCCATGCCCACTTTTGTAGCATTTTCGAAACGGTGGTGAGAACTTACTGGTGCTGAAACAGGGGGGTACATGACTCTTTAATGAAGTATTAAAAAGAGATTGTTCAGGGACTACAGCATGACACCTCAGATCAGGATGAGTGTGATATCTGCTAGCTGTACTGTACTCCGGAGAGGATCTTTTCACCATAATCATTCCCTTGTGATTAGCAAATCCTTGTGCAATGACTGATGCTGTATAAATAGCTCATCCTGCATTTGGGCTGATCCGACCCCTAATGCCCCGACTTTGTTAACACTGTCGACATGCCCGCTATCCGGTGAAGGAAAGGGGCCGGCAGGACCTCATCCTGTGGGTGTGTGTGATTTATTACAGCATTAACCCAGCCAGAAGAGTTAGGGAGAGTGTTTGACATCATTCAACCCGACAGAAGCTGTGAGAAGGTCATTCTGCAGTGAGGTTGGGATTGAGAGGGAGGTGTGGAGGGGGTCAGATATGGAGGTTCTCGGAGAGCAGGGGGAGCGTGGAAGCGGTGTTCACAGTGTGGTGGGTTGTGAAGTTGTTGCTGAGGAATGTCTACAAGAGGATGCAGATGAGGTTCTGAATGCGGTTTTGAATGAAGGTTTGGAAGAGCGGGCGAATGCCATTCGTTGTCAGGTGAAGATAACCACGCGTCACAACCTGCAGCTCCGTATGGCCAACTACACTGCACGAGACGTATATGTGCGGTTGCTTGGCCATGGAAACCGCATCTCAGGAACTGGTACGGAAGCTTCCAAAAATACTGTTAAAATAATGATTCCTACTTGATTTCTTCATTGACTAGCAACCTTGCATAATTCTGAAAAGATCGGTCACCCCAAAATAAAATTTTGTCTTTTTGAACATAACATAGAAGATATTTCGAAAATTTTCTCTCTCTCTTTCTCTCTCTCTCTCTCTCTCTCTCTCTCTCTCTCTCTCTCTCTCTCTCTCTCTCTCTCTCTCTCTCTCTCTCTCTCTATATATATATATATATATATATATATATATATATATATATATATTGTCCATTCAATGGAAATCAATGGGCACTAAAACTGTTTGGTTACCAAAATTCTTCATATAATATCTTTTGTAATCCGCAGAAGGAAGACATTTCTTCACAGGTTTGGAATGACATGAGGATAAGTAAATCATTTTTTAAAATTATTCTTTAATGGCAGCTGAAAAGTCTTGATCCTACTTTGGTTTAACTTGTCAATAAAATAATATAATAAAATAATGACCAAAGGGTTGACAGAAATGCACGCATTAAGCCTGATTAAGCCAACACTAAAACATAGAAAATTAATAACTAAACCAAAATAATTTACAACATTGTAGTGCAATTGTGTGTTCATTATAATGTTATTTCAGGAGAAATATTTTGTTTCATTTTTCATTTCTCATAAACTAAAATGTTATTTTCGGATATTTTTTAAGATTTACATTAGAGTATAATTGACTAAAATATAAACTGACTTAATTTAAAGGATATTTTATCTAAAGACAAAATATATGACACTGCTGGGGAAAATTTTAGATGTAAACCTGAGTGATTGGGTCCAAATTAAATGATTAAGCTTTGTGATTAAAATTAAACTCTGTGGCTTACTAAACAGAAGTGATTAATGAATTAACAGTTGTTTTTTTCAAATAAAAGCATTTAAGTTGCAATCATTTTGCACAGGCAATTAACAATTTTCTTCAGAAAATGGTAAAATCTAGTTCTTTGTCATTTGAGTGGAGGGCAGGGGATGTTTAATTTTGTGCAAAATGACATTGTTTTCTTTTCCTTTTTTTAACACCTTTCACATTCTTTAGGAAAATCACCCTCATATTAAGTTATTGTTGCATCTAACTGTTGCCAAGGTAGCCATGATGGTCTGTTGCTAGTGATGACTGTTACATCCTCCTGAGCTAAATGGCGCTCTATGTCGCCATGGTGACATCTTCTTTTTGCCCATGCCTGCATCTACTTGCTTAAGTGTGCTTCTGTATAAGGTGTTCAATAGATAACTCATGATTATCCAATTAGTTTGACAAATATTACATTTCAGGCACTGTTAAGTGGCTGTCAATGCTGATGCCCTGAAATCTAGTACGCCCTGTCAATTATAGATCATTGAATTACTAACGATCCAACAATATAGTTTCTATGTTAAGAGACATGAATTATTTTTCAATAGCAGCTATGTTATAAGATGGTTATGTTAGATGGCATTACAGAGGTCTGTGTGTGTTAGAGAATAGATACATGGAGAACCATCGACGTCAGTGGCAACTTAGCCGGGAGACTTGTCTTAATCCACACTACCCAGGCAGCTGGGTCTATATTTAGACCGGACTTGTCTAAAGAACACAGGCTGCAGCCGTGCCTTTAAACTGCTGTATAAACACATACGACATGCATACTACAAGAGCAAAAGCTTTAAACTGTGGAATAGTTTGCAGGCCACAATGACATGAAATAATATTTTAGTTAGCTCAAAGGATGTTGTGTACAGTAAATGTTATGAATGTGGGTCATTCTTGGGTCATTTCGGTTTTTATATATATATATATATATATATATATATATATATATATATATATATATATATGTATATACAGGTTTTCCAATGTCAGATTCTAGGTATTATCCATATTACTATGCGATAACTGCCTTGCAAAAAAAAACAAAAAAAACAAAACAAGATAAGTTAAGAATTTATTTACATATATAGAATTCTCGTATTACTCAGTTTCATTGTGCCTTGTAATTAATCACACATTCAAATTTGGGAAAATATATTAATAACCTACATTTGTCTTCGAAAACATGTTTTGTGCCAAATGTTTTGGTCTTGAATGCTAATTATTAAAGTCTAAAAGTGAATTAACTTATCGAATATCATCGCATTACCCCACACAAATATTCTTCTGCTTTTTGCCAAGTACCATATTTTCTGTATTAAAACATTTTAGAGATTTTTTTTCCCTATAACAGAATGGAAACGTAATGAAACGTTATTTACTTATAAACTAAGGTGTAAGGTGAAATAAATTTAATAAAATAATAATCAGAAAGATGAGAGAAGGGGGAAATGTCACGTCACACTGAGGTTAATCTAAACAAACAAATTCTAGGTCTTTTTTTTTCAATTCTTGTCATTTTATTTTAACAATGATGAATGAAGATGATGAATTTTATTACGACGAGGATTTAAATATTTAAAATTAAATGTTTTATTTCAAAAGTTCTTTTGCATTCTACTTCAAGTCAACAGTGTTTACTTTTCATTCTCTTCATTTTTATAGCGTTTTTCACAATATGGATCATTTCAAAGCAGCTTTACAGAAAGTTGCACTGTTATGTCAAGGAGCAAGTTAGGGCTGGGTGATATGACAATATAAAATTATGATACAACTTCCGTCCTTCGGATGAGACGTTAAACCGAGGTCCTGACTCTCTGTGGTCATTAAAAATCCCAGGATGACCTTCGAAAAAAAAAGAGTAGGGTTGTCCGGCCGGCATCCAGACCAAATTTGCCCATTGGCCTCTGTCCATCATGACCTCCTCACCTTCCCCATATACTGATTGTCTTCATCACTCTGTCGCCTCTCCACCAGTAATCTTATGTGTGGTGGGCGTACTGGCGCAATATGGCTGCCGTCGCATCATCCAGGTGATGCTGCACATTGGTGGTGGTTGAGGAGATTCTCCCATTTCCATTTAAAATGCTTTGAGTGCTGAGAAAAGCACTATGTAAATGTAATGAATTAATATTATTAACAAGTGATCCTCACGATTTTAGATCTAGCTATAATAATAGCTATCCTGACAATGACCCGGATGTCCTTCAGGAAATCTTGTTGAAAATCCTGTGAATTTTTAGTGACTAACACAACCAATTGCTCTCTCCGCAGGACTCTCGGCTTTGAAAGAATCTGTCCATCTGTCCCCACTGAAACCGTCGACCACTCCTGAGGAAGCAGAGATGGAGGAGAGGGAAAACCACGGTCAGGGCAGACGGGAAGACGAGGCAGCCAATAGGACGAGAGCAGATGAGGAAAGGAGAGAGATCCGTGTAGACAATGAAGACGATGGGTGCAGCACCCTCACCATATCTGACACGGCATACAGCCCGTGTGCCAGCATGGTCCCGACGCCAGTGGAGGAGGGTCAGGGCGGCCTAGACCTGCTGTTCCAGAGTCCCGCGCGCTTGCTGAAGGAGCTGCACGCTGATCCAGAGATGCAGGTGGAGCTCCAGGCGGAGAGGGAGAGGGAACTCGCCAGAGAGGCGTATCGCCAGTCGCTGTGTAACCCGTCGAGCGAGCGGCACCAGATCAAGGCCTGTCTGAGCAGTGCCGCACGTTTGGTGGTGATGGCCACCGGTCTCCTCATGATTCTACTTCCCCTCCTCCTCGTCCTGCTGGAGTCGGACCTGGACATCTCCTTCTTGCATGACATCCGCCAGACGCCCGAGTTCGAGCAGTTCCACTACGAGTACTACTGCCCCATGCGACGCTGGCTCCTCTGCAAACTCGAACTCATAACGGAGCAGCTATGGGGCGACTGAGGCTCACCGTCCTTCAGGAACTACAGGGAACGGGGGCGGGAATGAAATGGAATGGGCAGGTTTGCTCTCCTACATTACATGATTTATTCATTCACATCTTTTGCAAATCATGCCAATACGTTTTCATTGCAGTAACTGATGCAGTGTCCCGGCTGTAGTTTATAAGTAGCATTAGAGAACAGCATGTGCCTATTCTCAGATAGTTCAGTCAACTTAATGAAGGCTGTACGCAAAGCACAGCTCGGATAGATGCATCGTACACTTCAACATTGATAGTGGATATGTATGCCTTTTCAATAGTTTCCATTCATTTCACATGCCTGTTGTCATTAAAAAACGTATCAATCAGGGTCCAAAATTAACTCTTTGCCTTAGCTGTCAATGGTGGGATTCTGGAATCTTCAATGGGAAAGAATACTGAAAAAAAAGCAGCACAACTGTTTTCAACATTGGTAATAAGAAATGTTTCTTGACACTGAAGACTGGAGGAATTTACAAACATGAGGGGCTTTTGATTACAAGTCAGCTCTGGAATCAACCATAGGAATCAACGATTTTACAAAAAGAATCAATTCTTATCCTAGACTCTTTTGAGTTGACTCCCCATCAGTTAAAGCATCACATAATAGTGAATCTGTTTGTAAAACACCAGCTTTCACAAAAAAATCTAGACCCATTGCGACTTTGTTCCTCACATTTCTGTTTTGCTGGCTTGACGGCAGGACTGTGACGCATCATGGCATCCTAGCTTAATTTCTGATGGTACATTTGTTAGAAGAGGCTAAATCTGTAGTCAGTTTGTATCTCTTTAATTCTCTTATATCAGTGAGGGTCGGAGAGGGTATGCAAGCTTGTTTCCGCCACGCAATAAAAAAAATAAAAAAGGTATTTCCAACTTTTTAATTTACACTTTTTTCATGCAATTCTGAGTTTATATCTCACAATTCTGTGAATAAAAATGTCTGAATTGCGAAGTCTTGAATTAACTCACATTTCTGGCTTTTTTTCTTGCAATTGTGATATAAACTCAGAATTGCAAGATATAAAGTTTAAATTGTGAGATAAAAACTCGCAACTGCGAGAAAAAAGTCAGAATTGTGAGATAAAAAGTCGCAATCACCTTTTTAAATGTTTTTATTTCGTGGCAGAAACAAGCCTTCATAAGAAGGTCACGATTAACCAAGCCAAAGTTAAACGCAAGAGAAGACAAATTTTCTATTCACATTTGACGCTTAAGTTAATTTTGGACCCTTATAGCAGTTTCTGTACACTCATATGAAGAGTCCATATCAAATGATTTGATGTCTTTGACTCAATCAACCTTCATAACAACACAAATAATGCAAGTCAAAATGTAGAAGAGGCACAGGCAGGAAATGAGCTCGGACCCCGCTTCCCTAAATCGACTTATTTTTCTTAAAAATCAAATCAGCTATTAAGACAAGCAGATTTTGACCTCATAACACTGTATTGGATTAAACGTTCTCAGCCTCTCACAAAGCAACACACACACACAGATATGAGAGCGAGGGCAAGCTATACATGCTAAAATTTAATATCTGTTTTTAAAATTTTATACATTTTTATGTGACGCTTACAGTTAGTTATATTTTTCAGCAAAAAAAAAAACCCTAAGTTATCTTATTTAAACAGATTTACACAAAAAAGTAGGTGGTATAGAAGTTAAATATTTTTATTATCACCAATAGTTTACCTTAAAATGCTGTGCTGTGTTTTTTAAATAGAATAGCACAAACTATAAAAACAGATTTTGATTTAGTTTTTTCAGATTTTCAGATGTCATGAGCAGATGTAAACAGCAGGTTGCTAGTACATTTGAGAGGCTCTTATGAAACGGATCACTGTAATCACACAAAATACATAACCAAATTGCATGAAATGCCATAAATTCACCTATTAAAGAACATGTGTTGTGTCAATATCATTATGGGGAACTCCAAAGATTGAACATATTAAAACAATGAAAGTGCAGCTAATAAAATTTACTTTACAAATGGTCCATTTGGCCCAAAAAAGTTGTGAAATCTACATTTAATTTGCACAGTTGGCTCTTCTTTATAGTTATCTTTATATATATTTCTTTTTAATGCAGGCTGTATTGATTGTGTAAATTATATCAGTGAAGGGTTTCAGCCACTCATCCAGCACACAACTTGATTTTATTCCTTGGGAATTGATCGAATCATGAAATGTGTTTTTGTCCTTGATTAACTTCCCTTTGGATAACTTGTTTGGCAAATAGATTTTAAGTTTTTTTTATTTTTCTTTTATTGTTATATCCCCATGCATGTTAAACCAGAAAAAAAAAAACCTGTGATGGCTTTCACCATTGACACTTTTTAAATGTAATTACAGGGATAGTTCACCCAGAAATGAAAATTCTCTCACCAATGTATTGCCCTTATGCCATCCCCGATGTACATAACTTTCTTTCTTCAGATAAACTTAAATGAAGATTTAGAAAAAAAAAAATTAATCTCTGCAAGTCCACATAATACAAGTGAATGGGTGCCACTCGGTTGACGCTTGAAAAACCACACACAGCGATCTTGACGATGATCCATATGACTCCAGTGGAGGAATCGGTTACACTTTATATCGATGGTCCACTTCAGACATTGCTAGGTTTGGGTTAGAATAAGTTGACGTGTTGCAAAGTTACTTGCAAAGCTAGTAGAATGTCTAGAAAGTAGACCATCGAAATAAAGGTTTTTACGGAATTATAAATGTTTTCTGAAGTGAAACGATAGGTGTGTGTGTAAGGAAAATACTAATATTTTTTTACTTTTTAAAATATAAATTATTGCTTCCAGTCAACTGTCATTCAAGCGTTCAAATGAGGAACGTTGAGACACGTGACATACAGTTATGGTCAGAATTATTGCCATTCTTGGTAAATAGGATGAAAGATGGCTCTAAAAATAAATCTGCATTGTTTATCCTTTTGATCCTTTTTAATAAAAATATTTCCAAAAATTCTAACCTTTCATTCAAGTAAAACAATTGAAAGTGGGGGGGAAATCACATAGTGAAACAAATGTTTTTTTTTTCCCAAAAAAAAACACATTGGCACCCCTAGAAATTCTTATAAGTAAAATATATCTGAACTTCATCCCATTCATTTTTTTTTTTTAAATTAAAAAGCGCACCAGGGTGACTAGGAGCATGAAAGTATCCAGCCATGACTTCTTGTTTCACAGGAGTATAAATATGAGGAAACACAAAGGCCAAATTACCTTAATCATCCATCGCAATGAGTAAATCCAAAGAATATAGTTCTGATGTGCAGAAAAAGATTGTTGAGCTTCACAAAACTTCGAACGGGACCTGGTTCCTTGGTCAGATGGAAAGAAATAGAGCTTTGTGGCTGCAAACACATGAGATGGGTTTGATGCAATCAAGGATAAAAAGTACCCCAATGTGTACGGTTATGTTGTGGGCCTATTTTTTTGCTGGAGGTCCTGGACGTCTTGTTCAGATACATGGCATCAAGGATTCTATCAAATACCAACAGATAAAAAATCAAAACCCGACGGCCTCTGCTAGAAATCTTATAATGGGCCGTGTTTAGATCTTCCATCAGGACGATGATTCGGCTCGCTTCGCTTTTCCACTGCGTGGTACGACTCGACTCGGTACGACACGGTTTGCTTTTCCACTGCAGTTAGTACCGCTTCAGTACCGGTGGGACTGATCCGTTATAGTTGCGCCGCCTGTACTCCCATGACATCATCGTAAACGCACCACTTTTCAAACGCACAACAGACATTTTTGTATCGGTATGGTACGCTTGGAACCTCAACAGACCAGGTACCATTTAAAGTGACCGTACCATGCAGTGGAAATGCGCCATAATTGTGGCCAGCGTGTATTGGAGAAAAACGTTTATTTCATAAAGAGATCCCCTCCCATTTTTTATTATTTTACTTCAATCAAAGGTTATATTTTTGTGAACTTTTTTTTACAGATCAAAAGGATTAACAAAGAAGATTTATTTTCACAGGCTTCTTTGTTCATATTTACCAAGGATGCCAATAATTCCAACCATGACTGTAAGTGTGTCAACGTCCCTCTCATGATCGCTCGTATGAAAGTAGACCAGAAGCAATGACTGATATTTAAAAGAGTTTCAAATATTAGTCTTTTTCTTACACCTATCGCTTGGCTTCAGAAGATATCGATTCATTCAATGAGGTCATATGGATTTACCAAACAAACGAGTAGCATCATGGACTCACAGAGATTGGTTATTTTGTGTTTATCTGAGGACAGAAAGTCATATACATCGGAGATGGCACGAGGACGAGTAATTGATGAGAGAATTTTCCTTTTTGGGTGAACTATCCCTTTAAGTAGATGATAATACATTTCATGATTACGTTTGTGTTTCCTTCAGCGGTCCAGGATCAGACTGACGTTGATCTTCCTGACACACATCCACATCAACTAATCAAATTAACACGGCTACTTGTGATGCAAATCTGATGTGATGTCACATCTGTTGCTGAGGTGATAGCAAAAGGGCTAATGACACATTTCTGTCAACTATATTGAGTTCTATATAAAAACGCTGATCGCTGATATTTGCTCTCTCAGGAACGTATGTCAAATACTGAAGGATCTTTAAAAAGCGGTTTATTTTCTGATAAAAAAGAAAAGTAAAGAAAACAAATATGCATATTAGCAGACAGGCATTTATATGGATACGCTATCGCAGAGAAATATTTGATTGCTATTGTATGTTATTTGTGGCTCATTGTGTGGTTGATATTCCTACAGGCTCATATTTAATCAATATATTACCATTACAATATGTGGATCATCAAATCAAAATCAGAATAACGCTACACATACATAATGCAAAATGTTGTGATTTAGTCATTATTCATCAATGTAATGTAATATTTCTTTTTAAAAATGACATACTGTATAGGCTACACTACAAGTCAAATCTTGGACACACACTTGACAGAATTTTTCCTAATATTAATATCATTAGTTAATCTTAATTCATATGAATTAATATAATTTATTAACATGAATTTATTCTGATATTTCATAAATATTAATATTAAAATACAGAAATTTAATTAAATATTTGGACCCACTTTATATTAAGTGTCTTTGGCTACTATGCACTAAAATTTAAACAAATCATTTGATCCAAGGCACTTTCTGTTTTTACATTGTACTTACATTTAAAAATACCTGCACATGATTACTTCTGTAATTATCTATAATTACACTGTTACTCTCAATAGCAGCAAAAGTGTTTTTAAAACAACATGAACACAATAAGTACAAATAGTTTTTACATAAGTGCACAGTAGTTAAAGACACCTAATATAAAGTGGGACCTAATATTTTATTCATTTTAAAGGGACTATGTAAAATTCAGAAACCCTTGTTATTAGCGACACCAGTGGCCGTTCAGTGAACTGCAGCCAGAAGCTTTTGCTTGTACTCATTCACACGTAATGTACAAGAGACTGAATGTGATTCAAGGCCCCGTTATACGATTTTTATTTATTTATTAGAAGTAAAAAGAAGAAAAAAGCCGCGACGCAGCTGGTATAACGTTAAACACAAGAGGGGCTTTCGCACCGGGTAGTTATAGGATCAAGCCACCAGCGTGGCTCCCCGAGAACTAATGGTTCCCCTAGGAACATTTTCCTGGTTGCATTCTTATCGCCAGTAGGAACTCTGAAGTGACTTAAATCGCTCTTTTTGTTATGACGTTTATTTTGACGGCGCTGATAACGCCAAAGCCTAAGCTCACAGCACTCGCGTTAATTAGTTTACGATCTGTCTAACACGATATTAGATAGAATTGTTATACCTGGAAAGTAGAAAGGGTATTAGCAGAAATGCGTTTCGCTTGGTACACTCAAAGTTGCGTTGGATTTTCTCATTAGCCTAAAGCATCTATCACTGTTTTCCATGTTCGTAGAGTTAGTTTCTGAAGTAAACTGCACCGGTGTGTTTACACAACTTTTTTCAAAATGGCGGGTGCTGGTGTTTCGCGTGCGTTCGGCCAATCAGCGTGCACTTACGTCACTGGTAGTTCCTATAGTGCTAGGTTGTGGTGCGTTCAAGTCATCTCGTATAGATCGGATTTACGAGTTGAACGCCAGGGGAAAGTTTCGTTACAAGCTGTTCACACTTTGGCAATTAAAAAGCGATTAATACATGAAATTTCGTACATATAGCCCCGTTAAACATTTACATTTTTAATCTAATGGCTTATGGATAAAACATTTTGACAAAAACATTTTTGTAAATTTGAGTTGGAGTGGATAGTTAAGAAAATTCAGAATCTAGACAAGGACGCACAAATTTGAATTTGGGTTAAGAAATAATACAAATTTTATTTGGTCAGTACATAATTCCATTTGTTATTTCATAGTGGTAATGATTATTATTATCCACATTTTAGAATACCGGTAATTAAAAAGAAAAGGTGTGTCCAAACTTTTCACCGGTAGTGTCCACACACACTGTACATTAAAACACTGACTCTTTGTCCCTCTGCATGTGTACTTCTGTAAATACTGTGAAAGGAAAATATCATTCTCATTTCAAGCGTCTGAGCTTGTGTGTTCAACTAGCTCATCTAAGTCTTATTTGTATATGATCATAGGACTATGAAAAGACATGAAGGCTTTTTTTCTACCTGTGTTCAGGTTTCTCTGGACTTTCAGCTCAGGGTTGAGTCATTTTAGGTGATGGGTTCATGAAATAGACCACGATATAAATCCAACATTAATGCTTTGTTCTGAAGCTGCTGTGAAAGTTGTAGTTCTCATTGTAATAAAAAAACATCACATACAGTATGTGGAATATGTACATATAGATAGTCATGCGTTGTGCTTCAATGTGTGTTATTGTCATGATGACCAATGAAACCAGAGAACCAGTGGCCACGTTCAGTCAAACTGCTAGACAAAGCCAGTGATCACACACTTCATTAGTTTTAAGGCAGGCAGTAGCAGGTTGACTGAATTTGCCTATTATCCTGAACATCTATCGTATATTGTAGTGTGGCAAAATATAGATGTCCAAACTCATTTTAATTGGCCAGAGGGTAAACCTATTTCATACAGCATTCAGAAATGTCATGCACTGGAATTTGCTGTTTATTGTTTTTGTAGCCTTGCTATTCTGTTGCATGATGGGACACCAAGATTTCAAAGGAACCCTTCGTTTCGTCATGTTTGATGGAAGTGATTTATTTGCCAGTGGACAATACTGTCCACAACGCTGAACATTCATAGGAATGGAAATTCAAAAGGCGAAATATCGCAATTTCCATGTTTGCAAATATTCAGCTTTATTAATTAATTAATTAATTGCAGATTTGCGTTTAAATGTAATTTGTTGGATCCTTTTTTACAAAGACTGTCAAGAACATCATATCAGGGTCATAATTTACCCCAAAATCAAAATATTTAATATATATATATATATATATATATATATATATATATTAAGAAAGTATTAAGAAAACTACATGTATTAAACATTGTGAAAAGAAAAATGAAATTGTATAGTATTTCTGCATCATTGCAGTGTTTGTGATCAAACAGCAAAAATATTGTCTTTCATTGCTCTCATTACAGTAATGAGAATCATCATTGAGAATAATGAGAATTACAAACAAACTCAATTAAATCATCCGGATGCATTACTGTAATGAGGATTTGGAAGGGAAATGTCATTAATTATGAGCATAATGTCACAATGCCAAAAAAAAAAGAATGGTCCTTTAAATAGACTATGTAATATATATATATATATATATATATATATTTTTTTTTTTTCATGTTTTCAGGATGAAATATGATCTGAAAAAAAGTGAAATTCACCCCTATGGATGACAGTATAGAGTTGACAGGCCTGGTTATTTCTTTACATTGATTTAAAAAAAGACAACATTGTCTTTTGTTCAAGAAAACACTTGTTCTAGATCCTGATCAGAGCTTTGTGGCAAAAAAAAAAAAAAAAACCCCAGATGATTCTTATATAACATGGTTAAACATACAACCAACCCATTGCCCTTTAAAAAAAACATGCTAATTATACATCAAAACAAGAAAATATGCAAATGAACTGAACATCTGGGAATTGTGTGTTCAACTTTTTTCTTTAAAGGTTTGAAATCGTTTCAGTGGTGATTTCTTAGCGTATGTGAAATGTGTTTTGTTTGCATGATTAGCAGCATTATTATAAATGTTTCAGTTTAAAACAGTCTGTCACTTAATTCCAAAAATACAACTCTGGGAGTATATATAAAAAAAAAAAGAAATCAGTTCCCAGATTCACTGGGAATCGCCTTATTAAATTTGTAAAGTGATTTTTGATTGTTTATATGTTCAAAAAAATGGAATTGTTTTATATGTTAGTACTGCCACAATAAAACTGGAGTGAAAACTTTGTAGTCTTTATTTTTGCTTATTAAGATTTCAAATTTAAACCAACATTCATGCAATTATTAATGCAAATTAAATACAGTGAAATAAGCATGAAATAAGAATTACAGACAAGATATTAGAATGTCATTGTGAATACATTTTACATATAATAAATGTTTTCCTGCAAGAAAATGTTTTTTTTTTAAAGTGTGCACTGTTTATTACACAATATAATGTTACATACTGTATATGAGCTGTGCTCTTGAGAAATTCATAAAGCAATGATAGTATAAACATAAAAGCTTGTCAATCTGTTTTAAAATGGGTTCAGCACTGAGCAAATAAAGGAAGAAAAAAAAACACTTCCAGATCAGGCATCAACTTCCAGTTCTTTTAAAAAACTTCTGTCATTTTTCATACACTTCTTAGAACTTCAACAGAACTTTTCACATTATTTCAACTTTCACATACTACCACATACACACACACACTTACAGAACGATTATGATATATTCCTTCTCTCTTAGTTAAAGGAAGTTTTCATGAAATAAATAGGCAAAGTGCAGCGTACTAAATTCCTGACTGAGTGTATGTTCACTTCATCAGCTACTAATAATCGTCTGTAATATAAAAGCTGTGAAATGCAGGGGCGACCCATGACACACAGCTATGAGACAGTCCTGAGGACAATACTTGAACACATTTAGCACAGTAAAAACAACTTGGACAATCGCAAACAGGCATCTCCCATGTAATGTGACTTGAATAAATAGTGGAATGATTAAATATTTGATTAGCTCTATGTCGAAGCCTCGCATCATACCTGCACACGGGCTGTTGCCGGGTCATGTGACGTGCACGCATCAGCCCATGCAGCAGTTTGGGCTCGGCATCTTTTTGTTATGTGTTCCAGACAGTTTGGCCACTGATACGGGCTTCTTGAACTCATCCGCATGCTTGGTCACCTCTCTAAAGTGCAGGAAAGAGAAAACATTTAGCCTTTTAAGTCTTGAGTTTTAAATGTAATATTAGGGTATTATGTAAGTATAATGCTGGGAAGTGAATTTGGTAACAGTAGAGCTGGGCGATTAATCAAATATGATTTTGGCTTCCAATGACTATGAAAGCAAAGTAATGGCATTAATTTATAAAAAATATAATATATATATGCATACGTTATAGCATTTATTATTATAATTATAAATTATATTTAAATTTCAATGAAATCCACTGTTCAGTAAATGCATGATGCTTGCAAATCTGTGTTAAATAACTGTGTTAAATAATCATGATCTCAAGAATGAGCAAATTATTGTTTATGTTTATGATTTTTGCCATAATCAGGCAGCCCTTGATTCTCATATTCAGATGTGAACTGAATACTGAAATTTTCTGCAAAACATTACACAAGAAGGCTTGACTGTCAGAATAATGTATTTATTCACTTCACAAGGGTTCATCAAGGCATTATGCTCAGATTATTAAACTCAATAATCCTCAATCTGCTGCCCTCTTGTGTTTTGTGTTAATATTACAAATGCCACTGTATGCAGTCAGTTCCTCAGAAAGCGCTTTATGGGTGAATCTCACAAAACCTATCAAGAATATGTCTCCAGAATATTATTTTAATGTTTTTCCTGCATTTTATTATATGAATTGTATCACTGCTTTACACATTTATTTTTTCAGTTGAATGAAATTAAATTACTGTCATGAAAATACAAAAACAAATAATCAATTAAAATAAACTGTCTTTGGGGGGAAATATGTATTTTTAACTTTACTTTTGAATTCAGGGAGAAATGTGATTTGGAAATGTTTTTGTAAAAATGCACCTTTCACCTTTAGTTTATTTTGGTATCATTTTTGGGAGTCAGATGTTGACTTTAAAATGTATACCAGATACAAGTATTGTGTTTACAGAATGTGATTTCATTGAATCGTGGACTGGGCTTACCGGGCTAAATGAAGAACAGCCTCAATGATGTTGGATCCGTCCTTTGCACTCGTCTCGCAGAATAAGGCACTGTATGTCTGAACGAGAGCAGCCACAGTTACACTTACAGTAATAAAAACTGCACAGAAGACCAACGGCCAAGTTCAGGATTTACCTTAAATTAAACATAAAATGTCAGTGTTTTGTTTTTTTACCAAACCCTATCGTATACCCCCAGAACACTTGGAAAATATGACGCGTCACATAGGACAATTCTGTGATACTTTTGTATCTTTATGATCCTGGTCCAATTCACTACCATTATATAGAGGAGCTTGAGCAGGACATTTTTTTTTTTCAAAATTCTCCTTTTGTGGTCCATAAAAGAAAGAAGAGTGGACGTCACGTAAATTATGATTTCATTTTCATTTTAGGGTGAACTATCCCTTTAAGTTCAAAGTCCAGTTTTCTGAAGCATATGATAGTTTATTGCCTATGATAGACATGGTAAACTGCATGGAAAAGAGCAGCCAATAGTGTGTTTTTCCCCTTTTGTGTTTCAGGGGAGAATCAAAGTCAAACGGTTTGTATGAGGGTGAGTAAATAATTATCATTTTCATTTTTGGGTGAACAATCCCTGTAAAAAACAGAAAGCAATGGTTAATCATAGTGAATAATGTCCGGGTACGAACCATGGCCAGTTTCTCTCCGTAGCTGGTTGGAATGCAGGTGACTCCATCCAGAAGTGCTTCCTTTCTCAGGTCTGTCTTATTCCCAACAAGCATGATGGGAATGTCATCCTGGGACACATCCTGCATCAGAAACGAATATCAATCAGTATCTTATTCAATCTAACCCAGCAACATTCCATATATCAGTATCTTTTAACTCTAGGTGTATATTTAAAAAATGTCAAATCATCGAAAACTTCAGGGTGAATTCAACTTTAGAATCACAAGATCAAGAAAAATGTATTTAGATATGTTCAGAAGATTTCAGAAGAAGTTCACCAAGAACATTTATGGAAACAACTAATTAAATGTTCATCATATAAAGTGGTCGAGTCTCTCCAGAAGACTTGGATTAAACTGCTTGATTCATAAGATAAGATTTCATTCAAATATCTTTGTGTTTTGAAGATGAACTAAAATCTTGTGGGTTTGGAACAGAGAGAATTAAAATTTTACAGTCGCACCAGGTACAAACAGTGCATTTAATTCCTGGAGAGTTTGGAAAGTGGTCAAGTCAACTAAATGATGACTGTTTTGTATGAAACCTTAACTAACATTATAAGTTTACAATTACTGTAGTAAAAAAATATGCTAAACAGGACAGCGTCGAGAAAATACCTCAATGATGTCGACCCATTCGCGCACGTTCAGAAAGCTCTTCTCGCAAGTGACGTCATACAGTAGAAGGACCCCATCAGCTCTCCTGAAGTAAGACTTAGCAATGCTCCGAAACCTGTGAAAGGGACACCAGAATAATTAACCTTTAGCCCAAATTATGCTTCAGTTTTTACGTACGCGTATCCGGTCCTACTCGACCTGCTCCGAGCGGGATTCAAACCGGATTCTCAGGCATGGGAGACGGGTGTGCTAACAAGGACGCACGCTAAAGACCACAAACTCTAGCATCAGTAGCTAGCGCGCCTCTTGAGGCCAGGGGAGTGAGGTTTACATGCACAGCTCTTACTGGCCCACGCACGTCCGTTATATATGCTAGGGTATGCATATCAGTACATACAGAAATAATTGTATATATTGAAAAACTAGAAATCTCAGGAGGTCATTCATGTAAGAAGAATCCTGGGTCTAGAAGAACAGATCGATTAGTTTAGAGTTTAAAGTCGTGACACACCAAGTCAACTGTCGGTTTTTGTGATGTGTTCCCTTGCAACAAGCTGATTGAGTATATTGAATTGCCATTCCCAGGTGAAAAAGAAGTACTATTAAATGTATTCAAAATTTACTTGAGTATGTTTTTAGTACAATAAAATATACTATAATGGATGTTTAATACATTTAACGTATAACGGAAGATCACTCTGATTGGCAGTTCAACTTAGATGTGCACAAAAAGAATAACCAGTGGATGAAAAAAAAGGAATAGTCAAGAGTGCACACAGAGTCTATTCATCATCTTACCTGAGCATTCCAATACACACATATCTTCATAACGACATGATCGTCAGGAATGAAGAAAGTGAAGAACAGCTGACAACATAATTCATATTCAAAATGGTAAACAAAACACTGCCTTGTTTAGGGTTGGTATATCTGCAGTCCTTGTTTTGGTTACCCATTTTGAATCACGAACAGGGCTTGACATTAACTTTTTCTTCTCATCTGCCACTGTGGCTTGTGGTTTTCCAAAGTTACTAGCCACAATTTTGACATCGATACCATGGGCAAAAACTGCCATATAGATATTTTTAATATTATCTCTAATTTGGCAGATGGTATACAGTATTAGGCTGCTGTCACTTTAAGACCTGACGCATTATACTGTTACATATGCGTTTTCTTTCTCAACTGTTTATTCACTTAAAACATAACTGACTGTGTTTACGTGTATACTCGCCAAGACCGGAAATTCAAGCCCTGTAACACCAACAGTACTCATCCAGAGCAATTGAAACGAGTGAATGAGGAGTGTGTCACTCGCAGTCAGAGAGATGAGAGAGCAAGAACGTGCAGCTGATATAGTCTATCTATTCTGTGGGAAATTAATGTTGGAAACATTCCAGATATTTCAGTATCGAAAATATTTTTGACGACACTCTTGTACTTAGTTTATTATTTCAGATGCCACTGCTGCATTTGGCGGGTTGGCTGGTGTTAATGTCAAGCCCTGGTCACGAATTACTACTGCTACTAGATAGTTATTTCCTCTCACACAGGCGAAGAATGTGCGTGCTAGTTCGCTGTAGTCTTTGCAGTGTGTTAAAGCGCAATTTTTTGATCCAGACACAGTTGACACAAAATGGCATCACAGTCAACTTGTGTCACCGATAGTTCAATGATGTTGGTTTGGTTTGTCACAACCTTTAGAGTTTATACCAAGGGGTATAGATATGTTTTGGGCTTCAACTTGATTTTGGGCACTGGGATCTTACCTTTCCTGTCCAGCTGTGTCCCATAACTGCAGCACTGTTGGAACACCGTCCACCACCAAAGTTTTCATCTGGAAATCAACCCCTGCAGGAAAAAGACACAAATGAACATTGTTTAACAATATTTGTGACAGTAGAAAATGAAATTCAAGTGCGATTAAGCGTTCGAAAGTCTTACCCAGTGTGGCACTAGTGTTCCCTTTGAACTCGTTCTTACAGAGGCGAAGGAGGAAACTAGACTTTCCCACAGCGGCGTCTCCTGCCAGCACAATCCTGTAAGCCTTCTCGGATGGAGGCTGAGTCACTGCCAAATCATCCTGCTCTCTCTGCACAGATGCACACGCATTTGGGCTTTAGACTTTAAGTCTCAGATATGGGATTTGTTTGAATTCCTTTATGATACTTCTGCCAGGTGAATCCAGTACCTCGGTGAAGATGGCAGAGAGGCATTTCTTCCCTGAAGCAGTAACTTCATCTTTCTGAGCAGGCTTTGACAGAGTCCAGCTCAGAACGGATTCGCTGTCCGACCCAAACGCAGCCTCTTCTTGCACTTCCACAACCTGAGCAAACAGCATATTTTAAAACAGGGATCTGACTGATCCAGAAATGACAGCAAGTTGAGAGCACACAGGGAGATGCCTCTGATTTATTCATTATCTGTTCATACTTAGTATGCTTGGTATTTTTTATTCTCAAAAAGTATTTATAATTGAGTCAATGTTTAAAAAAAATGTATTACGTAAAAATGTGATCATATAATCACAATCATACAGAACAATTACCTAAAGAATGAATCTGACTGTTGAAAAATGAAGATTTATTGCCACAACAGCGTGTGGGACTGATTCAATTTATTTCATCAGTTTAAGAACATCATTTTTTATAACAACAGCTGCCTGAGCAGATTTAGCAAATAAACAAGCAAATATTGCTCGTCAGGGATCATTTTTGAGTTGACTGGACTGTGGTTTTGTATGACTATGCACCAGTGAATCAGTCACAATAAGACCTGGAACGTGTCGAAAGTCTAGCTTTTTGAGGGCTCTTTAAACACTATTGTTCTCCTTCACTATGACACTCATGACATTCTGCCCTTGTGAAAAAGAAGTGTGCTTAATAATATTCACTATTTATTAACATGCCACTGATGTAGTTTTCCGGCTTTCCGTGTTTTCAATGTTATACGGTAGGGGCGGTATCTTCTGAAAGAATCTCCTGATTAAAACACAGGAGGAAAAAAGCGATAGCGATAGCATATGTAAGAAGATGCATATGTAAAATAATGCGATCATCAACATTAAACAGCATATATATCAAAACTGCCTAATGTTACTGGATGAAATGTTGACTCAGGACGAGCTATAGGACTGTGAAGCTTTAGGGGTGTTGATGGACTCGATCTTCTCCATCTGTGTTTTGATCATCCTTCTGAATCCCATCCAGACGTAGTCTTTGACAAAAACGTTTTGCTCAAAATATTGCTTTTTTATTAAACTTACCCACGTTCAAGAGTTGATAAAAACAATGCATTAAGCAAGAATAAAATTAAGCTAGAAATCGCTAACCTCTTACAATAACAAAGGCATAGATTGATGACGCAGTGAATAAGCGGAATCATGGAACTTGTCATGCTGATGGATCTAATTATGTTTATGGGAAATAATGGTTATGGATGAGTGAATACGTTCATGTTTTTTAACATGACTGTGGTATCTCGAACACGACACGACGATATTGATCCTCGTTTTATTTCTCCTTTTGTCCAAAAGTCTGCCTGCCATGGTCCATAATGTTTGAACGAAACAACGTTAGTAACCATGGCAACAGATGTGGACAACTGCGTAACGTCTAGCAGCACGCTGTTGTCCACGTCTGTCACCATGGTTACTATGGCAGTACTAGCGGGAACCAGGGATATCGCGGATATTACGTCATTGACAGGCGACAAGTGAACAGGGACAGGCACTATTTAAAATTGTGAATTTCTCTGAATTTACAAATTCTTGGAAACATTTAGGATAAGTACAAATAAGTATAAGTACAGATGTAAGTACACAATTGAAAGAAATAGATAACACTGTGCAAGTGGTTTTTGGACATTTTGATACAAAATTCTTACATATTGTACCAGGGTTAAATGAAATAAAAAGCCACTTAAGTACTTAAACAGAGTACATATTCATGACTGTTTCTTAACGCACTTAATTAAACTTAAATTGAAAGTTTTACATTTAACTGCATTTTAAAAGCAGAAAATTTGGAATGAGTCCACTCAATTTATTTAGATTAGTTTTATTATCTCTTCATGAACTTTTTGAAGCGTCAAAGTGTTAGTTGCGTAGCTGTCAATGGAGGGACAGAAATCACTTAGATTTCATTAAAAAGATCTTAATTTGTGTTCCGAAGATGAACGAAAGTCTTACAGGTTTGGAAGGACATGAGGTTGAGTAAATGATGACAGAATTAAAATTCTTTGGGTGAACTAACCCGTTAAAGTGAAGGCCAGATTGTTTCAGGGACTCTGTCACAAGTCCATTATTTTTGAGTTTTTTACTTTTGCAATATTTCCACACTTAAAACATTGCTTTAGTAATCCTCTTGTCCCATTGTCGTCTTTTGTGCAAATAAAAAAGTCTCCTAACAATTCTCTCCCAAGTGGTTCCACTGCTGTCAGCATTAAGTCTGAGAATAATTCAATGGAATACTGTATATACAATAACGCTTGAGATGGTCAAGAAATTACACATCTTAAAATGTTTTGGTTCAGCCTACTAATCTATTGTACTGTCTTTTAAAAGTACTAAATTGCAACTTCATCATTACAGATATGTAATTATAAATAAATACATTTAAATACATGACATACAAATGTCAATAGACATCAAAGTATATTTTAGTTTGCCATAAATCCTTGTCAGTACATTTAACAGTACACTTGAAAGCAATGTACAGCATTGCATTTAAAGGAGTAGTTTAAATGAACAATGAACAACTCCTTTAATATAAGTTAAAATATATATATATATGTATTTGCAGTTAACATGTAACTTAGTATCTGAAACCATTACATTCAGTTCATACTTAAATATATTCTTTTAAAGTATATTATTTCCATAATATCTTTTAAAAAGTATGTACTTCTAATAGTGCATGATGGGGAACATTTACTGACATCATACCTCTGTATCTGATGTGTCTCCAGACACAGTGTTGGTGTTGTCCTCTGCTTGGAAGTTCAGGAGAAGGTCCAAGGAAGATCTCCCATGCTCACAATCGTAGCCCATATTTGAGCGCAGGGTAGACATGCCGCTGTCCACACAGCTGTCGTGGAGGCTGTCTTCCTCAAAGCTGTGTCTGCGCATGGGGTCGCACAGCGCCAGGGCCAGAGACTCACAGCTCGGCCTGCGACCCTCCATCAGCCGAAAATGAGGATCATAGTCCTCGTCCGCACATGTGTTACAGCATCTAAGCAAGTTTTCATTGTGACAACATCACAGTTATAAGAATCTATATTTGCATTTCCTAAATGCACAAAACAAAGTTTGTGCACAAAACGTATGTTTGTACTGAATTAATGCAGTGGTTTAATACTAAGGTTTAGGGTTTATAATGTGTGATCAATTAACAATTCATTGCAATAGGGTTCTACATATTACAGCATGTAGCAAAAAACTCTGTTATCTGCAAATACCTATGCAAATATCTTACCGATCAAAATGAGAGGAATTTTTTCTCGTGGTCACGTAAACTCCAGGTGAGAGTCCACTAACACGCTGTAAGAGAATAAAAATATGTCTAGAAAAAAATCGTTCTGTCCTAGTAGGTAAGCAGAAATGTAAATACAGTTACCTTTAACCCTAATCCATGCCTCTTAAAAACACACACAGCCATCAAAGCATTACTCTGTTCAGCAAGCATTGTTCTCAAATAGCTTAATCCATTTGACAACATCATTTACATTAAAGAAAGGCTCTGGACACAAGGGGTTTAGGAGACTTTCTTACCTGAGTCTTACTCTTACTCTGACTGTTCTCCAAGGCCATACGCAAACTGTCATTACTGTCATGGAGCTTTCTGTTTGCAGCCCTGGATATGGAAAACAATAACAACAAAAACAATAAAGCAACAAACCAAAACTAAACACAATATACTCTACCAAGAACTAACTTCAAAACTTTACTAAAATCAAGTCCCGCCCCACATTTTTTCTTGTTCAAGAAGCTGTTTCACTCGAATATACATCACAATAGGGAAGAAAAGACTATCACAAATACAAAGTTCTGTCATGAAACTCTAGATGGTGCAGATGATAGGTCCTTAACACATCATTCTCTATAGGGCACAGCTGATTGGTTGGAGTGGAGCCAATGAGCTCACATCTCATCTCATCACATCTCACATTTATCCTGGTTAAATAAAGGTTTGAACATGCTCAACCTTCACATATTTAGTCAGCATTTGCCTTAGCAGTGCAGTGTGCTTTCAGAAACCCTCCACCTTCCCCAGCTCCACCTGTATAGATCTGCTACGGGTGATTTATGCACACAAATATTGTACAGCAGCTTGTCTTATTGCTCTGCGGCGTAACAGATCTATTCCACCAAGACCAAATACACTGCCTTGCAAAAAATCTTGACCAAACATTGATGCACCTCTTGATGGAAATAACATCACAACATTTATTTATCTTTTTTAACTTTTTTTTGGCCGGGCTGTGTATATCAACATTGTCATATCCATACTATGCCAAACACTCCAAGAGTTGTCATGAGTTGTCCGTTTCATGCAGACTTTAAAGGTGTTTGGGATTAAAAAAAGAGCAATTAAAAGATTAAAGGCACATAAATATTACATTCATTTTACTCATTTTTTACTAGCTGAACTGCATCTCCACTTTGAATTTACAGTGTTTGGGCTTGTTTTCTATTTTCACAAAGAACCTGCAAGTGAATCCCAAAAGTGGCTTAGAAACAGCTTTAACTGTTTAACAGCTTCTGCTGTAAGCCTGACATGTTTCTAGCTGTGCTGGAGTGTCGTTGATAGCAGTTTCATGTAGTCCTGTGTGTGTTCAACTCACTGAAGCACCTCGATCTGTCTCTCCAGGTTATCTCTCTCCTCAGAAAAGCACTTCATAAGAGCCTCATCTCTGCACACAAATCAACAAACTTTAATACTTATTGTTTGAGGTTTGTTCAAATTCATATGTACACAGTAAGCACAAACAAAAGAAATGGTAATGGCTGCCTTAGCAAACACCACTTCTTAATTTTATACTGTAAAACAAATTGCAACTGCTATCTTAAGGAGCTTTTCCTACCATTCAGGCCTGGCTGTTGGTTGGTTTAACCCAATGTAGTCAGGTTGATTCAGTCATTCAATATTTGGGTTACTTGACAAAGTTTTTTGCACAGTAATAATCCTTATTCTAACGCTAGGACACTCACACAAAAGTAAACTCCGCTCTGTTTTGTCGTTACTAGGCGACAAGGTTCAAACATTCTTGTGCAGTGTAATGTGTGACACCAGGATATCCTGCTCTGACGATTTCAGCACTGCAAACAGTCACAAAACCAGTTTACAGCTGCTCATGTGGGGGAATGATTATGTTCTTTCATTATTGACACTGACGTATCCGATAGGGAGAGTTAGAATCAGAAGAGATAGTCTGGGTTACTTCAGAAGACATATTTGATGGGGTTCTTAAAAATTCCTGGTCTGCAGATCAGAATCCAAAGGGTTTATTACATATTCATCAATAACTAAGTCAACTGTGAATGCTGAGATGCCGCCACCACACACACACACACACACACACGCACACACACACACACACACACACACACACAGAGAGAGAGAGAGAGATGCTCAGTACCGTTCAAAGTTGATGCTTTGGTCTGTGAGATCACTCTTCAGAGAGTCCAGCTCACTCTGCAAGAACGCAACATTAGTGTGGGACTCCAAAAGCTCCTGTTTCAACTTCTGGTTTTGCTGAAAAAGAGAAACAGGACAAAAACACATTATATAATATCATACATCATCTTTGTTAAGATTCGAATAAGTAGGAAAGCTTGTTTTTCGGCACGGAATAGAACTATTTAAAATATAATTGCGACTTTTTATCTCACAATTGCAAGTTTACATATAAAGTCTGACTTTCTTAACTTGCAATTGCGACTTTAAATATCACACAACTGATCGTTTATATCATGCAATACAGAATTGCGAGATATGAACTCGCAATTGTGAGAAAAAAAGTCTGATTTGCGAGATGTAAACATTTATTTCGAGATTATAAAAAAATATTTCTGATGTTTTTTCTCGCAATTGCCATATCTCGCAATTCTGACTTCTTTTCTCAGAAATGTGAGATATAAACTTGCAATTGTGTGTTATAAAGTCCAATACTGAGGGAAAAAAGAGAGACTTTTTTTAAACTTGCAATCGTGAGTTTATATCACGCTCGTAATTGCAAGTTTATATCACGCAATTCTGATTTTATAACTCGCAATTGCAAGTTTATATCATGCAATTCTGAATTGTGAGATGGAAACTCGCAATTGCAAGAAAAGAAGTCAGAATTGTGAGACAAAAAGTCACAATTACCTTTTTTATGTTTTATTCTGTGGTGGAAACAAGCTTCCATAAATAGGAGCCATACCAGCATTAGCTCATTGTTCTGTCGTTTCAGTGCTGAGGTTTCCTCTTTGAGGCTGGTACTCCTGTTCTGGTTTTCCATCTAAAAAAATTCAAATAAATCTTGTCTACAGACTGTTTCAAAGCAGCATCACAGTAATTAACCGGAAAATAACAGTATTAATGCTGCAAAACTAGTCATTTCATCAAATTCATTTTCATCTATAAGCAGCTCTACAAAAGACAATGTTCAGTTCTCATCTGATAGTGTCAGTGCAGTTAAATCAATAATATAACTCAATATTAATTGTCTATTAAACTTTTATACAGCTAAAACTATATAGGCCTGTTGTTAGTAGGAGTCAGTCACCATCTGCAGGGTCTGTATCTTCTGCTGAAGTTCACATATCTGAGACTCGTACTGGTGCTTCATGCTGTTCAGAGTCGTCTCTGCTTTTTTAGACTCCTGGGGAAAATGACAGAAACCATATGCTGGGGTTACAAATAATACAATGTTATAACATTATATGGATAAAAAAAAATACACTGAGTAAAATGTGTTGGATTGAAAAAAAAACTAAAGACCTAAAAAGCTCCATAAAGTAAAACATCAGAACAAGGCAATTAAGGGAACAAAAGGCTGCAGAATGCATTCATAGGTACAAATGCTCGTTTTACAGGAACTTGAACAGGTGCAATTGAACAAACAGTCAGTTCATTACATAACGTGAGAAGTCGCGGAACACGGCTCTAAGATAAGGAACAAGAACAAACACAGGACTGTCGAAGATTGTCTGCACTAAAATGTGACGTCGTGGATAAATTAAGCCTTGAAAGTGATCCAAGACACTCACATGATTCGGCTGGAACCCATATCACAGCAAACACCTGTGCCAATTCCTTTTGAGTTGTGCATTTCAACTCCTAACTCACAACAAACAGAGCACTGTATCCATAGAAATAATACAAATAACTGATTGATTATATATTCCTTTGATGATTGATTACAGTGACTATGGAAAAGAAAATGCAGAATATTTCTGGACTATAGATAAGGGTTGCTTGCAAAAAATATTCAAATGTTTAGTAACATTTCAGCCTAATCAGTTCCTTTAAGATAAGCGATCATTACAAATCAACATTAAAAAATGAAAAGGAACTATTATTTTGATAATTTTAAGTTTTATATATATATATATATATATATTACATTAGTGCTGTCAATTCGATTAATTGCATTTAAAATAAAAGTTTGTTTATAATGTGTGTGTGTGTGTGTGTGTGTGTGTGTGTGTGTGTATGACCTGGTAAACCCTACGTTATGGGGACGAAATGTCCCCAAAAGGATGGCAATATCCGAAATCCTTGTTCGTGTGGGGACATTTTTTGGTCCCCATGAGGAAATCAGCTTATAAATCATACTAAGTGATGTTGTTTGAAAATGTAAAAATGCAGAATGTTTCCTGTGATGGGTAGGTTAAGGGATAGGGTTAGTGTAAGGGAATAGAATATACAGTCTGTACAGTATAAAAATCATTATGTCTATGGAAAGTCCCCATAAAACACGTGTGTATATATATATATTATGTATGTGTGTGTGTGTGTGTGTGTGTGTGTGTGTGTGTGTGTAGGTGTGTGTGTGTGTATGTATATATATATATATATATATATATATACACACACACATCAAAATATCCTTATTTTCAAATATCACATTTCTTTCTTTTTTTTTTTTCTCAGGCTGGTGGCAAGTTTTATTTCGGGAGCATAAAAGGAGGAGCGGCGACAGTGAAGGACAAGAGAGGGCCAGGCCTGGATTTTACATTGTGTTTTGTTTATTACATATGTTCAATCGTCCGTGCGGGGCTGCCTGTTTACTTTCGTTTTGTGCTTGTTTATTTATTAAAGTGTGTTTGAAACGTTTGCCGGGTCCCACCTTCTTCTTCCCTGATCCTTTAACTTCTCTACAATCACAGTTGCTCTTGAAAATAAAAATAATTACGGCAAAAATGTAACTAATTCAATTAAAAATGAAATAAAACTAAATGAAATAAAACTAAATCCATAAAATGATGGGAACCCTATAAACTGTCTATAAATTAAGCGCCTGACAAAACCCTTTAAGGTTCTATATAGAACCTTTTCCTTTAAAAGTATCCTGAGTTTGGATCAGCCAGGCCTTGTGTTTGTCTCCTCACCTGTAGACGTGTGTTTCTCTCTGCAGTGTGGATGCGGTGATCCATATCTTCCTCCATCTCACTCAACTGTATAGCCGACTGATCCTGAGCTCTGAACAAACACCCACATATCAAACATTAGCCATCACGTAATAATATACAATACTCTTAATGAAATAGTTCACCCAAACTTTCTTTCTTCTGTGGAACAGAAAAGAAGATTCTTTTTTTTGAAGAATGTTGGTAACCCAAAAGGTTTTGTTATCACAGGCCTCCATTGTATGGACAACATTTTTTCCCCACAGATGATAGACAGACACACAGTTTTGGAATGACATGAGGGTCAGCAAATGATGACAGAACAGTAAATACAGGTAACGTGTAACAAGGACACTTTCAAATAAAGTGTTTACAGAATTTTCTTTTTTTTAAAGTGCCCCTATTATCATGCCATATTGAAGGCTCCTAATATTCAATATTCAATATTTTGGAGGTTTACATGCATCAAAAGTAAATAAAAAACTGTTTCTTTTTCTCATAATATACATTGCCCATCACTACATTTTTCAATGATTCTCAAATAACCTGATGGATGAATCAGTCTCTCTAAATCCCTCTTTCTGCAGCCTACTCTGCTGTGATTGGCCAGATGGCCCAGTCTGTTGTGATTGGTCTACCGTTTACATTATCATAGTTTTACCATTTCAGTCCAAGCGCAAGTCCGATGATGAAACATTGGAAGAACTAGTTATTGAACCCGAACCTCGCAAGGATGACTCGAGCAGGACGTTTCTCAGTGATACGCAACTCAGTTTGACGTTCACCATGAGATGTTGCACCTGTAATTCCTCTACATCAGCATTAACAAGAGTATGTCCAACAACAAACTGATGTGTATATTTCTAATTTATTGTGGTACACATGTGGGAACTGTATCAATAAGAGCATATGTTGGCCGAGCACTAACGCGAATGACTGATGTTACATGTTACTGAATGTACAAACGTTTGTAAAACAAATCTTTTCTCCATCCTTTATCTTTACTCAAAGTAGTAAGAACAACAGAAAATCTGAATTAATGGACACGATTTTAGGTAATAGTGGCCCACAGCTGATTACCAGATGTGTTTCAGTGAGTGTTAGATAAAATTGGATATCAGAACAAATTCAACGATCAATGCAAAGCAGAATAGAACACCAGATCAGGGGACCAAGAATGACACAAACACAGAAGTGCAATTCACTCAAAGTCAGCTTTATTGTGCTCGTGACATAGTTTAGGCTACAGTGAGAAAAATAAGTATTTGAACACCCCACTATTTTGCAAGTTCTCCCACTTAGAAATCATGGAGGGGTCTGAAATTGTCATCATAGGTGCATGTCCACTGTGAGAGACATAATTTAAAAAAAATATCCAGAAATCACAATATATGATTAACTATTTATTTGTATGATACAGCTGCAAATAAGTATTTGAACACCTGTCAATCAGCTAGAATTCTGACCCTCAAAGACCTGTTAGTCTGCCTTTAAAATGTCCACCTCCACTCCATTTATTATCCTAAATTAGATGGACCTGTTTGAGGTCGTTAGCTGCATAAAGACACCTGTCCGCCCCATACAATCAGTAAGAATCCAACTACTAACATGGCCAAGACCAAAGAGCTGTCCAAAGACACTAGAGACAAAATTGTACACCTCCACAAGGCTGGAAAGGGCTACGGGGAAATTGCCAAGCAGCGTGGGGAAAAAAGGTCCACTGTTGGAGCAATCATTAGAAAATGGAAGAAGCTAAACAAGACTGTCAATCTCTCTCGGACTGGGGCTCCATGCAAGATCTCACCTCGTGGGGTCTCAATGATCCTAAGAAAGGTGAGAAATCAGCCCAGAACTACACGGGAGGAGCTGGTTAATGACCTGAAAAGAGCTGGGACCACCGTTTCCAAGGTTACTGTTGGCAATACACTAAGACGTCATAGTTTGAAATCATGCATGGCACGGAAGGTTCCCCTGCTTAAACCAGCACGACAAGTCCCGTCTTAAGTTTGCCAATTACCATTTGGATGATCCAGAGGAGTCATGGGAGAAAGTCATGTGGTCAGATGAGACCAAATTAGAACTTTTTGGTCATAATTCCACTCGCCGTGTTTGGAGGAAGAAGAATGAGGAGTACCATCCCAAGAACACCATCCCTACTGTGAAGCATGGGGGTGGTAGCATCATGCTTTGGGGGTGTTTTTCTGCACATGGGACAAGGCGACTGCACTGTATTAAGGAGAGGATGACCGGGGCCATGTATTGCAAGATTTTGGGGAACAACCTCCTTCCCTCAGTTAGAGCATTGAAGATGGGTTGAGGCTGGGTCTTCCAACATGACAATGACCCAAAGCACACAGCCAGGATAACCAAGGAGTGGCTCTGTAAGAAGCATATCAAGGTTCTGGCGTGGCCTAGACCTAAACCCAATAGAGAATCTTTGGAGGGAGCTCAAACTCCGTGTTTCTCAGCGACAGCCCAGAAACCTGACTGATCTAGAGAAGATCTGTGTGGAGGAGTGGGCCAAAATCCCTCCTGCAGTGTGTGCAAACCTGGTGAAAAACTACAGGAAACGTTTGACCTCTGTAATTGCAAACAAAGGCTACGGTACCAAATATTAACATTGATTTTCTCAGATGTTCAAATACTTATTTGCAGCTGTATCATACAAATAAATAGTTAAAAAATCATACATTGTGATTTCTGGATTTTTTTTTTTTTTAGATTATGTCTCTCACAGTGGATATCCACCTACGATGACAATTTCAGATCCCTCCATGATTTCTAAGTGGGAGAACTTGCAAAATAGCAGGGTGTTCAAATACTTATTTGGGTATAGGCTGAAACCAACAAATAGAATAGAAGTCCATATAGAAAAGAAAGGAGACTGTCAGCTTTGCTGAAAGAGTCCATAGGGAGACAGACAACTAATTCATGATTATATCATATGCAACATTGTTCCTTATGGATAATAAGGGTTGGTCATACAAATGACAGTGTGTACACTAAGTGAACCAGGACTAAATGTATCATTTTCTTTTTTGGTCCAGACCAAAAGAACCAGGAGAACCAAAGTACAAGTCTGAACAAACCCTAAAAGTAACATCACATTTAGGGCCAGATTTACTAAACAGCGCTGATGGGAGTGAAAGGTTCAGCGCATAATTTACTGACGTTGCGCAGATTAAAGAACACAGACGCAGCCGGATCATTTGCATAGTGACCAACTCAATCTACCAAGAGCAGCGCAAATTAGTGTCTGATTCAAGATATGCTTTTTTTTGGGAGTTAAATAATGACGCAAATACCAGTAACTCGACTAGAGCAACCCTAAGAAAATCACCTTGCATGATTCATTTAAATACTCTCCTCCCATAAATTTTGCATCCGAAAGGGAAACTCCTACAAATGCATATGCAATAAGGTCAGCCACAAAAATAACTTTCCATGCCTTTTCAGCGCAAATTTATCACTGTGTTGGCGCAAGCTGTTAGTAAATCTGGCCCTTGATCTACATGGAACTATTAAGCAACTCAAGAACCATTAACATGCAAAGATGCTGAAAAGAATTTGAACTAAAAGAAACTCTGAAGGTTTCAACTGCACCCAGTTTCTATTAAAAACAAGGTGGCGAAAACTGGCCACAAGAGTATGTAGCCTATGTGCATGAGAGTGTGTACCTCTTTACAGCAAGTGCCAGATGTTCCATTTCAGTGTTCAGTATTCGGATCTCTTTGATAAAACTGAGGAGAACTCTTTCATACTGAGGGACCATTCTGGGCTCCGTCAAACTGATGTTCTGGTACAGAGTCGATACCGGCTCAATCCTACACACATTAAAACAACACCGAGCCATTAAAACTTACATAAATGTAGATTTGAAAAGAAAGATTCATCTGGAGTATTTATTCACAGAATGTATGTAAAACTCCTTGTTGGGGATCACACAAAGAAATATGACAAGCATTAAAACTATTGTGACATATCTCTGCATACACATTTATGGAAAACATCTATGCATCTAGTTGAGTTATTGAAGTTAAAGCTAAAGGTTCAACTTAAGGACAATCATGTGTTTTTCAGGCAATATTCAGCCCAATGGAGTCTAATAAACTGGTGCCAGGTTGTTCATAACTGTTTGTTTTTGAGCCTCATGACTTTGCGGTTCTCTTTTATGAAGTAACATTTGTGGTGTCAGATGCTATGGCTGATGAGTGAAATAAGAGAGGTATTGATAGTCCACAACAAATTAATGTTCTGTCGACATTAGCAGGACATGACTCATGGTGATGTGTCTCATGTCAAGCCTCTGGCTTCGACTCCACTGTCCTGACAAGGGCCGACATCAACCAAACAAAAGCTCAAATTCTCATGACTTGAACAATTAATAGACTTGGAAAGATTTCATGATTTAGAACATCAGCTTTCATCACAAAAATGAAACAAACAAAATCGCCCTCAAAAAGTTAGAATAAAACAAGGATGTTTTCAACATTTTATCAGCCACATTTAGGGGAATAATTCCACATATTTCTACATACATATGGAGACCTGTACATTATGGTAAATGGGTGGGTGGCAGTGTACCTGTTTGGATATTTGCACAGGCTGATAACCAAAACCAGGTCAGATAGCCTATATTTAGTTATTGTTATAGTGTATAGTGTAATAGTCCCTTTCATTTTTATGTGATACTTTTTATATTAATATTTCAGCCCACAATAAAGATATGTTTCATTTGTTTAGTTGCAGTCTCCCAAACAGTATTTGGCAAAAGCAGCGTAGCCGCATCGCCGATTACACACAATTAAAAATAAAGGTTCCTTATTGGCATTGATGGTTCCATGAAGAAACTTTAACATCCATGAAACCTTTCGATTGCACAAAAAGTTATTTATAGTAGAAATAACATAATATAAGTACATTCATAATATAAGAAATAACACAAGTCCATACATACAAAATTACATACATAATATAAGAAATAACATAACATAAGTACATTCATTACACTAAGTAAAAAATGTTTTTTTAAGGTTCTTATGTCATCACAGCGAATACCCCCTTTTGGAACCTTTGGAACCTGGTAGAATACAAACCAAACAGAGCTCTCAGACCGGAAGGATCAAGCCAGTTACACCTAGGGTACATTTAAAACACGGTGAGATGGCGTTTAGTTATTCCACCACCCGCGGCTGGAACCAGGTTCCAGAGGATGTCAGATATGTCCCGTCACAGTAGCTTCCTTTAAATCCAGATTAAAACACATCTGTTAAAACACATCACTGTTTCTGCACTGTACCGATCGCACTGAACGTTTCTTTTATTTTAAAGTCAATATGCCTTTTAATGGAATCTTATTTCATTTTAAATGATTATGTTTCTTTTTACTTTTATTGTAACCTAATATTTTATATTTCTTATGAAAGTTTTTATGGTTGCTATTTTTTTAATTAATTTTTCTGTAAAGCACTTAATTGCACTTTGTATGAAATGTGCTATATAAATAAACTTGCCTTGCATTGTGTGCTAAAATATGTTTTGTGGGTTTTACCAGGTTTTGTGTGATATTAGAAAAAACTTCCTTTAAGAAAATCAACATTGATTAGAAGGTGTTTAGTTTAATTTCTTCACTCATTTCATTTCTTTGTTATCTAATTGATGACTAGTCTATTCTTGGGCTATGATTTAGACGTCTATAACGTTTTCACTGACAACCCAAATTGTGCCTTGTTTTAGCCTAGAAGTCTGGGTTTTGTTTGGACGGCTATTAGATGTCTTTTAAACGCAAAATTGCTTGCTGGGAGAAATCCAACTGAAATGTCTTATTCCTTTTCCACTAATATCATTAACAAGAGAAAAAGAAAAAAGAAACAGCTGAAGGCAATCATAGAGGGGTATAGGCTAAATGAGTTTTAAAACCCTAAATATATTCTTTACACTTCTTTAGTTAAACTCCTATGGGATTATAATCTGAAATATTATGGAAAGTCATATAACCATAAGAAAAACATTTAGCTTTGTTAACTTGGTTTTGTGTTATGTTGTAGTCCTATTAGGCGATAATTTCCATATAGGAACTTTAAGGATAAATTTTAATTATAGACTCTTTGAAAAAGTATATAGGAATAGCCTACTGTAGAATTTTCTCAACGCATTTTCAGGATTTGGTTGACTGAGGTATTTTGACAGCTTTATGGAACAGCCAGTCAGGTGTTTTACCTGGGGATGTATTTGAGCTGATCCCCCAGACGGGATTTAAAATCCTCAAAGGCGGCAGAGGAACTGTCCCCGGCGGGTTCGCTGCTCATCTCCTCGTCTTTCAACAAGTGTGACTCTTGAAACCCGTCCATAAATTCCTCCAGATTGATCGTGCCGTCTTTGTCGATGTCAAGCCTGGAAAAAATGTCATCTATCTCGGTGGGTCGGACCTTCAGCTCGGAACATATTTTCACAAACTCCCATTTCTCAATGCGCCCGGAGTGATCCACATCACAGGCGTGGAAGAGCTCGAGGAGTCTCTCCTTTTGCGCGTCAGACCCCATGGCTGCCCTAGAGAGATGTTATTTAGCAAGCATGATGAGGGACTTTTTAAAGTGAGTAGACCTTGTGGTATCTTGCTTGTACATTGACAATTTCATGAGTTCGGTGAGTGGAGTAAACGCCCCTTACACAAACTGCGCTGAGTAAACAAACTCAACTTTGAGGCGTTTAGTTTCCAGCGGCCTCACGAGGAATTTACAAAACAGGGTTACTTAACAAATACCAGATAATAGCATATTGTTTACAGTACAAGACACTCACGTTTAGCATTTTACTACTGGATGTCACACTAATAATTGCCTAATGTATTCCATAACAACGGCATGTTATAGTAGGCCTACCTGTCCCTTTTTTACACTTTACAAGAAAAGGTTTGGAAACAAAAACAATCATGAAAACTTGAAGAATTTAGTATTTTTTCCCTCTTTTTGAACGACGTATTGGCAAAATGAGGTTAACATTAACAGTTAACTTTAGGCCCAACACTTTACCAATATTTTCGACATGTAGAAACTAGAAATACCCTAAGTTACAATTTTAAAAATGTTTTAGTTTTATTATTTTATTATGGCAATAAGCAAACATTATATAAGTCTACTATAATCATTGTAGTATTTTTAATTGAAGCTTTTGTCTCAGAATAAGGATTTAAAGATCATGAAAAATCATGTGCTGTTGCTTAAATGAAGAAGTGCTCAGAAAGATTCTTAAAGGGCTAGTTCACCCAAAAAATGAAAAGTATCCCATAATGTACTCACCTTGAAGCCATCCTATGTGTATAAGACTTTCTTCTTTCAGCCAAACACAATCGGAGTTATATTAAATAAAATAAAAAATCCTGGCTCTTCCAAGCTTTATAATGGGAGTGTATAGTAACTATTCAGAGATTTTGAAGCCCAAAAAAGCACATCCATCTATCATAAAAGTAATCCAGGGGTTTAATAAAGGCGTTCTGAAGCGAAGCGATGGGTTTTGTAAGAAAAATATCCAAAATTATAACTTTATAAACTATAACCACTGGCTTCCAGTAACGACCGTATGCGAGTCTAGTTCCAGTGGAAGAGTGACCTCTGACCCGATGCATGACGTAGGATGCAGGAGTAGCGTAAGCTTAAGCGAGAGTAGACGTCTCTCACGGCTCAAACAAATAGAGCTGAGCAACAAACCCAAGCTCCTCCATCGTTTCTCTTTTTAGGCTTCTACTTCGTGACTGATTTTGTTTTGCTGTATCCTCTGCGCTTCCACATTCATCAATATGTTATACGCCGGGTCAGAGGTCACTCTTCTGCCGGAACTAGACTCACGTACGGCCGTTACTGGAAGCCAGTGATCATAGTTTATAAAAATATAAATAATTATATTTTTCTTACAAAAACGCATGGCTTCGTCTCAGAAGGCCTTTAGGAGTCATATGGATTACTTTTATGGATGGAAGTACTTTTTTGGGCTTCAAAAAAATGGTACCATTATAAAGCTGGGAAGAGCCAGGATTTATTTATATATATATATATATATATATATAATTCAGATTGTGTTTTGAATTTGTGTCTGAATTATATAAATCCTAGGATGGCTTCAGGGTGAGTACATTATGGGAACATTTTAATTTTTGGGTGAACTAACCCTTTAAATTCATCTGTTTTCAGCAATAACATGCAACGTCTTCAGTGTCTGCAGAACTACACCAGCCAGCTCTTTATGCAAGGTAAAACCCTAGCAATGTACTGTGAAAATGGCCTATGCAGTTTAAAGCCTGAAACACTAGATGGAGACAAAATATTTAGGACAAACAACAGCCACCAATTTTGCTGCAAACTTAGCTACATGTGAGAATTGATTAAGCACATGGATGTGGGAATCTGATCAAATCATTTTTACAAAATAATAACAATATGAGGGCACGATTGATGGCAAGAATAAAATGGACAGCTCTGATCTGACAGTGTTTTGATGTAGGAAAATGAAAACAAATGAAGAGTCAGCTGTCTTATTTAATGCATCATTCCTGCAGAAATGCATATTGAATGCGGTATCATTGAGGGTTATACATTAGAGCATGTCATTATGCCATTGGTCATGTGAAATATGTCTGATTCTGTCCACATTTTAATGCGTATATTGATATCTTAAGATTAACAAGTTATTACTAATAAATCATCCTAATATTTTGACTATTATCTAAGAGCATTCTGGGATGCATCACTGAAGTTGAAGGTGGGTGAATCTCACCAAAATGATCAAAAACATGTCCGCATTATATTGGAAAATCCTAAAAGTCAAAAGAGTTAATTGTACTCTGCAGTAATGCAAAAAAATATTAAAAATGCAATTATAATTATTGTAAATAATTAAAACAATTATATATTATTGAAATTATAAATCAATTTGTAATATTTTAGTAATGATGGTATTTGTATAATTTATGCTAATTGTATTTGCAAAAATTATTGTGGTTAATTGTCATTAAATGTCACAAAATAAAAGATTAAAAGTAATATATTGATAATTAAATATATATATATATTTGACACTGAAGACTGGATAATGATACTGAAAATACAGCTTTGTATCACAGGAAAAAATTACATTTTAAAATATATTAAAATAATAATTTAATAATTTTTCTCAATATTTTACTGTATTTTTGGTCAAGTAAATGCAGCCTTGGTGAGACTTCTTTTTAAAACATTTAAAACAAATTAACAACCCCCAACTTTTAAGTGGTAGTGTAATGCACGTTATTTTGTGATCTTTCTTTATTATTATTATTATAGAATACACTATTGTCCCATTTGTGCGAAATCTGTCTTGGACAACCATGACACGGCCAGTGCACAACATTGGACTTATATAACAGAACATATAATGCATACAATAACACACAATAACTGAAGAAAATACTGCAATAATCCAATTTTGTTTTGCAATTTTCTATTTAATAATTTAACTGCAGTTGGCACCAAATTATTTTTATAATGATTTGATTTACACATCAACATGTTTATATATGGAATATGTTCATATGTTTATATCCCATACTTATCTTAAACAGTGTTAAACAGCAAAGACTGTCAAAAAGAATTGTGCTAAGTTCAGGGAAAGTGTCTCTAAACCCAGTAGAAAGAGAGTGAATCAGAGAGACAGGAGGCAAAGGAAAGACATAAGCAGAACGGTAGAAAAAAAGGGGTGGACCCGGTGGAGCGACATGTATGATATATCTAGGAGGAAAAGATACAGAGGGGGAGGGAAAAAAGTGAGCGAGAGAGTAAGATTGAAAGTGAGAGAGACCATGCTGTTTATGTAAACAACAAGCCTGTGTCTTTCTTGCCATCCTTGAACTGTCAGCGTTCTGGACTGAGCCACTCTTCATGCCATACGGGAAAAACCTTTGAGAGAGAAAGTGTTTGTGTGTGCAGCCTGAAAGAGTGAGTTAAGCCCAATGCACATCACACCTCTGCAATCGTCTGTCCGAACTGTTCGTACTCCTGTGTGGATGTGTGTGTGAGTGAGTGTGGACCCACATTTCTCCATCAGTGTGTCTGTATGCGTGTCAGACGCTGGTTTGCACTGCGCAGTCTCTCCGAGCTCCAGTGTTGCACTCTTTCTGCCTCAGTCTGAGGACCGACACATCCTCTCCTGCTGCTTTGCCCTGGATCACCTTTGGCCTCCATGAGTGCAACTGAGGAAATCCAGCCTCTCCCTGGAAGGTAAGCCAAACCTGGAGTGTCTGAAGAACTGGCATGTGGGAATGTTTTTTCGTATGCTTGTTTTATCGAAATCAGAGGCTTTTCCACTCAAAGTTCCTCTGGGACCAATTTTGGGATGCATTGGAGTGCTGGACACTTCAACAACCTTCCAGCGTTTCCCTGAATCAATTTGTCTGCTTTATTTGTTTTATATGCAAAACAAAAAAAACCCAAATTTAAGAGCTTGAATTATTGCTTTGAAAATACATAAATACAGTAAAACAGTAATATTATTGCAATTTAAAATGTATTTTAAAAAAAAATGTTAAAATGCCATTTATTTCTGTTATGGCAAGGCTGAATTGTGTTATTGTAGTGTGTGCAAGTGATTTATAACATGCATGAAGAATTCTAATTTAATTGCTACTGTGTGAAGCCTAATCATTTTGGCCTTGTTCAGGGCTTTAAAAATCCACAAAAGTAGTATTTTAGTGTGGAAAGTTGTTGATAAAAAGGCATCACCAAACATCTAGGTTGTGCTTAATTCCCTTGACAAATGTTGCAGCTCGTCTCGCAAATATATATATATATATATATTTCTTTTTTTTTGTGCAATGACTTACACATGACATGCTCCTTCAGATGAATGGACATTTTGGCATCTAGCCTGGACGTTGTGACAAACAATGATAGCAAACTGCTTCCTGACTGCTGACGTGTATGCATCATATTCTACTTTGAGGGATTTATATTTAGTCAACAGTTGCACAGAGCACAAACCCCTACTTATATCCTGATCTAAATGTTATTGAGTGTGAAGATGGCGTTATAGGCAAAGCAAATCTCTCTTGTCAAAAGACCGAAGAGAGTAATTAGCTCTTCTGGAATCGAATGTGTTCCACTTAGTAATTGATAGGCAATGTTGCAACAGACTTGTTTTCAAATGCAAGCAACATGTGAATGTTCATACGAGTATACAAGTAATATAGGCTATCAAATAATCTAATTTTACTTAAATACATATAATACGTTTAAAATGTAATCAGTTATAGATTGCATTTTTAAAGCACCTAATCTCCAAATTAATTACTGTAGTATGATATTTTGTTACAAAATATTTTAACTACTATTTAAAAATTTTATAAATATGCAGTTTGAAACCGCAAAAGCAATCATCTTTACATTAATTATCAAATGTAGAGTCAGTTCTGGTAGGTCACGTTAGTCAAGCTCGCATCAGCTGACTCTCAGCTGATCCACGTCTACCGATAGGAATATGACGCCTATCATACATATATAAGCTCCTTCAGTATTATCAGCAGCTATCGCGTTTCTCAGGACATAATTACTCTCCTCCATCCCCAGCTCCTCCTGTCGTCAGTCAGTATGGCATTCTGATTCTCCTTGAATTCAAATTCTCGAATTATGTTGTACTTGAAATCTTGAATTAATGACATGTGCAATACATTGTTGTTTCTGTTCTGTTTCACCTAAGGGGGGGTTATTGCTGCTCTCCCTGCTCTTATCCATGCTAGGCTGCATGAATGCGCAGGGAGTTCTTGCCCAAAACAGAACCATACCGCCAATCCAAACTGTATGCTAATTATCAATCGTATTTGACGATAGTGGTCCTGACAGAAATGTAAATATGCTGTTTGCTTTTGGAATACATTTGTGGGTAACTGACAAGTAAAATAGACATAAACAGAAAATGCTTTTCAGCATCAAGACTGTTAAAATGTGTATGGATATTCATGTATTTTATGTGCTATAGTCACTCAAATAGTTCTGTGGTGTGACATTTTTTTAAGTATATATGGTTTATGGGTTTTAAGTTTATGGTCAGGAAGATGTTTTTTAAAGTCTTATGCTCACAAAGGCTGCATTTATTTGATCAAAAATACAGTAAAAACAGCAATGTGAAATATTACAATTTGAATAAAAAAAATTCTATTTTAATATTTGATAAAATGTATTTGTAATGTAAAAATTGTATTCTTGTAATGACGGAGTAAAATTTTATTCTGATTTATATAATAAATCAGCAGAAATTAAATGCTGATTTGTTTCTCAAGAAACATTTCTTATAAATGTTGAATATAGTTCCCTATCTGATGTGGTGTCGAATTCTGACTCTAGGGGTCGCACTTGGGAGCCCCAAACACATCTGATACTTCAGAAAAGGCTAATAAAAATTGCCGAGTTGAATTGCATGCAACACTCCCCTGGATAAACGGGTATAAAAGGATCTTGCTTGCAATTAATCAGATTTGTTCTTTGGAGCACAGAAGAGGTTCAATCCATGACTTATTCCATCATGGGATCTCTCTGTTGTCTTGATGGGCCTACACAAGTCTCCCTTTGAGCCACTGGAGTCAGTCGATCTAAGGGCCCTCTTATTGAAGACGGCGTTCCTGACTGCACTAACTTCCATCAATAGGGTGGGCGACCTGCAGGCATTTTCTGTCAACGAAATGTGCCTCGAGTTAGGTCTACCATACTCGTAATCCTGAGACCCCGACCAGCCTATGTGCCCAAAGTTCCCGCTACCCATTTTAGATATCAAATGGTGAACTTGCAAGCGTTGCATCAAGACGAGGGAGACCCAGCATTATAGTTGCGGTGTCCAGTATATTTACTTGGACCGTACGCAGAGCTTTAGAGACTCTGAGCAGCTCTTTGTCTGTTTTGGGGAACAACAATGGGGAAGGCTGTCTCCAAACAGAGGTCGGCCCACTGGATTGTGGATGCGATTGCCTTGGCATATCAGGCACAGGGAAATGTCCTGCCCCTTGGAGTCCGAGCACATTCTCATGGGCGCTAGCCAACGGCGCCTCTCTAACAGATGTCTACAGAGTGACAGGCTGGGGGACATCTAATGTCTCCGAGAGATTTTAAAATCTCCAGGTTGAGCCAGTTTCATCCTCTATGTTGTCAGGTATAAGCAGGTGAACTGCATGCAACTGGTTACTTGCTCACAGCGCCTTTCGTCTCCCCTAAGCGCGATTACGTGCACTTTTTGTTCCCTAGTCAGACCCCCGCGGCAATCAAATCTGGCTGAGGAATTTGACGGCAGGGCAAGGACTCGTGAAGCATGCCCTTTCGGTCAGCCTGTATACTGGAGCTAGATTCCCATATGTAATGATTCCCAGATGGTAATCCCATATGATGATTGTCAATGACAGTTTCCCTGACGGTAACCTGTGACTTCCCATAGGCAGAGCTCCGTCTCTGCCCCCAGTTGTTTGTAGTAGTTCACCCCTTTCATGTAGGGCCTATTGCAGGGACTTTTTTGTGAGGTACTTTCTGGGTGTAAGTCCATGTGATGTATTCTCCACATACTAACCTCCCCATCTGGGAGGAAGAACGCTTCCTCAACGCTATGTTCAGCATCAGCTGTAGATCCCCAAAAAAAGAAGAACAGAAAGGGTCAAGGAAGTTTGGCTTAAACCCATTCCCATTGTAAGTACTGTCCTACAGTCCCCGAATGGTACAAAGGACTACACGGCTTACCTACCGGCTGGGTAGGTTAAGATGTGCACTTGTTACCCGGCACACAGTGGTTTGCCAACATATGCATCGCCAGATTCCATGCCCTGATGTCAAGTGGCTGACAGATAGGGAATGTCTCGTTTACAATTGTAACCTCCATTCCTTGATGGAGGGAATGAGACGTGGTGTTCCTCCTGCCACTACCTGCTGGATGGCCAGGACACACTCTCGGCTCCTCAGCACAAACCTGAATGAGTGGATGCATGCTAGCTCTTTTTATACCTGTATGTCTGGAGGAAAATTCTGGTTGGCGTTTTCTGAAGTATCAGAGGTGTTTGAGGCCCCCCAAGTAGGCCCCCATTTTAATCATCTAAATAACCTTAATGTCAGAATTCAACACCACGTCTCATTCCCTCCACCAGGGAACAGAGGTTACAATAGTAACTGACGTTTTCCTGCTGTATATTTTTGGTGGAAACCATGATACATATTTTTCCAGGAATATTTGATGAACAGAAATTTTATTTATTTATAGTAGAAATCTTTTGTAATATAATGTCCTTACTGTGACTTTGGATCAATTGAATGCATCCTTGCTGATTAAAACATTTATTTTTCTTTTCTTTTTTTACTTTCTTTCTTACTGACCCAAAACTTTTAAACATATAAATTAAATGTACACTTTTGTAATATAATGCATTTCCACATGACCAGGGCTGCTGTTGTTTCGGCTGTTTCATGTGATGTCACCACAGAATGATGCCATGAGCTTATTACAAGGACATGCCCAGTGCAACACACCACCCCAATAGATACCCCAATTGTAGTGGGATCAGGGTTAATTTAGCCTTTTCACCACACACTGCTTTAAATTTGTGATTAAAACCACTTTGCCTCATCTAGCCACACAGTCCTTTCCTAAATAGGTAATTATTAAGCTATTTGGCAAACATCAGATGTGTTTTTTTTTTTTACATGATTATTTTTTAATGATATCCATTGTGGGATCCTCTCTGACTACCAGTGTGTCTTTATTATGTTATCTGCTACTGAACTCTGTGCACTTAAAAAAAAAGGCTCCAAAAAGTGAGTTATGCAATGCAAGAACGATTCAACAGAAGATCCATCTTAAGTTTCTAAAAAAAACATTAAAGAGTTCTTAAAATAACTATTTTCTAGGACATTTTAATTCTCTAAATAACCTTATGCCATGGAAAAAGGATCCATGGATGTTAAAGTTTCTTTATTGAGCCAATGATGCCAGTAAAGAACCTTTATTTAAAGTGTAGTTTCTTTAAAGTGATTGTCAGTCCCCTCTAGTGTCAAAGTCTGAAGGACAACCTTTTTAGGCAGTTTTTATAGATGATATAGCTTCCACTTCAATTTGAACCAATGAAAACTTTCTGTGAACTGAAATGTACGTTGTTTATAGAAAATCACTGAACACCAATGCAAACATAAATTCACGTTTTAAGTATTTTCTGCACTGAAACCAAAATATACAGCTAAATTTCAGTGTAGGATTTTAAATAATAAAACAACACTTAAGAGTCACATAAGAATAATAATTAATAATAATATTTAATTAATTATATTTATATAGTGCTTTTCTTGGCAAAGCCCTTTACATAGAAGGGGGAAATCTCCTCAACCACAGCATCACCTGGATGATGCGACTGCAGCCATATTGTGCCAGAACGCCCACCACACACCAGCTTACTGGTGGAGAAGAGACAGAGTGATGAAGCCAATTATATATATATATATATATATAAAATGGGGATGATTAGGAGGCCATGATGGACAGAGGCCACTGGGGCAAATTTGGCCAGGACACCGGGGTTTCACCCCTACTCTTTCGAAAGACATCCTGGGATTTTTTTGTGACCACAGAGAGTCAGGGCCTCGGTTTAACGTCTCATCCGAAGAATGGGAGAAACAATACTTTTAGTTAGAGATCATATTTAAAAAGACTGAGGGTATGGTAGAAAAAAAGCTGAATAGATCTCCAACCAGCCAAATGACAGTTTCGGTTCACTGGTGTGTGTGTTCAGTAAATGGATGTTGATGTATTAGGCTACGTTGATGTAACTGATTTAAAACAGTTGTGGGCTTCTGGGTAGAACTTACTAAGAGTTTGGCTATGTTTTGAATGGGATACTAAAATGCCTACTGCATACTGCACAAAACAGTATACTCCCTAGAGTATTTTTTTCTTCATGTGAAGCAGAGCCAGATATGCTACAATTAACATTTCAAATCATCGTGTATAATGTAGCTATGTTTCCATCAAAGTTGCTAATTTAAATCATGCAAAATATCAGAAAATTGCAAAAACAAATTATATAAAGCAGGGTTTCCATCCCATGTGTTCAAGAGAACAGGGAGTAGGAGCAAAATTAAAATGGAAACGAAAGCTGCTTTTATTAAATGTGATAAATTACGTTTATTATCTAGGTGTAGATTGCAAAAACAAAACCCTCTGACGAACTTCTTGTTTGCTTGCAAATGTCAGTGGGTGCTTTATGTCTGAAGTGACAGTGAGTCAGACAGTTCTGGGACAGGCTTTGGCTCCGGCATGTCACAGTGACCAGATAAACTTGAGATGCTTTGTGATGAAACATGGTTCAACAATATTTTTCACAAATTTACAAAAAACACTATAGCCTTATAGCTATAGCTTATAGCACTATAGCTATATAGCCTTTGAGTCTAGTTAAGGAGTTTCTGCATATGAACTCGAAAATACGGCTCCATGAGGCCAGCTAACACCTTAAATTATACCGTATCCTGATTTTAACTGTTAATGTCAAATGATTATGATTCACTGCAACCTAGTTCCCTTCAGAAACTCCAATAAAGATAAAAAAAAAAAGACAATGAACAAAGATATATTCACTGGGAAGGCCCCCTGACTGAACAGTTCTGGTTGAGTGTGCTCATCTTTATGACACCTCCAGGCTTGATTTGGTAAGATCAGGAGATAGTAGGGCTCAGAGACCTTTAGAGATCCACAGGGCTCGATTGGAGGGGTGCTTTAAAAAATAGACAAAAGCATCCCCTCTGTAAATCCACCATCCCCCGTTACCATCCCCATTAGATTAATAGTAGGCTATTGAGTATCTATTATGTAAAACTTATCATGCAAATGAAAAAATTCTCTAATAAACTATAAATCGACAGCAATTGACTATTCAGAACTCAATATTGTAATGCATCAAGCATGTTTTTTGTCATTACCAGAGCTAAAGTGAGTTGATTGTAAGGGGTCTTTGCTAAAGTTGCATTCAATTATTGAAAATGAATGCAATCACCTAGAGGTGATAACACACACATGCATATTTTAGTTAAATGTAGGCTACATGTGTTTATTTGTTTATGCATTTATTAAAATCTGCACAAGAACCATTCAAGCCAGAGCTGACAAACACTGTACAACTAATAGCTTGACATAAGCACTCAAGCTGCCGGACGCTAATAGCTCGAAAGCAGCATTTCTGGCTGTTTCTATCCAGATATTTAGAATAAAACAATGTGTGCTGTACATGTGTCAGTGAGGGATGAGAGGCGATTCAGAGAGAGAGAGAGAGAGAGAGAGTGTTCCATTCAGAAATGATCACCCTATTCTTTTCGTCTACTATCCACTGTTAGAAGAACTTTGGAGCCCTGAAAAATGTGGGGCTCAAAAATGATTGACATTGGGAACACATTTATAGAGTTACTTTTATTTTTTCACAAACTCTGTTGACAATGATTAGACTATAAACACTTCAGTGAAGACACTTTGAAGGTATCATTTAGGTACTTAGGCAGGCAGTGAAATATTTTTTATGACTGTAGTTTTGTATAACTGCCAATGTAGATTTTTAATCTTTATTCAACTAAATTCGTTTTAATTGAAAATTTTATTTTATAATAATTGTGTATATAAACAGATTTCCTCTTTCCGCAGTCTACATCAGGAGTTTTTTTTTATTTTTTTTTATTGTATTTAGATTCCTTCTGTTTGGTCAGCCAGTGGCCTTTTGGGATTATTTACAGGGATTTTGAACACACACACAAACACACACACACACACACACACACACACACGTCATAACTTTGCTTAAATGCCAACCTCAAATTTTACCTTCTCAACGTTAACACTGTCAGGCACAAATATGACACAAAGAAAAGAGCAAAAAGAAAGAAAAAAAATGTCAATACCTTGCAACATTTTCACTCGGGGTCTCCTTGGGATTAACCAGAGCCCATTTTGAAAACAACTTAAATCTGTTAGTCCCTCTTAATCTTGACCATGACAGTCACAGAGTGTCAGGATTCAGTTTTTTTTTTCTTTTCTCCAGGAGTCATCAAGTTTCTGTGCATGATCGGCTTTAGTAAACTTCATTTTCAGAAGTGTAGAGGCGGCTGACATGATTCTGATGTTTCATGCGGCGTTGGTGCTTATAATTGCATGGTTATGTAACTCAAGAGTGTCTCATTGAGAAGCCTCAAGCATGGTGCTTTGAGAGCAAAAGAAAGTCCATAGCAAAGATTCAAAGGCTTAGAAATCAAACAGAAGGGCCTGTTATCTGGAGAGGATGTCTGGGAATGTTGAAATTCTCGTTTCTATCATTTGTGATATTCTTTTTCAAATGCATCCTTTGTTTTCAATAGCTGTCAGTGTGGTGCACCAACCAATAACATAACTGTGACTCATGTCTTCTGTAACTGGTAATCATCCCATAAGCTTTGATGCACAACTCACAGGAATGATAATTACCTGATTTTTGAAAAACTTGAGTTTAGATTTGACAGTAGAACTGTGGCTAATTTGCTTATTCTATTGTTTTGAATAAGCATGTTGTGCTTTGGTGTTGTGACAGTTGTGTTAGTGTTGGTTGACAGCATCTGCCATTGCAGCTAAATGTCAAGTGTATTTCCAAGAGAGAGCCATGCATGCAAGATGAAGATTTTTTCCTTATGACTTAATGGTGAACAAAATTTAACACAAAATCAGTACAAATATAAATTGTGGAGTATTAAGAAGGACATACTTTTAACCCTACAAAGCCTACTGGATCCTTTTTAATACACAACATTTTTAGGCCTCTACATTTTTAACAATCAAAACTTTGCAGAAAAACCTGTTGTACACAATCTACCACATGCTTTCTGTCATCTGATTGATAGTTTATACTTTTTAGACTAGTAAAGGTCTTTTTTTAAATAATTGTAAAAATGTCCCCCTTCAGGTTGTGGTTCACGTGGTTCAAAATTAGTGAAAACTAACTGTATGTATGTATATGTGTGTGTATGTATGTGTATGTATGTATGTATGTGTATGTATGTATGTATGTATGTATGTATGTATGTATGTGTATGTGTATGTATGTATGTGTGTGTATGTGTATGTATGTATGTGTATGTGTGTGTGTGTGTATGTATGTATGTGTATGTGTGTGTGTGTGTATGTATGTATGTGTATGTGTGTGTATGTATGTATGTATGTGTATGTGTGTGTATGTATGTATGTATGTGTATGTGTGTGTATGTATGTATGTGTGTGTATGTATGTGTATGTGTATGTGTGTGTATGTATGTGTGTATGTATGTATGTATGTATGTATGTATGTGTGTATGTGTATATATGTATATGTAAGAATAACCTTTATATTATTAGTAATGAGTTGAACATTTACTGGACTGAAGAATTTATATTTACTTGATTATCCATTCTTTCTAATTCATATTTTAGAAAAATCATGTTTAAGGGTACGTTTACACGACAACGATGTTTAAAACAGAGAAGTTTTTCATTTGAGTTTTCCGTGTACATACGACACCATTATGAAAACGATCCCCGTTCACACAGATCCGCGAAAACGACTAAAAACGCTCCATTCTGCTCCAGGCCATTAGACGGCGATGAAACACTATAGACTGAACACGTAATCCTCATGTGAATGACCTCATCGTCTTCAGAGATTCACGTGTTTGTTGTTTACACGGAGACCGTTTTCAAGAACTTGCTCTTTGAAATCCGTTTTCACAAGTTTGTGTTTTCAGGCACTCAAAATGCCGTTGTCGTGTAAACAAACCAGCCCGGTCTCATGAAACTGTGTATCAATACCACGAATTTAATTTCTCGAGCCATTTACACGTTAAAAATAGTTTTTGCATGTATATGATACGCACTTTATGGCGTGTAATACGCACGCACTCCATACCCCTAATCCTACCCAAGGGGTTTACAGTGCGTATATATGCACGTAAAAAAACGTATTTGGCGTATAAATGGTACAAGAAATTAAATTTGTGGTATAGATACGCACTTTTATGAGATGAAATTATTGTTGTGTTAAAACAAACAAGTAAAACGCATGAAGTTTTTAGTTTTAGAAAACTGTATAGTGTAAACAGCCCTTTAATCTGAGCAATGCACAGAAATCTGTGCACCAAGACATAAACTTTATGAGGCCACCCATACATTTCCATAAATATGAATACATTCTGATCAATTTTGATTGCATGCAACATTGGGATTAGATGTTATCATACTTCCCCTAATAATGGTCAAATCCTAACAGTAATTAGAAATGCTGATATGGCCATCTTAAGCAATTACAGGCCAATCGCGATAAAGTCATGATTTCATAATTAATGACTTCCCTTCTTCAATGTCTTCCTACATCGACTCCCTTCTCCCTGACCACGTGAGAGAGTTCAGTGCAAGATACTGCTGTTTATAAGCTCTATAATATGTTCCCTGAGAGTTTAAATGGGAATAATGAAGAGATTCTATAGAGATTAACTGAGTTAGGAAGGATTAGAGAGAAAATTCAGAGGATATTATCTCTGGAACTCTTGAAACAAATCATGTGTCCATTTGAAAGTAGCTCATGATTTAATACAAACGACCTTCATATAAAGACAATGATGACCTTTCAAAAGATTAAATAACATGCAGACAGACCATGACATGAAAGATTATTAAATACAGATGAAGAGATATTTAAAAAATGGGGAGTGGAAAAACAAGAGGGATACAGAACGACAGATAAATTAGTATATTATAGATAATTACTTTTCGTACTTCCAGGGGTTGCTGAACCACTTAAAGATGTGGGATTCAGGTGTGCATTTGTGTCTTCCAGACCCTGCTGTGACCTCAACGTGTCTTATGTTTCCTCGTCTAGACAGCAATGAGATTAAGACTATGCAGGAAGGATACAAAATAGGACTTTAAACTGAATACATTTTTTATCTCATTTAACAAAGTGTCAGGGAACAGACCTGATTATCTTACCAGCTTAATATGGAGCTGGTTTTATGATGCAAACATCAAAATGTATTAGTTTATAAATCAAGCACTATAGCAAATGTGTCATAGCATAATATTGTGGAAGAAATTGTTTAAAATACGTCTTTATTTATTGATAATTTGATCAGTTTTACTGCATCTAGTGTTCATTTCAGCTGTGTGAGGCCCGCCCAATCGGTCCAACACTGGTTTCCGATAAGCGGGTGAAGGTTTACTGCGTGTTACTGTCTTCTCAGCGTGACAAAGTAATTTAATTCCAATTAAACATTTATCTGACTCCATTTTATCAAGACCTCGAATTTATTAGGGAATGCCAATTGGTTATTGCTCATTTATATAATAGTTTAGGAGCACATTTGATTATTCTATTTAACTCCTTACTCTTATTATCCCCGTTCACTCGGTCGCACATGGTCCTCGCACCGGCCGTTTAATGCGGGCCCGCGATCACAAACTCGCCAGTCTGATCAATAACCAGAGGTTATGGCTAAAGCAATTTAACAATGCCGCCCACTCTTGCTATTGTGAAAAGGTACCCATGTAGCCCCTATACAGTCGCCTATATAACAACTTAGTTAAAGCCCAAAAAATAACCAGAGGTTATGGCTGGTACATTAAGATAATGCTGCTTAACAACTTTAATTCAGGAATCTTGAATCTCACCAGATGTGCTCCATCTAACCTGAGATCTATGTACTTAATGGTAACAAACGGTAACAATGGATACAATGTAATCTACTAAAGTGAATAATTTCAGAGTAAGTCTGAATAAATCCATATGTAACAATTATGTCAGTTAACTATATCATGCCAATTCAATTCAAAGATAATCAATACAAAACATCAAATACATCAAAAAACATTTAATGATCTTTACACAGTTATTGAATGGAAGTAAATAAACACTTTCTTTTTTTTAAGCTGCTTTGCAGCAGAATTGAACTCCTGTTTATCCCTGTAAACATGCTTTGAAACGATCTGTGTTGTATAAAGCAGATATAAATATAGGTAAAAAAAAAAAAAAGAAGGTCCACTGAGACAGGACAGGCCTGAAACTGCCATATAAAGGGGCACTAAAATAAAATATAGACTCCCACTCAATCATTGCTCATGATCCAATAGAATTGTGTGGTGGTGTTTGTGCCTGCAGAGACATTGTCCTCTGCCTGTGTTTTTATATTTTAAATTCTTTGGTTGCTGTGGGATATTTGGATGTGTCGTCTGCGTCTGAAGATTGGGAAGCTCTAATAAGTTGTCGCTCTGATTTCTCTACACAAATACAATTTGCTAATGTTGCTAGTGCCTTATTAACTGCTATCAGTTATTTGACAGATTAGTTATTATGATGACACGTATAATTATTGTTCATTAGCGAGCTAGACTGCAGATGGATAAACTCACTCGCAAATTACAGCCAGTCATCTAATTATTATTTCAAATGTATTATTTCAAATGAATGCTGTTCTTTTGAACTTTCTATTCATTAAAGAATCCTGGGAATAAATTTTACACAGCTGTTTTCAACATTGATAATAATAATTAATGTTTTTTGAGGATCAAATCTGAAGGATCATGTGACATTGAAGACTTGGAATAATGATGCTGAAAATTCAGCTTTAATCACATCGTAAAATATGTTTAAATAGAAAACAGTCATTTTAAATTTTCATACCTTAATTGTCACCAATTTGTACCCAATTTGTGGGAAGTGAATCCTGCTTTCCAGACTTGAGTTTCAGAAAAATCTCAATGTCTCAAACTGTGCTCAGATTTGCTGAGATACAAAGTTTGCAATGAAATGTCAGAGATCTTAAAGAAACACTTCTTATGCTGAACACCAAAAGAAGATATTTTGAGGAGTTGATGTACCCCATTGACTTCCATAGTTTTTTTTTTTCCTACTATTGAAATAGAAATTGATAGATTTGAAAACTTTAGGCTGAATAAATGAACTAATGCAAATTAACTAAACTGCTATCCATATAACACTCTTACAGTAAATGAAAACGGTCTTGTTTGTTTTTACCTTACCTTTGAGACAAAGTTAATATCTATTTAATAAAGTAGAGATCTTTAAGTTTTTTAAGTTGTGAAGGAGCAATAAAATCCTCCTCGGTAAGGCTGGTACTTAAGTCTAACCCAGTAGGCATTAGAGCTGATGTAAATGCACTCTAAAACACTGTAGAGCTCTGCACAGTAGCATTTTATACATTTGCACTTAGCAAGATGCAATGAAGGCAATTAGTGTAAATTACAGTGACACTAACAGCTAGAAAACCAAATGATCAGGGAGGCAGTGATTGCGAGAAGCCCTCCAAACAGCCTTCACGGGAGCAAACGGAACCGAGACAAAGATGCAAAGATGGTTATAATTACACTCCTGAGAGTTTATGGATTAGCTCTCCAAGGAAAAAAAAAATGGTGACACCATATTGATAATTTTCTAATCCACATGCCAAAAAAGCTAATTACTCATCACAACAGAAAACAACCTCAATTACTCAAGCTTAAATGAAATTTAACAGTGTGCAAGGAGACATAAACGGACAGACACTGTCAATAATCATATTTTCATATGGCAGTCTTTAAACTCTATTTTGGCACACTTTTAAATGTAAAAGGTGTAATTTTCTTTAGATTATAAAAATGTACCTCCACTTCCAGTTTAATTTTCAAAGACAGTCATTTGTAGGTTGATTTCCCCGAAGAGTGTCAACACCATGGCTCTATCAAAACATCTCTCCATTTCTTTGAGTCAAGGAGGTGTATAATACCTGGAGAGAGCCTGTCATTATCATTCATCTTAATGGCAGCTGCTCGGCGGGGGCAGGTCCCACTGGAATTACACCATTTGAATCCTGACATTTTTGTGTCACGATTATGTTCAGTTAGTTTCACTTTCATTGACTTTTAGTTTGTTCATCGTCTGTTTCTGGTTTCCTTTGTTTTAGTTTTCCAGCCAGTCATCTGTTACCATGGATATTCATTTAATTATCGCTGCTGATTATTATTGGGTTCGTTATCATTGAGTATTTAAAGGGATAGTTCACCCAAAAATGAAAATTCTGTCATTGTTTACGCACCCTCAAGTTGTCCCAAACCTGAATAAATGTCTTTCCTCTGTTGAACACAAAAGAAGATATTTTGAAGAATGTCGGTAACCAAACAGTTAATGGACCCCATTGACTATCATTGTATGGTGAAAAAATACTATTGAAGTCAACGGGGTCCATCAACTGTTGGTTACCGAATTTCTTAAAAATATCTTCTTTCACGAGTTCACATCTACATATAATTATTATGGTAAAGGTTATGCGTATTTGGCGTGCTGTGCGGGTGGAGGGCTCCGAGATCGGAATTTCTGCCCGAACCCAGAGTACTCCCCCCGGAAAGAGTAGATGAACTAGAGATGGAACTAAAAGAGAGGAGATGGGGTGGGGGTGGGGTGCTGATAAACTGTCAAGTAACAAAGGTGGGTTCTGCTGTTCTTTATCTTGTCCTGAGTTGACTACTGATGATCTCCACTTGTGCTGATTGGGTTAATTATCTGAACCTGCTCCTCCTGAACCTTGTTAATAAAAACATAATTTTGTGTTGAGCAGAGCAAAGAAATTTATACAGGTTTGAAATAACTCGAGGGTGAGTAAATGACAGCTTTTTAATTTTTGGGCGAACTATCCCTAATTTCCATTCTGTCTTTGTCCGGTATTGTTGGTGTTTGCTATGCACTCTGTCTCGAGTTGTTTGCTTCTGTTAATAAACCCTATTGCTATTTTAAAACTTGTAATAGTAGATTGTTCAACTACCGTCATGGTGTAGACCCTGGACTAGCCTACAGCAAACACTAAACCACACTATTTGAATGCTGAGCAAGCAATCTCATTGGCTGCAGGATCAGCAGAGTCCAATCAGCTTGCGCCATGCTGTAGTGATTTGATTGCTTGCAGATTGCACGTAAAGGACCAATTAGCTGACTGAATGGGAGGGGGGATGGATGGATGGATGGGTGGATGGATGGATGGATTCACCTAAAGGATTATTAGGAACACCTATTCAATTTCTCATTAATGCAATTATCTAATCAACCAATCACATGGCAGTTGCTTCAATGCATTTAGGGGTGTGGTCCTGGTCAAGACAATCTCCTGAACTCCAAACTAAATGTCAGAATGGGAAAGAAAGGTGATTTAAGCAATTTTGAGCGTGGCATGGTTGTTGGTGCCAGACGGCCGGTCTGAGTATTTCACAATCTGCTCAGTTACTGGGATTTTCACACACAACCATGTCTAGGGTTTACAAAGAATGATGTGAAAAGGGAAAAACAGCCAGTAGGCTATGCGGCAGTCCTGTGGGCGAAAATACCTTGCTGATGCTAGAGGTCAGAGGAGAATGGGCCGACTGATTCAAGCTGATAGAAGAGCAACTTTGACTGAAATAATCACTCGTTACAACCGAGGTATGCAGCAAAGCATTTGTGAAGCCACAACACGCACAACCTTGAGGCGGATGGGCTACAACAGCAGAAGATGCCACCGGGTACCACTCATCTCCACTTCAAATAGGAAAAAGAGGCTACAATTTGCAAGAGCTCACCAAAATTGGTCAGTTGAATACTGGAAAAATGTTGCCCGGTCTGATGAGTCTCGATTTCTGTTGCGACATTCAGATGGTAGAGTCAGAATTTGGTGTAAACAGAATGAGAACATGGATCCATCATGCCTTGTTACCACTGTGCAGGCTGGTGGTGGTGGTGGTGTAATGGTGTGGGGGATGTTTTCTTGGGACACTTTAGGCCCCTTAGTGCCAATTGGGCATTGTTTAAATGCCACGGCCTACCTGAGCATACTGAGCATCCTCTGATGGCTACTTCCAGCAGGATAATGCACCATGTCACAAGGCTCGAATCATTTCAAATTGGTATCTTGCTTTTCTGGGTAGCCGTTACAAATTGACAAGGATTTAAAGTTACCAAGGAAATCATGTGACTAATGATAAAAAGAAATATACACACACACACAAAAATGCTGGGGGTTTTTTTCAACCTAAACGCTGGGTTGAGACTGTTAGGTACGGAAGCTGTGTTGATTTGACCCACTTTGGTTTGATAGTTGTTCATAATCAGTAACTTAATAGTGCTGGGTTGTGAATTGAGATGTAAAAGAGAGCAGGCACGTCACACAAGTTCAAATCATTCTCTAAGTGCTGATACCTTTTTGCTTAGCCGTGTTTTTGCGGTTCATGGCATGAATATGTGTGGAAAATAAAACAAAATCAAAGCAGAGAGAGAACTTTGAAACGGACGGCAGCGAGGAACATATTAGTTTAAAACTGTTTTTGTGTTTTCACTCACAACGAAATCGAGCAGTGATTAGCGGGAACAGAAAAAGCTAGATTGGCACTTGAGAAGAATAATTAAATGTATTTTAATCTTGTTGATTTGCTATAATACAAACACTGAATGTTGGGAATAAACACAGGCTTTGAGTCCATGTGTTTCTTGGCGGCACTCAGAGCCTTGGGCTTTGCCCGTTGTGGAACTATTTTCATTGGGGAAAGAAAAAATTAATTGGTCTTAAACATAAGTTATTAATTCAACAAGCAACTTTGTTTAACTGTATGAACTGTATAACAGCAGACTTGCCTTTTTTATGCACCTTTTCTCATTCATGCATATGTACACATTGTTTTTACTTTTGCTTATATATTTTTCAGGCTTATTAATAAATTTCACCTTTGATATTATTGATATTTGATATTATTATTGATATATTGATATCAGCTATTAATGTAGCCATGTTGTTAATGTAGTCATTCTATGTGCATTGAAGTGATTTTATTTTGCAACTCATTTCTGACTTCAAGAGCAAAAATCTACATGCAAATCATAAACATGCCGATGCTTATCTTTCCAAGCTTCCACCTCCAGGAGTGCAGGCACTGTTATTTTCTTCAAAGAGAAAACATCAATGGTCAACAACACCATGCTGACCAATGCCTGCTTGTTCTCAAACTAACAATCTAAGAACTACAGCTCAGATGCTTCATCCACGAGACGAAAGGAAGAAGAAAGAAAAGCGTGAAAAGTGGGCAGATAAGACGTGCCCCTGCTCAATCACTCTCTTCTATTTTTCAGCATCCAGATCTGTGTGTTACTTGATTTGCTTCACCTTCGGTTCCTCAGAAGGAGAGCTAGATTTAGCCACACTCACCTTATGCTTTTCTCCTAAGGAACTCGTTCCTAGAAAGGGCACAGAAGATTTATGAGGAACTGAAGGGAATGTAAAAGGGGGGCGAGAGCTTGGGCCTCAGCCCTGCTCAACCATTCTCCTCTTTCCTTGCCATTACCACAGCTCCCCAATATGTGTACGGCTTTCTCTTATTGCGCTGCCTTTGCCCCCCACTCCTCAGAGGCAGGGGAAGATTTAGTGATTTGGGGGCCCCAGGCAAAATATAGGAATGGGGCCCTTAACCAACACATTTACCTGGATCATCATTGAAGTTTCTCTGCTTGCTGCTGCACAGCCGTGTCCCATAATTGTCATTTTTTTTCTACATTTATCATGTTGTCTACATGTTATAAAGGCTTTTATTCTTGTTTTAGACCCTGAAATAGCAACAGTATAGGGTCTAGGCTATATGGTGAAATCACACATGGAACCGGCCGAGCGGTTTGGTGTGGCTTAAGCCTGTTTTATGCTTCTGTGTCGAATCGACGGTGTACCCCCACAGACCCCTCTGCGTCTCCGCGAACCCCTCTCCGACCCCTCCGCCGTAGCTCGACGTGCACCTCCAAAATATTGTAACTATGCGTCGAGGCGACGCAGACCACAAGGGCTGTGATTGGTCAGATTATACATTTCCGAAGTGTAGCTTTTCCGGTTTCCCCCTCCCGCTATACCGCCATTTTTAAAGTGACCACTGCACTGTTTGTTTCAACGATGGATCAAGTTGAGGAACGTTTGATCGAGGAAGTACGAAAGTACGACTGCACACAAGCTGCAACAACATTCTCTTTCGCTCGCCATTGTCGGAAATGAAAAAGCGGAACCGGCGCACGGAACCAAAACAAACTAGCAAAGAGATTCGCGAACCACACACCCCCCTAGCCTTCTGCCGGTGAAATGCACTGCGATGCAACGCAACCCGATGCAGAACCATAAAACGTCCACGACACCGTAGGAGTGACGGCGTAGCTACGCCGTGGAGTTGACGCAGAAGCATAATGAGCCTTTAGAATTGTCAAATTATAATTTTCACCCCAGTGCAGTTACAGTATTCAAGTTTAAACAGATTATAACAGTATTAGCATAGTTTGGACACTAGTTGGTGCTTTGGGGTAATTTTCACTGCGCAACTCCCTAAACACAATAACGCAAAGCTGTAATTCTAAACTTTAATTTTTATTTATTTTAACAAATTTAAATAAATTAAAAACAATGAAAATGAACTATAATTTAACACACTTAAATTATTATTTCAACCAAAAAATACATTTTCTTGTGTGGAAAGTAACTGCGCACCCGTCCGTAAACGCCATTTAAAACAATAAAAATAAAATACGCACTGTTGCTTAGTATTAAGTTATTGCTTGAGATACATGATATTTTAATTTGCTAACAGCAGAATACACAAGAAGCACGTCCAACGTGGACGTGCAGACGGTTGTCGTGGTAACAAACACCACATCAACCGCGTGCTGAACGCGCATCCCATATCTAAAAAGCATTTTTAGGGGGCCCTTGGATTTTGGGGGCCCAAGGCGGTTTTCCTACCTTTGCCTAATGGTAAGTCCGCCTCTGCTCGGAGGGGAAGGCCTGGTGGCCGCACTCGTCTTGACTTATGGGGGCCTGAACCCAGCGAGGGATATACTTCCTTAAGGCAGCCGACTGCGTTCTCGCCTCTCTAAACCTGTCCAGAACCGCCTCAATGGCCGTGCAAAACAGTCCCAAAGGCGAGACGGGCATCAAGGAGGACAGCAGTATCTGAATCCTTAATTTAAGACAAATTATGCCTGAGATCTAGCGCTCTATCGCCACCATAGCAGCCATGGACCGGCCAATAGAGCTGGCTGCATTTTTGGTGGCACAAAGAGCTAGGCCATACCATAGACTGAAAAAAAAGATGGACAACGCTCTTTCACTCTTTTCCATTGTAGAAAAATTAATTCGCCAATATCTCAATATGGCGCTGACATCTTGCTGATTCGGGTCCTGATTCTTCTCAGCAGTGAGCCTGAAGTGAATCCGCATTATCAAGGCCCTACTCACTCTCGCAGAGATGATTAGTACAGTTTACTGCAGAACAACTCATTATGTCGGTGTGAAATAAACAGTAGAAATTAAAGCTGAAGCTCCAATCTCCTCCCCAAAATCCTCCAAATATTTTGTTGGTGCCTCAGTGACTACTTTGCTCAGAGAAGTTGTCAATCGTGACGTCACCCTACCGTTTTTATAGCATCAAATAACTAAAACACAATTTATATCAAAACTCTTGAACTTACATCAGGGTGATTAAAAACGACCTAAAATGACAAACCCTTCCCCTGATCAAGGTCTCTGAGCAGATCTGCTTGGTAAGCTTGCAGTGCTGCCATAGTGTGTAGAGCTCCACCAGTTTGCTTTGCCCACTATCCTTGATGTTGAGTGAACCATGGTTTAGAGGGCAAAACAGGAGCCTTCAGAAGGAGGATTTCCCCGGTGAAAAGGTAATTCCCTAAATTCCTTTCCACCGAGGCATCCACCCATAACGCTGCTCGTCAGCCCTTCTACCTCAAGGGCTGAACGTTCTTCTTGCCTTCTATCCTATCTTCACACAGCACTCAAACTAGCGGCTTGCTGAAGACAAAGAAGCTGTTCTCAGATGCCCTTCTTAACCGCTGGGAAGCATCTTGCGACATCGTCGCACTGAGTCGGCCATTGGATGGCGTATTTGTACGTGTCTCAGACACCAGGTTCCGCGAGGGTGCGTCCCCATAGCGTCAACGGCTGACGCAGCGTACAAGTTCCCTTGAAAGGGAACAAAGAGTCTGGGCTTGTCCAAACTCAACTGTGCTGACAAAAATTGGAAGACACATTACAATATTCAGTTTCAAACTCGGCAGGGGGACTCCGTCTGCGTGGTGTTGAATGATTGCATTCACTTTGTCATTCATGAATATCATGAATATAAGCATGGGGAACTCTGAAACTTATTGTGCATTTGCTGTACTTCACAATTGCTCAGAGAAATAGCAATGTTCTGTGGAGTTGGAAAGTCATGCTAACAAAGTAATGTCATTTTCTGTGGATCATTAAACGATGAACATTCCGTATAAAAATGTTGACATTCCTTACATTAACACCATAAATGTGTGATATATTATAAGTCATGTAATTTGTATGAGAGAACAGATTAAAAAAGTTATTATAATTATTTTTATCATTTCTTTTATCAAGTCACTTAGGATTTAAACAACTTAAGGTTTTAATCTTACAAATTGAATGAAAATGTTCTTAATCAGCATCTTCTTGTCTATGCCTGAAAAGGTTTTAAATTGAACTATAAAGGGTTCCCAAGGTATCATTAAGTGAATCTATTTTTCATTCATTTTGTTAAATTTTATGTACTAAAAACCTTGTAAACATACTTTATCACAATTCTTTTTTAAATAATCCATTAAACATGAAAGTATTATGCAATAATTTAAGACGTTTCTCCTTACAACCTTTTTGGCATAAAGTGTTCTTTAAAATTGTGTCAAGAACCCAATGGTTTCATTCCATGTAGAATTATTTTTAAGTAAATGTCACTCCTTGTGATAATTACATTTACAAAATATCATGTTTGATATTTATCAAATGTCAAAGAAAGAATAAAAAGAGTATAGAAGAATGTCCTTAATCAGTGTTATACAATAGAATGAAGAGTTTGCCTTTTTTTAAAGATTTGTCAATTCTAAAGCCACGATCTATAGTTTGAACTAGTGAAGCCTCAGTGAAGAAGCAATAGGAATATGTCATTGCGTCTCAATTTCTTTACTTGGTATAGGTGCAAAACAGAACAAAACTTTAGGTTTCATTCAATGTAGAATAATTTGGAAGTAAATGTCATGCCTCTACTCATGAAAATTACATTCACAAAATATCATGTTTGCAATAGTTCTCAATGGCCAGTGAGGTGATGATGTTATAAGGATGTTCAGATATTTCTACTGAAATACAAGAGAAAGATACAGCTTCAGTGAAGAAGCAATAGGAATTTGCGTCTCAATTTGTGTACTTGGTATAGGTGCAAAACTCATTTTAAAAACGAATTGATGAACCTCTCGACCTCAGTTTATTTTAGAGTGGTGTTAAGATGCTGACTTGTGCGTTTTTCAGAGTCAATGGATCATTTCAGTTCATTTGAGAGGTTTACATATAGCAGCATTCATCACAGTATTATTCGCCATGCTTCCAAAGCAGCTCAAGAGAACCACAGACACTTTTCTTATTTAAGAATAATTTGCCTTCACTTCCCTCTGCGGATAAGAGCACATCAAAGCATCCCATTCATTCATTATGCGTTTTGCAACAGTGAGGCTGTTGACCGTTAAGTTCAAATGCTAATGGCTCAAAAGACGATTATAGTGGAAAATTTAGATTAAAGTGCAAAGGAAAGAGGGGAAAATAAAAAAATGTGTGTTTAATGTTTAAGCATGGGATATATTATGGCAGTTTACTATTTATCATTGTGGTTCCTTTTAGCATTCAGACTGGAAAGGGGCCATAGGGTTAAGTAGCCTACATTTAATCAAGCCACAAAGACGTGGGATTTGAAATGATATAATGCTGATTGAGCATATTAAATGAAGAAAAATGTGAAAACTAAAAAAAATGTGTATATTTATTTGTCAAGTCATAAAAGTCAAATTTGAACCATGATCATACTTTTAAAATGATTCAATTTTATCTTTTTTTTCTCACAATTATCAGATCTGAATTAATGCATTTTGAAAATATTGCACCATTATCAAAAGCTCATGTCGTCTTAACTAATTCTATTTGCAATTAAATGAAAATGTATTATTACAAATTATATTAAATTAAGTTTAGTTGAACTCATTGAATTGAATTTTTTACCTTAAGACTCAAGTAAATATTTAAATGTAATTTAATACTTCAATTGTCTTTGAAATGTGATTAATACTATTGCCTAATGTACTGACAAGCATTATGGTAAACTAAAATATACTTTGTCATTTCTATTGAAACTTGTATGTGTAAAAAATGGCTTGCAGCATGACAACAATAGAGTTCACAAACAAAGTCTTTATTTAGAAAAACAAACACTATCTTAAAATACAAAATGAAAGAAGAACCGACGAGGGACTGAACCAAACGGAATTTATATACAAGACGGCATAATGACTTTCGTGATAATTAACCATAACCATAGAAACTAATCAGTAAAAAAAAAACTGAATGGAGAAGAGAAACAGGAACTAAACAAACCAGAAAATAAAACTCCATTACTGTGAAATGTATGTCATGTATTCAAATACATGTAATTACACACTTAATGATGAAGTTGCAATTTAGTACATTTTAAATATATTATTATTATACAGCTCTGTGGAATACCTGATTCTGATTGGTCAAGCGCCATCCAGCGCTATGTAATTCGGTATGTTAAGTCAGCAGCACTATACGCTTGCTAGAAACTTTTCTTCGTGGAAGTTTTGCTTTTGGTGAGCCAATAAAATATTAAAACTCAGTCGAATCAATATTTTGTGTACAGTTATTGAATTATGCCATCCAGTATCGTTGACTCACTCTCTCTTGTTTCATACAAACGCAGCTGCTGCCATTTTGAGACTATTTTTTTCTACACTGTTGGATCATGGGATACAAACAGGTACGATTTTAAAAGAGTTTAATCTGAATATCTCTCATCTCCATAATTATTTATGTGGCGATTTTCTGTGTAATAAGTGGTGTGACTGTAAATGTCCATAAACTCATAAATGTCCATCTAGTTTGAATTTGCCCTAGCAACTGCTCTCTCCGCGGAAGCTTTGCGTTTAAAGAGCTAATGAAATATTTAGACTCAGATCAATATTTTCTGTCTAATTATTTACTTATGTGGCAAGTAGCCGTGTAATAAGCAGGATAATAAAATTCTGCTTCGCGTCGGGGTCATCATCACCCTGTCGGGGGTTTATTCTCAGATAACAACCGGCTGGATGTACATTATCCCTTACTTAAAGTCCTCTTGTGGTGAAAATCAAGCTTTTAAATGTTGTTTATATGTCTATGTGGTGTTTTTGATATGCTTTAGCATTCATAAGTCAACACCATTGCTGAGTATTAAAACTGCAGTGAACCAAAGACAGTCTCAAAAACGCGGTTTGAAATCGCTGGTGTTTCTGACGTCACAAACTACCTTGTAACCAATCAGATCAACATGTGAACGGCCAATTTGCATATTCATAGAACATACTAAATGAGGCAAGGGTGTAGAGTTACATTCAAGCTATTTTAAGGCATGAAGAATTTAAGGAAAAAAACGTTTAAAATATGATTTTTAAGGGATACAATTATTGACTGCAGTGGGACTTTTAACTTTAAATGTAATATTGAGTCACACATAACAGTTAAATTTATAATCAAGAACTTTACATGCTGCGCTTTAGTCAGTCAGTCAACTCATCAAAAGAAGTGTACTTTAAAGCATGACAAAAAATTTATAAAACATTTAAAATGGTAAGATTTTAATTTGACATTATTACAAAGTACACCTTTTAAAAGTGTACAAGTCAGTCATTTTCTCCATTGACTGCTATTGAAAAGTGTAGCTTTGTAAATTCACGAATCAGCCAATCAGCTCTTTGTCATGCAAGGACAGCTCCAATGCACTTGAATGGCGAAAGAAAAACTGTTTGTCAGTGTCACATTTTAATAACATTTCAAATCAGCCAAGAAATCTGATAAAAATGTCTAAACAAGATTCTGTAGTAACAGTACAAATAAAAGACAAACCCATTAGGTTATCTGTGCTGACAGTGAACGGCCAGCATCACCTGTACAGTGTGTTTACAGACATTCACAGTTCCCTATTTACAGCCCAGCTCCTAACATCAGCACCTGTCCAGACATCTGCCTCCTCTCTCCTTTACTGCCCCAATCCTCCTCGATATCTTCTGCTGCCTCAGAGCATTGCTGACTACACTGATATACTCCAACTTATTCTGCCTCTCCTTTTAAATCTCATGTGGCACTGCTGCTTTTAACAGTTCTAGTTTTCAACAAGCTGAGATCGAATTGAAGAATATAGTTTTTATAAACCCCTGAGGAATACTGTATTGCTCAATGTCTCTTTCACAAATGAGTTGTTCTTTCACAGCTCAGGATATTTAGTTCTCAGTTGGGTTTAATTAGAACCCTTTTTTTTGTTTGTTTTTATTTGATAGGGACAAAGCATGTTAATGTACAAAATACACAATGTAAACAAGCCAGATTATAGCAACTTTGCTAATGTATTTTGCTAGTTTCAGTCTGACGCAGTTCTCATTCTCACGTCCTGCGCCACGTTTAAATAGCAAATGTTGGCGCGTTACTAGTTTGAGGCAACTGACTGCGATATTGACCAACTGAAACCTGGTTTAAAGTCAATGGTCTTTTTTTTTTTTTTTTAAAGGGCGCATTAGTAATATGAGCCTATAGATGGGTGCACAACCCGTGTACACTGCTTATTAAACACACAGGGACACACAGCAGCACACAAACATGCCAAATATTTAAAATAAAAGGATTACAATTTGAAAGATTATTATAGTGTACATAAAGATATGGTGGAATCCGGCTTGTTCCGTAGATGTTCTGCTTGAGCTTTAACCTCGAGCAGATTCGTTTCCTCTCTGGAGAAGCGTTCAGTTTTTCCGCTTGCAAATTCCACCATGTAAATAGCGAATCCGTCATGGCGCGAGCGCAACTGGCTTTTAAAGGGAATGGGAGATGAGACTCTGATTGGTTTATTGCACGTTACGCCCAAAACACACCCATTACTCATTAAGAGAATAGGGACAACCCTTTTAGACTATGCACCGGGACCGCCGACGATTTTCCCCGTCGTTAAACTAGCAAAAGTGGACTCGCACACGCTCTAAGTGCGCTTGCGCCGTGCGCTTTAGACCATGTGCTTAAAATAGGTCCTTTAGTGTTTGAATAGGTATGTATTATTTCACTATTTGTATTGCTCATACTAATGTGATTTGCTGTGCTAGAGCTTTTCAACAACTGTTTGTGGTTATGATTTTTGTCTGGAAGGTGTTGAAAGTCCCCTAAACCTGAATAAGGGATTCAAGCTATATCTATACAGAGACTTGGCCATTTAACAACCACAGACACCACACTATTAACTCGACAGTTTTTAAAGGGGCAAACACTTTTTTCAGAAAATATTAATACTTAAAGTATTAACCCTATAAAGCCTGACATTTGAAATATTAGATTAAAAAATGAAATGGAACAGTTTATTAAACTTTTAGGCATCTATAAACAATTGCACATGTGATTAGAGTATCATATTTGATAGATCAGGCTGCTATGGCTCATATTAGTGGGTAGCTCACACTCGAGGAGGGAGCAGAAATGTGCAATTTCGAGCAGTTGCTGATATTTATATGGCCCAAAAGTAAGATGAAATTCTGATAGATTATGTAAATCAGTGTGATCTTTATAACAGTTTTGCAGACTACTTGCATAGAATGCATATACATATCAGCTGTTATTCTATATCTTCCGTTAATATACTGTATCTTCATAAGATGATGTTTAAATGCTTAGTTTATGGTCAAAGCTCTATAGTTTTTATTGTTAGGGCAAAACTTATAACGCAATGCAATCCAATGATGATTGAGAGATGAACTATCATATCTGATCATTATTTTCTAAGAAATGATGTATGAATAATCAAGTAAATCTAAGTTGCTTAAATCCAGTAAATGTTCATCTTGAAATATTGCTAACAATAAAAAAAATATTCTAATGATTATTTTACAGAAATCTGTGAAGATTTCACAGCAAAAACATGTGAACCATGACGTGAAGTGGGAAGTTTTTACAATTATTGGAAAAGTATAAACCATCAATCAGACGACTGTGCGACAGGTTTTTTAGCACAGTTTTGATCATGTTCATAATTCGTAATTGGCATATCAAATATAATACAGTAGACTTTACAGGGTCTACTACAATTAACTAAAAAAAAACATGGAGACAGGTGAGACAGTTTTACAGTTAAAGTGAAGTGCTATACATTTACTGTAAACAGCTCAGATAATTAAAGAGTTTATGACACACCTGTGATCCTCAAACTTAAATGAGATATTTAGTAACATAACGTATTGTAAATTGGAATCTTTCAACGGATATGAAAAAAAAAAACATACAAAAAAACATGGGCACGAACAACTGCACCGCTCCATCTACAATGGCCATAACTTCACACTTGAGTAAGTCATGGCATGGCCAACCGAGCCTGAATATCCATCCCTCCAGCCTGCTGATTGGCCAGTGGTCTGTGAAAGATCACACACTGTATGGTACATGTGTCATGCTACATGTGGCACAAACCCAGTGCATGTCACTGCAGTTACACAAGAAACAGATTCCAGCAGCAGTAGGTTTTGGCTAAAACCATTAATCTATAATAATAGTTATGAAGCAGGGGTGGAATATGGCTTTCAAAGCTAGCATTTTCTATATATCAAATGCACAAATAAACTATTTTCAAAACTTTTGCGTAATTGCTGCTTGGTTTAAAATATCTGCTCACAAGTGATATTTTCCTTGTTTTTTTATAATAATAATAATTCATTACATTTATATAGCGCTTTTCACGGCACTCAAAGTGCTTTACATGGAAATGGGGGAATCTCCTCAACCACCACCAATGTGCAGCATCACCTGGATGATGCGACGGCAGCCATATTGTGCCAGAACGCCCACCACACATAAGATTACTGGTGGAGAGGAGACAGAGTTATGAAGCCAATTAGTGCTATATATATATATATATATATATATATATATATATATATATATATATGGGGATGATGAGGAGGCCATGATGGAATTATGTTGTAATTATGAATTATGTTCTTGTGGAAATGATGCCACATCTGATTTGTGCAAAAAAAAGCGATATTAATAGTGTGTATTCACACAATAAATATAACATTTTAGTATATTGTTTATTTCTCTCTGTGTTTTCATATACATCATAGTTGAAAAATGTAATATTTCATATTTTACATATTTTACATAAAATGCAATTGATGAGCAATAAGCCACAATGACATGCTCTTTTAATAAAAAAAATAAATACAAAAATAAATAAAAAAATCAACCTCTGATACATAAAATCGCCTGTATTTGAAGAAACAGCTGCAATGTGCAGTGATGACAACAGAAGTGGGACATTTGACTATGAAATGTTCTGGACTCTAACGCAATGACTTCCATGTCAGGCATCAACAATTCTTCCCATTGGGCACAGACGCTAAACATCCACAATAATACATGACACTTCACATTCCCATCCTCAGATCAAAACAAATACTTTGCCATCCGGTAATAAGGAGGTTGAGTATAGCCTTCCTGATGTTATCGTAACTATTAACATGTTGTCCTTCTGATGCCTTAGCCAGCGGATTAGTGAAGGACAGGCGGAGCGGGCGCCCTTGGGCTGAAATGCAGCCAGGCTGGGCTGTGCTATAACTGCCCGCTTTGACACACTCCGGACCCGCATAAAAGACCACTAATCGGATGAGCAATGAATGTCGAGTTGAGCTTTTGGAGTTGAGCTTGTCCCTCATTTTCATGGCTACCATCTATCTGATGATGTTCAAGATGCTACATTCCAGTACAGCTCTGCACTTGTACTTAAACAACATTATTTGTGTTTTTAGGGGTTTTTGAGAAGCATTTAGAGAAAGAAAACTGCCTTTTGGCTGGTCAATACTAGAATACCTTCAGTATTATTTAAAAAGAACCCTATGCACCTCATGAATACTCAGATGTCACTGTAATTCCCGCAATTTGTGTTGTTTCATGGTTGGTTGTACTTGAGCTTATTGCCATATCAGCTTCACAGGTGATTCCAGCAGATACAGATTCAACAAAGAATTCAATAAATACTACACTTAGAAATAAGACAAAAAAGTTGTATATACAAAAGTTGTATATAAATGATTCTTTATATGTACTTGTATTGTAAACGTTTTTCTGGGTAGTCTCATAATTATCAGAATTATGAAAAAAAAAAAGGGGAAAAGAATTGGGGGAAAAAAAAAAATCCCAATTCTGACTTTTTTTGCTAAAATTGAGACAGTCTGAACTGCAAGACAAACGCAATTCTTAAAAACTAAAAATCCTGTTTTTCTTGCAATTGCAGGTTTATATCACGCAATTCTGACTTCATAACTCACAGTTGTGAGTTTGTATCTCACAGTTCTGAGAAAAAAAGTCTGAATTGTGAGATGTAAACTCGCAGTTACGAAAAAAAAGTTGCAATTACCTTTTTTTTCATGGCAGGCAACTATTGACATTTTGTTGTTGTTTTGCCCTTCAATAAATGTCCATGAGTCAGTCTAGTATGTAATGTTATTTCATAGTTTTGATGATTTATTTAAAATGTGAAAAATCCAAATGATTAAAAGTGATTTAGTGTGACTAAACATTGGGTGTTGGTTTATTTTAAACTAAATGTCTACATTTTCGGAAGAAAATTTGAGTGCTGCTGTCCCACGCAAAAGTCAATGACAAAAGTTTAAAATGTTGTGGATGGCGGGCAGGTTGAGTGTTTTTTAGCGCATTGCTTTTCAGACTGCCACAAGTCTCTATAATATTTTAGTCTCTAGATATAACTCGGATCCCTCGTTGTAAATCTACAGGATTCTTACATCCATTTCATCACCCGTCATAAATCTGATCACTTAGAAATAGCCTATTACAGCACACTTCTGCTCAACAAGCTGCATGAGTTGAGGAATCATTCATGGCTTCAGCAGAAACAACATGGGACGAGTTATGTGACAGATTAATACTCATAGGGATAGGGGTTCAGCTGCACACAAGAGCTAGCTAGTAGCCTATACGCTGAGTTTCCATTCATTTTTGTGTCATGCTCCACAAATTTCACGGAAAGGAAACCGGGACAGCAGAAAAAGGCATCCTGTTTGTTTTCTTTATTTTGCAAAAGCACAATGTTTTATTTTTATTGCAAGTGTACACATTTCGAATGATGTCTTACTTGTATCTGTATGAGTGTTTTAAATTGTTTCCGCTGTTATAATCAGGGGGTAGTGTGCAGACATCACCCAGATGTGCCAATCTAGGCAGAAAAAGGTTTATTTTTCAATATTCTATATATTTTGTAATTTTTTGACACAAATAAAGTTTATCAGCCCTAAAAAAAAAATATAAGAATGCATTCTGTTTACTGCTTAGTGTTTAATACACTAAAGGAGGCTGTATTGTCGCATACCAACTACCTCTTCAATGCTGATGGGTGGAACAAACTATAATTTGCAATACTGTCTGTTCAAAATTAGTGAAAAGTAACCTAGCATTGGAGATTTGTAGCTTTTTCCTGTTGTACCGAACTCGTATTGAACAGTGACCCCAAAACAGAGGTTCGTACCGAACCATGACTTCTACTGTTACACCCCTAATATGAACAGATGAATCATTTACAATAAGATCTATAACATGCATTTACAAAACAGACAGAGTGAATTTTCATTTGTCCAGACTTCAGATATTGAGATGATAATTAACTAATCACTCAAACGCTATACAAACAGATGTTTGTTGCACGTGTTCTTGTTTCTCTAGCAAAATATCAAAACAGGTTTCCGAATAGTTTTAATGCCTAGTTGTGTTCTTTCTAACCCATCTGTGTGGACTCGTGCCAGGGCTCATCTGATTCTTTGGCTTATTAGGCTAGTACTCATTACACTCAATTCAGGTCTTGAGCAGGAAACTGTTATTGGCATTATGACAGCTTTTTGATGGAATTACTCATTCAGGAATTGAATACAGGTGGAGAGACATGCATGGTGTGAGCTGGTAATGAGTCTTCTCACTGACACAGACGGGGAATCATATGAGATGAGCACGCTGAATTCAACTTATTTTGTCATTTCATTTCATAAAGCAAACAACGGTGTGACGGTCAGTGTTCCTTGACAGACCATGTATGGATAAGGCATCACTACATTTTATCCAACATACAGGGTTTTTTGCAACCCAGGCTCATAGGAAATACATGACAAAACTGCAAAAATGTACCTGTACATATATTTCACTATAGTTTCCATTTGAAATGAACACTAGAAGCAGTAAAATGCAATGATTTATATTACTTTTCACACAAATGATCGATAAATGAATAGTTATTGTTGCGTAGTTCCTTGCACAATGCCTCAAAACATTTCATTTGCATGATTTGTAAACTAAAACACTTTGACGTTTACATCACATAACTAGCTCCATATGTATGGCTTTTCTGACCTTGCTTGAAGCTCACCTTGTACAGTTGTGAAATGGAGAGCTCGGATATGAGTGTCATGAAACATGAGTCACGAGTCACGACACTCCATAAAAGAGCTTGAAGACTTGTAGTAGAAGCCAGCTGAAATGGCATTGGCTCAGCAAATGTGTTTTTATCTTAGATCAGCTTTTGTTAACACTATTGGTTATGTTTAAAGCAAGGTTCAGTGTAAATGGTATGATCATTTCAAAAGCATTAGAGCATTAACTTTTTTAGCGCCATTCACAGTGCATTTAGATTCTGAACTGCCATGATAAGTATAACAACCAATGCAATAAACATTCTGAAGCATTATACAAGAAATGCAATATCATTCAGCAAATATGTACCCACAGGCTTAGGAGTATTTCAAGTAAATATTTTGTCAAATGGTTAATTTTGAACAAACAAACAAAAAAACGTTACATGGTGTACCTTTAAGACTGTAGCTCAGAGCGTTGGCGCTTTCAATGCCAAGGTCATGGGTTCGATTCCAAGGGAAAGCAAGAACTGATAAGAATGTAAATGTGTACCTTGAAATGCAATGCAAGTTGCTTTGGATAAAAGCGTCTGCTAAATGTAAATTAAGACAGTTATTCTAAAACCTCAATGCATCATGTTGCCTTTTTTTCTTTTTTCATTTCCTTTTATACCGTAGTTCTTCTTTCTTTCAAGTTTTATTCTGTAAGATGCCAGTTGGAATTTAGAAATTCTTAGCTTTTAGATTTTGTACTGAAATATGGGTCGCATTGTCTTCTAGGAACATTCCCAGCAAAGTCTATGAAATATCAGATGTTCTAAGGGCCATTCACATAAAAATATTTCTGTCATGACAACTCTCAGAGTGATTGGCATGGTAATGGGTTTGACAATGTTGTATGTTTGGTCTTGGTGGAATAGATCTGTTACGCTGCTGCTGCTGTTATTGCTGTTGCTGCAGAGTAAGTACGGGACTTGCTACTGCCCATACATACACGACCCTCTGCTGTGAGCAAGACAGACATGCTGCTGATGTACAATATAGCATACATTAATTACCTGTAGCAGATCTGTACAGGTGGAGCTGGGGAAGGTGGAGGGTTCTGAAGTGCACTGCACTTCTAAGGCAAATTATACTCAAGTATTTGAAGGTTGTGCAGTGAGCTCATTGGCTGCTGATACGGCAGGGACCAATCAGCTGTGCCCGAGATAACGATGTGATTATGAACAGGTGAGTTAAAGGACCTATTAGCCTGCACCATCTAGAGTTTCATGCCAGAACTTTATATTTGAACTTTGAAGTGAGAATACATGTACCCTTGTGCAGCCAACCTTTAAATTGAATCAAATCAAATCAATAAATAATAAAAAACAAAATAGAAAAACAATCTGTGCCCGGATGATTTCAGAATGAATGGAGAACAGATTGCGCCAACATTAACCGAAACATGGTGTTAATAGTGTGTGTTTTTGCTGGATTTGGCTGTGAGCACATTAGTGATGCACCTCAGTATAGCTGTGCAATAAAACAATATGTATTATAGTAATCTTTCATGCTGATTACACAGTGCTTGTTATTTGTATCCGCTTGACTCATACAGACATAGAGACAAGCTGTGTCCCTAAACCTCAGGCAGAGGCTGAAGCATCACTCCTCTATTTCATTACAGCTGAGTTGACATTTATCAGCCTCCAGAAAGTAGGCCATTTGCACCATTTGGTCATTGACTCCTCCAGTTGAGTATAGATAGTAAGAGGCTTTACGGGGATATCAGTGTACGAACATCTTTAGGTCTCTATCCTGAATGAACTATTCACTCACACATGGCCTGTATGTGTGTGTGTGTTTTCAGGAGAATTTAAGGACAGAAAAGGAGCTTCTAGTGGAACTGGATTCTGATTGGACAGTCGTGGTCAAATGTTTGGTTTAATAACCACTAAATGGTATTAAATATTTCCCCAGGCAAGCTTTTAGTTTCATGGTTTTCCCTATTTCAGTATTCATCTACTGGTATTTATGTCTCAGGGGTTGATTTTTGATCTGTTGAAGAACTAAGAGTTTAAATATTAACTATGGGGGAAAAAAATCTTGTTACACGAAAGTCTCACTGACTTTCATACAATAAACTGACTTGCCAACTTTTTACCATAACTTCATGATTTATTTATGCTACTTTCAAATGTGTACCTTTTGCAAGGCAGTGGTTGTCAAATTATAATTTTTTTGCCATAACTGCCCCCAAAATAAAAATCTACTCACCCTCATGTCTCTCCAAACATATGACTTTTTCATCCATGAAGCTGAAGGACGAGAGGATGGTAATTGTAACTCAAGCTCCAAAAAGCACATAAAAGTACCTTAAACATAGTCCATATGTTTCGTGTGCATTATTGCAAGCCTTTTGAATGCTTTATTAAAGGAAAAACAGACTGTAATTTAAAACGTATTCACTTAAAATCTTGACCTACCCCAGTTTTTATTCTTTTTACATAAGCGCAGTGCAGTAAACGAAGAATAACGGTACACAAAGCTCATTGGTTCTCGCATATCGTCAACACAGTACAGTATTTTTCCATTTTGAAAGTAAATGTTATGTTAATTATGTTAAATGATACATAATGTGGTGAAAATTATATTTGTTGGTTAAATTATAATGATATTTCAGAAACTAATTACAAAAATTATTCTTTTTACTGGACAAATGAAACTAGTGAAAAAAAAAAAATATATATATATATATATATATATATTTCCTGTCCTTCCTTTAAATGTGCCATAAAACAAAAGGACTGGACATTCTTGTGTTGGCATTAGCTGTGAATGGAATCTGGATCTTTTCATAGAGAGATGAGCTGCTAATCTCAATTGTAATGGTCTCAGACAAGAGCTCATTGAAACACAAAGTCCCCTGATTCAGCCCTGAAAACCATCAGCTCGCTCATGAATGCTTTATACTTGTTCTTGTTTTAACACGGTTTCAGCTTCATCCTTTTTCCACTGTTCCAATGTCTTGTCTTCCATCTTCTCTGCAGATGGGAAATACCTCGGAAACTACCCTTTTTGTTTCCAGAATCCCAAAGGAACATGATGTCTTCATGGGTTCTGTATACACAACCTTCTGTGAGTCCATTTACGTACAAGTGATACTGTTTATATATTATTTAGTGCATTTTTAACCTTTATTTATAGAGCAGTCAGGAGAGACAGAAAAGTTGAGGGAGGATCAATTCCATAATGACCAACGCAATCTACAAAGAGCAGCACGAATTGGCGTCTGGTTTGAGACGTGCTTTTTCTGGGGCTGTAAATAATGGCACAAATACCAGTAAATTGACGAGCGCAAACCTTAGTAAATCACCTTGCATGATATATTTAAATACTCTCCTCCCATAAATTTTGCACCTGAAAGGGAAACTTCAACAAATGCATATACAATAAGGTCATCTGCAAAAATAACCCTGTCCATGCTTTTAGTGCAAATTTTCCACTGCGTGTCTTTAGTAAATCCTGACAGTATTTTTTTGATGCCAGTACAGGGTTTGCACTGGCACAAGCTGTTAGTAAATCTGGCCCTTAGTTTGTTTATCGTCATTTCCTTTGTTTTCTTCCATTGCTATGGTTTTTCATTGTTTCATTGATTCACATGCACCTGTTCCTCATTTCCTCATTAGTCCGGTGTAAATATCACACGCTGTCACGTTACCTTCCCGCTGATTTGGATTATCTTGTTGGTTTGTGCTCTTTTCTTTTCTTTTCGACTTTTAGGTCCTGTACATCTCCCTTCATCATTATCTTCAGCTTCCGTGACAATTCTAATGACAATTAGTTGACATATAGTTGCAAAGTTACTTATAGTTAGTAGAATGTCTAAAGTGGATTATCTAAAAAAATTGTATCCGAAAAACAATTTCTTAATGACACACAATTCTGGTGTGTAAAATTTATGTCTATGCATTTGGCAGGCGATATATCCAAAGCAACATACACTACTTTCAACATATACATATTTTTATTTCTTGCATTTCAAACCCACAACCTTGGTGCTGCTAGAGCCATGCATTCATGTTTGAGCTACAGCTATACTGCATTGTGAACATTAAATTATCAAGGGATGTTAGATCAGATCTTCAGAGGTCACTGGCAAACGGATGAAGATTGCGGCTTCAAATCGTAAAGTGCCAGAATAAATCATTGCCGAGCTGTCAGAGCAATAACAAAACAGTAAAATAGGGGTTGCGGGGAGTTAGAACAATCAAAAAAAAAATACTTGTGGTAGTGACTATTCACTTAATGCATTTTTTTTTTTCTTTTTAGGTATTCTGTCACTCTTGGGAAATGGCATCCTGCTCCTTGTTGCGTATCGTAAGAGATCATCCCTGAAGCCGGCAGAATTCTTCATCATAAATTTATCTATTAGTGACCTTGGAATGACAGTTACACTCTTTCCCTTGGCGATTCCATCAGCCTTTGCTCACAAGTAGGCAGATACCACAATAAATCTGTGCTAAAATATCAGAGACAGGCAGCTCTGATGTGCCATTTCACTGACACAGGACCAAAGCTGCCGCAGAACTGCCTAACACTGTGCCACAACGGGACCAACTTTATACAGTTGACCAACAGCAGTGACTCGCTTGTCATTGTATCATGCAGAGGGTTGAGACACCGTGCTAGACTTTGCTGTTTTCATGACTATCCGAATACGTCTTGTTTTTTTGTGCTAGTACTGGAATCAACAATATATGTAAACCATTTTTCCATCTCAAAAATAAAATAAAATAAGAAATAGTATCATTATGATATATAAATTGCAAGGAATAAAGCAATAATTATAAGAATACAATTTAAAATCGCAATAGCAAGAAACAAAGTGGTAATTAAAAGGTCATTTTTAGATTAAAAATATTAAATCCAAATTACGAGTAATAAAGTTGCAATTCTAAGAAATAAAGTAGCAATTATGAGAGACAGTCACAATTGTAAGACAAAATCACATTGTAAGATATAAAATAGCAATATCTAGAAATACATTTGTAATTGAGAGATACACAATTAAAAATATATATATTTGTAATTACGAGAAATATTATTATTAAGAATAATATTATTAAATTTTTAATTATTAAATTATTGAAAATACTGTCCCACATTTGTAATGTTGAGATGGCCATAGGGAAAACTACAGAGCCCCTAAAGGGACATGGTGAGATGGGAGGAAAAATATATTTCAATGGCTTTATGTTCGCTTGCTAAAACGCTTGTGTTCCCCCGAGAAACTTTGTGTTCCCTCGCAAAGAACTCAAAAGGTTTGTGAGCGAACAACGTTTCTCTGGGGAATGCAAGCATTTTGCGAGCGAATGTACAAGTTTTATACTGACATAATTTTTCCTCCCATTTCAAATTTTGTTCCATCACCATGTCTCTTATAGGGGCTTTGTAGAAAACACAAGTCATTGTACCTTGAATTTTTTTTTTTTTACTTGCCTCTCTCAGTCTGCTAAATGCATAAATGTAAATCTCTCATTCTCTCAGGTGGTTGTTTGGAGAGCTGACATGTTTATGCTATGCTGTATGTGGCGTCCTCTTCGGCTTATCCAGCCTGACAAATCTCACCGCTCTGTCATCCGTCTGCTGCCTCAAAGTCTGCTTCCCAAACTATGGTATTCTTCCTCGACACCTTTCACACCACAATACATTTATCTTCCCCCCAAGCCCTCCTCCTTATCTTAATTAAGAATCGGCCGCTGCAACCCTTCTGTCCTGCCGTGATGCGCGCTAAAGGGAAATTCATTATGGCTTTCTCAACATGTTCATTGGATATTCCATTATCATCAGAGTCTAGATGCCCAGTGCCTGTTCAGCTTCTGGTCAATACTCCTATGCATGGACAGGAGCAGTTAGCCTCCGTTCATTAGTTTTGTCGGTTTCAACTTTTGATTGACTTGAAAAGATGAAGGTGTGCGTGGGAGAGAGGAGATCATTGAAACGGGATAGTTTATCAGCATGTGGGCGATCTTGAGAACTGAGATAATGATGGCAAAATGGATTCTGTTGGTGGAAGGGAAGCAAACACATTTGGGATGCAGTTAAAGGGCACGTAGCCACACAAGATGTGGTTCTTTAACTCTGCACCTGAGAGAATATACAGTTTGTATTATAAGCAGTGTTGAGGGTAACCAAGTAGTGCAGAAGCATTCCCATTCACCTCAATGCCAGTTGCTAAGCTGGCGTGCACAGAAGTACTCTTTGCTTTGCTTATGGAAGGATCTCATAAGCAGAAACTGTATTTTTACATTCTTTACCAATTTAATTTCTGGCTACAGTGTCATAAATATTTGGGTCCGCCCCATCAAGTGGGTTCGTGTAAAGTAGAGTAGGGTAGAGTATCCAAAAACTGTACTCAAGTAAAAGTACAAGTACTTATAGAAATATTACTCAAAGTGAATGTAAAAGTAATAATCGTAATTGTTACTTGAGTAAGAGTAAATATCCAATGAAAAAACTACTCAAGTTATCCGCTTAAAGAACCGCGTCAGACGATTCTGTGCGCTTGGAATACACTACGCATTTCTTAACATATTGCAATAAAGTAAAGAGAGGAATGTCGCCGAGCATAACGAAGTAAAAGTACAGTTTTTCTTCATTAGAAATGTACTTGTTCAAAGTAAAAGTACCCACATTTAAAACTATTCTTAAAAGTGCAAATTTTCCACAAACAAACACAAGTAAATGTAACGACGTAAATGTACTTCATTACTACCCACCTCTGGTGTAAAGATATGTCTATAATGTCTGAGCAAATGCATTAATGATTTGTGAATACGTGTAGAGTAAATGGCTTGTGTAGAGTATAGGCCAAGCTAGCAGACCGCTTGCACCAGCGCAAACCCTCTTTTGACGTTAAACAAATACTGTCAGGATTTACTAAAGACATGCAGTGAAAAATTAGCACTGAAAGGCATGAACAGGGTTATTTTTGCAGATGACCTTATATTGCTTATGCATTTAGTTTCCCTTTCAGAAAATTTATGGGAGGAGAGTATTTAAATAAATCATGCAAGGTGATTAACTAAGGTTTGCGCTCGTCAGTTTACTGGTATTTGCGTCATTATTTACCGTTCAAAAAAAGCATGTCTTAAACCAGAAGCTATTTGCGCTGCTCTTGGTAGATTGCGTTGGTCATTATGGAAATGATCCGGCTGCGTCTGTGTAGTTTAATTTGCTCATCGTCAGTAGATCACGTGCAGAACTTTACTCTCCCATCGGCGCTTTTTTGGGTTTTGCGCTCTCATGCCAATTTGCCCTGTTTAGTAAATCTGGCCCTTATAGTCTAGAAATATGTTAAGCTATTATGCTGAAACTCAAAAAAATACTAATGTTTCATTTTACTGTCTATAGCAATTTTTCATTACACATATATTTTAAAGAAGTTAATATAGTTTTTATATTTTAAATTATCATTTTATTATTAATAATAATTATTATAAGTCAAAGTTTTGGGTTTTCTAATCAAACACAGAACAAGTTTCTCATTAAAAGTAGGCCTACAGAACGTCTCAGTTACGTATGTAACCCTCGTTCCCTGAGTAGGGAATGGAGACGTTACGTCGGATGACGACGAATGGGGTTTCGCTTAGAAAGCCTATCAACTTCTAGTATTAAAAAACGAGCCAATGGCAAAAAAATGCCATGGGTCTGCGGAATTTGCATGACGTAACTTCGCCCCACCTCGTGGGTATAAAAGCAGGACGCCGGCAACATGCAGTTATGTTTCTTCGCTGAGGAGCCAAGACTGAACTCAGGCGATCCCCGCGGTACAGCGGAAGTGGCAGGAAGACGTAACGTTATACGTCGGATGACGACGAATGGGGTTATCAGTCTAATCACGCCACCTTCACAGCTGTCTTCCAGTGCCCTGCGTAAATCTGAGACCCTTGTGTGAGACTAGCACGGACGAAGGACTCCTATTTAACACAGGAATACCAAGGTACACTGGGAAGCATATCCCATAGTTTAGAGGAAATATGCAATTAACACCAACCCAGAGGGGGGGGGGGGGGCATTTAGAAATACACATATGACCCGAAGGAAGCATATGGAGAATACTGGGGTGTCCAGCCGCAGGTGGAATATTTCAACCCCAGGGGTGACAAGGTGGCTTGCCAAGGGAAAGACACATGCTCAGAGAGGCTTACAGTGGAAATACACGTGTGGGGGTAGCTCCGGGGAGGGACCATGCACACGGGAGGCACCTAGCCGACGCACAGGCAATAGACACTGGCGCTAGCATCAGGGGTGCTGGAGGAACTCAGGGCTTGCGGAGAAGCTCACCTGAGGAGAATATCGCACGTATCCAGTCCGTGGAGTGGAATGGCGAGCAAGCGAAGACACCTGAGCGGGTCCAGTACTAGCTGGTTGAAGCGAGTACATGAGAGGACACTGGCTCCACTCAGAGATTGTAGAATCTGGCGAATGTGATAGGTGTCGCCCAGCCTGCAGCTCTGCAGATGTCTGTTAGCGAGGCGCCATGCGCTAGAGCCCAAGAGGATGCCACACTCCGGGTGGAGTGGGCAGTCACACCAAGGGGGCACGGTCGACCTTGCTGCTGGTATGCCAAGCAATGGTGTCCACTATCCAGTGAGACAACCTCTGCTTGGAGAGATCCTTTCCCTTCAGCTTCCCACCATAACAGACAAAGAGCTGGTCTGAGGTCCTGAAACACTGCGTCCTGTCTACATAGGCGAGGAGAGCGCGTACTGGACAGAGCAGTGCCAAGGCTTGGTCTGCCTCCTCCAAGGGCAGCGCTTGCAGGTTCACCACCTGGTCCCGGAAGGGAGTGGTAGGAACCTTGGGCACATATCCAAGCCGGGGTCTCAGGATCACGTGAGAGTAAGCCGGCCCGAATTCCAGGCACGCTTTGTCAACGGAGAATGCTTGCAGGTCCCCAACCCTCTTGAGAGAGGCCAATGCAACCAGGAGCGCTGTCTTGATTGACAGGAACTTAAGCTCCACTGATTGCAGAGGCTCAAAGGGACCACTGCGAGGTCCCAAAAGGGTACGAGAGGAGAGCGAGGAGGATTCAGTCTCCCCCGCGGCCAGCTGTGCGCCAGAGCATCCGTGCCGAGCGTGCCCTCGGTCAGGGAATAATACTGGTCGCAATGGGTCGAGTCGTGGGAGGCAAACAGATCTATCTGTGCGTCCCCGAACTGGTCCCAAATCAGCTGAACCGACTGGGGATGGAGTCGCCATTCTCCAGGGAGGGGCTGAAGCCGTGAGAGCTCGTCGGTTGCACAGTTCAGGGCTCCGGGAGGTGGCGAGCGAGTTGCGACATACGGCGGGAGCGTAGACCACCTTGATGGTTGATGTACGCTACAGTGGCGGTATTGTCTGATCGGACTAGTACGTGTTGACCCTTGAGCAATGCCCGAAAGCGGTGCAGGGCAAGGCGTACTGCCAGCAACTCGAGGCAATTGACATGCCATAGGCGCTGGGGTCCTGTCCAGGAGCCCGCGGCAGCATGTCCATTGCACATGGCGCCCCAGCCCGTGGTGGAGGCATCTGTTGAGACAACAACATACCGGGAAACTCGTTCCAGGGGGACACCTGCCCTGAGAAAACTGAGGTTCGACCACGGGGTGAAGGTCTGACGGCAGGTCGGAGTAACTGATACTCGGAGCGTGCCTTGTTGCCATGCCCACCTCGGGACTCGGTTGCGAAGCCAAAGCTGAAGCAGTCTCATATGAAGCAATCCGAGCGGCGTCACCGTGGCTGCAGATGCCATATGCCCCAGGAGCCTCTGAAAATATTTCAGTGTAACTGCACTCTTGCCCTGAAATTGTCTCAGACAAGTCAGCAGTGACTGCGCGCGCTCGCTCGTAAGCTGCGCAGACATGGCGACCGAGTCGATGTCCATACCGAGAAAAGAGATCCTCTGCACGGGGCAAAGTTTGCTCTTCTCCCAGTTGACCCGAAGGCCCAGACGAGCTAGGTGCCGGAGCACAAGGTCCCTGTGTTCGCAAACCTGGTCTCGAGAGTGAGCTAGGATATGCCAGTCGTCGAGATAGTTCAGGATGCGAACCCTGTGAACCCGAAGGGGAACAAGGGCTGCCTCGACGACCTTCGTGAAGACGCGAGGAGACAGGGTTAGCCCGAAAGGAAGAACCGCGTACCGGTATGCCTGCCCCTCGAAAGCAAACCGGAGGAACGGTCTGTGTCGAGGAAGAATGGAGACATGAAAGTAGGCGTCCTTCAGGTCGATCGCTGCAAACCAATCCTGGGGCCGAGCACATTCGAAAATGCGTTTGGTGGTGAGCATCTTGAACGGCATCCTGTGAAGGAAGCGGTTCAGCACGCGCAAATCCAGGATCGGTCGTAACCCACCGGTTTTCTTGGGGACAATGAAGTAAGGGCTGTAGAAGCCGGACCTCATCTCGGCTGGAGGGACAGTCTCGATTGCACCCTTCGCCAGCAGGGTGGCAATCTTTGCTCTCATGATGGGGGCATTGCCACCGACCAAAGTGGAGCGGACTCCCCTGTAGCCGGGAGGAGACCGTGCGAACTGAATCGCATAGCCGAGCCTGATGGTTCGGGCGACCCAGCGGGACAGACAGGGAAGCTCTAGCCAGGCTCCCAGGAACTGAACCAGCGGGGTCATGCGAACCACAGGCGTCCCCCCGGAGGGGCACCGAATCGAAGTAACTGGCCCAGACGTGGACGGCATAGCGGCCCGGTGTGGGGGCACAGTTAACAACCGCGCCCTGGCAGAGGGGGCCAGGGAAGGACCAGGAAGGTCGTCCCGCGGGGCGCTTGGCGGGGGGCGGGGCTGGAGAGGGCTGTGGCGGCTTCCTCCGCGACTGGGCCTGGGTGAAGGCTGCTGCTTTGGCCGAGCGGGAGGGGCGAGATGAGGGGACTCTCACTCTTGCGAGTTCATTGAGTCTTGACCTAAGTGACGCGATGGTCATGTTCCCACAGAGAGAACATGACTCATCCACGAGCGCTGCTCTAGCATGATCCATGCCCAAACACACTAGACAGCGCTCGTGCCCATCAGAGTCAGACACTAATCTGCCGCAACCAGAAGTGCACGGGCGAGGCATCTTTAAAAAGACGTGCCGCGTGCAAGCTCTTTTGTGAGAGAAACACTCTGAGTGTTGAAGCGCCCGGGGAGACACGCACTCACTGGCAAACCACTGCACAGATAAGCAGGAAGCACGCGCTCGCTGGAGATCGCCTTCACACCAACACCAGAGGAACTCGTTTGTGAAGCTGACAATTCAGAGATGGCTTGTGGAGTGAAGAGAAACTCTTGGCTCCGAAGCAAAAACATAACTGCATGTTGCCGGCGTCCTCCTTTTATACCCACGAGGTGGGGCGGAGTTACGTCATGCAAATTCCGCAGACCCATGGCATTTCTTTGCCATTGGCTCGTTTTTTAATACTCGAAGTTGATAGGCTTTCTAAGCGAAACCCCATTCGTCGTCATCCGACGTAACTCGGAGTGACCACGAAAGGGAACTGCTTTAGGGCAAGGGCAGATCCTATATAGTGCTGTAGTGATAACATATTTTTGTAGGTCAGTCTGGAAGTTGGCATCACCCTGGTTTCCTTGACAAAAGCCCAATTGTTTTTTTTTTTTATTTAGTTTTAGGATTTTTCCATTGGCCTTTGGATTATTGTAGAAAATAATATCTGTAACCAACAAAAGATTATTATTCGTACACATTTTATTCATCATGATAATCTTCACAAATAAACACCATTTATTAATTTTAATGCCTAAAAACAAGTACTGATGCATTTTATGTTGTAGAATAAAACATGAAAATATCTTGAGTTTGAGATAAAGTCGTCTTGAAACAGAAGTTGCCATACTCGTTTATTCCTTTTTATGATATACATCCGAGTGAAACTGCTTCTCAAACAAGAAAAAATGAAGGGTGGGACATGATTCTGTGCATCGGGAATTGATTGGATCATTTGTTAGCTGTCATTTGCTCTTGCTAACATTATCATGTGAGTGACAGCTTGTCCCGCCTTGTGTCAGTAAACACGTCATCAGAAAAGAGAAGAGATGTCGCTGCAAGAACGAGGGAAAGTCATTTTGAATTAAAAATTATAAGGACACATAAATGAAAACATTTTATTTATTTTTTTAAACATTGAATTCAGGACAATGTAACTAGATGTGATAAAATGCTAACTTGTTTCTGGGGTTTGGCCTAAAAAAAAATACATCATCCCTGCAGCACTATTGTTTATTACTTAGATGTTCAATAGTGACCTTTCCAAAGGGTAAGCATTTAAAATAAAAAATAAAAAATACTTTTATTCAAAGAATTTATTTGTGTACTTTTGACAAAATTGCAAGAATAAGGGTCTTACCAGAAGAGCATGTGGGAGAAAAATGGATTAGAGGAACAGGAAGTGGTGTGATTCTAAAGGTTTACTGTTAAAAAAAAAAAAAAAAAAAAGGCTTTGGTTTCAAAATGCATTAATTTTCAGTTTTCTATTTATATTTATAATCTCTAGTTTAAAAGTACTGTAACATTCTCCAACACCGTATTAAAAAATTTGAAAGTGGTCAATACTTTGTACTAAATTAACCCTTTTATGTGTTTGCTTTCCTTCAACAGGAAACAAATTCTCCTACTCTCATGCCTGTCTGATGATTGTGGGGGTGTGGTGCTATGCCATGGTGTTTGCTATGGGTCCCTTGGCAAATTGGGGCCAGTATGGCCCTGAACCCTATGGGACAGCATGCTGCATAGACTGGTAAGTGCCTGGAAGGATGTTAATGGAAACACTAAAGGATTCTCAGAAAACCAGCCATAGTAAGCAGATGTGTGCAATTTATACTACATTAGTGCCACAATGCTAGGGTGTTCAGTGTGATTGCCTGGGCAAAGGGCATTGTAATCGTTTAGGTGTTCTGAGTAGTGTGTGTGTTCTGGGTGGTTGCTTACTAACCCAAATCAAAAGAGCCCTATTTTTATCTAGAGACTGATATCCTGGTCTGAAAATCATATTTATTCAAGTTTATTGGATTTGTTCCCTGTTTTATCATCTGCCAAGGAAAATAGTTAATGTGATCACTTTGATCGTTTTTATAGCACAACAGAACTGCATTGCACTTTTCACTCTTTGGGAAGTCATCCTATAAATGGCTTATTTATAGTTGCAAATTTAACTGGGTTAGGATAAAATGTTTTAACATCAAAAAATGACACACTTTTTAAAGTAATCTAATGCACTGCATGTTCTATTGAGCTCACATGGCTGCACTCTAACAAAATAACTTCATTCTTTTATTTTATTTTTTAGATTTTGTTGCCTTTGTTTATTGTATAGTGGAGTGAAGACGGTCTTATAAGTCTCAGTCAGGTGGCTCAGTAACAAATGCTGTGCATTTGAATGAGGCCAACAAACACCGTCATCTGGGTGAATGAATCGTTCAACATCTGTATGCAGGGGTGCCCAATGCTGTTCCTGGAGACCTGAAGGTTCCTGCAAAATTCAGCTTCAGCTGTAATCAAACACACCTGAACCAGCTAATTAAGGCTATGTCTACATTCATTCTTTACATTGAGTTTTTGTTTAAAAACGCTCTCCTTCCACACAAACGTTTTACAGGCGTTGACAAACTTTTGGAAAATGCCTGAAAACGCTAAATTCACCTTACTTCGCATGCGTAAAACCTTGCAAAAGCTCACTGAGATGACGGAAAAATAAATAAAGTTATCGTTCAATTCTTCTGACAGAATCATTTTTTTAGGTAAATATCTCACCATTCACTGATGCGTCCAGGTCGCACTCAGTCACCATATGGTTGGTCTATAATGCAGCTGCTCTCATGTATTGCCGCAGGACAGCAAATGTGACTAAATTGAGTCAAATGTGAGTCATCTCTGCAAACCTGTGATATGAAGTGTGTGCAAAGTAACATAGTTTAGCAACAGTGTGAAAGTGAATAGCACATTACAGGCACAATACCAGTATAGACATGAATATCGATTGGTACAATATGTGTCACATGACTAATCTAACGTCATTGTTTTTAAGTCCACACTACAACGCGAAACCGGAGTTTTCAAATTTTATGCACTTGGGGGAGCGTATTCAAAAAGCTTTGTTTTCATTCATTAAAACGCTGTCTCAGTGTGGACAGAAGGCCAAAACTTAGAGAAAAAGATGTGTTTTTAAACGAAAACGTATTAGTGTAGACAAGGCCTAAGATGTCTAGGAACACTTGATAATTATAGACAGGAGTTTTGGAACTGAACTCCCGCAGGAAGGTAGCTATAGCAGGGGTGTCCAAACCTCCTCCTGGATAACCACTATCCTGAGAGGTTATTTTGGCTTGGGCACTTTTATAAGGAAAATGAGTTGTAGCCGAGGGTGGTTTCAATCCAGGATCTGGGCATCTACATAGGTTAAGTATTCTTGGCAGAAGATAGTTCTGTATCAGCCTCTGGCCTAGCACATTTCCACCCAGCCCAAATGGGGCTCAAACCCAAAATCCCTGGCTTGGGAGGCCAGTGCCTTAACTGTTTATGCCATAGGGGCTGTTGCTCACTTGCTCCCAGTTATTCCCAGTATCTGTCGGATAGCCCAGTGAAACCAATAAGCTGGACATACTGTATGGACAAGCCCAACAAACACAACAAAACTACTTTAACAGCTTCTCAGAACATTCACTCAGTATTGCTATAGTTCCAGGCTAAGAGTCTTTGGCCTGGTTTCACATATATTTCACATCAACAGTGCCCGGATGAGGCCTTAGTTCAATAAGGGCCTTTAAATGGTTTTTATAAATATGCCTTAGAATAAAACACTACTGGTGTGCATCTTGAGACAAAACAATGGCACTGACATATATTAAGATATATCAGTGCAGGTTACTATAAGTTAAAGGAGAACTCCAGTCAATGTTAATTTACAATTAACATTGAGCTCATTTTTTTGTACATTTGGAGTGCTGTCAGTACAGACAAAAACGACAAAAATCGGTGTTGCCTACACCGTGTTATCCTCTTTTTAAAATTCGCACCCTGTTGACTTCAATGGGGCAAGTTCTAAACCTGCTTTTAGCCTCTTAACATCCTTGATTTGTCATTACAAGTGCACAGCCGTGTGGGTGGTGTTATTAAGAGTGACCACGGTCAATCTGACTGCAGTGGATGTGAAAGATATTAATAAAAATGATGTTCACATACCTGTATTTACTTCCTGTTTTCGGTCGGAGTCCACAGTAGTCGATTGTCTAGTTTGCGCGCGCGATCATTGGTAACTAAGCAACAGTGGAGACTCAGACTGTCAACTGTCCGCCGATGACGGTGCTGTGTGGTGTTCTGATATTATGATATTCTATGACATTATGATATGATGTTGCTTAGTTACCAATGATCGAGCGCGCAAACTCGACAGTCAACATGCCCGGCATGCTTCTGATGCATAAGTCTACTTAAACCCACCCCAGATTGGACTCAAACTCACAATCCGCTGGCTTAGGACACGAGTTCTTTATCCATTAGGCCGCTGGGCCTATGGCTCATTTGTCTCCAATAATCATCAGTCTTAGTCAGGTGGCCCATTGACACCAATTAACTGGGCATTTGAACAAGGCCAACAAACATAGCCATTTAGATCAGTGTTTCTCCACTCCAGTCCTCAGGACCCTTCCCCAGAATGTTTTAGATGTCTCACGAATTGAAACACCTAATTCAACTCATCAGCTTGTTGAATAGGAAAACATCTAAAACATTCTGGAAGGTGGGTCCCGAGGAATGGAGTTGATCTAGAATCTAGATGAATGGCTCCTTCAACAGCTTCTCAGAACATTAACACAGTATTTCATCAGTTCCAGGACTGAAAGGTTTTGTGTTTTACACCTGTACAGTGGAATTCAATCCTTAATTAGGGTCTGGACATCTTTATAATGTAACAATGCCATAGCAGATTATGGTTTTGATCCATCAACCTCTGGCCTATGGGCCTAGCACGTTCCCAGTGTACCATTCTGCTTGCCTGAGAAGAGAACCCATACAGACTTTAGGCCCGCATTAACTGCTCCTTTTTTATATATGATGTTTGGTTAAACAATGACCGATTTAGCATAGTGCTGTGGAAGCTTTGCTTCAAGTATAAGACCTTAGTATCTAAGTAAACAAATCTTAACAGAGGTCAACCTCTCTGCTTAAACCCACCCCAGATTGGACCTTAACTCACAATCTCTGGTTTAGGAGTCAAGTGCCTTATTCATTAAGCTACTGGGCCAGTAATTAATTTGCCTCAAATAAATTTCAGTCTAAGTCAGGTGGCCCAGTGACACTAACAAACTGGGAATGTGAACAAGGGCAGGGGGATTGTAATGGAGAGAAAGGTTGGGATGATTCTAGCCCTGGTCAGACGATCAGCATTCAGTGATCAGTAATTGCAGCCAGAGGCAATAAATTGTACAGGGGGTCAGAATATCTAGCGGTGTACCTGATTACCATCACTATGTCCTGTTCTCTATTCAACTTTCAGGTATGCACCAAGCCAGGACGCTCTGTCCATGTCCTATATTATCTGCCTCTTCCTCTTCTGCTATGCGCTGCCTCTTACCATCATCCTACTCTCCTACATCCTGATCCTCATCACTGTGCAAGGGTCACGGCAGGCAGTACAGCAACACGTGTCGCCACAGACCAAGACAACAAATGCACACATCCTCATTGTTAAGGTGAGAGGATAAAACATCAGAGTCAGTGCTAAAAGTTTTCTGCCCCTACACAGGCGACGTGAGGGGATGCCACAGGCTCGCTTTCATCAGTGCTAGGTTGTTGCCGTTGTTCCCTACCTTAAGGGACTTGGTGTAATGACACGCAGAGTCAGTGAAAATCTTTAATCTGTGTGTATATTGAGTCATTCTCTATTTGGAGGGACAAATGTCAAAGTGTTTATCATTCTTTATAATAATATGCTTTATTTATATGGTTTTTAAAACAGTTTTCATATGCTTGGTCTAAAATGAAAGCTTAGTGACAATTCAAGTTCCAAGTCATTTTAATGAAATCCTCTTGACAAATCATGCTTTTATCTGTGGTGTTAGTCTTTCGAGGTAAATAAAATGGAGGCTACCATTGTGCTAGTTTCAAGGTCAGTGGGTATTTTGGATGCAGTATTATCATTAGTAATGATAACCATTAGGCAGTCGTGGCCTAATGGTTAGAGTGTCCGACTGGTATCCTGAAGGTTCCGGGTTCAATCCTCAATACCGGCAGGAAATGACTGAGATACTCTTGAGCAAGGCACCTAACCCCCAATCGCTCCCCAGGCACAGCAGCAAAAATGGCTGCCCACCGCTCCGCAGTGCGTGTTTCCACGGTTTGCAGTGTGTGTGTTCACTGCTTACTACTAATGTGTGTGCACTAACTTCTTTCTAAATATTTCAAATATGCATAATAAAGATTGAAACTTGATATTGTCAAAAAACAAGCAAAATATATGGAAATCAAATAATTATAAACAATAAGTACTTCAAATATATTTTCCTGTTAACTTAAAGTATCAATTGCCATTACACTACACTACATGTTAAAACATATGTTTTCATGTTTTATTGATAATTAAAGTTTATTTTTACTGTAGCAAAGATAAGGGACATCATCTGTCAACAAAAATGAAGAATGACCCTTTTAGACGTTTTCTCCAGAACATGTGGAAATGTTCTTATGAGTTATTTCTGTTTCTCTTCTAGCTCTCTGTGGCGGTATGCATTGGTTTTCTGATCGCCTGGAGCCCCTATGCTGTTGTGGCAATGTGGGCTGCATTTGGAGAACCTATTAACGTCCCACCTATAGCCTTTGCTTTGGCAGCTATCTTTGCCAAATCCTCCACAATCTACAACCCTGTGGTGTACCTGGTATTTAAGCCCAACTTTCGTAAATCTCTGAGCAGAGACACAGCTCAGATTCGCAGACGAATATGTTCCAGCCCATGTAAGGGAAGCCCTGTGCCTGGACAAAAGGATCTTCAACGGCAAACATCTCTACGCTGCAACAAGGATGCTAGCAACTCCACTCGCCTCTCCAATGGCCTGGCAGACAGCCACGGGGCTTGTATTCATTGCACTGAGGCGGACCCTCGATGTCAACAGACCACGCCTCAAAGGACTGCCTGTGTGCTGATTGGTACATCCTACAGCGAGGTGACTGTGAGTCAAATGCCGGAGAAGATGCAAGCTGACCTTCTATGAAGGCCTATAGGGTCTCCTCATGCCAGCATGAGGACGAATGGGAGGAAAAGATGGATGGGCAGCAAATATAGATAAGTTTGTCAGACAATCTGTGATCAGGAAACACTTCAGGTACTGATGTCAATTATAAGAACAGCAAAACAAATGACCCTGCACAAAGTCCCGCCTTAAAAAGGTTACTGACCAATCCCAGCGTAGCAGCTGTTGTCGTCTGCTATTTTGTCAGGCTAGCTTAAAAAAAAAAGTTAAATAAAAGATAAGTTAAAAAAAGGTAACCAGCTGCAAAGCATTTTTTAGTTTTCTCAACTTCTGAAGTTAGTTGAGCCAACTAATTTTTGAAAGGTAGACTCAAATTTCTATTTTAAGTTAAATCAACTGTACTGAATAGCAATTAGTAATAGTAATTAATAAGAATATGTTCAAAGGTTAAGTATGCGGTTGAATAAGCTATTAGTTTTTAAACTTTAAAGTTGATATGAAACAAAATACATTTATTTATTTTATATATTCTAAATGCATGTTTTTGTGAATAATTCACCCATGCATACGTTTCATTTTTTAAACTTTTTTTTTTACCTTTAATTTTCATTTAAAATATCATAACTTGATCTTCCAGTAAAACAACAAACTATGCCGGACCAGTGATGGCCACTTTCGAAACACTGCTTCGTGAAACCTCATACCTTTGTGAATCATTTGTTTCGAATGGGGATTTTGAGCTGTAATCAAACTGCCAGAGTCACATGATTTCAGTAAACGTTTAGAAATTTCAATGGTCTGTCACCAGGGAGCAATCTCGGGAACAAATAAATTTTTCTATATGATTTTTTTTTAATCTGATCTCGGATTAGTTGTATACATTTACAAATTTGTATAAAAAAAGGAAGAGTTGTATTTAATAGTCTCTTATTGGACAGATTAACCAAGCCTTCCATAAAACAAACCGCACAAGCCCTACAAATCAATAAATACATTCCATATGATATATAAAAATATCCCCCGGTTTCACAGACAATGCTTAAGCCAAGTCCCTGACTTAAAGGCTTGTTTGACCTGCTTTTGACATGACGTGCCACAATTGTTTGAGGCCGTCTACAGTAGACTCATCAAAGTAAACTGTATAAACTGGTACATTTGTCTTTCTGAACAGGTACATGATGATGCTGTTTGGTATTGAAGCGTACTTTGTAGCACATAGTATTACAATGCCCCGTTAGATTTGACATGTTCATAACCTGTTTAATTTTTTTTAAGATCTAAATGCAGTGAATTTTGGCTTGCAGTCCTGAAATTCTTTACCCATGTAAAGCCTGTCCCAGACAAAAGATTGCCATTGTGAAACAATCGTGCCGATTTCTATGGTCGCGGCTCCTAAGGGGTCCTACGTCATTAAGTTGAGAGAGGTTGAAAGACGGCCTTTGTCACGGTCTTGTGACCAAAGTTAGCCTACGATAGTTTTTTGATAATGTCAGAAATTCAGCCTGATCATCTTACAGTGTGTTTGCTGCTACGACCTACGTCGACTGACTAGCCAATAAAAATGCGACATGAAATCAATGTGACATGGCTAAAGCTTAAAACTGCGTACCTCAAGCTCTTTTCCCTTCCTCTTTCGCCGCTTCCTATTTTTCAGCACACATAAAAACTACAGCAGCCAAAGTGATTAATCTTGCTCTTTTTGTTCCCCACTAGCGCATGCTGATGACATTTTATTCTTCTATAGACCAATTAGAGGTTTGTAAACATTTGGGATGCGCGCGCATCGCGGTTGCAGAAAAACCTGGAAGAGATAATCTTAACATCTGAGAATTACACGGATATGGATACGATAATACAAAATAGTTCGATTTAAAACATTTTTTTTTAAATATTTGAGTTCATATTTAATTTTTCAAAATGTTCTCCGCATATTACAACAGCTTGTCACCCAGCGATAAGCACTGTTATTCAACCAAATTGACGTTAGTGAGTGGGATACGTCTTACAGATCCGTTTGCCATATCACCTTGTCAATGGTTAAACGATGAAACGAAATGGCCAAGCATCTAGTGGCCAGAAATATATATAATTACCTGATCGACGCTCCAAGTGTATATACCCGGGGAGAAGTTAAAAGCGTACAAGTCTCTTGATGCGTACAACTTTGTTCTGTGTGGTCATGTCCAAGACATACAATTTCATGACTACTAAATTCAAAACTTCGTAGTGCTGAAGACGGAGGTTCTGCCTGGCCAAAGACAGAGTAAGAAGACGGAATTGTACAAGGCCATATCGTCACCAGGACAAACAACTGTATTCTCACTGCGAACTGCACCTGTATGGCTGGGTATGTAACCAAAATAAGTTTACTATATTACATTTTCATTAATTACCCAATTCAGTCAGTGTCAGCAATTTAATCAAACTAAATGGAACTGCTTATTGACACCCTGGTCTTTAGCTTCCGACATGCGCAGTGGAACCTGCGTGACGTCGTGTGATGGGGTGATAATTTCCCTATAGAAACTTGCGCCGTAGCCTACGATTCAATAGGTGTCATCATCGTACAGTCTACATGCATGTCGTACCCAAGTTTATTAGAGCCATGTTGCTCAGTGTGATTTAAAATGATCATATAGGATTGCTAAAATCGTGCAATCTATACCGGGCTTAAGGCATCAACCATGGTCCCACGCTGGCTGAACACCCTCTGGCTCCGCCTACTACAGTAGCCACGCCCCAAACTCTCGCTATAGGTTGAGCTGGAAAGAAAATGATGAATCTGAGCAGACCCCTCTCAAAATTTTTATGGTGTTTAGGAGACCATCATTTACACTTTTTAAGGAGATAAACATAGTAGTCAATGAACAACAAAACTGGGTTAAGAGAATGTATTTTTACATCGAAAATCTTACATGCTTCACCTTTAGTGACGTTCTGTACAACCAAAACCCACAACATTAATTTGGTGCCACGTGTGAGAACCACTAACATCATGTACCGTTGACAAAGTGTCCATGTTTTCTAACCGAACTCATTTTTTTGCAAGCACCATTGTACATGTTTAATAGAGTTATAGTGAATATTTTACCAGTGGCTGTTTTTTTTATCATTTTTTTATTTAAGGCTCTTAATAGCTTGAAATTGATTTTAGAAAAAAAATTCCCAGGACTGCTGCCTTTGATGTTACCGCTTAAAGGGTTTAGGAAAGTGCACCAGCCAACATTTCATTGTGGGGCCAATTTAGGCATGATATGGGCTTAAGGTATGGGCCCTATGGGATTGCCCAAGGGTTTCATGTCGGCTTTCTGAATTAGCCCAATAGGGACTATACCTCAAGCCCATATCATGCTTACATTGGCCCTACCATGACATTTTGGTTGGGGTTCTTGTGAAGTCATCAGCCAACCAGCGTTATCATGACGGCATCTTCCTGCTGCTCCAGAGTGTTTAGTCACATGGCTTTTATGGCTCAGGTACCCACAACTGAGTGCCTATAAGCAGTGTTGGTTGATTTGCAATCGCATACTTGTGCAGCTGAGCAACTGTCATCGAGGTGAATGGGAATGCTAACGATGAGCTTTCTCCAGATATTCAACCTATTTGGTCTGAGAGAGTGACTGTAACAAAGGGGCCGGAGCTTAGTGAAGGGTCATTTCAGGAGATTCTGAAGTTCATTAGAGTATTTTCAGAGACGTAGCCTACGGGAACTGGAAAATCAGTTAAATCAATTACTCCATTTTACTATCCACTGAAAACCTTTATAGATCGTAAAATTTTGTGTGAAAATCTCTCCTTGACTCATTGTGGTGAACCATGGCTTTGCCACAATCATCAACATAACAAGAAACCCTGACTGATTTTGTTTAACTTGCACAGCTGTTGCCTGATCAGATCTAGAATCTTTCATCTTTCAATGAAGCAGTGACAAAAAAGAAGAGGATATTCTTGTTTGCTATTACTTTATAACATTTTACAGAACACCAACTTCTCTATGGAGAAAGAAAGAGCGTATGAAAACACAAAGGTCAGCTAAAGGAGTTAAGCCCTGGGGAGGATATGGGTTTCAGCAGACCGTCTATATGCTGTGCTGACATCAACATCCTCATAAAATGGTCTTTGCATTCTACAAAAGTATCTGTGAGCTCAAAATTCACTGTTTTATATATATATATACTCTATGTATATTGTTGTTAAAAACCACTAACAGTTATGCAAAAAACATTATTTAAAACTTGCATGCAGTACTAGTTTTTTTTTTTTTTTTTTAAGTAGCTGCAATTTTTTAAAAAAATCAGATGATCATTACATGAACTAAAAGACATTTCGGGATGTGGGAATATGAGATCACATGACATTCTGTAACAATGCAGCCTTTTTCGCTGTATTCATCAGTAAACCACAGTAAGCTATGATAGACTACATGAGACAACAGACTGATTCTAATCTGCCATTCGCTTTGAAAAAAGAACAAGTCAAATTAATCGTATATGATCAATAGAATGTTCTTATGAATTTCTATTTCATTAGATTTTTCATTTGAAAAACTATATTAGATTACTACTCACTTCCCATAAAACGCTGTGTGCTTAGAGCATTACTCAATATAGTTAACATTATGCAGATTAATATATATATATATATATATATATATATATATATATATATATATACATACATACATACATACATATATATTAATCTGCATAACGTTAACTATATGTATGTATATATGTACATACATACATACATACATACATAACATTATACAGATTAATATATGTGTGTATGTATGTATGTATATATATATACACACACACACACACACACACACACACACACATATATATATATATATATATATATATATATATATATATAGAGAGAGAGAGAGAGAGAGAGAGAGAGAGAGAGAGAGAGAAATTAGATAACAACAAACATAGGCTAAATATATATCTTTAGAATTTTTTTACATACTGACATACTGGAGAGGTTCATTTCCACAAATAAAAAAAAAATAAAAAATTGGTTGGGTTTTTTCAAGTAATTTCTCTCTTTTTGAGAATGTCCTATTATGAATAAGCTACATTAAACAAGTTTACTTCTGTATGTAATGCAAAATATTTGATTAATTTGTCAACATTTTCAGATTTTCTTCATGAGATGGAGCTGACAGCGTTTAAAAAGCATTTCAAATTTTATTCCTAAAGTTGAATGCTTGATTTGTTATTTATATTTGAGATTTGTAAATATTTGGCATTATATATCTGATGGTGTTGTGAAAAACACATTTATTGAGAAAATGGAAGCATGAGGTTGCACTAAAACCTAAAATAAGTCCTGTACTTTGCGTATCTACTATTGTACAGTAATCATGTATTCCTTCTTATTTATAGAAAGACACTGTGTGACAATAAGACAATCATATGATAAAATGACATAAAATGATAAACAGATTTCTCACAATAAGCTATCTAGATCTCATTTCACACCAAAATGATATATGTCTGTGTTTAAATGCCAAAAAAAGGAAACTATCTTTGACCTGAAGAAAATGAAGCTAAATTTTGGAGCTTTGTTTCATAACAGATTCTTCCTACTTTCTTCCCCTACCTTGTCATTACTTTAGAGTTTGCAATTGTTTTTGCAATGGTGATTGCATGACCTTAGGTGATAAGACACTAAAACGCTTGTCACATTCATTTTTTTTTAAAAACAAAATATTATTTATTCATTATTTCACTTGATTTTTGGGTGAAACGTGACCTGGAAATGTGACCGGTTTCATGAGATTTCAGCCATGTGATTCCCTCCAGCTTAGAGGATATTTGGGAAAATGAGAGTGACCTTGCCGTGTATCTGAAATGACTCCTTGTTTATTTCAGTATGGACTAAACCTTAGTTTCGGCTACGGCCCGCGGGATCTGTGAAAATCCTCCTTCAGCATTTGCACTGAATATTTGCCCCTTGATTTTAAAACCTGTATATTTTCAGGCTGTGAGCTTTCATTTCTGACTAATGTCACATGTGTGGAGTCATCTTTACTCAGAGGGCAGATTTAAAAAAGACTAAGCCTGTCCCTGAACCTAGCCTTAACCCATCACTCATTCCATCTTGATGGCTAATCTGCTCCCAAAACCATTTATCTCTCACAGTATTGATCAACAGTTTGTGGGACAAGCGTAGTGTATTTCTCACCTTTAAATGTCAATGATATATGTTTAAACGAAAACCTTTCATGGTCAGGTTTAGCTTTTCTTTGTTTCCTGTTAGGTCTTTCTGTTCGAGTTAGTTCTGTCATCATTTACTCACCCTTAAAGATATTATTCAATGAAAATCTTCTCATGTGCCGCTGCAAGACATTGTGCCAATTTGATGTTGATCAAGAAAAACAGAAAAACAGTCATACTTTTTGGAACGACATGGAGTAAATATTTGACAATAGTTGACAATATTCATTTGATATATTGTGTATTCTGTAAATATGATTGCAATAAAGATCATAATACTGGCTATTATCATGATTAAGCTTTGGAATGCACCGTGCAAAGAAATGTTTACACATTATGCAATAGTCAATTTGTAAATAAAAGTTTATTATATCTAAATATAGCTGCATCTTGCAGTTCCTGAAACATATAGAAACGCTTAGTCAGCAATATGCTAGTAAATATGTTAGTTTCAGTCATTTTGTTGTGTTTTGTCTTTTTTATTTGTTAAAAAATATAGTTTTTTATGAAATTTTATTTCAGATTTAGTTTTAGTTATTTTAGTACATCATGTTAAATTGAATGAAAATAAGATATGTTTCCTTGGCAATAAAATAATTTTAAGTGTTTTTAATATTTTTAATTCTTTTAGTTAACGTTTGTTATATAGGCTAGCAAAAATGTTTTTTGTTTTTTTGTTTTTTTGTTAACTATAATCCTGGTACACAATAAAAAAAATATAGCAATGTCCTTCATGTATCAAATCAAATAAAAATGTTAATGACAAATTTCAAACTGACCCACTAAAACCTTTATACAAAAATAGTGCACATGCACTTGAACGTGATCGTATTTATCTAAGAATTATGAACTATTCTCTTTCCGGGGTTCATTCAAGTAGTTTCCGCTTGAGTTTTGAGAACGCACCTACTTGGACTCCAGCGTCTGCTCGTGAAAACAAACCAGTTCAACAGCCGTTAGCCAAAATATGGAATTGAATGGACTTTCTGTAAAGCTCTTATAAAGAGGTCTTTCTCCACATGCAATACATTCAATAATCAACAGGCTATTTATTTATGAATCCATATCTTAATGCTTCTTGTATTAGGTAATAAGTCTAATCCAAAAGTTCATAATAACAAAGTACCCTTTGAAGTGTAAGATATGAAGCAGATGAGATAGATGAGAAACAGAACATGACTAGTGAAAATATGAATCCTCAAACAAAGGCTCTTCTAAAAGCAAAGCAGTGAGAAACTCATAACTTACCTGGTAGTTAAAGCTGTTCGGAAAGCCTTTCTTACAGTATAATTGCAGGTTTAACATTACTTACAAGTTGTTGTTTTTTCAGTGAAGGGCACTAAAGCAAAGGTCTCACACTTTAAAACACACACACTTTCACTTTTTTAACATGGACATGCATCACAGGTGGATTGTCATTTTAGTTTGCCACTATTTTGAAATAAAAACAAAAATCTTTTTATGCGTTTTGGCCGTTCATTTACACGACAATGGTGTTTTGAGGGCTTTTGAAAACGGGTTTAAAACTAAGTGCAAGTTTTTGAAAGTGATACCGTTAACGTCTCTGTGTAAATTACAAAAACGTCAGTTTGTGAAAACGGTGACGTCATTCGCTTGCGTATTTCATGTTCAATCTATTGGCCCGTAGTGTTTATTTACAAAGTGACATCTTCAGCTACTGGTCTGGCAGCATTATACGCCGTTTTTAATCGTTTTCTTGGATCCGTGCATGTGAACGCGGATCTTTTTGACAACATTTTCATTTGTACGTGAAAAACGAAAACTTTTCCATTTTTTGTACATCATTGCCATGTAAATATACCTTAAAAGTAATTAAAATTACAATCACAGTGTTATTTCCACAATAACACTATTTCCAGAAAGTGGCCAGCCGTCCTATCGCCCGCTCGTGTAGCTGCTATCCTCACAGCCAAGAAAGAGTTCAAGCTAGGCCAGTCACGCACTGGGAAACAGTTTGAGAGGCTGTTAGGGCTCATGGCTTTGGCCTGCTGAACATGCTATAGTCCTAGAGGGCATATCTGTGGCTCCCTTTGAGTCCCTTGAATAGGTTTCAGAAAAGTTTCTGACCTTCAAGACCATTTTCCTTCTGGCTATTTCGTCCCTTAAGAGAGTCAGAGACCTTCGGGCCCTTTCGGTTTCTCCCACCTGCCTTGAGTTTGTACCAGGGATTGTCAAGGCATTTCTAGGCCCATTGTGTTGCAAGCTTTCTGTCCTCCTCCTTTTACTTCTCCTGACCTGGAAATGCTGAATCTCCCCTGTCCAGTGTGAGCACTGGACACTTATGTCCACAGAGCTGCCCCGTGGAGAAAATCAGATCAGCTGTTTGTCTGTTTTGGATCCAGCTTCCCGCTTCTAAGCAGACGATCAGCAAGTGGATCGTCGAGGCTTATTTCTCTTGATTATGAGTTCTGTGGCCAGCCGTCACCTTTGGTGGTCAGGGCTCATTCCAGGAGTATGGCGGCCTCTAAAGCCTTAATCTCAGGGGTTTCCCTACAGGAGGTGTGTGATGCGGCTTCCCAGCTCACATTTGTGAGGATTTTTAACCTGGACATGGACGCTGCCCAGGGTCTCAGGTGCTTATGAGTTATGACTTATAGTTGCCACAGTTTTTTCATACAGGCAATTGTAAGTACAGCGTTTGGGTATTGTCGTTCCAAAAGCGTCATCGACGCAGTGCGAGTTCCCTCGAAAGGGAACGTCTCAGGTTACGACTGTAACCCTGGTTCCCTGAGAAGGGAATGAGACGCTGCGTTGCCCTGCCATACTTCCTGCATCCCTGTGATCGACTTGCTTCGGCTAAATCGAAGCTAACGCCAGTCAGACGATTTATACTTTCCTGGTCGTGACGTCACCCGCTCGTGACGCTCACTCTCGCCATTGGACTAGTTGACATACGTGCTTCAGACGCAATCACGCAGGGGTGTTCCCAAAGCATCATCAGTGCAGCGTCTCATTCCCTTCCCAGGAAACTAGGGTTACAGTCGTAACCTGAGACGTTCTTTTGAGCTTTCTCTACCAAAGAATCCTGGGGAAAAAATGGTTTCCACAAAAATATGAAGCAGCACAACTGACACTGAAGATTGGAGTAATGATGCTGAAAACCCAGCTTCGATCACAGGAATAAATAACATTTTAAAATATATTTCAATAGAAAACAGGTATTTTAAATGATAATTTTAATATAATATTTTTTATCATCTATACAAAGAAGCTGGGTGTGGCGAGGGGGGCGTGGTTTTGCGAAGTCTGTAGCTGGAGATGAGTCAGCGAGCTGCGCGGTGAGTAAGTGGGTCAAGTGCAGATGACGAACACCTGTGTCTGATTGCAGTAATTGGCCTGGAGACTGCATTTAAGCTGCCGGCTTTCGAGAGAGGAGAGAGAGAGACCTGGGACTCACACGCGAGACTGAAACGCTCTGCCAAGAGACTGGAGACCGACTTGTTTGTTTATTTTGTTTGCTGTGTGGAACGATACAGCGGCCGCGCCCGAGCGCACCCTTTTTCATCTGTTTTGTTTATTTGTATAAATAAAGTGCGAGTCCCAATTTCGCCGACCCCGTCTTCTTCTTCTTCAACCCACACTGAGCTCACGCTACACTACACTGGTGCCGAAACCCGGGAAGAAGAAGACTGCCGCCGTCATGCAGACCCCGCTGGGAACGCCATTTGCGGATCTCATCCAGACGCTCGCGGGGCTTCACAGGGAACAACATCACGCCCTGCTGGCCGTAAAGGAGGAGCAAGACCAGCGTTTTCAGATGCTTCTCCAAGGCCAGCAAGAAGACCGCGAGCTGTTCCGGAGCTGGCTCGACCGGGAGGTTTGGGCCGTCCCCGCTCCAGCTACGGCCTCGGCCCCGCCCCTGCCTCTCAACAAGATGGGTCCCCAGGATGATCCGGAGGCATTCCTGGACCTGTTCGAGAGGTCCGCCGAGGCCCGGGGATGGCCCCGAACGGACTGGCCCATGCGGCTCATCCCTCTGCTGTCGGGAGAGTCGCAGATAGCCGCCCACCAACTGGCAGTCGAGAATCTCCTGGTCTATGAAGATCTGAGGCGCGCCATTCTACAGCGGGTCGGCCGGACCCCCGAACAACATCGATAGCGGTTCAGGTCCTTGAGCCTGGAAGAGTCTGGCCGACCCTTCGTGATGGCGCAACAGCTCCGGGACTCCTGCCGCAGATGGCTGATGGCTGACGGAGGCGACGTCGAGGACATCATCAGCGAGGTGGTACTGGAGCAATTTGTCATGAAGCTTCCCAAGAAGACCGCTCAGTGGGTCTAGTGCCACCCCCCGACGTCGCTGGACCAGGCCATCCGCCTGGCGGAAGATCACATAGTGGCGTGCTCAGGGGTCAGCGAACCCCTTCCATCGGCCTCTCTCTCTCCCTCTCTCTCTACCCCTTCTCTCCCCAAACCTGTGCCCCTTCCCAGGTCTCGCGGGGGGCTGGTGCCCCGGCCGGCGCCAAGGTGGAGGACAGGGGCCCCAGCAGAGCCTGTCACTGCGTTCCGGGCCCCATCCAGGGGTCCCGCCACGACCGACCACCCCGTCCCGAGTGCGTCAGCCCTGCACTCTCCACGCCAATCCCTTGACCCGCTTCCTGCCACTGGAGCGGCGGGGAGGTCTGGGCCGGCCTGTTGGCGCTGCGGGGACCCGGGACACTTTATCGACCGGTGTCCAGTGATGAAGGTGGGGACGCTGATCCGGGTTCCCGAAGCGCCACAGGCTGCCCCCGATCAAACTGGGCTATACCAGATACCAGTGAGTATCAAGGGGGGTACTTATCAGGCTTTGGTGGATTCAGGCTGTAACCAAACCTCCATTCATCAAAGTCTGATGCAACCGGGGGCATTGGATAACAGCCGCATGGTTAAGGTGCGGTGTGTGCACGGGGTGGTGGTAAGCTATCCGATAATGCCTGTGGTAATTCAATTTAGGGGGCAAGAGCATAGTGTGGAGGTAGCAGTTAACCCGCACCTCCGGCATCCGCTTATTCTGGGGACGAATTGGCCTGCCTTTAGTGAGTTATTGGGGTCATTATCGACGGGTGCCTCTTGGAGTAAGAAAAGCAAGGGAAAGACAGCGATTGTTCAGGTGGGAGATGCTGAGCCGGGACCTCTGGTACCTGCTGCAGGGGAACGGAGGGCTCTGGCGAGAACTATCCTCTCAGAGCGCGATGATTTTCCCCTGGAGCAGTCCCAGGATGAGACTCTAAAACACGCGTTTAATCAGGTCCGCTCTATCGACGGCCAGCTTCTCCACCCAGGCCAACCGCTCTCTTATCCCTATTTTGCTATTTTAAAAGATAATTTGTATCGGGTGACCCAAGACACCCAGACAAAAGAAGATACAACACAGTTGTTGGTTCCTCACTGCAATCCAATGGCAGGGCATTTAGGTCAGGCGGCGACACTAAACCGTCTCATGGCCCGGTTCTTCTGGCCGGGCATTCACGAGAATGTGCGCAGGTGGTGCGCGTCTTGTCGTGAATGTCAGTTGGTGAATCCACCGGCCAATCCAAAAGCACCATTGTGCCCCCTTCCGCTAATGCAGGTCCCCTTCGAACGAATTGGTATGGACCTCATCGGGTCATTAGAGCGGTCAGCACGGGGTCACCGCTTTGCGTTGGTCCTGGTGGACTACGTAACGCGGTACCCTGAAGCAGTCCCGCTTCGTAACATTTCTGCCAAAAGTGTTGCGAGCGCGCTCTTCTCATTAATCTCCCGGGTGGGAATCCCCAAAGAGATTCTCACTGATCAGGGCACGGCGTTTATGTCACGAACTATTCGCGAACTCTACGAATTGTTGGGCATTAAATCGATTCGCACTAGCGTCTACCACCCACAGACGGACGGTTTAGTGGAACGATTTAATCGCACTTTGAAGTCCATGATTCGTAATTTCGTTCACGAAGACGCCAAAAATTGGGTTAAATGGCTAGAACCCCTCTTGTTCGCTGTACGCGAGGTCCCCCAAGCCTCCACGGGGTTTTCCCCCCTCGAGCTCCTCTATGGACGTCAACCCCGTGGGGTGCTCGACGTTCTTAGAGAGACTTGGGAGGACGGACCGTCCGCTGGTAAGAACGAAATTCAGTATGTCTTGGACCTGAGAACAAAACTCCACACTTTGGGGCGGCTATCAATGGAGAATTTGTTACAGGCCCAGGACAGACAGAGTCAGCTATACAACAGGGGGGCTAGACTCCGCCAATTTGCACCGGGAGATAAAGTACTTGTATTACTCCCTACTTCCAGCTCTAAATTACTCGCAAAGTGGCAAGGGCCCTTCGAGGTCACACGGCGAGTTAACGATCTCAACTATGAGGTAGCCCGTACAGATCGGGGAGGAGCACATCAGATTTATCACCTCAACCTCCTCAAAAAGTGGGTTGAGGCAGAGTCAGTGATGCTGGTGACGGTGGTGAGCGGAGAGGAGGATCTCAGGCCAGAGGCGAGTTCAAAGTCGCAATCTCTTGCGCTGGCTCTTGATGGAGATCACCTCTCACCCTCCCAGCTCACTGACGTTAAAAATGTACAAACTGAGTTTGCAGATGTGTTTTCTCCCCTGCCTGGTCGGACGAACCTCATTCAGCACCACGTTGAGACGGATCCGGGGGTGGTGGTACGCTGCCGCCCGTATCGTTTGCCTGAACATAAAAAAAAGATGGTTCAGAATGAATTAGAGGCTATGCTAGATATGTGAGTAATAGAAGAGTCCAGCAGTGACTGGGCGAGCCCGATAGTTTTAGTTCCTAAAACTGACGGCTCGGTCCGCTTCTGTGTGGACTATAGAAAGGTGAACGCGGTGTCTAAGTTTGATGCTTATCCAATGCCGAGGGTTGACGAATGGCTTGATCGGCTGGGTACTGCTCGTTTTTATTCGACATTGGACTTAACGAAGGGTTATTGGCAGATCCCCTTGTCTCCAATGTCCAAAGAAAAGACAGCTTTCACAACGCCGTTTGGATTACAGCAATTTGTCACCCTTCCTTTCGGCTTGTTCGGGGCTCCAGCGACTTTTCAGCGTCTGATGGACAAAATTCTCCGGCCGCATGCTGCAAATGCCGCTGCCTACTTGGATGATATTATCATCTATAGTACCGATTGGCAGCGTCACATGCAGCATTTGCGGGCTGTCCTGAAGACGCTGAGAAGGGCGGGGCTCGCGGCCAACCCAAAGAAGTGTGCAATTGGGCGTGTGGAAGTAAGGTATCTGGGTTTCCACTTGGGACACGGACAGGTGCGTCCCCAAATTGATAAGACGGCAGCCGTTGCGACCTCTCCGAAACCTAAGACCAAAAAGGAGGTTAGACAGTTCCTGGGGCTAGCGGGATATTACAGAAGGTTTGTGCCTAATTATTCGGACCTCGCTAGCCCGCTGACTGATTTAACTAAAAAGGAAGCACCAGATACGGTCCAGTGGACGGAGCAGTGTCAGCAGGCCTTTACCAAGATAAAGGCTGCTCTGTGTGGCGGGCCGCTTTTACATGCTCCTGACTTCTCTCTCCCTTTTATCCTACAGACGGACGCATCGGACAGGGGGCTGGGCGCCGTCCTGTCCCAGGAGGTGGAGGGTGAAGAGCGGCCGGTGCTGTACATCAGTCGGAAGCTCTCTAAGAGAGAGACGATGTACAGCACCATTGAAAAGGAGTGTTTGGCCATCAGGTGGGCTGCTCTCACCCTCCGCTACTACCTCCTGGGGCGGGAGTTCACCCTCTGTTCGGACCACGCTCCCCTACAGTGGCTCCACCGCATGAAGGATACCAACGCGCGGATCACCCGTTGGTATCTAGCTTTACAGCCTTTTAAATTCCAGGTGATCCACAGGCCGGGTGCACAGATGGCTGTGGCTGACTCCCTCTCCAGGAGGGGGGGGGGGGGGGGGCTGCAGGCCGGACGGCTCCCCGGCCTGAGTCGGGCGGTGGTGGTATGTGGTGAGGGGGGCGTGGTTTTGCGAAGTCTGTAGGGGGAGATGAGTCAGCGAGCTGCGCGGTGAGTAAGTGGGTCAAGTGCAGATGACGAACACCTGTGTCTGATTGCAGTAATTGGCGTGGAGACTGCATTTAAGCTGCCGGCTTTCGAGAGAGGAGAGAGAGAGACCTGGGACTCGCACGCGAGACTGAAGCGCTCTGCCAAGAGACTGGAGACCGACTTGTTTGTTTATTTTGTTTGCTGTGTGGAACGATACAGCGGCCGCGCCCGAGCGCACCCTTTTATATCTGTTTTGTTTATTTGTATAAATAAAGTGCGAGTCCCAATTTCGCCGACCCCGTCTTCTTCTTCCTCCACCCACACCGAGCTAACGCTACACTACACTGGGGTTTAACTGAAAACTAGAACTCTGGAGAACTCTGATCTCAGGAGAAGTGCAATATATATATATATATACACACACACACACACACAAATGCAGGTCAGGGTAAGTTGTCACGTGTTTAAAGTCTTATAAATTCAAATATTTGTTGGACAAAAATGTTTTGGTATTTCTGTGTCTTACCTTTAAAAACAATTATATTTTTAAGGTACTGTATACAACTTGCCGTGTGTGTTTTCAATGAACGGCCGTTTAAGCAGAACGTTTTACTGTTTGAACTGAAACACGAGAACATTTAGTGCTGAGAGGTTAATGCATTACACAGATCTGCTAACATAGTGCAAAATAATTGAGCGGGAAACAGACACAGACACAAAACAGAGCAAGAGAACAACAGAGAGACAGAAAGCAAGCGTTTGAGGGGTTGTGTGAGTAGGATGCCTTTTGCAGCCTTCAGTGATGCAGATGTCTTAAGGGCCGCACACAATACACACACAATGACTTTATGTGGCTTGACAGGCTAGCTAAATAAGCGGGCAGCACTTTGTGTGTAGTCATCTAAATTAGGTTACATAACCAAACAGATGTAGCAATTTTACATGCTTTGCTGCTCCAAGAAAGGAAGAAAGAAAGAAAGAAAGAAAGAAAGAAAGAAAGAAAGAAAGAAAGAAAGAAAGAAAGAAAATAAACATTTGTTACTTGAAATAAAAGAAACTTTGACTGAAATTGAAAAAAAAATTATTTAACATTATAAAAAAGTAAACTTATTTTCTTTCAGCTAGTTACCAAAGCAACATTTCTCATTTTCATTTAGTTTGACCTTATGTACTAAACTAACTAACACTAAAACTAATAAAAATGGCAAAAACGTACAACAAAATTACTAAACCTAACTAAAATGAAAATTAAAAGAGAATATACAACAATAAATATGATATCAAAGTATTAGAATAGTTCTACTAAAATAGCACTGGCACAGATCAAAAGACACTCAAGAAAAAGAAGTGTGCTTAATTGTTTTGAATGTGCACTTCTAGTGTACTTTAAATCATAAAAGTATAATAAAAAAAACTGTACTTGCATATATACTTGCAGAAAATATAATATTAATGAAATAAAAGGCCACTTAAATGTACTACAAAGTAGCCTACACTTAAAAAGCGCACTTTCTCATAATAACATCACATTATTTCATTAAATATTTTCTCATTAAAAGTTGTAAACGTTTAATACATTTTAAATCATTATGTTTTAAGAATTAGTCATTCTTTAAAAAAGTAGACTTATTAAGAACATTCTAAAGCACTAAATTGCAACTTTGTCATTACAAATATACAATTATATATATATATATATATATAGTTTCAATATAAATGACAATGAAGAATATTAGTCAGTATGTTCGACAGTACACAAGACAATAGATTAAGTATTTTAGGTCAAAAAAGCACACTTAGAACTTGCTTCTGTCATTATTTACTAACCCTTGTCGTTCCAAACCCGTAAGACTTTCTTTGAGTTGAGTTTGGATCCAAAGATTGAGATTGAGATTGAGATTGAGATTTCAATGTTTAAAGTGTGTTGTATCTGCATTGAAATTGTGATGAAAGCCAACAGCACACATGGGTGGAGACAGTATCATTGAACTAACAGTGATTTATTGATGAGCACAAGATCATTCAGGCAATAATCCCAGCAGAACACTAGTGGGTTCTTCAGTGGGGCGTTTTCAAACCACGGTGGGCATTTTTCAGTCACATTACCCGATTTGCTCTAATCCACTGGGGGCTTGGTTTACGAGTGGGCCTTCAAGATTTTAGCAAGTATGTTGAAAAATGGTTGAAAAACATCCAATATAGTTTGAAAATGGCCACTGATTGTTAAACGCCCATTTTGGTTTTGCACACTTCTCAGGCCTAGTTTAGTACACAGGTATTTTAATAAACGGAGCTTTTCCTCGTTCATTTTAAAAAAGAATTTGTGTCCACATGAAAAAGCCAACAGGTAGCGATACAACCCTAACCATAAAGCCATGTTGGCCAATCAGAAGTCTGGAAAAAAGGTTATTACCGGTTTCGACGTCACAAACCAAAATCTCCAGTTTCACCGTCTGCATGACAACACTGCATCCGGAGTCTCTAAAAATCTTCACCCTGGCCGGAGGTTTCATAAAAGTATGGTTTTAGTGACCGGATACTGCATTTGCGTGTGGACGAACGGCCAAACTCCATAGAAAAATGTGAGGTTTTGAAAATACCTGAGTTCGTGTGGACAGGGCCTCAGTAGTCTTGATGCTTTCTTATTAGAAAGAAGGATCCTATTCAGAAGTCGTGTGCGTTGAACCACCTAACTTTCATGACTTAGCACATTTTCAAACAATTATGCATCTACCTTATTATTTCTTATTTGTGTTTGACTTACTGTTACTGACTGCAATGAAATACATTAATTTAAAAAAAGTTATTCAAGTGTTTGAATAAAGTTTCCATTTTTCTACATTCTTAAAAAATGCATCTTGCTTTAGTAATGTTTATTAGGAATTACCTTATTAAAGTTCTAACATTTAACAGATTTCTTGAAGTGCAAGAGACATGAACATGAGCAAGAATGTCATGCTTATACATATAGCCCACGTATGCATGTATAATATATTGCATGTTGCATGCATTATTGCAAATATTTCTCAATGCTTGCAGAGCATTTTGCCTTCTTTCCTTTAGTGAAGGCAGATGAAAATGGATATTTAAAAAATGAGAAGCACCCTCCTGATATTGGTGACATTGATGCATTGAGTTAGTCAACAGCATAATCACCTGACCTGGGACCTGATGCCTTCTCTTCCGCTCCCTGATTACTATTCGTCAGACGGGATCGGGACTATACTATCGTATACTATAATGTATTTTGAACGTATACTTTCAATGCATTGTTACAGTGATCATTTTCAGCACAGAGTTAAAATATACCTAAAATATATTTTTGATAAAGTACAAATAAATACACTTTTAAAAAAATAAACAGAATTTTCACTTCAAGTATATTTTTCTAAAATACATTTTTAGAAAATATACTAAAGTATAATTATTTTAAAGTGCGTTAAAAGTTGTATTGTGAAAATGGGTAAAAACATGATGCTATACTTTTAATATATTTAAAGATAGTACAATTTTTGTTAGTATATTTGCAATGTACTATTGAAAAAGGGAATATATTTTAAATACAATGAAGTATACTTTTTTTCTCTAGGGTTTATAAGTGAATAAAAGCCTGAATTCAATCTGTTCATCATATATAGTTGTTTGGACTAAACCGCATTTTTTCCACAAGTGGAGCCCCCTCTTAAATTCTCAATATTCTATAGTCCCTAGATATAAAGTTGAATTTGTTGAAATAATGCTAAGCAGCCGGAGTGTATTTGCAATATGATTTTAAAGCTCATGATTTAAACAGCATGGGCTAGTTGTTGTAGTTGTTGTTGAAGCCCCGAGGGCCGCTGTACGAGTGAGTTTGGGGCGTCTGCAGAGATTTGTCACACCAGCTGTTGTGGAACTTTCCCAGTGACTCCCAGCGACACTTTTGCGCAATTTGCAAATCCATGTTGGCGTGTGTATCTCTCAGCTCGGCTGTCTTCGCTTCAGCACACACGCTTAGGCTCTTGAGCATGTATGTGTTTGTGAGCTTTGTGGGAATGCATGTCCTTAATTTGTGTGAGAATGCAAGATTTTCTTTTTGCACAAGGGGCGGGGAGAGAAAAGAGAAGATCATTTGTCCTCATCATCATCATCTCGTTACGTCATAAATTTAAAAGGACAGTTGTTTCGCATGATGAAGCGTGCCTCATGAGAATGCAGGGGCTCATTTTGCCAACTGCTAACAAATTACTGACAAGCTGTAACCTTGGTTTAACAGACACTGTAAAACCCCATTGTTCATCATATTGTCAAATAATTGCAATTTTAATCATATTTTCTGTATAATCACAAACAAGTAATGTGTGTTAATCTAATAACCTTAACAAAAAAACGTAGCTTGAAGTTGCACGCATTATTAATGTTACTCTTTTACTATGGTTTAGTATTAGTACTCTGGGTTATGGTTAGTAAAGTCTCATATATATTCAAACTACCTGAGCAATAGTAAAACAAATGGTTGCCTTAGCAAGCATCACTAATTACCCACAGTGCACTTAGGCTACTTACAGCACATTATTTCATGTTTCAAGCTTTATTTGTCCTCCATCCTAAAAGTTACTTCTGACATCCAATTATCCCTTTTCTGCGATAACCGTCGGCTTGCAGAATGCCTCCACACTTCTTAAGGTGATTAAACTCGGATCTACGTTCCACATTCCACTCAAAGCGCATTAAGAATCATGCGAAGCCAATATACGTTGCATTAGATGAACTATGACATGAGCTGAACAACTTGACGGCAAAAGTATTCCCTGTTTAACGTCTGGTGAATTAAAGAGTGATGAAGCTGCCAGAACATGAAATAGGGATTTAAGATTGAATTTGCTGAATTATAGTGACATGAGTGTTTCATTGGCTATAGGTCAGACTGCTGTCATCTTCCCACATATCTAAAACTGAGGTGAATGAGTCAGACAGGCTTCATATTCCTCTCACGTTCACTTACGAGGCATTGATTTATGGCCAGTGTCTTGGTGTGTGTGTGTGATAGAGAGAGAGAGAGGGAGAGAGAGAGAGAGAGAGAGTATGATTGTGTGTGTGCATGTGTGTGTGTGCGCTGCTTGTCAGAACTTTGAGTGACAGTCTCTATTAGCTGACTGTAGAGAGATATAGGACTCAGGAGATTTTCCGTCTGTAGTGAAGTCAGTCAGCTGTGACCATCAGCACCCTGAAGCCACATCTGAAGACATCACCCAAAGGTCTGCTTATCTCTCCTTCTGGTCTCTCGTTCACATATTCTCTTTCTCTGCCTCTATAATTCCCTCATTCATTGTCAAATTCATCCTTATTTTTCATTTTCTCATGTATTTCAGTCTGTTGTACTCTCTTAATGTAATGTTTATAATGTTATATAAATAATATATAATATATATTAAAAAAAAAATATATATATATATATATATATATATATATATATATATATATATATATACAATAATAGTATTTATAGTGTACTTAAAGTATATGACAAAAAAATTACATTTTTTTTCCTTATTCATAAATAATTTGTATGCTTCGGGCTAAGATTGTAATGTCCTCTGTAACAGTGATATTATAAAAGTGTTCATAAAATATTGTTTATATGTTGTATTTTATATGCACACTACATCTTACATTGTTACGGTCCCTGGTCTAGATCAGGGTATAACATAAATGACAAATAATAATCTTAAATAATTAAGAAGGTATACAGAAAGGATCAACAGGACACTGATGTTTTCACATAAAGGGCAAACTGTATCAAAAGTGGCTAACAGAACTCTGTTAAACACCAAGAGGAGATCAGAGAATCTGATATCTAATAGTCAGTCAAGAGCAATTGAAGAGGCAGAGAGCTCCCTCCAGAGGAATTCAGGGGAATTTGTAGTCTGGATCTCTTCTCTGGTCCAACCACCAACAGGACCAATCCTAAAGGAGGAAAAGGAGACAGCAGGAGCAACAACAAACACCCAAGTCTAATGCATTACGTCACGGATGTAAGAAAATGAATGCTGATACTTGAACCTTCGCCTCCCTGAACTTATTGCACCGTCTCAACGTCAGTATCAAAAAGTCTGGAAGGGAAGAACGGGGCATCAAGATGGAAAGATCTTTCCCCCCTCCTTGAGCCCCGAAAGTGCAAGGGAGCTCCAATACTGCATCTGGAGACAACCCCTTCCTTGTGGTAAGGGTCCTTTAGTAAATCAGCCTGGTACGCTTGCAATACCGCTATGGTGTGTAAAACGTCACCAGCCTGGCCCACTGCCGCGAATGCCTTGCCCACAAGTCGAGGAGCTTCCTGATCAGGCATTGAAGCTACGATTGAAGCTTGAGAAAAGGACAAGCCCATCTCTAGCTCTTCCGCTAGCTCCACCTGCAAGGCCCACAATCGGTCACTGTTGGCAGCAGCGGGATTTTTATAGCGCTTTTAACAATGTAGATTGTTTCAAAGCAGCTTTACAGAGATAAACATATAATTTAAAGGGCACCTATTATGCCCCTTTTTACAAGATGTAATATTGGTCTCGGGTGTCCCCAGAATGTATTTGTGAAGTTTCAGCACAAAATACCCCACAGTTAATTTATTACAACCATTTGAAAATATCATTTTTTGGGGCCTGTTTTAAAAAGAGCTGTTTTGGTGTGTACCACCTTAAATGTAAATGAGCTGCATATCCCCGTCCTGCCTTTGGATGAGGGCGTAACTTGCATACCTATGGCAATAAACAGTCGGTAGAAGCAGAATGGCCCCGCTATTTTGTATGGCATTCACCCGTACATGTTTGAACCGGAATCAGACCCAGATGATGAAGAGACTCCGGCAGAAGAAACACAAATGAGAATGGACCAGGACGTCTCGGAATTTGATACATTTATGTACTTATTGAGTTGTAATCGCATCCCCTTTGCAATTATGGATGTGCAACAGACACACAGACACACACAAACTGCGATAACGTTGGCGCAATTTTTTGAAACTACAAACACAAATACTGTAATAACGTTTGCTACGTACAAACGAAATTACATTTATGCTAGGGACCTGTTGCGTCATGTTTGCATTACTTGTCGTACAGGTGCTTATGTGGCAAATGTGAGAAGATGGCTACAGAACAAGAAAATATCTGCTGCAGGGAGATAGAACAGGTATTCATTTATTTACATTTGTAATTGTTGCAAAAAATAATATGTGACATAAAACTGTCAGAACACCGGCTGTCATTGAAACAATGGAGGATGGTGTAGCCTACAGATCACAGAGGGCCGGGTCAATGCCAAAACCACTGTGTCAATCAAACCACGTCGGTGGGGCTTGCGCAATTCTACGTCACATTGCACCGAATCTTAAAACACCATTGTAAAACACTATGTAAAAGTGAATTTTGCATAATAGGTGCCCTTTAAGGTAAATGAGGTTGTTTTGGCTTTATAGCGTTCTCACTGTGAAAGATCATAGTGAGCACAACCAGCCCCCTAGAGAGCTGACCGAGCCTGCTCCACTCCTAAACAGATACTCACAGGTGTGTCATCTGGGGAATCAAACCTGTTAAATGGTGTGACACATCTCCTGAACCTAGCTGACATTTTTTCTTTTTCCTCAAACACACACATGCTGGTTTCACACGTACAGCAAACATACCAACCCGATCTCACGGCAGTTCGTACATTTTTTATGAGTTGCCCAATTCGAATGACCTCTCCCTGACCTCTCCCCTATTGGAGTTTAGACAAATCGTACTAATTGGTCGTGAGATGGCGTATAAGGCTTCCTGAAGTCAAAGAAGCTGATGCCGTTTTCTTAAAGCCCCCTTTTATAGCCTTTCAGCATGAGTGTGATGTCACCTGACTGTAGTAGCCAATCAAAATTGGTATGTATCACATGTGCTTCAGACGCGTGCCAGGAAGCTTTCCCATAGCGTCAACATCATGACGCAGCATCAAAGCTCCACTTTAAAAGGGCACTGTCTGTTGGAGGAGCATCAAAATAAAGTGTTAAAAGTATTAGTAGACTCACTGTCTGCTTAATATCTATGACTGCTAGTTGACGTGTAGTTTACTAAGTTACTAATAATTAGTAGAATGTATGACGTGTACTACTTAAATAAAGTTTTACCAAGGATTCATGTTATTTGGCCAACTTGTAACATTACATTCTTAGAAGAAAATATTCTATGTAGAACCTTTTTAAAAACAACTTATCTGATCAGGGTAACCACAGACCCTTCTTGCCCTTGTTGGGGGATGGGACCACAAGTCCCAGAGCGAGTTTTAAATATTATTTGTTAATCATAACAAATAATTGTCTGATTGGTCCCAGTCGTTACATACAAAAGTAATCGAAAATGTTTTTAAACTGCATAAACTGTTTTTAAAATGTTTTTAGACTGCGGCTGAGGCACCGTTTACAGGTTTATTTTGAAAAACTGAGACATTTCCCTTCGTTTGTGCCCTTCGTTTACACGCAAACGGAGAATTCGCCTCTGAAAATGATTCTCTCTTAAAACTCCGGCCAGAGTGGAGATTTTGGAAACCTTTGTTTGCACGTTTGCATGTAAACTGACAAAAACTGAGTTTTAGGCAGCCGACGTCACAGTATGCGACAGAACTCGCACCTGCGTCAAAAGTGCAACCTATGTATACATTTTCATTTGGCTTTGGTGATCACGGATGCATTCAGAGTAGCAGTCGCATTTATGTTGGTGCAAACCCTTTTCGTCTGTTTGCATTTGCAAATACAGCTGCTCTATCATGTCGAGGATTTTCGGGATTCTGATTGGCTAACGTGGGCTTGAGCTTCTCGTTACACTGCCACCTACAGCTGTTAACGGCATACAAAGGTTCGTGTAAACGAACACTTTTCTGAACACTGACAGGTGTGCACAATGTTATTTTTCAAAACGGAGAGGGTGAAATGTCCGTTTATGAAAATAGCCGGCCACATGCAAACGTAGCCTGAATAGGAAAATGTAGAATTTTGGAAATGCAAATAACAGCAATAACTGTTACAGATCAGTCATGCTCTCACACCAGCCAATCACAGCACACTCCCTCACCTGAGTTCTAATCACACACACCTGCGCCTCATCATCACATCACTATCGTCACCAGCACTATAAAGACACTCTTCACCTCAGTTCACTGTCCGGTCTTGTTTAATCGAAAAGGATAACGTACCTTACTTTCACTAACCTTCTCCAGCATCTCGTCTCGTGCGTGTGAAATAAAAATATTAAATTAATATAAAAAATCGCATTAAAAAATAGAATGATATACGTTTTATAAGTATGATTTTTGTGCGTGGGAAGGATTGTTACAGATAAGGGATGAGAGGATGAGGGTTAAATTTCATGTATAAACCACTGAAATGATTATCTAATAACCCAGAATATGAGTCAAGTATGTGTAAGAAGGGGCACCTTTAACCATAAGACAGAACAGACACTAATTGCAAACGAGATTTACAACAGATATGTGTTGGGTCTTGTCGAGAGGTATATTGCTAGTTCAGTCCAAAATGTCCAAAATCACTTAGCTACATCTCCAGCTGACAAAACTCCTTACCAAGAAAGGCAATCAGTAATGTTGAAAGAAAGCCCAGAAGCCTTCTCATCGGGTTTCAGACTTTCTTTCTCATGTGGAACAGAATTTTTTTTATATATTTCAGAAAAATGTTTTAAATAAAAAACAGAAATGCAAGTCGATATACTACACCAATACCAGGTGCGCGTTCACTCTTTCTTCTTTCCAACGGCGAATTGACACACATGCGCCTCCGGTCACTTCACGGTGCTTGTTAAATGGCGTTTTCAATTCATTACTAAGATGAGCTTCATGCTCGCGCAAGCATGAAGCTCAGCTTTCATAAGAATGAATTGTAAACACTCGCTCTGCGCCAGAGGACACACCGTCACTTGTTTCATTCGCTCTGATTGAATCATTCCAGCAGGTTCGCGCGCGCACCACTGATGTTTATAAGTGGCGTTCACATACAACCCTCTCAAACAGCTCACGAGTTTCAAATTGACTTCTTTTTCTTGTCTTAATCGCGTAAACGGTCAAACACATACACAATTATGTCGAAACGCCCGCCTCGCCGAGTATTTAGGTAAATAGAGCTGTTTTTTTTGTTTGTTTTTTTACATAGCTGAGAAAGAAAATGTTGTGTAAGATTAACTCTTAAAGTGACAGCAGCCTAATAATCTTGCTGTGGTCTGCCCTGTTAATCCGAGAACAAAAGAGAAAGAGAAAGTCTTTTTTTATTTATTTTACAAGGGAAACTATCAAATTATTTTACATTTGATTATAAATTGATAATTTCTGTAGTATTTCTTGAATATTAGATCCCCTTGAAAATCTTAAAGCTGTGTTTATTTAATTTGTCTCTTTATTCTATAGTATTTATTTGTGCCAGCATTTGCTATTTGTTTATTTGTTCTTATTTTATTACTGTTTGCTTTCTTGTCCTTTTTGTAAATTTGGTTCAATGATTCAAATAAAGCCACCCTGTGGTGTGTGTAAGATATTGCATCAAAATAACCCAAATCTTTACTTTTAAGATTGTATTTTGAAATAAATTTAGCACAAGCAAAACATTCACAGTGTCTCATTCTGGTCACTGAACACACCCCTCGGACTCAGAGACTATCAAACGCCGGTGTGAGAGAGAAACACTTCAGGAAACACTCTGGGATCTTTTGTATTACAACTTTAAATGTATGGACATCTACTTCTTCAACTCTCTGAAAATGTAAGATGTATTGATTTATTTTTTGTTTATCTAACAGCATGGCACACACATCCTGGTATCAGATTTGTTTTTAAAGAAAAATAAACCCTCATAACTTCCATTATATCAAAGATCAAAATCAATACCATTATTCTCATGAGGGTATAAACCTATAATCCTATTATTCAATGACATACACAAGGTCACCACCGGGGCAAGGGCAGGTCAAGGTCATCCCAAGGGGGAGGGGCATCTGTCAAACCCATCAATCATCAATTAAAAAGCCATCAATCATGTTCATATAAGGTGTATCATAATACTACTAATGAGGCTGAAAATTCAGCTTTGAATTACAGGAATAAAGTACAATTTATTATAAATTACAAGCTATTGAACATTTCCCCTGCTTTAGGGCATGCACAACCATAACAATAATTTAGCACATATTGGCATGTAGTGAGGAAAGTTTCCATTAAGCTGCCATCATCAAACACAATTTATGAAACATCAAAAATGTAAAAGATAATATAAAAAAAATCTATCAATTTTGAATGAAGAAATTAATAGCATTAATTATATATACATGCACAAATAAATAAAAAATTGTCCTGCATGAGAATAATTTTTCTTTTTCATTAAAATCTACTTTCATTAGGTTAGTTGCCTCTCGTCTGAATGTAGGCCTGTGCCAGTGTGGTTTTATTATGTTCACAGTACAGCCATACCAAAAATATGATAACGGTGTCATTTTATTTTTGAGGACAGAATTGACTAAATTTATTTGAATGTATGAGGGGTTTGAACTTGTTTGAAACCACCATACAAAACATGAAATTAAACTCAAATTATATAGAAACTCTGATTATAGACCTTCCCCGTGCGTTTGTCTTATGGCGTGATTTATTTCAGCTTTTTTTTTTTTTTTTTTTTTTATTGAGATAACAGTAAAGGGGAATACAGAGACATTTGAATCCGTAAAACAAAAAGATCACAATTCTGCATCTTATATCACATATCAATCATGTTTCTAATACATGAAGTATCCTTTTCAACAGTTTTGATGTCTTTAGAGCTTTTCAATTGTTTTGTATTGAAGTTAGAGAGTCATAAAACATCTTCAGATCAGTGGAAAATAGTCTAACATTTGGTAGTCGATATACATTTTGCTTTATGTATATGATATTTTCCAAATAGAATGAGAAGTTTAATTATTTTATCCATTTCCAATAAACCAGAATCACAATCCATAAACAAGACCATGACATCAGTTATTGTGACAAATTTATAAAATAACTCAAAAAGAAACCAAGAAACTTGGGACCAAAATAAGTTAGTATAATTACAACTGAAAAATAAGTGGACAATTGTTTCATTTTCTTCTTTACAGAAACTGCATAATGGCGAAAACCCTTCTTTAAACTTACTAATGAAATCATTACATGGATAGTATCTGTTTATTATTTTAAAGTGAGTTTCTTTGACTTTATCAGGAATTACATATTTATTTAACTCGGACCACAAATTCTTAAAAACAAGGAGGTGGTAATCCTGTTTCCACTTCACCATTGCCTTAGGTGAAGAACTTTTTTCTTTTATTAAAATTCTTCTGATATATATATTATTAAAATGTTTTTCTCTAATGGAAAGGCCCCCAACAGTCAGACTAGGAAGAGAATTTAGAATTACAGGATTATACATCTTTTCATTTTTTATAAGATAAAGTAGTTTTGGGGAGATACAATGAATGAGTTTAAAGTATTCTTTAGAAGATACATTTGTCCCAATATAATTAACAAATTCATTATAATTAAGTAGGTCACCTGATTGATTTATCAATTCTGTAACAAAAATTAAACCTTTGTTCAACCAATCGTTCCAAAAAATGGTTTTGTTTTTGAATAATACATATTGGTTATTCCAAATAACACTTGAATGGGGAGAGAAATTGAATTTTTGTAAACTAATTTCCACGCATTCAAAGCTTGTTTGTTGAATGGCCAGGATTATATCAGCAGTTTGTGGCTCTCTAGCGCCCCCTGCAGGCGAGGACTGCAATCACAACATGCATACCTGTCCTAATATATTCATCTTCTGGTCATATCGGTTTATAATACAAATATATAAATTGGACCTGTAGTATTATATAAAATTGGACACTCTAGCAATTATTGCAGTGAAGTTTTATGATAAATATTTGTATTATTTATATGGGTTCAGATCCGATTAATTTTTTCAAAATGTCAAATCTACTCTTTTCCAGGCAAATGAAAACAAAAAAGGGAAAACAAATTATATTATAGACTATCATGTTTCATAGTTATTGGCCTCCTCAAAGAAATGTGGGGTTCAAAAAAAGATAAAACGCCAGTGTACTACAAGATAATGTCCATTTTCTTTTTTCTACGTACAATTATGCTACAAATACAATTAAGGCAAATATAAAACAGTTACTAAATACTACAAATATCAAGTACACACATTTCTGTTCAAGCATTCTTTTAATACGCAAATTCATTGTGTCGTCCTCCTTGACACATCAGAATGTCGCTGTGCAACATAAATAGCATTTCCCTATGGGAGCAGCAGCGATGTGGTTTTCACATTATAGTGACTGGAACACTGTTTTGACCAATCAGAAGCCAAAACCAGAACTTTTAACATTTATTTATCATTCATATTTCCTGTTTTATTTTTTATATATATTTACAAATGTGATCCTCTATAACAGGGTAGCCACAGACCGAATAGTTTTTTACATGTACAATTTTATCTATGTAAATATTAAAAAATTTGAATGGTGATTTTAATAGACCGTAACCAAAATGTCTTTGAAAATGTAGGTTTTTTTTATATTAACATAATTTACATTTATATTTATCAGATGCTTTTATCTGAATGACAAATAAGAAATAACCAATTCATCTTTAATCGTGGTTCAACACCACTGACAAAAGAGCACTACAGCTAATGGTGAATGAAATGTATTTCTTATTTTTTTCATTTATAGCGTATTATTCTATGAAACTGAATCTCTATTAAATAACTAATAAAACCATGATAAAATCCATATCCACCTTATTCCTGCGCCCCATGACGCTTTGCGCGAATTATGGGTGTAACTTCCGTTAAGCTGTAAACAATCACTGAAAGACTCGCTCTATGAACGCAATACGTTAAAAAAGTGTCACAATAAGATGACAATCTACTCACCCTTCGACAATCGAACATTAAAAGGACATTTTAAAATGTAAAAGCATCAACAAGGTACTTTCAACAGACCAAATAACCACAAAAGCCCCACTGTAGTAAGTTAGGTTAATATCTGTAGGCTATTATGTAACTTATGTTGCCTTAATCAAAATTATTCATAACTTTAGCATCACGTGATACTATTTCAAAGTGATTTCCGTACTTTTGACAGATTATAAATTGCATTTACCTTTGAAAACAAACCTGGAAAGAGACGTGAGGATTTGAGGAGAATTAACGAGATTCTTCGTGCATTCCAGTGAATTATTAACGAAATATCGTAAATTAAATTCGGGAGAACAGACCACAAATGTGCAGCATATGTTGTCCTTTTTCATACTTTTACTGCGGATTGCAAAGGAAACAAGAAAATAATCATGAGGAAAAGAAAGCAGCGACTGAAAAGAGGCCTATTCTTGTTATAACAAGTCACGTTAAAATACCAAGTATAACGTTATTCTCATGATGTCTGAAAATAAATCATGAAGGGAAATTGACCGTTCATCCAGTCAAACTAACGGATCAGCTTTATTTGTAGGGAAACCTTATGATTTGAAATTATTCGTTTCAGTCTTCTGGAACGGAAGTCCTCCAGACCGGAAGTGCCACCCATAATTCAAAACGCAGTAAACTCGTCAGGAATAAGGTGGATAGAATCCATTTCGCATGAAACCAGTCAATTTCTTATAAAAATATCTACACTTTATTATATTGCATGCAATTTGTTCACATATACACAAAATTCTGATTTTTATTTTAACCAGTGCATTGAAAGACAATCTATAAATATTATGGGCTACCAACCCAAAACCTGTAGCAGCACCGACCAAACACTGTCCAAAAATGTAGGGTAAAAACACTGCACACCTTAATATGTCTGTAGCTAATATATGTGTTTAAAGGAGTGTGAGGACACACAGATTTGTCCTTACAGCGGTGTAACCGTCTCTAGTAAACTCCTTCTAATCTACATGATTGGACACTGATGGGGAAAGAGGGGTGCTGGGTAATTTATTATGGAGAAAGGAATGACATCAGTGGACACCCTTTTCAACATCCACATCCTCTTCTTTCACCTACAAGATTAAGGGGACAGCAGATTAGCTGAGGAACACAAACATATTGCTGGGTGGATTTTCTCACTTGGTGTGAAGGAATTCATAGGGCACATCTTTTTGTTTTAAAGTGCCCCTATTATGCTTTTTCAGATATAACCTTACATGCATGCAGTGTGTTACATAAGCTAGCTGTTTGTGAATGTAAAAGGTCTGCAAAGTGCACGATAAATGGAGTTATTGTCTCCCAAAAGAAAGAATGGATTCTGAACTGCCTGAAACGAGATGTCAGTAATTCCAGTCTCACTTCCTGCATGAACCTACGTAGGTTTGTAACAAATTTGCATAATGCCAGCCTATGGTCTTCATTGGCTGCCTTTGAACAACGACACCATTGTTACGGTTTGTATTACTCTGTATACAAGCGCTGAGGAAGATCTGGAGCTGACATTCAGATATGGTAATGGATGTTACGTTTCCGATAAGTGCTGTAAATGTAAACCAATCACAACAGACTGAGCTATCTGACCAATCAGAGCAGAGCAGTTCCCGGAAATAAGGGTTTAAGAAAGACTGAATCCTTTATCAAACCATTTCAGACACTGTGAGAAAGGAGCTGATGCTGCAGTGTATATTATGAGAAAATTAAGTGTTTTTTTACCTTTGATGCATGCAAACCTATCGTAGGAGACCTCCAAAACAAAATTAGAACCTTTAAAATAGCATAATAGGGGCACTTTAAGAAAATGTGTTGAGAATAGTCCTTAACTCCTGACCTGCTCAACTCCTTCCACCTCGGGGACGTAGAACTGCAGCATGTTCTGGATGCCACTCTTCAGCGTGATGATGGAGCTGGGACAGCTGGTGCAGGAACCCTGCAGCTTCAGCTTCACTATACCGTCCTCAAAACCATGGTACAACACGTCACCGCCGTCCTCCTGCACTGTGGGCCTGAGGAAGGACATGCCGATGGAGGAAAGAAAGTTGCTGAATTATAGAACAACATTATTAGTCTTACGACTTCTGTGTAATCAAAGAAGTGTTGATTACAACGTTCCATTTAATTTATTCCTGTTGAGTTCTAATGTCCTATTTAGAATGAAACGGTTCAGAATTATTACACTGACGTTCATAAGTTAGGGGTTTGTATGATTTCTTGGTCACACTTTAGATTAAAGTCCAATTCTCAATATTAACTATTAACTACAATTTTTGCCTCAATAAACTCATAATTACTGTTTATTAATAGTTAGTGAGGTAGTTTTTAAGTTTAGGTATTGGGTAGGATTATGGGATGTAGAATATGATCATGCAGATTAAGGCATTAATATGTGCTTTAGAAGTACTAATAAACAGACAATATCCTAGTAATATGCATGCTAATAAGCAAATAGTTAATAGTGAGATTGGACCCTAAACTAAAGTGTTACTGATTTCTTAATGTTTTTGAAAGTCTTTTATGCTCACCAAAGCTGCATTTATAAAATATAAAGTGAAAAAAAAACTTGTGAAATATGAGTACATTTTAAAATGTTAAACAATATAGCATGTTAAAACAAACTCTTGATGGAAATAAATGTTGTGATGTTATTTCCAACAACAGGCGCATCAATTTATGGTCAAGATCTTGTATTGACAATGCAAGAGTCCAGCTCTCTGTAAAGTCTCCTCCAGCACATCCCAAACACTTTCAATGAATTTAAGATCTGGAGATAATGACTGAATACTTTCTAAATTGTAACACTGAAAAAAGCATTTTCTGTAAAGCTGCATTGAAACAATATGTACTGTGGATAGCGCTATAAAAAATAAAATTGAACTGAATTGAATTTGAAGGCTGCATTGAATATGATATCAAAAGTACAGAAATTTCCTGCAGTACCTTATGCGTGTGTCCAGTAATTCTTTAATCATGGCCACCACCTCGTCATCGTCCTCCGCGGGAGCTGCAGGAGCACGACATGTACAACATGTGTTGAATTTAGTGATGATGTCAGTATAACAAGCGCGAGGAGAAAAGAAGAGAACGTAATGTTCAACCTGTGTCGGCACGTGGAGCATCTGCTTCATTGACAACAGGAAGTCCAGAGGTGAAGAAGTCCATAATGGTGGCGAAGACGTCTGGTTTGAGCAGCTTCCACTGCGCTTCGCCATCAGCCTGAAGGAAAAGAGAGATGTAATGCTTAATGCGTAAAAGTCAAATTAAAAAAGTGTTTAATAGGGCTGGTAGTTTACCTTAGTAATGGTTATGAAGTCAGGGCCAAAGAAGACACTCTTGACTCCTTCAATTCTGAACAACTGTCTGAGGAATGAAAACCGCATCAGTATAGGTTCTGATAGAAACATAGTTCAGCAAAATGCTCATATCTTACCCCTAAAATCAGAGGGAAATGATAGGTGAACAACACTGATGTAGAAGCACCTAACCCTGATTGTAAGCCTAAACCTCTAAACTTAAACTGTAAACTGGCTTAAATCTGATTGGTTGATTGGAATGTTGTTCCAGTATCAGCAACGATGTTGATCCAGGAAAATGTTGCACTTGGTGAAATCACATACTTCTATGTTTCTGTTTGCTTGAAATTGCAGTTTAGTATTTGAAATAATTTATTTATTTCTAAAATCTAAATACTTCAGAAAATGTAGATATTTTTTATATTTAATTTTGAACCAGCTTTTTAGGGTTTAATAAGGTGGCCGACAGAGCTCAACGTGGTGCAACCTAAAGAAGACGCATGCAAATAGAAAAAAACACCTTCAAATTAAGAACACATCTTCATCAGTTTCACAACACACGCGTGCTCCAAATACTCACAACACAAGCAAATACAGAAACGCGCTGCAAGTAACACAGACCACAACGGAAATGTTTCCGGGGGAACCAAATAAGTGACGAACCCGGCTGGGACGTGCTTATTGCACGCAAGCATCCCTAAGCCCTGCTCGGCTACTCCCTTCGAAGGGCAGACGGCAGAGCTCTTCAAGTGGGACTTTGGAGTGAGCATGGCACCAGTGTGACATTTATGTAGCCGTTTGTAACGCACTTGATGAAGGGAGCAACGAAAGACAACGTCAGTTCCGACGTAATTATTTTCACCTGGGAGGTTCCCATGACAACGCAGCACGCTGTCCATCAGCTGAAGAGCTGTTCTGACCACAGAAATATGCTGTTAACATAACGGTTGCAAATAAATGTATATTTACAAAAAAACTGTTAAAATATGCATTTTATATATCTGTGTCAGTGTCTCAACTTTAAAACATTGGACCCTACATTACCTACACCTTCTTATGAAACTTTTCTTTATGAAAATTTAAACATAACATGAAACAATTTGTATAGTGTAACTGATGTATAGATTAATATCTTTCCTTCATGTTCTTCTTCTCTATCTTTTTTATTTATTTTAGTTTTCAGCTCATTGTTCTTTTCTCATTTCTGATGACATTGAACATATTGTTAATACATTTTGTATATTGTATACAAGTTGTATGTCATAAAAAATGTAATCTCTGTATGTTTTGCAGAAATAAAAAGTTAAAAGAAATAAAATAAAGTAGAATTTTGAGCTGTAAGCAGAGTATAGAAGAACTATAAAAAAGTATAATATTACAATATAATATTTTATATATACTATTTTATAAATATTATTTATATATACACAATATATTACAATATAATTTTAATATTATAGTTTATTTATAAAAATATAGGCTTTCACTTCTTGTCAATATACGTTCTTTGCTGTAAATCCATAGACAGTAAAAGTGTAAATCACGTCCCAGCCGGGTTCGTCACTTATTTGGTTCCCCCGGAAACATTTCCGTTGTGGTCTGTGTTACTTGCAGCGCGTTTTTGTATTTGCTTGTGTTGTGAGTATTTGGAGCACACGTGTGTTGTGAAACTGATGAAGATATTTTCTTAATTTGCGGGTGTTTTTTTCTATTTGCATGCGTCTTCTTTAGCTTGCAGCACGTTGAGCTCTCTCGGCCACCGTAGTTTAAAGTCAGCATGAAAGTTGTGTTCTTCCTTTCTTCCCTACTTTGACGTATATATCGGAGTGAAATGGTTTCTTGAATAAGAACAAATGTAGGGCGGGACTTGGTTTTGTTCACGGGGAATTGATTGGATGGTTGTGGTTTGCTATTGGTGGATCTCATGTGAGTGACAGGTTGTCCAGCCCTCATGCCAGTAAACGCATCATCAGAGAAGAGATGTCGCTGCAAGATGGAGGGGAAGTTATTTTGAGGAAAGATTAAGAGGGCAAATGAATAAAAAATGAGTAATGAAGTCCGAGGATAAATAATTTATAATAAATACTATAATATTCTATTAAAAAAAAATGGAATTGGAATCCATTTTGATTTCATGATGAATTAAAATTTAATTTAATAAAATATTTTATTTTGCTCATGTCTGCAAAAGCTCTGTCAACTGTTATTAAGCAAACAAATGCCAGCAACTAAAAAAGAAATATTTAAATTGAATTTGTCTAAATCTAAATAAAATGTATCTAAATTTAAATCTAAATTTTAAAAAAGCTAAAATGATCACAACACCATGCAACCAGCATCATATTATGTTATTTTAATATCTGGTGGGTATTTTGAACATTATTATAAGTGTCCTTTCTTTTTCTTCTTTTTTAAATCTCCAATAACTTATTGTGAAGGGTACATATTGATTGATGGGTACATTGCTATGGTTTATAAAAAAAAAAAAATCATTTAAATTCAAATATATTTTTTTAATTTGAAGTTAACCTGATCAGGAACAGAACATGTGTTTGGCCAGACAAGGCGTTTCAAAAGTCAGTTAATGGTCAATTTGTGAACTGTTACCTGCCAACTAAGATACTCTGTAGAGCCAATAAGAATCATGATTGATAGTAAATAGCATAAGCAATTAGCACAGTCTCTAGAAAATAAAATAGTTGAAAAGTCTAGAGAAGTCTAGTCTGGGTAAAAATACAAACTCCACCTTGCCAAGGGTGAACAAAAAGCCTCTCTGGGTCCAGCGAAATCCATAGTCCCTGATTCCATCACCACGCGGCCAGGGAGAAACTTCAGGCTGTTTGGGTTTGGAGTGTCTTGGGTCTGAATAAACATGTTTCTGACTGATGAGATGAAAGAAGCGTTATGATCCATTCTAACCAAACACTTTATCATAACGTGCAAACCTGAATTTTGGTAATACTTACTAAACATAGTGGTTGTTTGCTGTGGAATCTGTCTTCGGCCCACTTTGTGAAGAGAGGGTCTGTTGAGCCCTGCTCCAATGTAACTGCACACATGATGCCTTTGAGCACAGCAAATAACCGGATTATTGTACTTCAACAGCAACTCTACAGATCTTTTACTTTTTCCTGACATCAACAATAACATATAAAGTGCCCTCTCAAAAATTATTATTCTAATATTATATTAGCATAACATTACTATATAATATTAGTATTGTGCAATATGAGTACTGTGTGACACCATATTTATATAATAGAATATATTATTGTTGTTTTGTTTTTGTTGTTAATGGTAGGCCTACACAGTTTCTGACAAATTACTACAGTTATTGTTAGTAGAATAAAACTATGGTAACTCGTAAACGTAGAGCTAGGTTCTACGTTTGAAATTCTTTCGTAATTCTTTCTAAGCTTTTGCATTAACTCTGCCAGAAATTATTATGGAAAAGTACAAATATATATAACCAAAAGTGAATAACAGTGGTGATAACAATGTGTCAACTTATAAATATTCATGACATTATTACTCCAATAAGTACCCTGCATCTGCGTCACTCAGACCTTGTCAGTGACACTGAAAAATATTATGAAACTCATAAAAACTCAAACGCTTCGCCCGACTCTAAGCCATCTGAAAGACATCACTTATAAATCCTCACTGACAAAGGAACGTGTAGTAAAAAGCGTAGTACAGTAACGACTCACGATCTGGTTAAAAGAACAGCTAAATTCCTTCCAACCCCGAATCTCCTGTAAGCCGCCATGCTCGTGAGGGGCGGCCACGAAAACTCTTGAACGTCACTTCCTGGATTTATTTGCGGGGCGGAAATCAGACGGGTTCAAATAATTTGTTCAAATAATTTGTTCAAATATAAAACACATTTAAAAAAGACTATTTAAATCGAGATATAAAATGTATTTAAAAACTCTTTGCAAGTTCCTTGAGATATCCATGTGGTTTTATATATTTTTGGTATTGAAAATAAATAGCCTACAATTTTCAACAACAAAAATATTGCTTAGGCTATTAAGTTTTCTGTCTCAGCTGCCCCAAAGATTCTTGCCACAGGAACCTGTTATTTCATTTAAAAAACATTCATGTTTGGGTACTGGGTTTAATAAATACGTTTTTAAGGGTGTTAAAATTGCTCTGGATCAATCAAACAATCAAGGAACCGGTGCAGAAAAAACGTTTTCATCAAATGTAGTCATTTAGAAATAAATACATTTCTTATATTATTTAAGTGATTCATGTATTTCAAAATGTAATGCAAAATCATGTAATTATGCATAACATTTTTAAATAAAAATAATTTATGCAAAAAGTTCAAATGGACGCCTTTACAATAAATTAAATAAATTCCAGTTATTTTTCGTTTTATTCACTCAAATCCCTTATTATTATTATTGTATATATATTTATTTGTTATTTTTAAATGTATTTTATACATATAATATACAATATTAACAAAATATAAATAAATACAAAAATTGTATATATATTAATATTTGTGATTTTGTAATTGTATATTTAGATTAATATATGATTTATATGATTTATTGTATTTTTATTGCATGTCTATAGTGGTACTTTTTTGCTTGTGTAGAGCAATGAATGAATGAATGAATGAAAAGACAAAAGTAACAAGAAAGTATCCTGAATGGAGATAAAAATGGGCATTTAATTTCGTACGTACAGATGAACTGGAAACACAATTCAAATGCAAACTATAGAAAATATTAAAAAAAATGGGAAACAGTCAGTATAAAGAAATAACGTTTATTGATTTGCACAAGATCACTGTGTGTCTGAAAAAATGTTTTTTATTTATTATAACAAATAATTATTTGTTATTGTTGTTATTTGTTATTTATTATTATATTTTGTTTTATTTATGTATCAATTATTATTATTCATAATAATTAAATAATTCGTTACTGAATTATAACCCATTATATTAAAGCAGTGTGAAGCAGTGCCGCTGTGACAGAAGCACATTCCCTCAGACAGCATGGCTTGACCGAGAGATGTATTATCCCGAGCGGGTGTCATCAGTGCTGTGACCCGGATGTCTCCACTCGTCTGATCCTCTTATCAGCGACAAGGGGACCGAGATGGATGTTGTCAACCAGGTAAGGCATTCAATCACAGCTATTCACCTAATAAATACCCATGTACTGCAAAGACCTCACGCTTATTCGCGTATAGGCCTAAAGGCAAACTGTTATTTGACTGACTAACATTGATTTTAACTGGACGGATAAAACGGAGTTTAAATGAATGACTTACCAGGACAAATGCCTAGACGACGTCTCGTTTACTTTCAGGGAATCTCTGTTGGATGCAACCAAATAAGACACTACAGAAAACGTTAGCAATTCAAAACAATCTGCCTAAAACCGATAAATAACAACAGGGTACAAGCAGTGCATTGCGACTGTGGTATTTTATACTATGGGTCGGGTCGGGATATATATTATTTAGTATGAATGACTGAACTGCGCAACTATTTTCAAATGGGGAGCTCAGCTGTATGATTCGGCTGATCAAATAACTAATAAGTCTTTTTTTTCATGTTCCGTCTTTGAGATGAGACATAATAGGACATGAGTCGTCCACTGGTTATCTGTATTTACGTTGATGTCCAATTTGCGAACGAATCGTCTTTTAAACCGGTCATTTTTAGTGATTCGAACGAACCGATTCATATAACGGTTGTAAATCACTCTACTGTCAAAGGGACAACTTTGGTAGTAAAACTGTGAGTGGTGGACATGTTGGAACCATAAACAATATATATGACCCAAACTACGTTTTATAATCGCAAATCTATATAACCCAAACGTATTAAATAAAACAGTCCGAGAGAACCGATTCGCTCCAAGGAATTGGACTTCAGAATACTATTTATTCAGACAGTGTCTGTCACGTATTACATTATAACAAAATAGTAATAGTAATCGTTTGCATGGACACTAAAGAGTAAAATATGAAATGATTTTGCTATTATCTGCAGTGTGCCGCATTCACTCGCGTGCTCTCTGGCCTTATGCCCCGCTGTGCGAGTCAAATAAATCGGCCTGTAGCCTGCAAATACTCGCCAGTTGCACTTTCATAAAGGAAACGTTGAGATAAGCGGCTTTGACTAATTCTAATGCTTGCAAAGTCTCCCTCTCCTCGCACGTGCGCTCTATTGGTCGCTTTGAACGTTGCTCTGTCGTCATCACTGACGTAGGTAGGGACAGTCAGGTTATTAGAGTGTATTGAGAGAGAAAAAAAATATTCAGAGAAAGGAGACAAATGCAACATACCTGTAATATCCATAAAAACATGTGACTCTGTGCTCACAAGTAATAAGCTGAAAATACTCTACATTCTACAGAAAAGCAGACAGACAGACACTGTACAAAGATAGATACTCTTGTGAAAAAGCAGTGTGCATAATTGTGTTGTTCTTCAAATCAGCTGTGAAATCAAGGAAATATACCTTATGAATTCAAAAAAAAATTGAATGAATAACCACGTTTGATACCACGGAAAGTCAAATTGAGTATTAGACCTAACAAGTTAACTAAAATATTTAAATAAGCCAATTTTAAAAACAATATTTATGAGTTATGTGAACTTATTTCATTTTGTGTTCACTAATATAATACTTTTAATATAATACAGCAAGCACTTAGACAGTTCTTAAGTTTTATTGGCTCTTCGCCAGTCCTCAACCTAACCATCTTGTTAAAGAAACTGAACAAAAATAATGAGAATATCTTAAAATATAATTTGTTGATCAAACACTAATTTCTTTTCGTGAAGAAAACAAATAAAAGACGTACCTTTTAGACCAAATTTACTGTTGAATTTTTGGCATTTATTTTGGTATGTCCAACTCAAACTGTCACATAAGTGAAATTCAGAGATTTTACAAAATTGATAGTTCACACAAAAATGAAAATTCTGTCATCATTTACTCACCCTCATGTTGTTCCAAACACGCAAGACATTCGTTCATCTTCAGAACACTAATGAAGATCTTTTTAACAAAATATGAGAGATTTCTGTCCCTCCATTGACAGTCTACACAACTACTAGAATGTAGTTTTTATGACTATATCTTAACACACTTAAATACACTTTAAGTACAAAGGCAGAGGAGAAGCAGGCGTGGTGGATATAATCACAGCCATATTAACTTTATTATCCCAAACCAAAACGATAATCCCGGATAACAACAACAAACGCACCAGATTTTTAAACAGTGGTTAAGCTGGACAAAAACTAGAACCAAACTGAGAATTTAAATACAAAGGTTATAATGAGGAGGGGCAAGTACACGTAAATGGTTACCATGGTAACACATGAGTGGTATGAAACATAGGAAACAAAGGAAACAAGAACAAAAACACAGGAAACAAGGAAAACTCCACGAAAACCAACATAAACCTAACAAACTGATTGCATTTAATATTATTTTAAACTATAATCAGTGTTGGGAAAGTTCACTTTCTACATGAACTAGTTCAAAGTTCAGGTCACACATTTTAAAATGAACTAGTTCAGTTCATAGTTAATACTTCCAAAAATGAACTAGTTCATAGATCTTTTTTTCCATATGTTGCTGCAAGATATTATTTTTCAAAATGATTGACACAGCTCATACAGAACACAGCAATTATTTGATCAGTTTTAACACTATGTGTCAGATTTCATCTTCATATCAGATTTTGAATCCTTATTCAACCAGGTTTTACATTAGCATTGAGGAGAGTGGGACAGCATTTCCCCGTTATTGCTTTAACGCTTTGTTGCTGTCCATTCAGTCCACACTAGTAGCAGCTGCAGCTTTCACCCCTACGGTATATTCCCAAACACATGAGGGAAAACGTGCTGCTTGAATGGTCTTTTTAAATGAGGAATTAGTAAAAGAAAAACAGGACAGGACTAAGGGTGCAAATGACCAACCTGGTCGTAAAACTCTTTTAAATTATCATACGACGCCGCTTTGCTGCTTCGTCGCCCATATGCTGGTTTTTGTTTTGATGACGCAAGCGGCGGTGCCGTGCGACACTGGTGGCTGGTGTTGCCAGATTGTGTTTTTTCCCGCTACATATTAAGGCCTGTTTACGGTGTGTTTTATTCGGGGTTTCGCCTGAAAGACTCTAGAAATCTGGCACCCTATTGAACGAAGTTAAACTGAGAGAGCATGCCATTCGTTCACAGACACCAGAATGAACGCGTTCACAGTAACGTTCATCAGGCAGTAACACAGTACGTTCAGTTCACGTTCGCTCAAAATATGAACGAGTTCATGAACTATCGTTCAATGAACGGATTCAGGCACAACACTGACTATAATACATTTACATTTATTTGCAATTAAATGTCAGAAAGCATTACATTTAGGTCCTGTTCACACCTGGTATTAAGATGGTTTTTTTGGCCAATCGGATGACAAGTAGACGAGGGAGACACATTCCCGTATTCACCTGGTGTTTTAAACCGTCCGCTTTCAACCACTTCTGTCCTGATGTCTTAGAGGCGAGGCTCTATGGGCGCTTTGGCGGGTAAATAAAAATGTATGGGTTTATTCAGATCGTTCGATCTAATGGCCAAAATAAGCTTGAGCAACATATGAACATCTGGAGACGACGGAAAAAACATGCGGAGAGCAGCAGGTATCGTTTCTGCAAGATCACATCGTGAGTGTGTGTTGGAAACCAGGAATGGCGAGAGAACATTGTGCTTGGTACATTTTTGTCTTCAAACCAAACTCAGATCTTCAGCCGACAAAGTTTAAATCCCGTCTGGATAGAAGTCTTCCATTAATGAATGCATTAAGTCAGTAGGAGGAGAGAAGACGGTCTTTTGTGGCTGTTCAAACACATTCGACCACATGAGCGTTTACATTACGAAAGCAATCCGTACGAATGTGTTTTCGACTACCTCTGGAAGTGTACCACGTGTAAACAGGGCCTCAGTTTGCTATTATATCCATAATAGGTTCTCTTAAAAGTATGCTAAGTTGTACTTCTTTTCACATATTGATATATCAGGTTTGATGGTCTTTATAGCAGTAGTTTTTGTCATTGACATGATCTGTTTATTTGTTTTTCAGTTGGTCGCCACAGGGCAGTTCACAATCATCAAGCAGCCATTAGGATTCATTAAAGTCTTACAATGGGTGAGTAACTACTGTTCATGCAGTGTGTTGTTTTTATCTTGCTATATTTAATCCATAATTCCATAACTCCTTTTCTTTTCTCTTTCCTTCATATTATTTCCTTCTAAAAACTGTAATCTCTTTAAATATGTGGGGTTGCAATTTTTTAAACTGTCATTTTACCGAAAGCACTGGTAATTCCTACAGGCAGTGCAAATCTAGTTTAGTTTCTCTTAATTATAGCTGGCAGTAAACACAACACACACACACACACACACACACACACACACACACACACACACACGGTATTGTGCACAGCTTGTGTGGGAGGCTGTGAACAGTCACTGCTGTTGCTTACATAATGAGAGGAGCCTGACGGTAGTTTACAAGACAAGTGACGGTAAATTAGGACAAATCTGTAGATTCTAAGAGTTCAAGTGCCCCAGTATCTTTAGAAAATGTATTTGCAAATATGTTTGTTTTTGTGCATGTTTAAAGTTGTAAAATAGATTTGTAGGTAGATAGGTGTAAGCAGGGCTTGTGGTTACTTGCCACTCAGCATTTTCACTGGCCACAATTCTGACTTTGATACCATGGGGAAAAACTGCCATATAGATATTTTTAATATTATCTCATAATTTGGCAGCAGGTTTATTAGGTTGCTGTCATTTTAAGAGCTCACGCATGGATCCATTATACTGTTACACATGCGTTTTTTTCTCAACTGTTTATATTCACTTAATACATAACTGACTGTTTTTACATGAATACTCACCAAGACCGGCATTTTGACATTATTTTGTGTGTTTTTGACTGTTTAAGTGCAATAAGCAGCAAAAAAGAACTCAGTTTAGTGCTGAGAGGCGGCTTTATGTGCGCACACTTTGGGTGTGAGAACTAAATCTGTGGGAATCAAGGTTTGACGGCTGTTAATGTTCGGGAAAAAAAGATTTTTGCCGATAACGATAGTTCCACCAATCAACTATCGGCACCGATAAATCGGCGAAACCGATGAGTCGGTCGACCTCTAATCCTCAGTTAACATATGGTCTCAGTTCTTCTCCAGCAAAAAAAGGGCCAATATTAAGTGTATAAATACATTCACTTGCTATTAAAAACTTTACTCCTATTTGTCAGGCGCTGTGTAGGCTGTAGTGCACGATTACAAAGGATAACAAAGGGAGTCTTTAATATTAAATTCCACTAGGAATTCTAGGAACATTTTGTCCCATTGCCAAAAAGGAATCCAGGTCTGAATCCAGGTTTGGAACAAAAGAAAAATTAAACTTGTAGTCTCATAATTCCTCATTACTTTCTTTCACCATTCTTCATTCATTTATTCCATTATAGTTGAAAATCCTTAAGGAATGCCTTCAAGACTCCTGACATCATTTGATACCCATCCTTTAATGGCAATTCTCTTACAGCAATTCAATTAATTTAATTCAATTCACATTTATTCTATAGCGCTTTTCACTATACATATTGTTTTAAAGCAGCTTTACAGAAAATGCACATGTCTACATTACAATTTAGAGTGATCTGTTATCAGAGGTGACTGTGTCCAAGTTATATATTTCAGAAATGTACATATACAAATCACACAGTTAGCTAACAATGTATTAATTTAAGGCAGAAACTTTGTTGAGCTTGTTAAAGTAAAGAAGACATGTTGTTAACAAATGATTAGGATAGATAGAACATTTTAAAACTACAGCATCACAAAGCAAAAGCCTAGCTAATTCCCAACTGGACCAGCAGGATAAAATGCTGCTGTTTCAAAAAGAATTGGCTTTATGCACAGCTTCACTACTTCCTGAACTTCAGCCAGTCCTTTGTTTCCTGTCTGCCATTATTGGACAAACTGATTAATCCAGGTGTGCCTGGCCTCAGTAACAATAATCAGGCACACCTGGATTAATCAGTTTGTCCAATAATGGCAGACAGGAAACAAAGGGCTGGCTGAAGTTCAGGAAGTAGTGAAGCTGTGCATAAAGCCTATTGAAAGAAAATGTGTGGGGATTTTAAAACTCTTAAAAACTGGGATTTCCTTGAACAGATCTGCAAGACATTATTCCAATACAACCCATCTTTAGCTTTCTGTTAAAGATTACACAATATCCAGTAGGATTCTAGGAATCAAATAAGATCCTGATCTTAAATGCCTATCGGATGTTTTGATTCGTTTGATTTTTGGAATTTACTCATTATTTTCAACATCTGTCAAGCTAAAGTAGCCCTGACTTTATTAATAAGCAAATTTTTTTTTTACTCTTTGTTGTATTTTTGTATCTTTCTTATCATCTGCCCTGTTGCCTTCTCATAAATATAATCACTCAGGGAGTTTCCTGAGACACTCAGACAGCCCAGAATAATGAAGTGTTGTGTTTATTTTATCTGGTGCTTGTCGCATAATACATCAGTAACTATTTGTGTGCTGAGCTTCACAAGTTGCATAGAAGTTGTCCATTTGAGTCTGTCTGTGCACATGTGCTGTATGATTGTTTTTCAATTCTAGTGAACTGCCGAGAAAATTAAATGCACAGGGGCAATACTAAAAAAATATTGTTAAAATGTGTCCAATGTAATAAAAATTGAGCAAGTGACCAAACGTATGATTGTGATTGAAATAATAACAGTTGTTGTTTCAATGTTGACAAAAATGTTCAAACAACATTTAACGAGGAAAAAATGTTAACAAAATACTAATAAATCAATGGTAACATTTTAACTCCTAGTTTGAAATAAAATATAAATATCAATGTTGATTTGAAATTTGAGAATTTTTTTATTTTATTATTTGATTTGAAAAGTAAAAACGGGCATTCAATCTGTATCCATGTTGCTGATAACATTAGCTTAGCAACATGCTAATACCAAACTCTACTGAAGTCAACTGTGCACTGAGGGCTATTTGTGGCACGCAGAGATGCTGCCTTTGGAGAGCGTTCCGAATCGTCACTTATTCAATGGTGGCTAGAGGCAGCTACCAACGTAGGCAGCGAGGCCGCTCACTATGTTTTGAAACAGAGCCTATTTGTGTGTATGTGTGTAAATGTGCGTGTGTAGAGTGATGTGTAGTAGATCAGCACAGTGTGTGTAGTGACAGATGGTAAAGCACCTCAGTGAGATTAATAGCCGGATTTTCTATTCAATCGGATCTTCCTGCAGTGAAGGGAGGGTGTGGTAAAAATACTCTTACTAATCTGTGTGTGTGTGTGTGTGTGTGTGTGTGTGTGTGTGTGTGTGTGTGTGTGTGTGTGTGTGTGTGTGTGTGTGTGTGTGTGCATCACTGTGACACCAGTACTAGTAGGTGTTAATTGTGATAATTCGTTAACACCTCTTTTTTGTCACCTCATCTCCTTTATATCTAAGTTTCCATGACAACAGGTGCAACAGTGACCTGGATACAGTAGCTGCATTTATTTGAACTGTGAATGCTTGTGTCAGCAGTGCTTATTGGGTTAGCAGATATTGTATTTTATATTTTATGGTGTGATATACAACAGATGGTGAATCAACACAGAAACATTAAAGCTACACTGTGTAATTTTTTAAGTTGAATTCTTAGCAAAAAACTCTTTGTTCTTTCAAAATTATATGTGCTCATTAATGTGTAATTACTTCCACCAACTAATCTAGTCAAACAAGCTTTTCCTAAACAGTTCGACTGTGCTATAGGCTAAACTATATTGCATGACACTAGCATAATAGTTTAAAGCTCGTATCCGACCTGGAATAGACTTTATGGTTAGGGTTTGGAGACACCATTTTCAACATCTTTACAAAAGTTCACAATCCTGTTGCAGATTAAATATAATGTGGATAACATTGATTAAATATATTTTCGTCGGGTTAGATAGTGATTATTAATCATTCAAATGACCCTTTTATCTAAAACTCTTAATCGTGGGACTCGCATTTTTGTAGTTTTTAATACTTTTTATGTGTTTATAGTTCTAATCGAATTTTCGTCCAACACGCAATGGGTTTGTGGGCAATATTAGCTGTTAGAGTTTGCACGGATCTGCAATTCGTTCGGAATCTAACTGGAAAAATTAGACCGTCCGGGTCTCTTTGGAATAACCATTACAACATACTACTATTTGGGACACACTCATTTTAATTTTGAATACTATTTAGGACGGAAAATATGCAAATTGGGACACAGCAAATTAAGTGCTTATGAGAGAGTCATTGAATCATTCATCATTCAAACAATTTTTTTATTTTATTTTTTAAGAATTCATTCAGATTTATTAAACATTTTAAATAGACTGCAAGTCAAGTCAAGTATATTTATATAGCGCTTTTCACAATATAAATTGTATCAAAGCAGCTTCACAGTATCAATCAAATAACATAATGTTTGTTTCTTAGTGAAAAAAAAAATGAAAAAAAAACATCCACGATTGGTACGGCTGATCAATGGTATTAATGCTTGATTAATTAATTTGAATATCCCCAACTGAGCAAGCCAAAGGCAACAGTGGCAAGGAACTGTAAAACTCCATCAGGTGACTTAATGGAGAGAAGTCGGGGGCCAGTTCTCCTCTGGCGTTTATGAACTAGAGGCCGGATTTACAGTAACTGTAATTTGACTGCACCAATTACACGTTTGACAAAACCTCTAGTAAATTACATGTTATTTTGTTTAGCTGTCTGCTCAGAATCATGGGAGAAACTATGATCTCTGTTTGAAACCAAAAACAATTGTGATTCTCAATTTATCCAGAAGTGTACACCTCTAGTGGAAAAGACAGGAAAAAACAAGCCAATTTATGCTGTTAAAAATTGTTTTTTTACGATTTATTTGTTGCTTGCAAAAACACAGTGAAAATAGGATATTTATTATATAGATTGTACGTTGTATATGGGCGTTTTCAGTACAACCATTTCATGCTAATTGCCATTCTTTACTTACACACTTATTTACTATATCAACTGACTCTCTTTCTCCTTCTCAGTTCTTCGCCATCTTTGCGTTCTCCACCTGTGGCGGTTACTCTGGAGTGTTTCGTCTGAGCGTGGAGTGTAAGAACCGCACAGAAAGTGACCTGAACATTGAGGTTGAGTTTGAGTACCCGTTCAGGTCAGTGCTCCACTGCCTTTCCTGTCATATCAGATCACAGATCACAGTACAGCAGACCTCAGTAAATATCGACAGAGTTCCATTCTTTAATTTATGTGTTTGATTCACCTAGCTGTAAAGAAAGATTGTATCATTTCATTTTTGTACATTTTTTCTGTATTTTTTAATGAAATGTTTTTGGAGATATTTAAAAAAAAAAATTTATTTACCTGTAAATTTTACCTGTCAGATTTTTATCATTAGTTTAATTTAATAATATAATTTAAGCACATTCTTCACATTCTTTCACTTAAATACAAAATAACGCTTCATTACATGCAAAAACATGTTAAAACAGCTCAAAAAGTCTCATTGGGTGTCTTTGCTGACCTCTTGTGCAAAGAAATATAATGATTGCCACTAGATGGCCTTATTGCTCTCTATGGAGCAAATTAACGGTTCCCCTGTGTCCTAAAGTCAGTTCTCTTATAATATTAACATTTTTATCATTTATTTTGCATTTAGTGTTCTGCATTGAACCACGGAATTGTGCCTTTTTTTTTTGATAAATAATAAAACAATTGCCCATTTCCCATTCATTCCTATGGGATACAACATAATTCAAGTACAACATAATTCGAGAATTTATTCTGATTCTAGGGGAATCAGAATGTAGCTGGGGATGGAGGAGGATAATTATCTCCTGAGAAACGCGATAGCTGCTGATAATACTGAAGGAGCTTATATATGTAAACAGTGATAGGCGTCGTATTCCTATCGGTAGACGTGGATCATCTGAGAGTCAGCTGATGCGAGCTTGACTAACGTGACCTGCCAGAACTGACTCTACGTTTGATTTAGTTTTATTTTGTGTGAAACGCGTCGAGATTCACCAATAGCAAACCTCATCCACCCAACAATCCAATTGATTCATGATGGACAAAATCAAGTCCAGCCCTACATGTTTTCTTCTTCAGGAAACCGTTTCACTCAGATATACAATAGAGAAAAGATATAAAAATGAAAAGACTATCGCAACCTTCGTTTTACACCGACTTTAAAGTGTCTATGTGGGTGTTCGTTGAAATTATCATTTGTTATTAAATTAGGGGCCGCTAAGACGAGGGCGTTCTCTCTGAACAGACTTTAAACGCGAACCTGTGATAAACGCTGATGGTATTTACATGCGCATTAAAAATTTATTCTATAGTTATGTGCGTTTGAATTTATGTGCGCAGGTTTGTAATTCCCTACAAATCATGCCTAAACAAACTACTTGTCTTGCCTATAAATTTGATACAGAATTTTATTTTATCACTTCGGGTTAGTTACGCAAACCGAATTCCCCACAACGTTTTATCTGTAGAGTGGGAAAGGGATCCTCCATAGGGAGAGGCTAGTTGGCACTTCAGCACTGCATTGTCAACGGGTCCAGGCGAAGGTCCTAGTCAGATCTGGATACGGCCTGGATCCGGCAGGCTGCGGGAAAACCTCGGGATAAACAAAGACACTAAAATTAGCGTAGATGCCATTCTTCTTATGATGTAATGAGTACATCAGGATTTAAGTGAAATGTTTTCAGTTTCCAGTTCCTAGAATTAATGGCGGAAGTACCTGCTTTTGGGCGTTTTCACACCACACGAACTGGGAATGATTTTAGTTCTAGGAACGCCTTTTGGGGGGACTAATTTAGCTCCTACTTCAGAGTCGGGACTAAACCAGCACTATATGAACTACCTGTGACGTTAGTTTACGCTGATTGGCCGAATGCATGCAAAACACCAGTAGCCGCCATTTTTAAAAAAGCTGTGTAAACACACAGATTATAGCTTATATATTTACTTCACAAACTAACTCTACGAACATGGAAAACAGTGATGGACCTCTTAACCTTTCACGCTAAGGAGAAAATTCAACGCAACTTTGAGGGGACCAAGCGAAACATGAATGTATTTCTCCTCAGATAGCGACATGGGGCATTAAAGGGATAGTTCACCCAAAAATGAAAATTCTGTCAGTAATTACTCACCCTCATGTTGCTCCAACCCCGTAAGACTTTCGTTCATCTTCGGAACACAAATTAAGATGTTTTTTTAATTAAATCTGAGAGCTGGATCACCCCTCCATAGGCTTCTAAGGGATCGAAACTTGCCAGCCCAGAAAAGTTATTAAAGACATCGTTAAAATAGTCCAAGTGACTACAGTGGCTCAATCTTAAGTTTATCAAGCGGCGAGAATACTTTTTGTACGAAAAAATAAATAAAAAAATAATGACTTTATTCAACTATTCATTTTCTTCTCTGTGGGCCTCGAGTGAGTTCACTTAGTGTAACAGCGCAGCGCTTCTGTGTTGTACTATTTTAACAATGTCTTTAATAAGTTTTTTTTAACTTTGCCGGTAAGTTTCAATCCCATTGAAGCCTATGGAGGAGTGATCCATCCCTCTTAAAATATCTTAATTTGTGTTCCTAATATGAGCGAAAGTCTTACGGGGTTGGAACAACATGAGGGTGAGTAATTACTGACAGAATTTTCATTTTTGGATGAACTAACCCTTTAACCACACGGCATACGCTAATACTTAGGACTTTTAAACAGATCGTAAACTAATGAAGACGGAGAACGGGAACACTGTGGGCTCGGGGCCTCGGGCTCTGGCGTTCTCAGCGCCCTCAAAATAAAAGTCACAACAACAAAGCGTGGCATACGTCACTTCAGAGATTTTATTGCTGATGTGAATGCAACCAGGAAAATGGCCATAGGGGAACATTTATTTCTCAGGGAACCACCCTGGTGGCTAGTTCCTAGTTCCTACAACTAAGTTCCTAGAACTACCCAGTGCGAAAGGGGCTTATGATTCCATAGAAGAACCTTTTAAATTTATTCACGTGAATGTGCACACACTCTCACACATTGGTCAAGCGATTTAAACTTCTGACAGACATTTACCAAGTGTCTTTCTCCACAGACTGCACCAGGTATGGTTTGATGCTCCTTCATGTAAAGGGCCGGAACCTGAACGTCTCTTTCTGGTGGGAGACAACTCTTCCTCTGCTGAGTTCTTTGTCACCATTGGTGTCTTTTCCTTCCTTTATACAATGGCAGCCATGTCTGTGTACATCTTCCTGCTTGAGAAGTACCACGAGGGAAACAAAGGAGCTCAGGCTGTGAGTCTTCTTGCAGTCTCTTTCCTGTGAGGCAGATAGCCTTTGAAATTTCAGATGATAAACATTTTCTTGGAGCATAATCAGCATAAAACTGAAGGACTTAAATGAGAGTAGAAAAAAACCCCTGCAAATCAGGTTTATTGGCAAAATGTACAGACTTTTCAGCTCAAGCACACCTGGTGCAAGTAATGAAGCCCTTGATTAGTTGTATCAGGTGTGTTTGAGACAACATCTGTTTTGCAGAGTTGTGCTGTTGTGAGGGATTCTACTCAGGGGATTGAATAATTTCGAGACTGCAGAAGTCGTTAAAAGTTGCCAGTTCAATTACTTTTGTTTGATTTGTTCATTGCAAACAGCTGAAAGTCCGTACATTTTGCCAATAAACCTGATTTTCAACGGGGGTTGAATAATTTTGATAATATCTTTCTTAATGTTAGTTTATAAAAATACAACTGTTCTTTGTTAATGTTAAGAGATACAACTTTTGATTTTAATTGTGTATCAGTAAATGTTAACAAATGCTCTTAGGCCCATTCAAGACTATAACCATAAGAATAAAGATTATGGGTCTCATTCGCTAAGCATGCATACTCACAAATTTGTATGTGAAATCTGTGTATGAACAATTTCACAAACAAATCATGATTCACCAAAAAGTTCGTATTAAAATTCATTTTAAATGTACGAAAGATGTAGGAACAACTGAAACCACACGTATGTAAAAAAAAAAAAAAAAAAAAAAAAAAAGCACTTTCTCTGTGCGGCCTTATAACCTTGTCAATAAGTTATATTTCATCTTAACACCACTATAATTATATTATGTTATTATTTATATTTAGAATACTCAAAATTTGCTAACATTAGAACGACATTAAGAATAAATTCATGTGCGTACGCATATGTTGAGTATTAGGAATAGATTGTTCCCTTTCGTGGTCACTCCGAGTTACGTCGGATGACGACGAATGGGGTTTCGCTTAGAACACCTATCGACTTCGAGTATACAAAAACGAGCCAATGGCAAAGAAATGCCATGGGTCTGCGGAATTTGCATGACGTAACTCCGCCCCACCTCGTGGGTATAAAAGGAGGACGCCGGCAACATGCAGTTATGTTTTCGCTTCGGAGCCAAGAGTATCTCTTCACTCCACAGCTATTTCTGACTTCGCTCTACGAGACGAGCCATTCTCTCCGGTGTTGGTGTGACGGGAATCTGCAGCGAGTTCGCAGTGCCTGCTGATCTGTGCAGTGATCTGCCAGTGAGTGTGTTTCTCCCTGCTCGCCTCAACATCGCAGAGTTTTTTCTCCTCTCACAAAAGAGCTTGCACGCGGCACGTCTTTTTAAAGACGGCTCGCCCTTGCATTTCTGGTTCTCATCCGACGTAACTCGGAGTGACAACGAAAGGGAACATCTCGGTTACGTATGTAACCCTCGTTCCCTGAGTAGGGAACGGAGACGTAACGTCTTCCTGCCACTTCCGCTGTACCGTGGGTATCGCCTGAGCTCAGTCTTGGCTCCTTTACAAATATGAAATAATCCATGCAATTATTAGTAAATGAGACCCATTGTTTTGAAAATTGTTCTAAATGTAAAAGTATCAGTATCAGCCACTCAGAATCTATCCTGCTTTAAAGAGCATGTGCATTAGAGGCGAAAGAAGATAAAATCTTCAGCACGCTTATAAAAAACAGAATGTTAACCTGCGTGGGCGAGGACGCTAATATAGTTATATAGTAATAGTATTTGTAATTTTTTTAGTTCACTTTAATATAGTAAACTAATGTTGACAAATGTAACCTTATTGTAAAGTGTTACCAGCAATTTTAATAACCTATGATATTTTGTTAACCCATGTTACATGTTTCGTTAACCCTGTTACATTCAAGATATAATGTTGCAACACTGAAGATCAGTGGAAAATGTTCTGTCAAAATCTGTTTGAACTATAAAATCTATCCCTTTAAATATTATAGATTTTAAAGGGGAAAATGTCGCTGCATTATAGTGTGGCAGTAAACACATAATATTTTTTTTTTTTATATCATATAACCCATTAAAATGTAATGGTGATTAGTATTCCAATGATTTTTTTTTTTTTTTAATAATTTAGTTTTGTTCTACAGGATTTTGTGGTGACAGCCATTTTTACCTTCATGTGGTTGGTAAGTTCAGCGGCGTGGGCCAAAGGTCTCTCAGATATTAAGAGGGCAACTGACCCCGATGAGGTCATCAACCTAATCACTGCATGTGATCATGAGGATAACCGCTGCAAAGAAATCCACGAGCCTGTGGTTTCCGGCCTGAACACATCTGTGGTGGGTACAGTCACTATAAATGATGTTATTATGCGTATGTATTAAATGTATTTCTAGAATTTTATAATGACACGTGGGCAGTTGAGAAAGGTTGGACATTATGTTTATGAGCAATGATGAAATTATGTTACTCCTGTAAAACACTGTAGTCATGCATTGATAATCAATCACTATGCTCCATTATACTCTGTTATATACAAACTCAGCCAGCAAGTGACCAACCTTCAATGTTGAAATGTGGTTAAAATAATGTTATAAATGTTTCAACATTTAAAGTTCCCCTATTATGCTTTTTTCAATTATGACCTTTCATGTAGTGTGTAATATAACTGTTTATGAATGTAAACGGTCAGCAAAGCTCAAAGTGCACTGTTAAGTGCATTATATCTCCCAAAAGAAAGAACTGATTTTGAACTGCCTCAAACTAGCCTTTCTGCAAGTGCCTCCGAAGCTCAAATAATATATGGTAATGGGTGTTTTGTTTCCGAGGCGCTAAAAGTGGTAGACCATCTGACCAATCAGAGTAGAGCAGGCTCTCAGAAAGGAGTGGTTTAGAGAAATCGAATCCTTTATTGAACCGTGAGAAAAGAGGTAATTCTGCAATGTATATTTATAAATTAAATTGTTTTTTAAATCTATTGGAGGATACCTCCAAAACAAAATTAGGAAACTTTAAAATAGCATAATAGGGGCTCTTTAATGCTAAATAAAGGCAAAATATTTACCTGTATAAATCAACAATGACATTTTAATTCACCTATGTTAAAAAGATCAACGTTGATCCATGTTTCGAACAATCATCCAAATAGTTTTTGTTAATAATTTTTTTTTTTTAATTAAATACATAACTAACTATAAAATAAAACAAGATTAGTTGGAACATTCAGTGATAAAAATCAGTATGTGTGCTTAGTCATCAGGTAAAACAGGGTGTAGATGTTTTTGGGCATACAAATGAATGCATACAGTATGTGCAAGTAACCATTTGGCTTGTTTCTCTTATACCTGCAGGCGTTTGGGTTCTGTAATATGGTGCTATGGGCAGGGAACCTGTGGTTCGTCTTCAAGGAAACCGGTTGGCTTACAGCCTTTGCTGGCACTTACACAGCCTCTGGAGAGAAGCAGCCAGCACCAGACTCCTTCGGCCAGGGTGAGCACAACTAAAAGACTGAAAATTAAAGCATGGAATTTCACATAAATTCTTATGCTCTCAGTGCATAAGTTCATATAAGCTTATGTATTATTACCACCAAGATTTTTGTTGCTGTTATGAACATTTATGTTAATGTGAATCTCAAGAAGAAGTGAAGTCAGTATTACAGTAATGAGGATTAAAGAATGTGATTTGAATAATATGCCTAATTGTCATAATAATAATGTCAGTGCAAAAATGAAATTTGAATGATCCTACAAATAGGCTTATCGTATATAAATAATATCTTCTGTATCCAAAGAATAATTTAATTTTTTTTATATATTCTTATATAATATATTAATATATCTAATATATTTTATACATATTCTTGACAAGTTTTATAAGATTCACCCTAATAGAACTTTCAGGATAGTTGTGATTTAAAAACGTTGACATTTTAAGGCTTGCAAAGGTCCTCATCCTATTTAATTATATTCTCTTTTAAATGTATTTTTCTAGGCTATGGACAAGAAGGTTATGGACAGGACCCTTACGCTGGCTCTCAGGGCGGTTACCAGCCCGAATACAGCCAACAGGGCGAAGGTGGCGGTTACAACCAAGGAGTGTATGGTCAGGATGAGCCCACCTCCTTCTCCAATGAGATGTGAGCTGGCTGAAGCTCTGTACTGGTGAGTGAACAAGCTGTAAGTGTACAACACGTTTCCTTTCAAAGTGGAACTTCAACACTGCGTCATGGAGTTGACACTATAGGGAACATCTTGGTTAATATTGTAACGTCCGTTCTAAGGGTGTCACGATTTCGATTTTAAATTGAAATCGAACGAAATTAACTGTCAGTTTACTGTCACTTTTGATCAATTTAATGTGTCCTTGCTGAATAAAGGTTTTGTTTTGCCATTATAACTTTGAATAAAATGCCAAGTATGCTGAACCTCCTGTATATTGTACACTACACTGTGCACAGTACACAAAAATATACTATGTGCATAGTCATATTTTTTTTAATTGAATACAATTATGATGTTTGTATTTTGTTGTTTTAACATTTATACAAATTTTCATTGATAAAAATTGTAAACATTTAAACGTGTTGTCTTTGCAGATCACAGAAAGAGGATGTCGTGTGATCAGCCAGCATGGAAACTACTAGCTTTTTTCCCACTGTCTTCAGTTGGTTTAAAGGGAAGTGGTTGGGTGGTATTAAAGCACATATAAGAAATCTTTTCAGGGTTGATATTAAAATCATAACCAAAAGGAAACAATTGGAGGAAGTGAGACCCTAATTTCAACATACTATCTATTACATGGAATCCAGCTGGAGATTATCCATCCTATTATAATGAGGAAAAACTTGAATATGCTACCAAAAAAAATGAATGAAACCTATGATGTATATGTTATGTACGGGGAGCCGTTTGAATGAATTACAGTAATATTAAACTGAATGTGTTTTTCTGTGGTGTAAATATGAATTAATTAGATATACTGTATTGTGAATTTAACTTATGGTTGCTTTTTTGTGATTCCACTTGTAGTCCCCACATGTGTTTTTATTTCCCCTATATCTTACCACTTCACCACCTCAATCGTTCAACCCGTGGTAAGAGAGCTGACTTTCAACCTTGTACTGAATGTGTTTTCTTTCTTTTTTATTTGTGTGAAACATTTGAAAGGTTCGTAAGAACACAAAGATTAAGTAGTATAAAAGTTGTGTATTGGTCAAGTGTTAACAACAGTCAGTAGTCTTAGATAAAACCGGGAGAGAAACCGAGTAACAGAAAAGTTTAAGAACTAAGTGAAACAGGAGGTACAGGCCACTATTTTTTCAAAATGTGAACAAATTATGCACATGCACAAGATATATTTCCGTTTATGCTTTTGGTTATATGTCCAAACTTTTCTAAGCTAAAGCACAAATATATTTTTGGTGCTATAAAAACGGCTTGTAGGACAATACAGTGAACACTTGACTTCAGTCATGGGTGCTTTGGTACTTGATTGTTTTATTTTTCTAGTTCTGTGAAACGCCACTGATGCTCTTATTCAGACATGAGTGTGAATGACCCCTTCATATTCTCTCGGAAAAGATTTCCATGTGTTTTGGCTTTTTGTTCACACTATATGTTTTTATGCTGTCTCTGTCTCTCTGCCTTTACATGAAGGTCCATATTACTTTCTTTCTCTCCCTCATTATATCATCTGATAATGCAAAATAAAATAATGTTAGAGAATGACGAGTGATGACATCAATGCTCCAGTGTGTTTGTTTTTAGTAGCGCTTTTATGAAATCCAATGTCTTACATTTTTGTAGGACCAGTACATATATAAAGCTATTGCCATTTCACTATGGAGAAAGAAGTGATAAGAATAAGGATAACTTTTGGTTAAAATGATTATCTTAAGGTTGAAACATTTTGAGTTCTTGAATGAAAGATATATCATTCTGTATCATATTCCTGATCTTACTACAGATATTGTTGACGCCTTTTACGGCCAGAAGAGGGAGATGTTCAGGAAACTACATGACCTTAATGGAAATTTGGCTGTTGAACCTAACAAAAATAAATACGCAAAATAAAATAAGTGGAAAAAAAAAAAGATTACATGTTAGAAATTAAATATAGAAAGTTGTTAAATAAGCCTACTTTATCAATGCAGTTACTGTGCTTTTCTCATAACGTACATTGCCATCAGATTTTTTTTTAATTAATACTTTTATTCAGCTTGAACAAGTTAAATTGGCCAAAAATGTCAGTAAAGACATTTATAATGATACAAAAGATTTTGATTTCAAATAAATGCTGTTCTTTTGAACTTTCTATTCATCAAAGAAAGTGTATGGCTTCCACAAAAATATAAAGAAGCACAACTATTTTCCACATAGATAATAATAAATGTTTCTTGAGCAGCAAATCATCATTAGAGTGATTTCTGAAGGATCTGAAGACTGGAGTAATGATGATGAAAATTCAGCTTTGATCACTGGAATAAATCATATTTTAAATATATTCAAATAGAAAACATTTGTTAAATTGTAATAATGTTTCACAATATTACTGTTTTACTGTATTTTTTATCAAATAAATGCGGTAGTGTGTGTACCATCAGTTTTACTATTATTTGACTGTTTATATTCACTGTAAACCTGAATCAGTGTTTCTTTTAGATTAGTGTATTTAGCATCTTTAAGGAAAATGTTATGTAAAAATAGCTTGCATGAATGTTACAATTGCTACAGTATAGTATTTTTTTTTATCCATTCAGTGAGGGAACAATGATTGATGTCTTCATGGTTTCTTCTTATATTTGCAATGCAGGTGTGTTTTATTTGATCATTTCTGAAATAGACCTTAAAACAAGAAAAGTGTGGTTTCCTACGGCCTCCCCTCCCTGTATGCGGTAACACGTTTGTTATGAACACACACTTGTGTTGCCAAAACAAGGCCCTCTGTGTGTGTGTGTGTGTGTGTGTGTGTGTGTGTGTGTGTGTGTGTGTGTGTGTGTGTGTGTGTGTGTGTGTGTGTGTGTGTGTGTGTGTGTGTGTGTGTGTGTGTGTGTGTGTGTGTGTGCCCACATGATGATCTGCTAGGGAGAACCGTCAAAAGTGACCCAAAGTTCTTATGGCACTGAATATTTTCACAGTCTCTCTCTCTCTCTCTCTCTCTCTCTCTCTCTCTCTCTCTCTCTCTCTCTCTCTCTCTCTCTCTCTCTCTCTCTCTCTCTCTCTCTCTCTCTCTCTCTCTCTCTCTCTCTCTCTCTCTCTCTCTCTCTCTCTCTCTCTCTCTCTCTCTCTCTCTCTCTCTCTCTCTCTCTCTCTCTCTCTCTCTCTCTCTCTCTCTCTCTCTCTCTCTCTCTCTCTCTCTCTCTCTCTCTCTCTCTCTCTCTCTCTCTCTCTCTCTCTCTCTCTCTCTCTCTCTCTCTCTCTCTCTCTACACTCCCTGTAAATCATGAGTCAGAAACACAATCCAGATGTGAAGCATTAACAATTTCCCCATTCAAAGTCATTTGTCACAACTCTTCACTGCTCCTTCTCCTTCTGCTCTTAAACTGTACACAAATGGGCAAGAAATGAAGGGGGGGGGGGGGGGGGGGGGGGGTCAGTACTTGTGTCAGTATGATGATAAATGATTTGTATAAAATGAAATCTGTCAAGAATGGGTCATATATTTAAACAAAAAGATTTTATTTTGCCTGAAGAAAATTGTTTTAGGTGGGGTCTACTTTATAATTTCTTTGTTTCTTTGTTTTGCATCACAATTTAAATGTTTCCCTAATTTTCAATATTGTAATAGAAAAAAAAACACTTTTGCATTAAAAAATATAGGAACAGGAACTACAAAAACAAAACTCAAAAGAAGTACCAAATAGCCATGGTAATAAAACCATATAAAAAGATAAAACAAACAACATAAGCTATGTAATACATAATGTAATTATATAATATAATATCGTATATTTACAAAGTGGCAAATGTGGTTTCCTGTTTCAAAGAAAGCTCAGCAGCAGAACTGCTGAATGAAAATTTCCACAGCTCAGTTATGAATTTTACGGCTGTGTGTCCAAACCTAGCGCGCTTTCTACAAGACAGCATTTGTAGGCAGTTCTCTAAGCCGAAATAAGGTCAAACTGCTGTTTAGGTACGAAGCTCACTAGGTTTTAAAACTATGATATAAAAACTCTCCCTCTAGTGGTTTTACTTTCCTTCTCCGTGATTTACCCTCAAGAGAGTAGCCTATAAGCCTTAGCCAACGCCCCGCTCGCACACTCAATCTTTCCTATCGCAGTAACCGAGTCGCACACCCGTAGGAAGTTCATGAAGAAGCTGAAAGCTGCGTCAGAGTTGACGGATTGAATCAGTAACTAACTACGCTTTTATTTTCACGCTTTCAACGTTCACTGAATCTTCTTTGTGAACGTTTGCTGATACGGACACTAGGCTTCCTAAGAAGGCGTTATTTTATAGGAGTACATCTGCAGAATGGCAGAAACTGAGGGGAGTCCGTTCGGAGGCTGTTTGGGGAAAATGAAGAATTATGTGCGAACTCGGAAAGGAACGATACTGACGGCTGAAATAGTAAGTTATTAACATGGCTGTGGCTTTAGTTGTTCTACAATTTCATTTTGCAAGCATTGAGAGAAACAACGTCCGTTATTCATTTGCTTCATCGAAAGTGTGATAAGCAAAATGCTGGGTAATAAATGAACTGTTGCCATTGACATGGAGACGCTCCACTCGTTATAAAAATAATTCACCTGTTGATTCACACACTTGAGTCAGAGAAAGTGAGAGCTTTTTGTGTGTGTGGAGACTTACTGTGTAAACATTTATTGCACTTGTTTATATTTCATACCTCCAGTCAGTCTTGGAGTCTGAGACCCCCAAACAGTATAGAATTGTTACGGAACACTTTTGAAACATGCTATAGAAATAAACTTATATATTCATTTTGCATAAAGTCATAAGTTACCAACCCGTTAGTCATATGTTAAGTATGTTTTTGAGCTATTGAAATGAGACCCCAAATAGAACATATAAGGGGTAAACATTGTTCAATAGTGTTTAAAATATCTAAAATGTTCACTTAAAAATGAAAATTGTGTCATCATTTACTCGCCCTCATGTTGTTCTAAACCTGTGTGAGTTTATTTCTTCTGTTGAACACAAAATAAGATATTTTAAGAATGTTTGTAACCATACAGCTGAGGGCACGCATTGACTTTCATATTATTTTTTGAGAAATAAACTCATACAGGTTTGGAACAACATGAGGGTGAGTAAATGATGTCAGTTTTCACTTTTAAGTGAACTATTTTAACTTTTGACCATAAACCACTTACTTTCCACTTTGAAATTTAAAAGAAAAATGTGAAGAAAGTCTCATATTTGTCATCCAAACAGTCAAGCAGAGCTGTGTCCAGTATAACAAAAAAAATGACTAAGATAAAGTATGGTTGTAAATACAATTATACAACTGCAGCAATTCAGTACCTCGACCTCAAAACACATTCAAGTATCTCTTATTGCGAGAATAAATGGCTACAAGTAACAGAAGTGGGTGAAAAGAGTATTAATAGTGCTGTTGAATGAAATACCTCCCACCACGGAGCCATTTGAAACTTCACACTGACACATAAGTGTGTGCTCCTGGGAGGAGGTGGCATGGAATGCATGTGCTTGATGGTGTGAGGTCAGAGGGCATGAGGTTTCACACATCGGCTGGAAAGAAAGAGGACAGGCTGTGTGTCAATCCGCAGAAAGGAGATTTTGGGGATGATATGACTAAAGATACAAAGATTTTGGAACTTGGCTGACAAAATTCATAAGGGCTGTAACATAACAGGCCTTTTATACCAAAAACAAGATCTATCTATCTATCTATCTATCTATCTATCTATCTATCTATCTATCTATCTATCTATCTATCGCTATTCTATCTAACTATCTATCTATCTATTTACAAACTAATTTTCAAGTTAGAAAAAGTTATACTTATATAGATTTTGTTCCATCTTAGTTCATTTAAATTCTACTTCCTTACATTCTAATTAAAATGGCTCTCCGTCTGTATGCTACCTCAATTCAAATTCAGTTCAAATTAAATAATGGAATTTGAATTTACAGTAAAAACAATTCTAAATGATGCAGAGTCCAGATTGAAATTTAAACGATTTCACTGAAATTCTCAAATCTCATTCGCACTAGTGCATATTCATACTTGTCGCTCAAGACATCAAGTAGCATTAATTATTGTGTCAAGTTGTCAATGTTTTTTTTGTTTTTTTTTTTCCTTTTTGGAGCTTGACAGAACTTGGTCACTATTTGCTTCCACTGTAATCTGCAAAACTCCGTAGAATTATGAATGAAAGAACGCAAATCAAACAGGTTTGGAACGACATAAAGATGAATAAATGTTGACACAATTTTAATTTCAGTGTGAACTAAACCTATAGCTGGTAGCGGGACACGTAATGTGCTTTTTTATTGCCTTATTGCCCTCACATATCACATATTTTAGTAATAATCATAAATTAGGTATCATTCGAAAGCTTAAACACTCAAAAATGAATTCTGTGAAAACCATTTTGCTAAAGCAAAATTGGACAATAAGTTACCATGCATGTAAACAGTACTTTAAATTCTTTTAGCTGGCTCAATAATTATTATTTTTTACATCAACTTCAAATTGGGAACAAACTTGGTTAGACATAGTTATGGCTTTGATTTTCTAGCCATTTTACAGTCCAGATTATTTTGTAAAACATATATTTTGTATGAAATAATTGCTTAACAGTAAACTTAAAACCTCTAGGCCTATAGCTAACTTTTTTACGCTTTTACATTTTTGAAGTACTTTCATATCTGCCATAATCTGCTGACGAGCGTCTTCTTTAAGGAAGGGCCAAACCAACCGTATGTCTGGATTTCAAAGCATTCATGAATTACAACCGTTGGAGTTCAGATCTGCTCAAACAGGGGGTGACAGTTAACAGGTTACACTAAAACATGCATTTCTGTAATAGGTCTCAGTATTGTAAAAACCTATATTACAGCAAATTAATAACATGGCTATAAAAAGGTCTTATTAGCAAATTTGTTCTGGGTGAATGATTGGAAGAGACAAGTTTAGAGACATAAACTCACCATGGTTTGCATACAATAAACTATTAGAGAAAACAGTATTTAGGCCTGAATGATAAACCAGCACCCCTCTATCATTTATTATTATACATAATGAATCTTTCCTAGTTCACCACATATCACATGCCCAACTTCCTGTCCTCCTTATCAAAGCAATCTGAATGTGTTGCTTGGCGATATCTCCCGATCAGACGCTGTAATGAGGCCTTCCTTGAGAAGCACAGAATACTGTGGTTCCAGGAGCAATAATAGAATGTTATATAACTAAGGTCATGAACGTTGGACACTCAAGATTTGTCAGTTTTGTCATGCAGACACACCCACAGCTAAACATGTAGAGTCACGGTCAAGTGAAGTAACACGCCTGTAGTGTCTTAAAAGAAACCATGCATGCTGGGACTTCTACTGAGACTTAGATGAAGTGACAGATGTACTTTATAGCTCTATTATATTTAGCTGTTTTGGACCGAAACAAACACATGCAAGAATGTTTGCTCTAGTGTGACGTGAACAAGCTGTAGGCACCTTGCCATCACTAAGTGTGTCTTTGTGCGCCTTTGCCAAATGACCAGTGTTTGGGTGTTGAATATGCCTCATTGGAAAGTGTTTTTTTATTTTTTTACTCGTGTTAGTTAATGTTTTTCGTGTACGTGCTTTTGGTATTTGGTATTTGTGGTGTTTCCTCATTTATCTGTTGCCCTCGTGACCCTGTTCAGCTCAGAGCCCTCAGTAGTGGGTGTTCTTAAAGGGGCAGCGCTGCATCCGTGAATAGAGCTTCATTGTGCGCTGGCTGGAGTTCAGTCTGCTTGTGTGAGGCTCATAGAGGCAGTTTGTGCCAGTCCCCACAACTCATAAAGCTCTGATACATATGTGCATGAAGGAGGAGTGCCTGATGACATCATGCTGCCCGCTCCACTCCTCCTCGCCGCCCACAGGCATGAGCCCGGAGTAAAGACTCGCCTCTAGTTCAGTCGAGTAGATTTAGTGATTATTAGCCTACATTAGTGCTCTAGAAAAAAACTTCTCAGCATATGATTAAAAAATATTTCAGCTATTAAGATTACACAATATAATGAAGTTTGTAAAGCTACTGTGAGCTTTTTTACTAATACTTTATATATAAAATAGTGTTTATAAAAATGGTTTTTGCTTTAAAGCGGACCTATTATGATAGGTACGACAAGTAGTTGATGATGATACACTTACCTGAACAACCAAGGATCCGTCCAGTCGGTGCCCACACAGCCTCTTTATGGTGTATATTATGGTGGAGTTTTGTGCTCATGACATATCATATAACTCTTTGTGTCCATCTACCGGCACCTTCGCCATTTTTTCTTGTTATGAAAACAACACGCTTGTCATTGGTCAGTTGTCAAAATGGCACTTGACGTAGGGCGTTTTTTTTCCCCAGAAAACTTCAAGTTCAACTTTAAGCGTAAGGAACCGTAAAACCGCACGGTTTACTCCATAGGATTATAATGTAAAAGAAAAGCTGGCAGCTTCAAAAAAGACGGCAAGTGTGAACACGCCCCAAATGTTCTTTTCTTGGCTGTATAAATAAACACAGAAAGTTATTTTTCCATTGCGCTACATTGACGTGTTTGATCGTTGCGCTCATGTCACGCATCTTTTACCGAGTCTCGCACAGGACACAACCTTATAAAAACGCAGCTCTCAAGTTAAAAGGAGTTTAACTTAAAAAAAAAAAAACATTTCTACGCCTTGTGTTTTCCACTGCCCACGTCTCGCATTTTTAGACGCAAAGAAGCGTTGTATGGGTGAATGTCCTCGAACTGGAGAAAAAAACACAAGGTCCGTATCACACTTTACATGAATAATGCAAAATCAGTGCAGTGGAATGCAAGAACGTGTTCTGTTGAAATGGCCTATACTGTTTCTCCTGTTTTGTTGTTAGAGTATCTGAGGAACTAAAGGCTCCGTGGGGAGCTGCAACTTATTTGCATTTAAAGATATACACGCTGAAACAACGTTTATTTGCTTCCACTCAAAAAGGGGCATTTTGGGCATATATAATAAAGGATCTGTGGGGTATTTTGAGCTGATAATTCACAGACATATGCTGGGGACACCTAAGACTTATATTACATCTTGTAAAAATAATAGGTCCCCTTTAATTAGACAAGGTTCATCTATAATTTATGTCCATAATGTACATAATTGTGTGTAAATGAACTATAATAATCTGATATGAATTGCAATATTGGATCTATTAATTAGCAGGAGTTATTACTCCACCACCTGCATGTGATGTTATTAACAATATATTGTTGAAACACTGGTTTAAATGAAGATTCGCCATGTTACTATGGTTTTGAGAACAGTCACAACTAGTTCATTTCTCCAACAATTCATCGCACTATGGTCGGAAAGCAGTGATTTACGTTGTTGTTCGGGAAACGCACCCCAGATTAGCGATCAATCAATATGGATTTGCCATTGGCTGATTCTTAAACTATCACCAGCAAATGTACATTTACGTGGTTAATAATCCAACACTGAACCCTAAAAAGCTGCATTATTTCAAGGTCACCAAATGAAGTTATAATTTTAAATGGATAACAGAGTAAATTCTGGTCACTTAGAGTGTGTGTATCTTCTAATAAATAATTCATTTTAATAGAAAAAATAAAAATGTTTCAAACCTATGTCATGTGCCATACCTTTTCAACCCTGTCACATTCAAAATGTTTTGACGGTTAATATTGCAGAGCAGATTGTAGAAATGTAGCATGGGCACATCTGTGTGAAGAACTGTGGATGTTGTTACACACTTGTCAAGCTAAGTACAGTATGTTGAACAAACAGCAGTCATTCTGCTGGCAGTAATATATGTATGTGCCCATGCTGGCTTCTTTTCAAAGGCATGGAGAGATAAGATTGTGCATGTTTTCAACTGGCTTCCCTAATGGAAAAAATGCCGTTCTCGGCTCTTTCTCTGGTATTTTGAGCTTAGCCGAAAATGTAAAGTGTGTTAAAATGGTTTAAGTTTACTTCCAGGTTCATTTCACGCCCCCAGAATGTGGTTTCAAGGGGGAGGGGATGTTAATGCTTTTTTTTTTTTGATTAAAGATTACAAAGGTATATGAATTTGTAAAAAAGGCAATTAAGTGCACGGATAAATTATTTATATAATGGGGCAGTGGAGGCAGTAATTGGCTTTTGGGCTGTTCACGCAATAAATTCCGACCCTTGATTTGTTTGCATGCATTCCACATTCAATCTGATTGAAAAAATAATTGTGCTAATGGTAAGACTAATTAAAAAGTCCCCCACTTGATATCACCGCTTTACACGTTACATTCAAACTTGAAATGTCCCGAAAACGTGAGTTTGCAAGGGGCGGGGCTTAATTGAACTGAATGATTGGAGAAGCCCTGCATACATCACCAGAGAAAAGTCTGTCGTTCCACCGGAAGATTGAGTTATGACTATGAGTAATTTAATAGATAGGGCGAATTTTTTATGTTTATGCTATATTGCCATGGTAGCATAACTTTGTTTGCACAAGTGATGATAAACAGGAAACTTGCCTCCTAACACATTGAGAATCTTCCTGTTTAAGAAGATAGTCTTCACACTTGTGTGTGTTTTAGCCGTTGTTACTGTGGAAGGAGCACATTGCAAACGCAAGGCACAGGTGTTTCACGGTGGCATGTGTACAAATCATTAGTAACATGACAAACCATGGCAACATAAATAACAGGAACTGCACCCTGTAAGAATATTAAATAACACCTGTAATGTCCTTGATACCAGTATTGTGGAAATATAAGTATTAGTTGTGTTTGATAAGGCATACGTTTTATGTAATAAAAAATAGAAATATCTATTTAGAAGAAATGACCAGAGCCGTATCAAGCATCCAGAAGTGCTGCAGTGGTTTTCGATTTCGATCGTCAGTTTTGGATTATTATAAAAAATATTTTTGTTAGTAAATACCTCTTTCAAGACAAGTAAAAGCTTTTTAAAAAATCACAAGGGGGTATTACTGATGTATTTTATGTCATTAAAGTAAAATGTGAAAATATCTTGAGCTTGTGTTAACCACAGACCTTATTTCAGACATTTAAAACCCATTAAAAAATACACATTGACTTCAGGACGATGTTTTGTAGGTCTTTACCTGGAAATGAGTTCCGAACTGGAAGTGCTAAAATGCTAACTAATTTCCAGGTTAAGGCCTGCAAAAATATGTCATCCCTTCAGTGCTCTTTGCCATGGACTTGAAGGTGTGCTCATGTGACAGCAAGTAACCACCTAGCAACCACTCAGAACACCTTAACAACTGCATAAAAATGGCCTGTCAGCAGCCCAGAAATTCCTAACATTGTGTCTGTGAGTATTGCACCACTCACATTTTCTACATTTCTAGCCACCAAAATGAAGTCTGATTACTTTTTCTTTTCTTTCTTACATTTTTTGTTAGCCTTGTCAGTAGATTTAACATATTGAGCATGTTGAAATCTTAAGGTCAGTCATTTTTTGTCTAACTGCATATACTTGCTTTTCTTTTTAAACTGCATATACTTGCTTTTCTTTTTATCATTCTTTAAAAACAAACCATAGTCATAGATTATACACTACAGTCTGAGTTCTTGAGGTCTGACTGGTGTCCACAGCAGGAACAAATCTTTCCTAGTAGTAGTTGCCGGCAGTGTTTGGATATATTTGTTTCATGGCAGGTAACAGGATCGTTTGACTTTAAGGGCTGATTTGATTACACATTCACAATCTTTCTGTACTCCCAAAGGTATTCTTATAATAGTTCTGTTTATAACCATATAAGGACCTCGTCTACTGTGTGTGCTGTGTTACACCAATGGCCTATTCCTTTCTTTTAGTCCTCACCACATGTTTTAGTAATCAAAGTTCAAAAAGCTTCACAAACTCTAGAGGGATGTGAGAAATGTAGAGCTCCACTGTTAACTGACACCTAGAGCAGATGGTACGTTCAGATGAACTGTGGGTAGTGGACAGTAGTAGAAAGCTTTGGTGATTTGGCAGCAAACATGGGTGACATACTTGAGAGGAAATTTCCACACTAAAAAGCCAAGAAATTTGGGAAAATAGTAAAGAAAACAACCATACACACTGACTCTTTAAGTCTATCGTTGTTAGTTTTAGTGTGTTTTTTGTTTTTTCATAGTCTCACTTTATACATTTTTTATTGTAGTTTTAGAATTTTAGGGCTACGAAAGTTCACTGGTTTAATTTTGAAATTTCTTAGCACAGTTTAGTGTTATTCTGTCTAGTGGTATTTTAATGTAGGCCATTTGTAATGGTTTCAAGTTTTGTAATGTATCAAATTACCATTTATCAAAAAGTTTCTTTAATTTGTGGCCATTTTTAATTCTGTTTTAATTTTTAATTAGCTTTTCAGTTTTTTTTTACAGTTAAATCTTTTCATGTAGCCTAGTTTTATTTTAAATTCATCATTTATTATTGTATCTGTTTTGTATATATATCTTATATGTTATAAACCTTATTGTGAACAATTCATCCATGTATGTTTTTCATGCTTGTAACAGTTTTTTTTTTTGCACCATAACGTTTAACTGATCTTCCGGTGAAAATGTAGACTTCTCTCTGGTGAACTTCTCCAATCAATCAGCTGAAACCCTTAATCCACAATTGACTGCAAAACTCTCAAAATCCAATCAATAACCGATGGATAGACCCAAGTCTTGCCCTAAAAAAAAATATTTTCGATAATCTGATTCACTCGGATACATGTCACATAAGAATAGATTTGCCACTAGTTCAGCTTCATCGTGACTTTAACAATAGCAACACTGCAATAGCAGAAGGGTGTAAGGGCCTAACTGCTAATGCTAACCAGCTAACTCTTGACTTCTGCTCAAAACCATGTTCATGTCCTTACACTACACATTGTACACTGATGTGATCAAGTTTTTGAAACTTTCTGTCTGTCTGTTTTCTTGTAGCTCATCAGTTTCATCATCCTTATCTGTTATGCCGCATCAATGTATGGAGGGTATTCAGCTGTCGCCATCTGCGAGATGGTCTTTGCCATCATCTTCTTCATTATCTTCATGATGGAGCTGGACAAACAGTTCCTGGTGGTGAACTGGCTCTGGAGCGTAAGTATAAATTCACACACACTTGCATCACGGTCCACCCTATAGCATTGTGGTGGCGAGTATTTCACAATCAAGTGCCACTCATATTTTCTCTGTTTGCCCCGTCAGGATCTGTTCCGCGCTGCAATCGGTGCAGCGCTTTATCTCATCACCTCTCTCATCTGTGTGATCGGTGGAGCTGGGGATGGGGCTCGCATCGCTGGTGGGGTGAGACATCAGCATCAAAACACACCACTCTTTCAACTTTATGAACAAATCCGATTTATTAGGGCTATATATCCACCACTCTGCTGGCAGCTGTTTATAACAAAGCTCACCTTCTCTCTCATAGGTGTTCGGTCTGCTGGCTGGGATCTTGTTTGCTTATGATTCCTACACAATCTTCTTGGAAATCAAGAGCAGCAGACAGCATACAGCTGCTCCCACAGGTGCATGAACACTCATTCCTTTATTTAACATGTTAGAAAGTACATTGGCCTCAAAAGGTATTTAGACACTTAAACCACATTTAAAGGGGTCATGCCATGGATTTGTAAATTATTTGAATATGTTCCTTGAGGTTCACTTATACTTTTGCACACACCAAAAAAAAAATTTATATACATGTATATACAGTATATATATATATATATATATATGCAAAAAAATTGATTATTTTCAGCCTTCATTCTGAGCCTCTGTCTGAAGTGATCCGTTTTTAAGGGGCGCTCCTTTAAGGCTTGTCAGTAAATGGCCACTGTTATGATTGGCTAACGTCATTGCATAGGAAAGAGTATCAACGCCCATGCAAGTACTTTGAAAACAACCACTTAATACCGTCATTTACAGACAAAGCATTAATCATTTACGTATGGTTTGTGATGCAGCTGCCTTCAGATCAGTTGGCTGCTTCATCTGTTAACAAAAGTTTCTTTGCGACTCTCCATTACACTGTTCCTCGTTTACAAAACAAAATGCCCCGAACAAACATACAATCCTCTGACGCGATCTGCAACGCCATTAAAATACACCACTCACTTATTACCTTTCACTGGGATCCTTCTGAAGTCTGTACAGAGACACAAGCCAGCTGCTTAAACTGGACGTGTCCTTCCATATGTCCTGTTGCCAAGTGCGTTGAACATGTCAGAAACTGAACACGCATCTGTATACTGTATCTAGTGTAGACAGCGTCGGTGATTGTTATGGTTCTTTTGCTTTTGACGCGACGCTCAAATCCAGTGTAGGGAAATGTCGCCGCTATTAAGCAACTGAACGCCAGTGGGCGGGGCCTATGCTGCGATGATGTGTATCTACTCGTCGATGTCTTGCTCTGGAGGCAGTCATGTGCAAATGTATTTGCCCGTAAGACATTACAGATCCCGCAATATCAAAACGAGCTGTTTTTGACACTTGATTAATAAATGCTTTGTTTAATTATAATGAGTAGGACGTTTTAAGCTATGAAACTTGCAGGATGTTTTAATGGTACGAAGACCTCTTATATGTCAAAAGATCAAGGCAAATTTGATTTTTAACCTTTAAAAGTCATTGCATTAGACAAAATATCATATGAAGTGTCCCCAAATGTTGCAGTAGTTGCTCAGTTACTTTAGTGGATGTTTAAGTCTCTTACACTGTGTCCTAACTACACGCGATAAAAGGTATCTTTTCCATGTTAAAGCTGCAGTCAGCAAGTCTGGCAGATTGAGTGGCCTTAGGCAAAATAGTTTGAATGTAACTCTACACCTCATTTAGTATAAAGCGGTTCTATGAATATGCAAATTAGCCCCGCCTCCACTCACTCACACAGGCTCAGAGATTCACTCGTTGACGATCACATGTTGAACTGATTGGACCTAATTGGATTAAACTCCCCGATTCATATGGATTACTTTTACAGAGTCTTTATGAACTTTTTGAAATATCAAAGTTTCAGTGGAGGGACAGAAATCTCATTAAAGATATCATGATCTGTGTTTCGAAGAATGACATGAGGGGGATTTTCCTTTTTGTTTGAACTGTCCCTTTAAATCTGTTCAACCAGCAGCATGTATTCCAGTTGTTTGACGATGAAGGCCGAGGTTTAAGGCTCTCCCTAGATTTGAACTAAAGGTGACACATGTTGTAACTCTCTTTGAACAGGTCGCTGAAGGCTTCTGAGGGATGTTTACAACTGACATTTGGCATTTATTCTGGTAGAGACGCCAGTGGCAACACTGGTTTCTAACCGAAAACTATGCCGTTTCACATGTCCGCTCTTCGTTTCGTGTAACTATAACAACTTAACCTAACTAACTATTCCCCTGTTATTTATTTTGCGTCTCCCTTTTTGTTTTTTCTTTGTTTTCTTAACAGATGACACAGTTTGAAAGCTACTTTCCTCACTACAACATTAACAGCAATCAAAACATGGAGAACGATTCTAAAAATGGCAAAAGGAGGGAATTCCTGAGAGTTATCGCAAAGTTACCATGACAGATGAAGACCAGAGGAATGCAAAAGGGTTGAAACCATTGCACAGAAAAGACGTGTAAGCACAAAAGGGATTGAAAAGTGAACTGTAAGATTAATGACCAGCTGTTAAAGAAGCCACAATATATGAAGCAACAGAAAGCTGTTGGCATCCAAAGATTCATTACGGTCGTTTTGGTTAGGTCGCTTTTGTTACCACCACAAATGTTTTGTCAGATTGGTTGGTTACTATTACAAAAGCACTATCACAACATTTAGTAGGAGATGGGGCTAATAAACATGTCAGATAAAACTGACAGCTGCAAACCTAATATCAAAAGAGTTGTGTTCCCATTCTTTACTAGAGAAAGACCCAGTGATTTTAAATGAAGTCATTTTATTATCATTACGTTGTGTTGGAAAACTGGATCTAATTCAGTCTGGTGCTGTTTTATTTTTTTCTGAAGAAACTAAATTCTAATTACTATTGATTGTTCTTGTGTTTTGTGTCTAAAATAAGTTAATTGTATACGTTTTTAGTGACTTCAAACAGGATTTGTGTCAGTCAACGATATTCAACTCAGGGGCATGCAGTCTAGAAAAAGTCTGTTTTCAGTCAATTAAAGGGATTTTCTCATTGAAAAGGAAGGAATCTCAACTCTAATATCTTCTAAAATGGTACAAATTTGTACTATAACTAGTTGAAATGTCATTGTGTTGCTATTAGGGGTGTAACAATATATCGTGTCACAATATATCACAATACAAAAATGCAACAATATGTATGGTGGATAGTGCACCCAAAATAAAAATGACTGTTTACAGAGTTTTAGTGTCAGTACTACAATAAACTACTCTATATAATGTTGAATATAATGTATAATAATGCAATGGGGGAATATTTGTGGGTCCTGATAATGCCAAATGTCTTACGTTACCAGTAAAAAGTGGTCGACATTATTTTAAATATATCTAGTCAGTGAAAGAGTGCAAGCATATTCGTCTATAATAATTCTGTATTTTCAGCTTCAGAATCATGAATATTTTTATTCTGGTGTCACTATTGTCCTGGGCATTGGGGTTACCAACACTTCATTTCCACCCCCAATGTAATATCAAATTTAGCATTTTAATCAACAGTTAACCTTTTAGCATGTGTCTTGGAATATCGCAATAATATTATATCGTGAGTTCAGCATCGTGACATGAGGGTATCGTTACACCCCTAGTTGGTAGAGTACGTTCATTTTTATTAATCGTTCTTACATTTTGCCATTTAACTGGTTACCTCAAAGGTTGCTCACTATCTCAATGCCATAAGTGTGCTCTTTTTTTATTCTAATAATAAACCGATTTATATATTAGACATGCTTTCATCTGCAGCGTCTATTCCATTCAACCCTATTGAGTAATGTAGAGTAAGAAATGCTAAAACAGCTCACAGTTTGTCATCATTTTCAGGAAATATCATGAATAAAAACTGTTTACTCAACTGTGTAATACGAAATGATTGTTTTGACGTGCCTTGAAAGATCATTGTGGAGTATTTGGACTGCCAGCTTCTCCAGTTATTGTAATATGCAGTTGGTCGTCTTCACGCTTGAATAAGCAGGACTTCTCAACAGCTTCTGCAACAGGAACTATCGTTCTCACCTAACACCTGATTGTTGTAACAGTTGTAATTTTATGCACAACAGTTGAAATTTTACTGTAAAACATGGGGAGCTTGTCTAAGTCAGAGATTCATAAATCTTCCATTTTTGTAAAACCATAATCTAGAGTAAACAAGTGTTTTTTTCTTTATCATTTATAGCATGTATCATTTGTAACAATTTATAAATTATAAATTCGAATTTGTGAAGACTGCCTGTTTCCTCTCATGTCTATTTGTTTTTGCAGCCTCAGCTTTGACTACCTGACAGCATTTATTTGTGAGATGGTCAGAAATGCCATCAGTTCTGTAAAAAAAAAAAAAAAAAAAAAAAAAAGATTAACTCAGGATGTAGTGCTCTTTTAAAACTGATGATTTTCTGACGAACACTTTTCTTTCTTTTTTTCATGTTTTTTGTTCCCGGAAGTACAGCATGTGGAAACAATTCTGCAGGATTTAAGTCTCTGTCTAAATTGGTGTTGCTGGTATTTTTGGAGTTCTTTCGCTAACATTCAATAAAAGGCTGTTATAACGTATTCAACTTTTAAAAATGTGTGTGTGGACCCTGTGATCTATGAAGTGAGTGAAGAAAACTGTGCGCGCAGCGCCACCTGCCGGAGGGTCACGAATTATTTCGACTGACAATAATATGACGTTTTAGAGCTACACAAATGTACTTTATATATAAAAACGGGAGAGAATGATTTAAAAGAAAAGGCAGAATTCACTAAATTCAATGATAGACAGCTATTGGGGAAAATGTGACAAATATTTGTCACTAGATGGAAGGATTTACATTAATTGGAATACTAAGGAGTTTACTGTAGGCTTTTCTAAGTCATTAAAGAGTAATTAAATGGCCTACCTTTACAACTTTTTAAAGAGATAGCTTAAAAAATATAGGCTACAACACCATTCAGAAATTAAGAATCACGATGATTTTATTTATTTGTTTGTTTGTTTCTTTCCTTTAGAAAGATTCCAGGATCATGTAACAGTAGACTTGAGTAATTGCTGATAAAAAGTATAAATATTTTAAATATACAAAATAGAATACAAATATAGAACATTATTTTAAAGAATAATAAATAAAAAATAGTCTTAACTATTTTTGATAAATGCTACATTACAGCATCAATTAAAAAACAAGTAATTCGTCGATAGATAGATAGATAGATAGATAGATAGATAGATAGATAGATAGATAGATAGATAGATAGATAGATAGATAGATAGATAGATAGATAGATAGATAGATAGATAACTGCAGATTCAGTTTGAATAAAACTGAAAAACAAACCGTAATCACAATACACTTTATACTCTATAACCTACACACAATATACGCATTTTTAATACCTAACTAATCAAAAACCAATGTGCAGTACGCTAGGGGGTTTCATTGAGAGACAGAATGTTTTTGTGATGGGAGTATGAGGTACAGTAGGGGGTGGTCCTGACTCCTGATACACTACAGTTAAACACTTGTCCTGTAGGTGTAGCCCGTCTGGTTACACGCTCTCACGGGCAACTTCTGGTGGAGTTGTTGCCAGCACAGAGATCTACAGGCCAAAAACCAGACCCTCGAGACGAGCGAGAAGAAGTCGCGTAAGGTCCAAGGAAACTTTAGCGGACACATGAGAGTCTTCGCGTGAATCGCTACAGCCGCCGACATGTTCACGCGCGGATCAAAGAAGCGACGCTCCAATCGCTCGGTAAGTCGCTCTCATGTCGTGGCATCCCGCTTTTAACATTATCTAAAGGCATTTGATCCCTTTCTACAGTCTGCCCTCATGTATTTGAATGAACGCAGCGTGGTTTCACGTTTTAAGGGTGACTTTAAACTATCGTGCTGTTTTGATGGTCTAAAGTTACTTTTGTGTCACGCACTCATTTTACCTGAGGAGACTGTTTTCATCGCAAGGCTATAGGCTTCTTATATCATAACTTGCACTCCTATATTTACTTTTAAGTGTATCAGCTGTAAGATTTGCATGTAGCCTATAGTTATTTTGCCCATAACCATTAATGTGGCATTTTTGTGATCATGTTAACTGTTGCATTGTGGAGGCGTGACTTATTTGTGCCTACGTCACCGTTACCTGTGCAGGTGACGACATCGGTTGAGGATACCGTTTCATAATAATAAATGTTTTAGTATGTCAATTTATTACACTGAATTTACCCAAATAATGTGTTTAGTTTGTCTAAAATTACAAATAAGGTCTAATGCAAACTTATTCTTGAAATGTTATTTAAAAAGTCTACAAGAATAGAACAAATTATAGCACGGATTCATTTTACAATTTTGAATGTTTGTGTTTCATATTCTAAAGTATATTACAAAAACGTTAGCCCTGAGATTCATAGTAGATCTGCATCAGTTAGCATCCTAACGGAAAGCTTCATGTTACGTTTTGTAATGTTTTCCCCTTTCTGAAGGTAGTGCTTTCCATTGAGGAAACATTCCTTAAAAGTCTGGAAAGGGAAGACAGGGACAAAAAGTAAACGCAACCTAAAAACATCAGGACATGCTTAGGCCAATGTTCATTGAAGATGCTAATTGGATTAGAATATTGAGTAGATTAGAACAGGAAACTCTTTGTATCCTGAAGCTGCTCTCTGTAATGTTTTGATTCAGATCTGTACCAGATGATCTTAATTGTGAAATAAACCTTGTAGTTATGTATCTTAAAATAAAATGAACGGAGATCATCTGATATTGTCCTTTTAAATTTGACCAGGATTCACGAGCAAGTTTCTTCGACATTCAGCCAGTGTTTTCTTTTCTCAAACACCCCCTTGTAAGTGTCATGCTAGTTATCATTCAGAATGTCCTACACAGGACAGACCACTGATCTGAGGAAACAATGATGGCGGGCCTTTAAAAAGTGGCCTTTTAAAGCTTTTGACCTCTCGTAACTGTTGTCATGGTCACAATCGAGAGGAAATTTCCCTGAGGGTGTGGACAGGAAGACACCCGGAGAGCTTCCTGTCTCACCGTAAGAGCCGGGACATAAAACCGCCAGGTCATACAAAGTATGTTTCTCCGCATTCTCTGTACACGTCATAGTTTGCTTTGATTTATGCTTTTTCATGTTATCTTTTCTTTGCAAATGTCTACACAGTAATCTGATTCTGCACAATAACCTTTGAGAGATAACTCTGCTAAACTGGCTATTATCTAAGTCATTGTTTTGTCTTTATGAAAGTATTTTTTTGTACGTTCGTTGCATGCTTTACTGTTTTTACATTTGTTACATTCAGTACTTTCTTTACTTGCATTTTTATTTACATTGCGCTCTGCACTTTTGTTGCTTTGTGTTATTTACCTTACTCGCGTCACACCTGTTCACTTCTATTCTTTCTCAGGTTACTATGTTCATTTTTGTCCTTTTGCTACTTTCGTTACTTTACATACTTGTGTTATTTTTTAGCATTTTTATTACTTAGATTACTTTCCTTTCATTACTTTACATACTTGCTTTAAGGGGTGTTCACACCGCATTTCCCGCTGCTCTACTTTCTCATTGTTTTTCAATGTAAACATTCACTAGAACATCTTTTGCAGCATCTTGCGCATGACACGCCTTTCTAAAAAGGCACATTTCATCGCTTGTTTTACTAGCACTTTCAATTACATTCATCACTTTCCTTACTTATTTGCGTTGCTTTTAGCACTTTTATGATTCCCTTCCTTATATTACTTTGTTACTTTCCTCACTTTACATAGCCTACTTGCATTACTTGTGCTAATTTTAGCTCTTTATTACTTACATTACTTATACTTTCATTCATTAATTTCCTTACTGTACATACTTGCTACTTCTAGCACTTTGGTTAATTACATTACTTTGGTTACATTACTACTGTTACTTTCCTTACTTTCTTTTATAATTCTGCATTTCTTTTGTTACTTACCTTACCTGTGTTACTTTTTGTACTTGAGATGAACTTCCAAACTTGTGTTTTGTCCTTTGTTGGTTTTTGTGTTTGTCTGAGTACTGGTTCTTGGTTGGGAATTGAGCATCGATTCCTATTCTGGAATGGAATACTTGAGGTCAGGAATTGGATACTTGTGATAAAATTATCGATTCCTTTGTGAGCATTTCAATGTGATTTTATACTATTCAAGCACAATACTACTTTTTAAATTACTGAGTGTTTACTTGTATTTTATAATGAAATTTATATTAGTTAGGCTAGTTGTTTTTCCTTGGTATTTTTAAACCACAGGCAAACGTTCCTTGCATAAGTGTGCTTTAGCCTGTTGATTTTTGTTCATGATATTCAGCTACAATTAAATGTTTTACAATAAGACTAAATGTGAACGATATGTAATGTTTTAGTTTCTTTACCTTATTGGAATCGGAATCGTTAAAATTCAAACGATACAAAACCCTAGGTCTCTCTTTAGGCATAATAGAACAAATTACCTTCTTTAATAACCATAGTTTTTTTCCTTATGCTACTTTTAGTTCGATTGGTACTTCCCTTATTCGCATTACTTTGGGAATTTTGGCTATTTTCAGTTCTTGAGTTACTTTAGGGCTTTTCACACTAGAGCTGTCACTTTTGTGAAAAAATCCTGTTCGATTTTTGAGACATGAGTGTTTATTGAATCGATTGTAAAATCGATTTTCCATGTCTAAAGACGTTTCCATTTTCAAAACCAAATATAGGCAAATCCACGGACAACTAACCGGCTTTCGTACGAACGTAAAGAGTGCGCTTGAGACGCGCACAAGACAGCAACATTTCTGATGATTTATTGGCGTGAGGTTTTCTGCACAATGAAAAAAGGAGTGCAATATTCAGGGTTTGAAATTAACACCCGCCAATCCGCCAAACGCGGGTAAAAAATAACTTTGGAGGGAAACGCTGTCAAATCACAAGCCAATTTGGCGTGTTTCTGTTTACTAGTTTTTCGGGGAGAGTTCGTGTAGCCAAATCTGCGCGGATTTAGCGCAAATATGCAACTCGTGAGTCATCGTGTTATTTTAAATACATCGTATTGGGCAGAATTTGCGCATTTCTGGCTTACTTGAACACACACGTCACTAAGCAACAAATAACGGCGCGCTTGTTCACGTGCATTGAAGTAATAGCGAATATTAAAAAGCAGTTGGTTAACAGAAAAGACATTGTTATTTTCCAACATCCTACATGTTCTGTGTACTGTATTGATGTGTCCACCTAAAACACATTTTTGGTAAAAAAAAAAAAAAAAAAAAAAAAAAAAAGTTGTTCAAATCGATTCCCTGTTTTCGTTTTCGACACTTGAGTTGGTTGGTCCAATCGATTTTCGAACGTAAAGTGACAGCCCTATTTCACACTTTAAATGGTTAACCCGTGGTTATCTTGCTTTACGTTTCACACTGCTCATAAAATACCTGGGGTTAACAATTAATCCTGGGTGTTCATAAGCTGACTTTTCATTGTACATTGACATTCCTAAACCCCAGGCTAACGTTCTTATTTGCATATTTGCGGGGTCATATTGGATGAACTCAGAACGCGACCTTACATAAAAGCTAGCATTGCGCATCCTCTTATTGCCGACTGTACTATCGAGTTTATTCTGAATGATACTTACTTTGGTCTCTTTTATCAATTTGACGCGTGTTCTGTCAGTATTTGACTTTCCTCTCAAACGCTGAATTTATGTGTAATAATGTGCAAGTCAACGCAGACAACTACTCAGAAGTATAAATGAAAACCGACGCGTAGCCTACAGCCCACATTATATACTGTAACTGCAATACAATGCAGCCTTCATTTCTTTCAGTTCATAATAGTTCATTAAAATCAAATCCATGAACATCACCAGCTTTGGACCTGAATGGCAGGTTTTTCTTTTTATAACCCTACCAGTTTGATGCCAGATCTTACGTGAACGTGGCAATTTTGTTTTTCTCAGAACTCTTGGACAATCTACAGTTTTGTCTGTACAAGGCGACACAGAATAAACACGTGTGAGATCTTTTTTTCTCATACCTCCCCCTTCTTTCTCTCCTATTCATTCTTTTAAACGGGCTAATGCAATTGACTATTCAGAGAAGAAAAAACACTCAAAGATCCTCTCTCTCTCGCTCTCTCTCTCTCTCTCTCTCTCTCTCTCTCTCTCTCTCTCTCGTCTGGGTTCAGTGAAGTGTTAGAGTTCACTGATCTTACAGGCAGTGTTTGTTTCAGCACGCGTGTTTCCATAGATCTCTCGTTCCTGGCGTCAAGAGGCCGCCGTCCGGCTCTCCCTCACACTCGCTCATCCTGACACCGCTTTCATAGTACACACAGCGTATTAGTGTTTCTCGTCTGCGTTAATCTTGACTAAGAACTTTAAATGACGTTTTACAAAAGTGTATTCTTGCATTTCATTGTCATGACATATGCTAAAACTTGTTTTGTCAAATTAAGTGCATAGTCTATTTTTGTACAAACCCACGTGTAACAGGTTTTAATTTCTTGCTTATACTTTGTTCTCAACAAATTGTACCATGGTACAGTGAAGGTATACTATATACTATAATATAAACAACTTGATACCAATTTCTGTCCTTGTGTTGCCTATCTGAAGAACAAAAAGCATCTAGCATGTTAAGACTCTGGGTTCGCCCTCAGTATGTGTGAGAAAGCAAACCAGGTGTTTAAGTTTTACGGCTGTTGTCTTGCCGTATATAGGCACTCAAAGATTTCAAACACCCTAATCACGTCACTTGGAGTTTTTGTAGAACAAGTTCTCAGTTTTATTGCTTTATTTGTTCCCACAAACAAGCAGAAGACCTTGAGGCGAAACACAGCCTGAAGTGGAGTTGTACAGTAGACACAATCTTCTTCTGCCGCATTTTACCTTTGGTACTGTGTGTTTTGTTGGAGAAATTAGTGTTGGATTTCAGGCCTGGAGTAAGAACACACAGGGCCCTGGGTCTATAGCAAACACAAGGGCCCCCTTCATAGAAGCCTATCTTGGTGCCACAACGCTCTCTACCACAGGAAATATTAGTATTTAAAAACAAATCAAATCTCCAACATACAGAGATACAAAGAGTATGCACACCAATTATTCTACTGTAGATTTAGTCGACTAGAATTTTATGATATTTAGTCAACTAAAACTTAAAACAATTCAGATGACTAAAATATGACAAACTAAATGGCATTTTACTCCAAATTTGAGCACTGCATTTTACATGCTATTCAATCTGGTTTCAGCTAAGTTTACCTCAGAGCCTTTAAGGTTCACATGAATTAAAGAGGTGAAGTGACTGGCGCTATTTATCACTTTAACAGAGGCAAAAGCACCTATACCAGTCCAGCTGTGCGTGCGGTTTGATCAGATAGCGCCGATTCATCACTTGGCTTTTGGTGTTTGTTTCTCATGCGCTCCAGTAAATAAAATAACTTAATATCCAGTTCTGGTGCTCCTGATGCCGAGTTAGGCTTCAGCCCCGCCTAGCCCTCATGCTAATACACCTGCAACACCATTAAAAATAAGCAAATACAAAAAAATACTAGGCTACTATTTTAAAAAATGTAAGCCTGTAAACCTTGATCCATGCAACACTTTTCAAATCAAATCACCATAATTACCAATAAAGTGGGTACAATGTATGTGTTTAAAGGGATAGTTCACCCAAAAATGAAAATTTATTTTGAATTACTTTATTACACCTGCATACACTACCCAAAGATCATATTTAATCAATTTATTTAAATACAATTTTAGCTTAATCTTATTCCGTACATTCTAAGTACACTTTTCCCACATTTTAAGTTTTTGTTGTGACATCATCAGCAGAGAGATTCACGAAAAGCTAACCCGCACTGTGAAATTGTACACGGTGGGACATCATTGTTTGTTTCAGTTTCCTAGACTTTTGGGGTTTAGCAAACCTGGCCCTATAAATTATGAAGTAAATAATATTGAAAATGTCTGTAATTCTCTCTCGCAGGCCGAAGATGAGGATCCGGACAGGGGGCAGCCGTGTATGCGCTGTGGAGAACAGTGTCCCGGCTTCCGCATGCACGGATGGAGGTAAAACTGTTCCATACTAGATGAGGAAAAATGTCCTAGTACTGTCACTTTTATTCACATGAAAATTATGAGAGCCAGATTCAAATGAACACATTTGGTATGAGCACCACAGCTCAACGTGTCAAATCATGTGCACTAACCGCCAGGCCACGGATCCCACCCTTGACTTTTGAAGGACATTCGTCCCAGGCCTAACAATCTGCAGACGGAAACATAACATCCTCAGACATAACATCTCAGATTATTGTTTTAGTTATGCGTTTGTTTTAAAATGAAGTTCCTTGAGGAAATGAAAGCATGGAAGACAGTGGTGATTAACTGCAGTCTGTCAGGAAAAGATTCGTGTGCGCGTTGTGTGAGACCAGGGATTCTTGTGCGTAACGCAAGACGTCTAATCATATTTCCAGAGCAGGTAATGAGAGCCGCACAGCGTTTACACTAACACTCTTCACTGAACGCCATTAGACAAGCCATCAGCTGAAGAACGAGGAGCTGTAGTGTGTGTTTGTGTTCTCCGCTCTCATGTGCTATTGTCATCTGCAGTGTTTTTACTTCTGGCAATAAGTTTATGAGGCAGCCAACATTATACACACTTAGAAATATTCAGATAAGTCCCATATTGTGGAGTCCCATTGACCAGTAAATACAATATTTCTGAAGGCATGGCCACTAGCACACTAAAATGTCAGAGCCAGTTCAGAGCTATAGATTATGTTTCCATCAGATTAATTTTATATGTCAGAAATAAGAATCCAAAGGGCGGGTTGTGACGTTAATACATGCCAGCTGTTGATCTTTTTTTCTTAACAAAAAACCCATCACAAATAGACCATGTGACTGCTGTAGTTTAGCTGTGTTTGATGTCTCTTTTTTCAGAAAGCAGATGAATTGATGGTTTGATTAGTCACATGGCAATTACTTCTAGTTGCGCACCAAATCCCTAAAGAATCGGCCAAATAGCACTTTATCTTGTCATGGAGTCTAGAAAAGCTGTTTTGATCTCTTCTTATTGGTCACATGACCAACCGAATACCAGATGCTTTGTCTCAGTAACCCCCCTGTTATAATACAGTTTTGAATGCAGCATAAATAAGTAGCAAATTCACACGTGAATAGATGGCATCCGTTTTTGGAAGCTTTTGCTTTTGTGTGATGCTACATACACACATCAGTGTGCAGTCCAAGACTGTATCGGCCAGCACAACATCAAATATAACAGTACTTACACACCTTTAATATGTATTTGACTAGTCAACATTTGAAGTGGATCAAAAAAGTTTATCAACGTTGTCCTTAGACAAGAACGGGTATTATTCAAAATGCATGTATAACTTTGATGAAAGGTTTTGATCCACTTCAAATGTTGACTATTGTACAAACATTTGTGCTCACAGTCGGGTCAGATTTGGACCATGTTTTAAAACACACACGCACACGCACACACACACGTGCACACACACACACGCGCACACACACAAACACACACACACACACACGCCTCAGAAACACTTACATTCAACTGCCAGCGGGTGTGTGAAGAAGCCAGACAATGACCTGGAACGAATGCAAAAAGACACGAGGCATTCCAGTGAGTTTGTGTGTGTGTGTGTGTGTGTGTGTGTGTGTGTGTGTGTGTGTGTGTGTGTGTGTGTGTGTGTGTGTGTGTGTGTGTGTGTGTGTGTGTGTGTGTGTGTGTGTGAGTGAGTGTGTCACATAGCTGTATGTTGGGGGAAAATTGTCTTTTGAAGTTAGATAAAATCTAAATGACTAATGAGTTAAGTAAATAATAACTAAAACTATTTAAAATAGTTTCTGGCAATTGAAATTAATTTAATAAAATGTATTAAAATAAACTTAAAAATGTTGCCTTGGCAACTTACTGAAATGAATATCTTTAAAGGGTTAGTTCACCCAAAAATGAAAATTCTGTCAGTAATTACTCACCCTCATGTTGTTCCAACCCCGTAAGACCTTCGTTCATCTTCGGTACACAAATTAAGATATTTTTGATTAAATCTGAGAGCTGGATCACTCCTCCATAGGCTTCTTAAGGGATCGAAACTGGCCGGCCCAAAAGTTATGAAAGACATCATTAAAATAGTCCGAGTGACTACAGTGGCTCAACCTTAAAGAGCAACGTGCAGGTTGAATTTATAACTGGATTAATACTTGTTATTGTCTGAAGAGGTCTTTTAAAAACACATGTAGAAATTACTAATGAAATCTCATTTGATGTAGGGATTTTGATGAAAATGTGCTAGGCTCTGGAATACGCCTTTCCCGCTAGCAACGCGTCATATGACGTAGGCCGAGGTAAACAAGAGCTCGCGTTCAGCTGTAGTTAGAGCGGCAGTGAGAGACAGAGAAAGTTTTAGATCTAGTTTTAGAGATGCCATGATGGTAAATTGTTGTGTTTGTGCTTGTTGCACGAATTCCAGCCTGTCAGGACATCGTGTCCATTATTTTCCTTCTAGGAAAAACAAGGCTTTTCGTTTTTGGGGTGTTTTGTGCGGGTGAAGAGAGCAGACTTCACTGCCGCGTCTGTCACCAAACACTCGGTCGTTTGTAACGCACATTTCACTCCGGAGAATTATAGATCTGGAGATTTTTTGCATCACAGAAAGATGGTTTAATTAAGACGGCTTTGAAAACATTGCATTATGCTGTCTTGCTCGGCGGTATTTACAGTGTGTGAAGTATTTACACAGCGAACGGCAGCTCAATGCTATCCTGCTTGCTGGCTGCAAACTGCGGAATGGATTTCCTGAGGGGAGTCTCTGTGTCTCATTGAGCCGCGCCTCCGTTCAGGAAATCCATTCCACAGTTTGCAGCCAGCAAGCAGACTGGCCGGCGGGAATCACTTTTGGAGTCATTTCAGCAGGATATCGGATATCTCCGCAGGTTGGATCGGGAAAATCCATTACATGAATTACACTGGTATCTGTCCCAATACCGATACTGGATCGGATCGGCCCCATCCCTACCTGTGGGCTATCATAGGCATGCTCGTCAACATCGGAGAACTCGGTTCTTCATTCACATCCATTGTAACCTGAGCTTGAACTTGACCAGACTCCCTCGCCCATCGTCACTTCCGATTAGTGCTTTATAAACGCGGAAGTTATTTTATCACAATTTATCTCAAAATATCGTTAATGGCTAAATATATATTACTCCAGTTCAGAAAATCTAGTTGTTTTATCATCAACCTACACTATGATTTATAGGGGTGTCCAACCTGCATGTTGCTCTTTAAGTTTATCAAGCGACGAGAATACTTTTTGTGCGCAAAAAAAACAAACAAAAATAACGACTTTATTCAACTACTCATTTCCTTCCCTGTGGGCCTTGAGATTTCACGTAGTGGAACTGCACAAAGATTCTGTGTTGTACGTCACACGCATCACACACATGACCAGCGTTGGCCAATAGTGAGCCTACGTGTGACGTACAACACAGAATCTTTGCGCAGTTCCACTATATATATAAATACAGTATATATCAAATAAATACATCAAATAAAAAGGTATTTATAGAGGGCAGCGTACCACAAGCAAAAGCCTCTTTTTAAGGAATGTGTGCGCATGACTTCTGTTCTCACCTTAAATTAGTGGGACAGCACTAGCTTTTGGCATTGTTGGTCTATTGAACTCCCCAGTGTGTGTGTGTATTTCTGCTCTTTGTAAATGAACAGAGCAGAAAGTACCCATAAATCTTCTTACTGTGCTCTTCACTCGCATGCCTGCGCTTCTGTCCAGAGTCATGCGTCAACATCAGCCCAAATCTAATCTGTGGCCCATTCTTCAAGTGAATCACTATTCATATGCTACAATCTAATCCAGAGCACAGAAACAATCACATCTAGATCTGCACTACATCATTTTAATCGGACAAAGTGTTGCTTTATTCCAGTGTTTCCCAACCTTTTTTTTTTTTTTTGCCACAGCACAGTTTTGATATGTAAAACAAATCCCACTGCACAGCACTAACCACTAAAGAAAACTGAACAAAAATGCATTGCTACAAATGTCATATTAAAAGTATATATATTACTCACATTTAATGTGAAACTTGAGCTTAAAATATGAATATGAACTCAATAAGTTCATAGTTGATAAAACAATAAATTTACAAATCATCGCTGTCGGGCGGAAACCTCATGTTTTTTAAATAATTAAACAGTGTCATCAAAGTTGGTATTGTAGCTTTATAATTGGCCAGACATGCATGTGCCATTATAATGATAACATTTGATGAGAATCAAGCTCAAATGGAGTTATGAGGTTTTTGACCAGTGAATTACAGAAGTATGCGTTTTGTCCGCATCTGAGACAGTCAATGCACATTACGTTTTCATCAACTTACAGGTTATATAAGTTTATTGTAGCTATGTGTGCGTTATTAAATCTCAGGATGTAAAAGATGAAGCGCTAGCCTATAAGGAAAGCACTATATGCACAGGATATTTAAAACCGTATATTGGCTACAACTAGACTCTTCTCCTCTCTTCAAATACAAAAAAACATTAGCTTTTATAGACACATGGCCCCATTGTAACGATGTAGGCACATTGTCTAAAGCGCACGGCGCAATTAGAGCGTGTCTGAATCTACTTTTGCTAGTTTAACGACGGGAAAAATGGTCGGAGCACCCGGCACATGCCCTAGAAGGGTTGTCCCTATTCTCTTAATGAGTAATGGGTGTGTTTTGGGCTTAGCGTGCAAAAACCCATTCCCTTTAAAAGCCAGTTGTGCTCGCGCCATGGCGGATTGTTAATTTACATGACGGAATTAGCAGGCGGAAAAACTGAACGCTTCTCTAGCGAGGAAACGGATCTGCTCGTGTGCGAGGTTAAAGCGCGCAAACAAATCTACGCAAAGTGTACGCACGTTGTGGACCTATTGCGCATATTACTAACGCGCTCTTTAAATAACAAAAAAAATACTGCGCCATTGACTTTAGACCAGGTTTCAGTTGGTCAATAGTCGTAGTTGGTCGTAGTCTATTTCAGTTGCCTCAACATAGCAACGCGCCAACAATGCGCCTGAACACACCTCGTTTCAGACCAGCAGCCCATGGGCGCAAATGCATTTGCTATTTATACAACGTGGTGCAGGACGTGAAAATGATAAAACTGCGTCGGGCTGAAACTAGCAATAAACACTTGGATGTATACACCGGGTGTATGATAGGGCCCTTAGCGTTTTTTGAGTGAAGACAAATTTCGTGAGGTTACGAATAACTTCCATTGGTTAAATATTTGTAAAACCCACATACAGGCATATAGGATGACCAATAGCATTGATTTGTACAAATAAAAAATTGATAAAGGAATTTATAAAGAGATAAAAGGTTTCGGTATTATACCTGACAGTGATGGTATTAGTTGTAGCATTTTTTTTTTTTTTTGTAAATGGTACTTGATCATTTCCCACGGCACACCTGACAGCACAGTGGTTGGGAAACTGCTTTAATATATGTAAAGTAGCCTATACAGATTCTGCTCAAGAAGCGCTGTGTAAAAAATTCAACGTTTGTTGCATTGACGTTATTGTCCATTGCGGTAACATTATTTTCCTCCGATTCCACCCATTCTGCTTTGTTTTTTTTCTTCACAGACTCTTTCCCCATGTCCACCCGTCTGGCCCCCTATTTTGTGTCCTAATTCCTCCTGTCCGACTAATAAGATTAGTCCTTTCAGGTCCTTCTGCTGCCAAGCCTGCAGGTTTAGAGCCGTCAGACTCCACACTTACCTTCCTCTCTGCATTTCCCTCTTCTGTCTCAGTGCTTCTTAATTTAATCATTGTCTTGCTCTCTTTTACTCATTCTCATTCCCTTTCATTATGTCACACTCTTTTCATCTTTCTATAGATTCAGAATCAGATCAGTGTTGTTGGGGAGTAACTTAAAGTAGTAATGCTACTTACCGTATTAGCAACATTTATCAGTAGTGTGTTTCCAGTAACTACTTTATGAGCTTTATTCAAATTTGAAACCCAGTGTTTTTATTTATACACACTACCGTTTTTAACAGTTCGGGGGCGGTAAGGTTTGATTCAGGACAAATTCTGAGTATGATTACCATACTTGGCCTTCACATGTCACTCTCACTCACTCAATTACTTCAAGTTGGTCACTCGCTGGTACTCGGTTATCTGTTAAGTCTCAGCGCTGTCAAAATAAAAGTCCCATTCCCACACACATCAGCCAAACATTTATCAGCTGATACTAATAATAAAAAAATACCAAATATCAGCCAAAGTTGATTATATATCTGTCTTATACTAATACATATTATATATTTCTGTATATTATGTTTTAAATGTATTATATTCAGTATGGCAGAGGGCGGCAACCTATGTCGCGCGTGCCAACAGGTGTATGTATTTCATTCAGTATTTTGCTAAATTATAAATTGTTTTATTAAATTAAGTGTTATAAATGGCCTACTATTAAAGTTTGAAAACAAGTCAATGAAAGCTTGTTTGAACGTTAATGCTATACATTTATGTGATAATCAAACAAGAATATAGAGTCATATTAAACATTCCACACACATAAAAATGACTAATGAATGTGGAAACTCTGTTCATGTGTAACTGGTCACTTTGAGTTTTCTCTGATCGGATAGCTGTCCAATTGTGGGAAAAAAAAAAAAAGGGGGTAAAGGTCCTCCGAAAGAGAGGGAATTTTTTCGCAGTCCAGATGAAACTGGTTGTTGAAGCCACATATGTAAATTGAACTCTTCCCGAAATGGTAAAATATAAAGATGCGAGAGCGTGTAATAACGGCTCCTGCTAGCCAGATATGACAGCGCTCCTGCAACACGCATCGCCACAGAGGAACTGAGCAAGCCCGCGTGCAAACTACCGCAAATGAAACTGAAAGTTCAGCAATAGAGTTAGGTTTAGCAGATTAGATTCATATTGGTTTTGTGGAGACATAGTAATGGTGCCCAGTGTAAATGGAATAGTTTAAACAAAAAGGATAGATCCGATCAGGAAAAACGCATGAATGACCAGGTGTAAACAGTCCCATTGGAAATTCAATTCAATTTCAACTCAACAAAAAAATGTTTCGGCCCTCACCGACAATTTTCCATAGTAAAGAAAAAATATACATGATAACTGAAAAAGGTGAAGGCTGAAGCCTTTGCTTATTATGCCTAACCTTTATACATATTTATCTAATGAGCATCACTTTTCTCACTGGATTTGATTCCTACAAGATAAACAAACAGTTATGTAAGACATTTTCCAAAATTTACATACATGATTATGAAGGTACACATTTAATATTGTTACAATAGTTTAAATATTACATACACCACTTATTAAAATTGAGTTATATAATTATTTATCACTTTGTTTTTAAAGATTTTCTTGAATTTACAGTGAAATACACAATTTTAATTCCTTATCACAATTATCACATAGTTTTACCCCTTATTTTTTTAAACCTATACATCTAAAACAAACAAACTAAAGGAAAACTGTCACTTCATGTCAGAAAGGTTGCGACTCCTGCAGTGTGGGACCATCAAAAAATTAAATGTTCCATTCATCAGCAACTGTGGATGGAGGAAGAAACGTTCATTTCCCACCCTGAATTTATTAGCATGAACTGAAATGACCGGCTTAAAGTCTTAATTGCATTATTTACTGGGCCAAATTACATTTTAAAACACACCAAAACTCCAAATGTTTTTGACTTAATTAGGTCTGATTTAGCTAGAAGGTGATAAAGCCTGTGAATGATAGATCTGTGCCAGCTGAGCACACGCACTGGAGAGAACGTCCATCTTGTCATGCGTGTCTGCTGGAGCAAATTAAGAGGTTGTCCAAGGCAGTTGTCCTGGAGGTTGTCAAGCTCTTGTGAGAATATGATTGAGTTACCAGTGAGCTCCTGGCCATGATAAGAGAGTCTGGCAGGATGGTGCTAGTTGAATTACCAGTGAAGAGCCAGTTATTTCACCATGAAACCCGCACCAGAAAGTGTCCATCTGTTCTTTAAACCGGATCCCTTGATTACTCTCTTTTACGTTTGCAACTCTTCAGCACAGCACTGTGGAAGCTTGTTTCCACTCTTCCACTTTCCAGAGTTTATATCTCACAATTCTGTGGAAAAAAGCCTGAATTGTGAGATAAAAGTCACAGTTATCTTTTTTTTTCTTTTTTTTTTTTTCTGTGGCGGAAACAAGCTTCCATAAATATTGGAGCTCAAAGCTGTTTAAATAATCATCAGCGATGCACAATATATCGGCCACCGTATCGGTTTCGGCAGATATATGTTCATTTTTAATGTCATCATTATCGGTTAGAAAATTTGGTCGATATATTAAAGCCGATAAATAATGGATTACTTCCTTCAGCTGAGACACTTCAGATGCGCACTGTTGGTTTTGAATTGCTTGAATTATGATTGAAATCCCTTCAAAAAAGGTGCAACATGTGCAGTGCAAGTCTGTCATACAGGCTTCATAAAATTATAATCTGAAGATTATAATTGTGTGCTTGGGACATGGATTTTGATTATTAGACTTTGTTTTTGTAATCAGGCTCTCAAAATGATATAAAAATTTGGATTTAGATTTATCAGCCAATATATAGGTTATCGGCTTTCATAATAAAGAATTATCGGTTATCAGTATCGGCATCAAATTTCATATCAGTTCATCCCTAATAATAATTTTTACCGTAATTTTAGGGTTTATTGCATTGTGTTGTCATGGCAATAGAGGTGTAAAATTGGATGTAACTACACAGAAAAGGTTAAGTGAATTTTTTACATGAAAATTATATAGTTTGAAGTTTATGCATAAAGTTTACATCTACTGACTCTACTTGAGTATTTCACTGTTTACGAATAAGCCTTGCTATTAACCAGATCTAGCTTTCTTTTTTTCTTTTTTTTAAGAAAGGGAGGGACAAGTGGAAATTAGTTTGTGTGGTAATCCCTGTTGTTCAGTGAGTTTAATTCATACTGTACATCCTTCCCGTCACATGAGCTGTTACAGAGATCATGTAAAGGGAAATCTGAAACATGTTGTCGGAGAGGGAGGAGACCGAGGGGAGGATCTATTGTCTGGGATCAGTGTTGTCTCCAGTGGCCTGAGGGGGAAGAGGCAAGCTATAGAGTCCTCTGTCATTTGACTCGGCTCAAGCGGGATGACGTTTGCTTCACTGCCAGGTCATTGAAGAATGGCTAACTTGCTTCAACCACCTTAGGTCTGATCAATTCAACATATTACAGCTATTAGAAAGGGATTTTGCAGTGTCAGGGCTACAGGTAATATACTCAGTACTGATCACTTAGTGTTCAGTTACCTATGATCTTGTGAAGTGTTTCAATCTAGTTTTGTGTTTGAACTAGTCTGACAGGAAGTTTGTTCAGAATGACAATCATGATGGCAATAGCAGTGATGATGATAGTGATGTGTACCGGTGTTAGTTTGGCAAAAGTGTGTTTATGTGCTTGTAGGAACTTTCTTTGAAGTGTTTATTCAGTTTTAAAGAGTGTGTCAAATTTTGGAAATATGCTCCCTCAGAATTTGCAGACAAGCTTGTAATACAGCTTATACGAACAGAAATATGTAGCTTTTTTTATTAAGTTACGTGACCATTGTACAGTGAAAATAAGTGTCTTAAAGTGGGAGATATTGTCATTCACATTAAAATGTTCTCATTCCAATATCTTTGACAGTTAAGTTGCATGATTATTGTACTTTGGGGGAAAGTGTCTAAAAATGGCAGATCATCATGATTCTATCAAACTGAATGAGGTAAAAGATAAAAATGTCAGCGTTTAATTATAGTTAGAAAGATGCCAGCGTTTCTGTATATGATTTGTAATCTCAATAAACAGCATTATTAGTGTGCAGAATTGGTTCTGGTACAAAATAATTGTTTTATTCCTTAACCTTGATTCCTTAATAGTCTTGTATAATAGTCTTAAATCTAATTCTAAAAAGGTTTTAGGATTTTTTATTTTTATTTATAACAGCTGTTCTGCCCTATATTCAAATTATTTAATGCACACAATTAAATAATAATGTTTTTAAAAAATGTAATTAATTAAGGGATTTTCTGTCACTAAATTAACAACGAGAAGAATGTTTTGTAATCATTTTTATTTGATTTAAATGCCACAATATACGAAAACATTTTAAAGTCTGTAAAATTCTATGGGATCTTTTTTTTTTTTTTTTTTTTAATGTTAGCAATGACTAACAATAGTGTGAATCAGTTTTTAAAAAAAAAAAAATTCATTTAAAACGTTTTAAATAACTCATTTGTGTAGATAAATAGCAATTTTGCAACAGACAGACATTAATGCAACTTATTTGTCGCTGGGACACAGATGGGTCATGAAAGCATACTTCCTACTGGAAAGATTAACTTGCCAAATAAGAACATGATTAAAATCATCACAATAAGTTGGATAATTCAGTATTGAATGTATCGCAAGTATTCAAATATTGATCTGTGCCAATGCGCTGATAAAGACATCATTCTGCCATTAGAGCATTGGAAAAGTTGGACATTGCATAACCATCGTCTTCGATTTATCATAGACTGTAGTATGGCACAATATTACAAATGTTTTCTGTGTAAATATGAGTGCATAGGATAAATGAATGTATTGACAGATGTGTGTGACATCATCATGTCTTCAGGACACATCTGGCAACGGATTGCATGTTGGTCTGGGTCAGGATGGCTTTTGCCAGCAGAGCTGAACCTGTTGACTAGTGCTTATGCCTGAGCCGTAACGTGTCCACACGGTTTTAGTACTGTGCTAATCTTTGTCCATTCTGGGAACAATAGGACAAAATATGCCATTTATGTAAACTTTCCTGTCAGCTTCCTAGATTCAACAGTCTTCAATTCAAAATTGCTTGATATTACAGTCTGACACGGGTCTTGAGATTTTTTTTTTTACTACTTTTACATTTAGATTTTTTTGACACTTGATTGCATGTTAAAGCATGACATTCGTGGGCATTAAAACAGTCTATAATTTCTATTGACAAACTTTGTTGCTTAAAATGCGTTTGCAAAGTATCAATTTGTTATAAAAACAGAACAGAAGTGTATTTACTATAGCAAATTGATATTTATTCATCAAGGACAAATTGTGTAAACTATTGTAAATCATTCTATTCATCAAATAGTGCTGTCATTTAACTGTAACATATTGTTAAAATGCTAGTAAAAAAAACAGTATGTTCCTGTACTACATACTGGGGGGGGGGGGGGTGGATCTGTACAAGGATTGTACAGGGATTGTTTCAAAGTAAAAAAGGCCAATCATATTATAATTTGAAGTGAAAACTGTAAACTGACATTCCCAGAATTCCGTGTGAGACTTCACATTTTGAAAGTATTTCATTTAAATAATAATGCTTCTTAATAGTTTTTGTTATCAGTTATGCACATTAGGGTTTGTTACATCTTCTGTTTAATGAATGTTTATTGCATTATTTCAGTGTCGTGTGTGTTACCATGATGGTGTTTTGTGTTTTGTGTGAATGTGCACCTTCTGTATACTAGTATAATTGAGCTTGTGGAAAGATGAACTTCTCCATGATTCTTCATGTGACTTTTCTCTTTTACCACCTGCATTATTATGGCGGGAATCATCAGGGCTTGACATTCACTTTTTTGCTCACCAGTCACTGTGTCTAGTGGCTAGACATATAGATATTTTTAATATTATCTCATAATTTGGCAGCAGGTACGGTATATGACGCTGCTGTCACTTTAAGACCTTACGCACAAATTATTAAACTATTATACTATTCTCAACTGTTAATTTCACTTTAAAAATAATTGACTGTATTTACTTGAACACTATCCAGCATTTTGACATTATTTTGTGGGTTTTTGACTGTTTAAGCACAATTTAAGCTGTGAAAAATAACTAAATTTAGTGCTGAGAGACAGCTTTATGGGCGCGCAATTTGGCTGAGAGAACTGCGGGAATTACTAAAATTATGTGCAACACGCGCAATCCCTCGCTAAACAATTCAAGCCCTGTGGAAAATGAGTATTGGAAGCTTGTCTGATATTTCAGTATCGATATGTATCGAAAAATCAATATTTTGACAACACTACATTGCACTTAGTCTATTATTTCAGATACCTTTTTTAAAAGACTACAATTGAAAAATGTATATATTATATCTAGAATTCAACCCAATAGGAGTGACTGCCTTACACGTCACTGCTGAAATCCGGATTGGTGGGTGTTAATGTCGAGCACTGGTTATCTAGTATTTAAAAAAAAAAAATTTGTAGTCGCAGTGTGCGTTGTTGGATTTACCAGTTTAAATGGCAATGTTCTTGTTTGTAAATTAGTTTTATACCAGTTCAATTTACAGGTTGTTCTGTAAATATGTTTACATTTTTACTGTATTTTTTACAGAATTGTTCTGGCAACCACAGCAGCCAGGATTTTTTTTTACAGTGTGGTTTCCACAAAAATATTACGAAGCACAACATACAAAGCATGTTAGAATGATTTCTGAAGGATCATGTGACTGAAGACCGTAGTGATGATGCTGAAAATTCAGCTTTGATCACAGGAATAAATTACGTTTTAAAATATTTTAAAATATAAAACCGATATTTTAAATTGTAATAAGATTTCACCAAATGATTGTATTTACTGAATTTTTGATCAAATAAATGCAGCCATGGTGAGCAGAGGAGACTTTATACAAGCAAGTCGGGCGGGGGACTTGGAGTGGCAGCTTATCCAGGGAAGAATGGATTGGTGGATAGATGAAGTGGAAGAAGAGAGTAAAATCAGTGAAAAGCAGCTTTTGTCTTCCATCTGTGCTTGTGCCCCGCCACCAAAACCCATCTGAGGTGTTACGCAATAGACACACTGATATAGTGACATTGTTTCGTTTAGTATGCACTCATCTGCTTTCTTTCTCTCTATTTGACATTGTGGCTGTAGCTGTCCATTAAAATGAACTGATGTCTGACTTTAAGAGAACAGTAGCGCTTATCCCATAACTGTACTGAGAAGGATTAAACCCCCACCCCTTCCACACACACACACACACACACACACGAACCGCCACAATATTCCCGTTTCACCTCCGTGTGGACTTGAAGACCGGGCTTTGACCTCATTTTCAGCATGAGATAGAGAGAAAACTGATCTCACAAGTGGTGTGATATCATCAGTGCCGCCCACTGACTGTGACACGCGCGTCCGCCGCTCATCAGTCTCTGGCAGCGCTCAGTCCGAGGACCGGGTTTGTTGTGTTGTGGGACAGGATTAGGATTAGAAGAAAGTGTGTCACACCTGGACATTTTCTGGCCGTCTTGAGTCGTACGTATTTGTTCATTCTCTTTTAATCTGATGTTTTAGACATTAATGTTAACTTATTCAAGCTAGTAAGTAAGGTAGGAGAGATGTGCTATATTTTAGATTGCTATAGCATAGTACTTAAGCAAAGTAAAATAATCAAATATTACAGAAAATAATTAGAACTTTTTAAAACAAATTCGTATTGTTTCATCGAGGAAATTCAAGTGATATTTAAACGTCTCGAACTGTATAGGCAAGCCAACGTAAGAATAACTTTTGTATCATTATAATAATTCAATATTATATATTTTGTATTATGTTCATAATATTTCAAGATGAACATTTACTGGACTGAAGCAACTTTAGTTTGCTTGGTTATCCGTACATCATTTTACTTTTTAGAAAAATATGTTAAAAAAAATCAAGTATCAAATATGATCCATCAGGCTTTTGAGGAATGTTTATTTGTTCACCTCTCAATCATCATTGTATTGCATTGCATTATATGTTTTGATATAGAGCTTTGATCATAAAACTAAGCATTTCATCTCACATATTATTGGGAATTGAATAATTTCATCATACTTTTTGACCATATAAATACCAGCAACTTAACCTTATTGCATGTTTCTGCTTAGTTTGGGCATCTCAATGTTTTTCCCCCTCCTCCTCAGGTATGAGCTCCATATTCTCACTATATCATACTATATGAGCCATAAAATCCTGATATATTAAATATGGCGCAAACTTTGATTAGATTTAGTGTGTTCCATTTCAAAATCTTAGATTTTTCTGACTATTATTTCATATGCATTACAGGGATAAGGATTCGTTTATCTAAAAATAAAAAAAATCATTGATAATTATATACTCTTCCTTTTGTTCTAAGCCTGTATGAATTTCTTTTACCTTAAAAAATATATATTTTGAAGAATGTTTCATGTTTGTCCTTACAATGGTAGTCAATGGGGTCCAAAACAACATTGGCCCCTACTGACTTAAATTTTTTCTACAAGGTTTCAAAGATTTGGAACAATGTTACAGTAAATGATGACAGAATATACATCTTTTCTTCACATCTTGGTTCTATTCAAAATAAAGTGAAGGTTGGTTATGATTTTAATTGTGTGTAAAGTCATTTGGTGTATGTTTGTGGTTTAAAGCGCTTGCATGTTGCATGAGTTTGTCTGTGTAGTGAAGTGTACGATCCGTGACTCTAGCCATTGTTCCAGTAGTTGCCATGGATGAACCTGCTGTGCTGGTCTTCATCAGAAACATTAGATCGTCGTCATTAATAGATGCCATTAATTAAATTGCTGTGACAACAGCAGGTTAAGTCATTCAGGGTGAGGTGTGAAACCAATGCAGTGGGACAGGCCTGTCTGCATACACAACATTATTATTTTTCTTGTGTGTATATTGATGTTTGTATTCATTGCAGTGTTATTGATTTTAATGTGTGATTAGATGTATTGTTGGATGTGTGATTAGGTCTTTTGTGGATGTTTAGGACACCAACATGAAACGCCATTTGCAACCCAGACATCTTCTGTAATGATGTACTTCTGACTTCTGGCTTGATTTTATCAATCAGGAATTGAATAGAAATTGTCTATATGACAGAGCGGAGGGCCTCAAAAATAAGAATGCTTGGTAACATCAGCCGGAAAAAAGTCATAGCAAAGGCAAACTTTTTTATTTAATATTGATGAAGACAAACATTTTCTTTGGCATGGTTTGCTGAATGAAAGTTCACAAGAAGACCAGTAGCATGTAGAAAGTAAAGATGGTCCGTTTCAACATTTGATTTTAGCGTAAAGTCAACATGAGTTGCTGTAACATCTTTTAGGCTTGAATCTCCTGCCTGAAATGATTGTCTGCTTTGAGAAGTAATAATAGGTATCATGAACATCGGTTGTGTCAGCTGATGCTCAGGAATGTTGGTGACCGGGTTTGACCAAAATGCAGAAATGAAGAATGGGATTCTTTTTAATTCAGGAGTAGTGTTGGACCGATAATGATTTTTTTATTTCCAGTGCCACCATCTTAGAAAGCAGTGTGGCCGATGGCGAATATAATATGTCAATGTCAATGTTATTTATATAGCACCATTTAACACAACCAGGGTTGACCAATGTGCTGCACAAAATAAACAGAACAATTTGACAATACATTATAATTACTAAAATACAGTGAAAACGTCCACATTGATTATAAGCCAAATTAAAAAGATAAGTGATTTAGAAACAGGTAGTGATGATGCAGATCTAATACAGAAGGGCAGAGCATTCCACAGTCTGGGGGCGGCTACTGAAAAGGCGCAACTATTTGTTTTAAAAACGCATGAATAACAATTGCTGAAATTACATTTATTTTACACAATATTCACTTAATTAGCAATAAATCATTCGAAAATAAATATAAAAAGTGCCGTCAAGTTGATTTATCGCATCTATATTGATTCATTGCATATATATATGCATTCACACACACACATACATATTATAATACTATGGAAGTCAATGGCTACCAACAACTGTTAGGCTTCCGTTCCGTTACTGTATAGTTAAATATTGATAAAGCCTTATTATATCTACTTAATTTATTTAGTCAGTGAATGATTTTCCTTTGTCTTTTGTTGTTTGATTATCAGCAAGCTTATTAGGCTACTGTTACTTTAAGACCGAATGCACGGATGTAATATACTGTTACACAAGTGCTTTCTTTCTTAACTGTGTATGTTCACTTCAGACAAAACAGACTGATTACGAGAATACTTGCCAAAACGGCACTGACTTTTGGCATGTCTACTACTGGAGCGCTTAGGCGTGTATCTGAAGCCCACTTGAATTGAATATCTGCGTTCGGCTCAGTCTCGGTGCGCACACAGAAAGCCGTCTGGGGAACAGTGTCTCTTTTGCCGCTTAATGTGCTTTTAATAAAATGGTTTAATATCAGGCACGTCCTCCGGTTTAGCTACAGTAGACTGCATTTTACAACACTCAGTTATTTGGCTGATTGAAAAGTTCAGGATTTTTGGGAGGAATGAAAGCGCACCGCTGTAAAGGAGAGGAAGGTGCACTTAATCGTAGAAAGCCATCATTGAAATTGAAAAATCGATTTACGATTAATTACACAGCCCAGGTCTGTTGCTCACAGAAAGCTATTGAAGACTTGGAATGTAGTCGTATTGTAGTGTTATACCCATTTTATGGCTTTTTTGGAGCTTAGCTGCTTTCACTTTCAGTATGGAAATGAGGAGTCTGGACAACTCCTTGGAAGAAAAAGTATAATTATTTTGCAGCATGACTGCAAGTAGATGACAGAAGTTTTATTTTTGAGTGATCTGTCCTTTCAAGGAAATGCTGAAGGACGATTTTGTTTGCCTCAACGGTTTAAATAACATTTTTTATGAAACATTGTTGTATTCATTCTAAGGCTGCATGATATTTTGAAATAAGTGATGTTGCGATATGGCTTAGTGTGATCTTCGTCGTGCAGGATGAGTTTAATCAGGTCAATATACAGTATGTGCTAGCGGTTTCAAAGTGTGGTTCATGATAGTGTTTCAGAGACTCAGAACAGCTTGAATCATTTACTGTGAATCAAGCCGTTCTGAGACGCTGTGATCTGCACACGTGTAAATGAACATACAGAGCCTTCTCTCTGAAACTGGCAGCACGTGTGTTTATTTGCCTGCAACCCATCAACATAAAAGCTTGAGGGTAAACCATTTGAAAATGAAGAAATAAAGGGCCAGATTTACTAAACAGAGCACATTAGTGTAAGAGCGCAATCCCTTAAAAGCGCCGATGGGAGAGTAAAGTTCTGCACGTGATCTACTGACGACGAGCAAATGAAACTACAGTCGCACCCGGATCATTTGCATAATGACCAACGCAATCTACCAAGAGCAGCGCAAATAGCTTCTGGTTTGAGACATGCTTTTTATGTGCTGTAAACAATGGCAGAAATATCAGTAAATTGACGAGCGCAAACCTTAGTAAATCACCTTGCATGATTCATTTAAATACTCTCCTCCCATAAATGTTGCGCCTGAAAGGGAAACTCCTACAAATGCATTTGCAATTAGGTCATCTGCAAAAATAACCCTGTTCATGCCTTTCAGCGCTAATTTTTCACTGCGTGACTTTAATAAATCTTGACAGAGGTTTTTTAGCGGCAAAAGAGGGTTTGCGCTGGTGCAAGCTGTTAGTAAATCTGGCCCTTAGATGTAAATATTAGTATTGTAATTTTATTCAAGTAAAATAAAATGTGTTACAATATATTTTTGTTCATATATTTAATAATAATCACAATTAAATCATATACAGTATATATATCATATTGAATTGGTCAAAAATGGTGTGAATGTGGCCTATAAAAACTCAAATGGAAAGAGTTTTTTTTTCAAATTAATTCAGCCCTAAAAGGATTTCTTGCTTAAAACCATTCTTCAGAGTAAAAAGTAATTTTTCAGCTTTTTTCTTTTTTTCGATGCAGATGCTTTTGCCAACAAAACCACCCAAATCATTCTAGAATGACTCTTTCTTTCCAAATAGAGCCATTCAAATATATATCGCAGTTTTATTTTTCAATATGGTGCAGTGCAAATTCATTCCCTTATTTCCCCCCCAAATCCTAAACAGTTGTGTTGAAAGTGTCATTTTCAGTTGTGTTGGATTGGCAGTGTCCATTCTGTCCACTCAACACCCCTCTGCTGACCTGTTTCCACAGGAAGATCTGTGTGCACTGTAAGTGTGTGCGGGAAGAGCATGTGGTGCGCTCGGTGCCCGGCCAGCTGGAGAGAATGATGATGAAGCTGGTGTCAGACTTCCAGAGGCACTCCATATCCGACGACGACTCGGGCTGCGCCTCGGAAGAATACGCCTGGGTGCCGCCCGGAATCAAGCCTGAACAGGTGAGGAGACCGTTTCCAGGAGAATCTATCGATACAATGACGTCAAAGTAAAGTGTTAAGTGAGCGGTTGGCCTGAATCAGCCAATCACAGCCTCTCTTAAGTCCACTCAAGCTGCTCTTTTTCATACAATGAAACAAGGATGTCAAGCAGCAAGAAGGACAAAAAACATCACCTCAGCTGTCCTGTGTAGCGCCAGTGCTGAGGATCAGTTCTGCATTTCATTTTATCCTGGCCAATATCTGCACATTTAGGCCCTTAGAGACTGTACGTACATGTAAAAGCAACAATCAGTTTATGCGTGTTTTTTTTTTTGTTTTTTTTGCCAAATGATTTTTGTGATGAGGCAAACGCTGTTCAGATTTATCCATTATATATCCATATAACTATATCCATTCAGTCATAAAAATTTACAGTTTCGTCGAATGTCATGAAATTTGGCAAATTTTGGATCAATAAGTCAAAATTAGGGCTGTATACTTAATGAAATCTATATATGGACTGGTGCCTGTAAGTATTAAACCTCAAAAGACTGTCAATCAAATATAAAGTGTGTATGTTCTGCACTAGCCTGGAATATTCTCACTCAAACCACTGACTGCTGCTGCTTCTGATTGCTTTTAAAGGGGTGGTGTAATGCCCTTTTCACGAGATGTCAAATAAATCTCTGATGTCCCCAGAGTGTGTATGTGAAGTTTTAGCTCAAAATACCCCACAGATATTTTTATATAGCATGTGAAAGTCCATTTTTGAGGGTGAGCAAAAACGCACCTTTTTTGTGTCTGTCCCTTTAAATGCAAATGAGCTGCTGCTCCTCTGCACAGAGGGCGGAGCTACAACAACTCTGTCCGTTTATCTCACACAGACATGTCATGCACTAAACATTTCAAAAACTTTTAGCCTTTTATGTTCAAACCAGAGTCAGACAAATATGGAGACTCGAAAAGAAGTGACAACATGTAGACAACATTTCTGAGTGGTTTGTTGATGAATTTATGTAGCTTATGTGTAGTTATCTTCTAGTCATTGATTAGCATATTCTGTCTTGATAATCTATAAACCATGTTTCCGGGGGCGGGGTTTATGTAAATGTTAGGGTTGGTGATGTCACTAACCCCAGAGGAATGTCGTGTAGTCACCCAAATCTTCTTGTTACAAGTTAACTTATAACAAACAAAGTGTAGACATTGTGTAGGCTAAATAAGAGATTCACTGCGATAAATTGAGACGAGCGACAGCTTTTTAGTGATTTAGCTTTCTAGGCAATATATATTATATTCAGAATTTGAATAAAACATCTGTTTTGCTGCATTAGGTAAGGCAATGGTTATTTATTATTCAAATTAGCTGCCATGCTAAATCACGCATGCTTGCTTTTCTGTTCAAATTAAACTGGTTTGCGAACTGGTTTACTTAAATTAAAATATCACTATTTTACAGTAGAATGTATTTTTTTCAAAGTAATAATAATGAAACTATTAAAACTTAATAAAAGGAAATTATACATTTTCATTTGCTGAAAAAATAAGCTGAATTTGGGAAAAATTAAATGGAATTTGTGGAAAAATAAAAAGGATTTCACAAGGCCCCAGACATAATCTGTCACTGTGTATTTGTGTTCTTGTATGTACAGGTTTATCAATACTTCAGCTGTATTCCAGAGGACAAGGTTCCGTACGTGAACAGTCCAGGAGAACGATATCGTATTAAACAGCTCTTGCACCAGCTGCCAGCCCACGACAGCGAGGTAAAAACCCTCTCATACTTAGCATTTCTTCATGAATTCATCATTCATATTTACCTTAATGACATTGAGAATGTCATGTTGTAAGTCTGTGTTGGTCTTGCGTGAGCTGTAACAGTATTGTAAATGTATGCATGTGTGTGTGTGCATAGCCTCAGTACTGTAACTCTCTGGATGAAGAAGAGAAGAAAGAATTGAAGTTATTCAGCCAGCAAAGGAAGAGAGAGAATCTGGGCCGGGGCATCGTGCGACTTTTTCCAGTCACCATGACTGGAGCCATCTGTCAACAGGTAGAGAAAGAGAGAGACTAAAATGGCACAGCCTGCTGATGAGATCAGTGCGGATGCAACTTTTCAACTGTAAAATCACCCTGAAATGTGAACTTACTGCTTCCTTCTTCCAGAAATAGTGCATACTTAGCAGAGTACCTCTTCAGCTCAAGTATAGAGTGTGCATAGAACTACTTGAGCTGAAGTGGCACTCGTCTGGCATGTGGCTTCTGGAAACGTTTTGATATGCTGCGATAGTCAAACTCCAGTCTGGCCAGTGCCAAGACAGATACCATATGTACTAGATAAACCTGCATACTTTCCATACACCCTCTGCGATATTTCATGTGTTTTGCCTCATTTCAACACCCATAATGCACTCCAGATGATGAGTAGCTGCCAAGAGGGTGTGACTGTGTTGAGAAGAGGCAGATTATTACAAGTCTTGTTTCGTTGATTTGTGTGAAAACCCAGTTTTTTTTTGTCATCAAACGCAGAACATAGTTAGTATGTAATCTTTTTTTCATATTTCTACTTGTCAAGTTTTTAATTTTGACTTTATAATAGCTTTTTATTATAGAGGTGTCACCCTGCTGAAGAACAGGGACGTGCTGTTAAAGCAAAGTTAAAGGGTACTAGACATGTACTGAAGCAGAATGAACGCTTTTACTCATGGTACAATCACTGTAACAACCTTGATAGGGTTAATGACTCGTTTTTTTAATGTTCAATAAATAATTTCAATTATTGATGATACAAATCAGGATAAACTATTATTTAGTCTAGGAATGTCCACCTAGTTTAACTAAATTCTGTTTAATTATTATTATTATTATTTTAATGTTTTTTAATAAATTATAAAATTGTTATTTAATCATTAAAGAAAACACTAGTAAAAACACTATTGTACTACAAAATATATATTTAATATGTAATAATCAATTTGTTACAGTACAATTAAAAATATTATTTAAATTAATTGTATTTATTAAATTATAAAAAATTAAGTACATAAAGAAATATTAATTTACTATAGTAATAATTGTATTGTAATGTAAAATCAGATATATTATTATATACACATATTTTATAGTACAACAGTAAAATGACACTACTAATATGTATGATATTTATCTTAATTTCTTTGCTTTCAAACATTACATCATAGAGCTTTATTTTGTTATATTATTGTTATATTCTTTTCACTGAAAGGTGATCATTTTTTATCTCTGAAGCAGAAAATCATGAATAATCCATATGATATAAACTAAAGGCTAATGCTAATAAAAAAAATTTTGATGTGTCCTGCACGAACTTCCTGTTTCAAGAGGAAATAGATCGATACAGGAAAGAAAATTGCACTGATCAAGAGATTTCATGGGATCTTTAACTTTTACTGCTATCTTAGTTGTTATATGACATCACAGCGGTCATGTGGCTTCCATAAAATGCTGAGTTTCCAACTTGTAATTATGACTTTCTAAACCTCTCTTCCCATCCCACTCTTTTCTCTTCCTCCCCTTGCCTCTCCTCTGGGACTGTTGATCAGTGTGGAAGGCAGATTTGCGGCGGTGACATAGCGGTGTTTGCGTCACGAGCGGGTCACGGCTCCTGCTGGCATCCTCAGTGTTTCCAGTGCGCTTCCTGTAACGAGCTGCTGGTAGATCTCATCTACTTCTACCAGGAAGGACACATCTACTGCGGGCGGCACCACGCTGAACACATCAAACCCCGATGCCAGGCCTGCGACGAGGTGAACGCTGCACTTCAGCTCTTAGTGCTTCTATTGTTCACCCAGTTTCTATTTGCATTCATTTTGGTGACAGAATTTGTTGTGTAGTGTTTATCACACATGTGAGAGACACAGCAGGAGACACAGGTTCATTCTTTGCCTACAACAATCTCATTTTATTATATGAACTAAAATTGAATTTGATCCCAGCCCTGTGTTACTTACTGAATGGACCAGAAACAAGAGGTGGTGCCACCTGACGTTAGACTATATCTCCCTCAGATCATCTTTGCGGACGAGTGTACGGAGGCCGAGGGGCGGCACTGGCACATGAAGCATTTCTGCTGTTTTGAGTGTGAGGCGGCGCTGGGGGGTCAGAGGTACATCATGAGAGAGAGCCGGCCCTACTGCTGCCGCTGCTACGAGTCACTGTACGCCGAATACTGCGACACCTGCGGAGAACATATCGGTGAGGACAGGCGAACAACTCTATATCTATATATTCTTAAATATAACCACAGTGTGAACCATTTTGGCAGCACCAGTCATGCATCAGCGATCCAGGGGGGTCAAGAGCTAAACTTGTTTAAATGTATTTATCTCAACAACAACAAAGAAATCACATGGAAAAAGAAATAGTATTTTGCATTCAAAATTTCGATTTTTTTTTAGGACATTAAGGTTTTGTTGCATTCTGACATTATTGTCATTACGATTTAGTTTATCTTCCACTTATCATTACCATATCACATCACTATAAAGAATAAATAATGTGAAGTAAAAACAATGTAAATTAAAGGCAATGCAACAATACTACTATGATGTATAAAAGTGATTTAATATACTATTTGCATTACATTATTGAGAATGGGGAAATGTACCTCATTGTCATTATATTAATGTCTCAATTAGGCTTTAATTTCTTTATGCAGAATAATCTTGTCTTAAAGATTTGTGGTGTCTGTATGTATACGAGACCTTTCTGACCCCACATAGGCAGCAACAAAATCACCCCACGATGCATGTGTGTGTACTGATGCAGGAGCCGGCCAATACTGAGCCTGTGTTCTGACACACAACCAGGAAGTGCTGCACTGTGTCTACAACGTGAATAGCATCAGAGACAGATTTTGTCTAAATCTTACGAAAATAGGCTCAGATGATCTTTCGACTGAACAGAATTTTCTTTTAATTCATCTTTGTTCAAAAGTTATGATGTCGCCAACTTAACGAGGTCGAGCCGAAATTGGTTCAGATGCTGTGTCTCGGCCAAACTGGGTTTCGTGGGTTCGAATCCTGCTTGGCACATTACCCAGACCGCAAGAGGCACTGTGGCCAATAGTGATGCAAAAGTTTCTTCTGCTCCAGACATTGTGTTTTTCTGAAAATTATTAAATACATCATGTGGTCCATTTATATACGAAATCTTCATTTTGAGTTGATTCTCAGCTGAACTATGGGCATCTGTATGAAAACACATCTTCCCAGTGGCGCGACTAGATGAGCGACAGGCAACTGACCTGTAGATTGTGTTTTCGAGTCCCATGTGGGGCAACTTTATAAAATTGTGTAATGTTGTGTCATTTAGAGCCAATAGCTGCGGTTTTGCCTTCAAAAACGTATGTCTCTGTAAAATAAAAAAAACTGTTGTATGTGTGACATACTGTTTAAAGCAACAGGCCATAACTTTAAAGATTATTTGATCAAATTCAACATGTAGTAAGTGTTTAACCATGTGAAATGTTGCAATGTTCAAAGGTTTCCTAATAAAATCCTATGTCCAAACATGTACATTTGGTTGTACCTGTGCCCGTTTGCCTGTGTTTAATTCGTCTCCATGGTTGTTAACCCGTTAAACCCGAAGTGTACCGCTAAGCTTTTAACAAAGCTAGTTTATACCTTAAAGGAGTAGTTCACTTTTTAAAAACTTTTGCTGATAATTTACTCACCCCCATGTCATCCAAGATGTCCATGTCTTTCTTTCTTCAGTCGACAAGAAATTAAGGTTTTTGATGAAAACATTCTAGGATTTTTCTCCATATAATGGACTTCATTAGGTACCAAAGTCCAAATGACAGTTTCAGTGCAGCTTCAAAGGGCTTTAAACGACACCAGACGATGAATAAGGGTCTTATCTAGCAAAACGATCACTCATTTCAAAAATAAATAAAAAAGTTTAAGTTTTATAAGCACAAATGCTCGCCTTGCTCTGTTCTGTGATGCACGTTTGTAATGTCACGTAATACGCAATTACTTTGAAAAGGTCACGCTTGAGGCATGTGTATTCCGGTTCAGAAAGGTAGGGCAGGGCGAAAAACTCCATCTCATCCTCTCCTCTAAGTTCAAAATCACCCGACATCGTTGTTTTACCTTTTAATTTCCTTTTTTTGTAAACGGCGTTTGACTTTGTTTGCGCGTTCAACTTGTAAACACTGACTCGGTACTTCCACATACGTCAAGCGTGACCTTTTCAACATAATTGCGTATTACGTGACATTACAAACGTGCATCACAGAACCGAGCAAGGCGAGCATTTGTGCTTATAAAACTTAAACTTTTTTATTTATTTTTGAAATGAGTGATCGTTTCGCTAGATAAGAGCCTTATTCATCGTCTGGTGTCGTTTAAAGCCCTTTGAAGCTGCACTGAAACGCTCATTTGGACTTTGGTACCTAATGAAGTCCATTATATGGAGAAAAATCCTAGAATGTTTTCATCAAAACTCTCAATTTCTTTTCGACTGAAGAAAGAAAGACGTGGACATCTTGGATGACATGGGGGTGAGTAAATTATCAGCAAAAGTTTTTTAAAAAGTGAACTACTCCTTTAAGTGTTATATACTTTTTAAAAGTATATAACAGGAGAACTGCCCCCCGACTGAGCCTGGGTTCTCCCAAGGTTTTTTTCTACATTCTTGCCACTGTTGCCTTTTTGCCATTGGCATTTGGCTTGCTTAGTTGGGGACATTTAATATTCAACAATAATATTGATCTGCCTGCATTGACACCATTGTATGAGAACTGAACTGAGCTGGACGATGACATCACTGTTTTCTCCAGAGCGGCTATATATATATATAAATGAACTAAATTAATAACTTTCTTTACAACAAAATTGAGCCATCACTGAACTTACTTAAAGGTTCTCTAAGCGATCCTGGGTGACGTCACCTCTTGTTAGCGTTCGAACTATTGTCAAACAAAACGGAGGCTAGCTAGACCCCCCCTCCTCCACATCTCGTCTCCTCCCCCTCCCTTCCGTGCTTCCTGAAACAGTTGTGAACGTGCATTTCTTAAAGTTGATCATCTGAACGTCGTCTCTTTGGTCGTGTGTCGGCCATTATTCAAACTTCCCTCTTGATGCATCTCTCTACTTCACACACCCCCTTCATGTGCGTGTGCACTAACCCCCCAGACCCACCCTCAAATACTTCTTGCCAGTGATTGGCTGGAACACTATTTGTTATGTTTCGTGGTGCGGGTAAGCCAAGTTTGTTTTTGTTGCCGTTTGTGGAGCCTGGGGTGTCTACAGAGACCACGTTTTTTTACAGTGTGTTCAGGGGACAGGCAGCTAGCGGGATAGTGAGGAGATGTTTGCTGTATGTGACAAAAAATATTTTGGCCTGACATCACTTAGAGCACCTTTAAGCTGGACTTGTGACGCTATTTTCTTCTGGAAACAAACTTTGTTGCATTCATTTCCTGTTATCTCTGTAAAGCTGCTTTAAAACAATCTGTATTCTAAAAATCCCTTTATAAATAAAGGTGACTTGACTTGACAAAAGAATGACCTAGTTGCATTTATAAAACATTTTTTCTTTTGGCTGCTAGACCTTTGTAGGTGTGTTAACATGGACACATTTCTGAAGTCATTTTATGTAATTGCTAGGGATGCAGTATATTCCTTGTTAATTATGGCAGTGAAAAGCTGAGTAATTACAGGAAATGTTGTGGTTCCTGATTGAGACGTTACATGATTGAAGGATTTGACGGAGTGTGGTGACGTTTGATCTTCCTCTCTCTCTCTCTCTCTCTCTCTCTCTGCAGGTATAGATCAGGGCCAGATGACGTACGAGGGCCAGCACTGGCACGCCTCTGAAGCGTGTTTCAGCTGCGCCTGCTGTCGGCTCCCCCTGCTGGGCAGACCCTTCCTGCCCCGCGGCGGACTCATCTTCTGCTCACGCTCCTGCTCGCTGGGGGAAGACCCAGACAACTCCGACTCCTGCGATTCTGCCCTGCAGAGCAAATCAGCGTCGCATAAACTCATTCATAATCCGCAGCATAGTTCCACACCACAGCCACAGGGGGGAACCAGTGTCCCTGCCGCCAGCTCTAAAGCTAGAACAAAGAACAATGCAGTCATTGCAACTACTACTACAGATAATGGGGGTCATTTTCTGGAGAGCAAAGGTACATTTTTTACTTTACTTTTTTATGATTCTTCACACATATATGCTGTTTTTTTATTTAAGAACAACATGGAAATACAAAATAAACGAAATCTTACAAAAAATTGACAGAATTGTCATATTTTACTACAAAATCAATAGAAAAATAAATAAATTATATTTTATGAGAATTGAGCCTATTTAATAGTAATTACTATTTTTGTTGCATTTTGGCTGTTTGAGAAATAAGCTTTTTTTTTTCTTTGGTGATTGAATTTTTTTCTCCCTGAATTCTCATTCTTTAATTAAAACAACTATTTTATTAATTCTCTTTCATCTCAATGGAAATTTAAACACAATTTTACTCGATTTAAACACAATTAAGCATGTTTGTTCCAAAATTCGTTTTATTATAATACATTTTTTAAATGATTTTCTAATTTTTAAAGTACATTTGTAAGTATACATTATTTATTGTCTTTAATATATGCTAATTTAAAAAAAGTTTCCAGACAAGATGATAAGTGTTAGGGTTCAACAACAACAACAAAAAGACATCTGCGTGTTGACTTCAGTATGTGACACTTGAAGACTGGAGTAACGTTGCGGAAAATTCAGGTGTAAATTACATTTTAAAATATACAACAGTTTTTTTAAATTGTAATCATATTTCATACGTTTTTACTGTATTTTTGATCAAATAAATTCAGCCTTGGTAAGCACAAGAGACTTCTTGGAAAAAGTAATAAACAGCAGTGCATTTTATCAATTCAATTCATTTCACATTTATTTGTATAGCGCTTTTCACAATACACATTGTTTCAAAGCAGCTTTACAGAAAATGCAGAGTCCACATTACCATTTATAGTGATCTGTTATCAGAGGTAACTGTCTTAGTTATGTATTTCAGAAATGTACATATACAAATAACAGTTAGCTAAACATGTACTAATTTAAACAATGTAATAATTTAAGGCAGAAACAATGAGCTCATTGAAGTAATGGATACTGGTTAACAAATGATTATGACATAGAAAATGTTAGCATTGGTGCATGTTGATTCAGAGTTTGACGCAAATTTTTTTGTTTTGTCTTTTGGTTTTGCGGTGAACCTCCTTGTAATTGGAAATGCGCCCTCAGTACATATTATTGACAGTGTTTGTCAGAAGCGTCTCTGATTATGCCGTTGGTCATTTTGCAGGTGTTCACACATCATTCCCTCCTATACCGAATGGTGAACCTCCACCGTATGGACAAACTCACACACAACACTCTCATCTTTCCTCTCAGCTCTGTCTAGTAGCCAATGACAGGGCAGCATTACATTGCAAGGACCAATTGAGCATCAGCACACACCAAACGAATCGCCGGTCAGACAGTCCTTACAGCGCTCTGGAGTTTACAGTGGAGCTGAACGGATATGCAGAATTTGGTCCTTTCCCACCAAACTGCACATCTAGGGGGACCTCCACTGCAAAGGATTGTGGGAACATCGTCGAGAGCGGTCATACAGGTTTGCTTGATTTCATAGTCTCAAATTAATTAAAGCATTCAATTATTTATAATGTCTGAAGCTGTATTTCTTACTTTGCTTCCTCATAGGAATTTCCTCTCCGCTTGAGTCTTCAGATGCGTTTGATGATCTAAACGACTCCGACTCCTTTCCGCCTCCTCCGCCCCCTGTTTTCTTCGAGCCGTCTGATTCGCAGACGCCTTCGGATTCCCTTCCCGTTGTCACTGAAGATGAAGACCTCCCCACAACACCTGTCCGTAGCAGCACTGCCAGGGTCAGCTTCAGAGAGCCAATCAGCTGCAGTTATTCAGTGGAAGAGGAAGAGTGGGAGGAAGAGGAAGGGGTGGAGATGGAGAGAAGAGAGAGAGAGGATGAGGAGCAGGAGGAAGATAGAGAAGAAGCTGAGGGAAGTTTGGGTCACAGGTTGCGCTTTTGCACTGAAGAACCATCTCAAATGGACCTGCTGGGTGAGATCATAATGCTTTCAGCTTTTGTCCTATAATAGCAATAAAACAAAATACAGTCTTATGCACGTTAGATGCTGCACAAACGAACATTTGTTGTAAAGCTACATGCAAAACCACTGCTAGAGAAAACAATCATTTGCTTAATTGGATTTTTGAAAGAAAACCAAAATTTATATTTGTATTTAGCTTAATCATTCAACAAAGTTGCTCAAGTTATTGTAAGAAAAAAATTCTTTAAGAAATAGAGAAAATATAGAAATGCTGATAACTAAACTAGCCTGAGTGACAAATGAAGGTTTTATGGGAAATTCAAATGAGTCACTAACTACAAATTAACATTTTGTCCCAGTCTGATGTTTCTTAAGTTTAAGCATCTTTTCTAATTTGTTTCAAAAACTAAACCGATTAAAATGTTCTACCCTGTTCATGGAAAGTGCTACACATGTATTAAGAAGAAAGATAAAATGCTTTCTGAGCCTCTAAGTGCCCTTGGAGAATGACATGGTTGTGTGTGAAATGCTTAAAACAGGGTTTCCCAGACCAGAGGATCATAAGGGAACTGCAAGGCATTCATGAGCTCATGAAAAGCTAATAATTAATTAAATCCAATGTAACATTCAAATAAACCAATGGAGATGCACTAGTAATCAAAATAAAACTGAAGTAGCGATATACAGTGCCATGCAAAAGTATTCATACCCCTTCATTTTGTTCTGTTGCAGCCTGATGCTAAGCAGCTTTAGCTTTACTTTTTTTATTACTTTTTATCCCACATCAATCTTCACTCCTCATCCCATAATAACAAAGCAAAAAACAGATATGTGACAACTTTACAAATTTATTAAAAAGGAAAAAACTGAAATGATTACATTGCATAAGTATTAATACCCTTAACACAGTACTTAAAGCACCTTTAGAGAGAAAGTTTTGGGTGTGATGCCACGAGCTTTGCACATTAGGGGATTTTCTGTCATTCTTCTCCTCAGATCCTCTCAAGCTCTGTCAGGTTGCATGGGGCCTGTCGGGGGACACATTTTCAGGTTTCTCCAGAGATGTTTGATTGGGTTCAAGCACAGGCTCTGGCTGGGCCACTCAAGGACATTCACAGAGTTATCCATAAGCCACTCATGCATCGTCTTAGCTGTGCGTTTAGAGTCATTTTCCTGTTGGAAGGCAAACCTTCTGCCCAGTCTGAGGTTCTGAATGTTCTGGACTAGGTTTTCATTAAGGCTAACTCTATATTTTTCTGAAAAACAGCCCACATCATAATGCGCATCCACCACACTTTCCTGTTGGGATGGTATTGTGCTGGTGATGAGCAGTGCCTGGCTTCCTCCATACATGACCCTTGGAACTGAGGGTCATGAGACCAGAGAATATTGTTTCTCACAGTCTGAGAGTCCTTTAGGTGCTTTTTTGCAAATTCCAAGTGGGGTGTCATGTGTCTTCACTGAGGAGAGGTTGAGTCTTCCAGTCTGCCATAAAGCCCTGATCGGTGGAGTGTTGCAGTGATGTTTGTCCTTCTGTAAGTTTCTCCCATCTCCATATATGATCATGGAGCTCAACCAGGGTGACCATCAGCTTCTTGGTCAGCACTCTAACCAAGACGCTTCTCCATCGATTTGGCTCTAGGAAGAGTCCTGGTTGTTCCAATCTTCTTCCATTAAGGATTATAGGCTATGCTTCTGTTGTAGTCTTCCCCGGATCTGTCTCGACTCATTCCAGTCTCTGAGCTTTACCTGCAGTTCTTTTGACCTCATGCTTGGTTTTTGCTCTGATATGACTTTTTATTGAGGTGTGTGCCTTCCCAAATCATACCAATTCAATTGAATTTGCACAGGTTAACGCCACTCGAGGTGTAGTAACATCTACAAGCACAATTGGAAAGCTATTTTTTATCAAATAAAGTTCTTACAAATCTGTTTTTGCTTTATAATCATGGTGTATGGAGTGAAGATTGATGTGAATTTTATTTATTTAAATCAGTTTAACATAAGACTGCAACATAGCAAAATGTGCAAAAAATGAAGGGGTACCAATACTTTCGCAAGGCACTGTATTTTATCAAACTGATTATCAATGAATGCAATTTAACACGTTTAGTCAGTTAATTTTAAAGTATAGTCAGTTGGGCTGCGTGTTTCAGAGTGAAACATTGTCAGTAAGTAGTGATTCAGTAAAGACACTTTTGTCAAAAATTATTACAAAGAAACTGTTGGCATTTCAAGTCTTTAGCCATTTTTAAGAAACTTGTGAAAACCCATCATCATCACTTGAACAATTAATTCTCTAATCTAAAATAAATAAATAAATAAATGAATAAAACCTTGCTACGTGTACTATGCTGGACTAACTGGGACTGGTCACAGCACCAATTACTTTAATACCTTAGTACTTTAAAGCAACATATTGTTGCCATATTCTTGGTTTGATTTGATTCTTTTGTTCTCCTCAAGTCGCTTTGGATAAAAGATTAAATGTAAATGTAAGTCACTACCTGGTCCACTTTTAGTATTTCCTGTAGTTTGTTTCATCCAATTTCTTTAAAGTCAGTATTCACTGATAATCTGATAAACCAGCAAACTAGAGAACTGGATCAGCCTGTTTCATGATCACTCCTACTGGTTTTTCTGAACTGGATTAGCATATTGACTAAAAAGATTTGACTCAAATGAATGATTTGTTCATGAATCAAACCTCTCTCATGAAAGAAACATGTGAGGAACGTTCATTTCTGGGTGAGCTATTCACATTCAATTATAGTGGAGTGTTTTTACGGCTGTTATCACATCAATCCCGATCTCACTCAAGCGTCTGCCCTTCAGATGGGTCGTACTTCCGTCGGGGACGCGGTGGCCAGCTTCCCATGGAGAAACACCTCAGACGATGCAGAGGTTCACGAAGCGACAGGCCTCGTCTGGAGACTCTGGAGTGGCGGGAAGGGGATCGCAGGCGAAGTCGAAACGGCAGCCTGACCCTGCACTCCACCCGCTCCAGACACGAAGACTCCTGCTCCACCTGCTCCTCTTCCTCAGACTCCGAGGAGGAAGGCTTCTTTCTGGGCCAGCGCATTCCTCTGCCGCCACAGCTGACGGGTGGAGAGAGGGCAGAGGGACAGAAAGAGGACGAGGACAAGAGCCGCAGAGGAAGTTTCAGGAGAAGGACACAGAGTCTCAGTAGAAAAGACAAGGACAAGAACTGCATACTGTCCTGAGACAGCCATGAAAAATCACATCACCCTACAACTCTCTGAACCAACGAGCTGCTCAGTCCAGAACAAACTTTATGAGTCACTTTTTGTATGGTAAAGATAGAATCTATCTTACAGTCTGTGCATCTGTGTACCAGTATTTTTTATGGAGATTATGTAATATTATCCAATATATCAGTATCAGGATGCTTAGTCAGATTTACTGGTGTTATTATTCGGGCAGAGGAACACTTCTGATCTAAATTCTGCTCACTATAGGTAAGGTAGGACTACAGTTTATAAATGTATGCAAAAGAAATAATTTATCTATGAATGTCTATATAGATCTACAAACTAATTATAATTTCATTTTACATTTCTTTACAGCTAAATGTCTGTTCATACCAACACAAATTTGTGGCATGTAAATTGGGTCTGATTTAGGCATGCGATTTAAGATAAGGGCTGCGTATCATTCAAAAATATTCGATATCGATAGCAAAACCGATACTTTTGACTTCGATAACGGTTCCTAAACCCAAAATGTTTTGCAAACAATTGGTTTAAATCCATTTTAACAAGATTACATTACATATTACCTGTAAACAAATTTTAAAAAATGCAAGTGTGAATCTTATTGGCCAGCTTAATTCGCAGTGCAATGGAGAAGAGATTAAAATATCTCTTTGTTAAACAATTCCATTGAACTGACGGAACGTTTGTGTCCGGCCGAACAGACGTGTTAACAGCCATTCATTTCAAATTAAATTGTTAATTGCACCATACAATTTAATAACAATGTTAATTTTTCATACAGCATATTTGCCTTGAATCAGAGCCAAAGTAACTGTTCAGAATGGAATACAAGTGTACTGCGCAGTATACACTGTGTCCTGCCTACTATATTTAAATAGTAGTATGCAAAACCGTATTTGTTATGTAATAAACATTTGCAACATTAATATGCCTTACATTACCTCATAAAAAGTTATCTTACATTTTTAAATCTAGTTTTCTGTTCAAATATCATTTGCCGATCAAAAAATGAAGATAAACAATCGCAGCAGATGTGACGTACAGTTCATTTCTCACACTGAACATGTGAGGTCAAGCACACTGCATACTGCACATTTTGACAAATGTAGTACATCATTCAGGTATGCTATGCATTCGGAAAATATTAATTTCTATGCACAGTATACAGTGGTAATGTGCTATTCCAAACACTGCCTGTGTGTGGGTGAAATAGCTTTTAAGTCATTCAGCAAAAATATAATAAAATCACAGAAATAAATTATGTTTTAGTCCTCAAAGCCCCACATCTGCTAAAGCCAAAGTACAAGTTAACATCTGAAGTGCTAAATCTAAAACAAACTGCTTAAACAGGTCAATAGTTGTTGCTTGTTTGACAGGTTTTGAAAGGGCCATGTCTTTTTCACTTGCACGAGGTTTACCTGAGTGAAACTTATTGAAATGCAAACACAAAGTTGTTGAGTTATTGTATTTGAGCATATACTGTATAATAAAGAGAAGTTAACACGGCTGTATCATAACAGAATGAGGGAAAATACCATATCTGTCTCTTCATCAACTGTATTATATGTAAATATTGACATTTCAAACCTCTTCGTGTGTAAATGTGAGTTTAAACAAAGACACATGACTTTCACTTTGTCTACTGCAAAATAGAGATCAAATGATTGTATGCTAACATTTTATTTTTATAAACATGGTGATGACATCTAAACATAAACATCTAAAATATAAACATCTCATATTCTTTTCAAGATGCTTTCTGGCTGAATATAAGCTTTTCAAAAGCTATGTTTTTGAATGAGAAAAAATAAAACGCTTGAACCTGAACAATATGTTCTTTTTTAAAGTACGTGTGTTGGGCTACTGTTTAAAATTACATTACATTATGACAATTACATTCAAATCCTATTTTTAATCATGTACATTTTGCTACAATGTCTATAAATAGCACTCAGAAATATAGCACCAACATTGATTTTCTCATTATCATAGTTCTGCTTTTTATAAATAAATGGGAAGATGAATATATCTGGTAAAATATACTGTTTGTTTTAAATAGGAATTCCTAATTGGACAAAAATACTGTTGTATCGTCAAAGAGGATTGACTAGCAGGATATTTGATGTCACACAAGCTTCGAACTATCTCTTCTCTATTAATAGAACAACGCTTGGAGATCACAGACAAAAGGTGGCATGAGACTTTTTTCAAGGAAAAGGTTGGTCCTTCCTTTTGTGATCAGGTGATCCTAATGGCACATACTTCCTGGTGTATGAGAATTCTGATTGGATAGGACAAGAAAAGGGGCAGGAGGAAGGTTTGGGGAGAGAATCAAACCGGTCTGGCAAGTTTTACTTTCTCCTTAAATCAAACACATGCGTGCACCATCAGCCCTGCTTGCTTTCTGCTCTCTGACACACACTAAAGACATTGCTGACTCAATTCTGACTTAAACTTTACAATTAAAGAGGAAACCATTGCTGTTGAGTTTAGTGAGGCAACCACAGGTATGTGTTTGGTTGTGTGCGTGTGTACTGTTTATGGATGTGTCAATGCTATCTATACCTTTAAACGATGAGCCTAACATCCGCTTCACTCTTTTATATACTTGTCTTTCTAATTCCCTGTAACTGTTGTTTTGACTTGTTTAGATATAATCCTGGATCATGTAGAGACATGCCGTATCCTGCCCCTGGAATCCGTAAGTGAAATCTTGTTGACCTTGTTTTTTCTTGCCTTAAGGGATTGTTTTCATATTTACTTTAGCTTGACCTTTAACCAGTTGTTGTGTGTAACACTGGTAGGAATATAGGGAGAGTTGGGTCAGACAGATTGACTGATTGATGGAGACCGGGAGAGCAGAGAGGATGCCAATAATGTACAGATTGTTTCAGACGGGAAAGGATATAGAGCATGCAGTGCACTTTAACCTTAGGTGGAGCACTGGCTATTGGAATGATAAACGTTTAGTCAATGAGCTGGTGAAAGTGTCTTCAGTTCATTGATAAAAGCTGCTGTCTGTCACAAACTGCTGTCATTTATTGACTAAATTGAGGGGAAAAAATCCAGTCTGATACAAAAAGTCCCTCGAGTTAACCGGTGACTTCAGTGTCACATTTCTCCCAGAGGGTCACATTCCAAGTGGGCATGTAAGTATCACAATCTTGGATGAATGTTTTCATATCAGTCACGATGGTTTGCTAAATGGAGTTGCACTGAAATAGGTCTTTAGCGTGATTTACAGTTATTTAAGGAAGTATTCAATTAAAAAATCAATTAAGTGAATGTTAGTTTCATCAATATTTTAGAAGAAAGTGGAAGTCTTTTAGCCACTGCTAATGGAGTCTGAGTATGGCTTCATAATGTTTTCAACTCATACTGGAACATACATCAGCGGCCTAAAGAGCCCATTAGTTTTGTTTGCTAAAGCTAGTATCACCAGTACTATTGCTTCACATACTTTGCGTTAGGGATTTGATAATAATAATAAAAAAATGAATTTATACAGCGCTTTTTCACAAGCTCAAAGTCGCTTTACAGGGCAGGTAGATAATAAAAACAATGCAAACAAACGAAACAAAACAAGATTCAGGCACAGATGAGAAAGGAGGGGGCGTGAGGCTACGGATAGGCAGAGGTGAAAAGATAGGTCTCGAGGCGGGACTGGAAGATGGTGAGGGACTCAGATGTGCGGATCTCTTGGGGAAGGGAGTTCCAGAGCCTGGGAGCTGCCCTGGAGAAGGCTTTGACCTTGTGATCAAACCCCAAGTATTTAATTTAGAAGCGTAACACACACCCTGCACTGTTTGTTCTATGACCATGAATGACAACTGTAATAGTGCTATTATTTTTCTAAGCAATTAAACTCATGTTGCATATGATAAAACTGGTGGGGGAAAAATCCCATAGACTTATTTAAAGAAGGACTGGAGCCATGTGTAGAGACCAGAATTTCCTATATCATTTTGCAACACATCGGGCCAAACGGTTACTGCCACTCATGGCGTCTATTCTGATCTGGGCTTGTTGACACTGTTTCGATTGTTATGCTGCAAAATCAGGATTTGATCACAAGTTACTAATGCCTGGTACACATTGTATGATTTTGGGCTGTACCAGATAAAAGATGGCCAATCGTGGCGATTTCTGTGGTCGCGGCTCCTAAACGGTCCTATGTCATACAGTGAGAGAGGTATAAAGACGGCCACTGTCACCGTCTTGCCAAAGTTAGCCTGTGATAATTTTCTGACAGTGTCAGAAATTCAGAAAATCATCTCACAGTGTATTTGCTGCTACGACCTATGTCTACTGACTAGCCAATAAAAATGCAACATGAAATGGCGTATTGATCAACGCGACATGGCGCTCAAACTTAAAACTACTTACCTCAAGCTCCATTTGCAAAATTGACATGCCAAGTTGGCCTCTTTTCCCTAGCCATGACCGCGTGCGTCCATATTCTTCTCTTTCGCTTCATCCTCTTTTTTTTTCAGCGCACACAAAAACCACAATTGCCAAAGTGCGATTCATCTTGCTCTATTTGTTTACCACGAGCGCGTGCTGATGACGTTTTATTCTTCTATACTAATTTGCGTCGTAGCCTACGATTCAATAAGTGTCATCATAGTTAGTACAGTCTACATACATGTTTAGTGTGATTTGTAATGATCTTATAGGACTGTCGAAATTGCACAGTCTGTATAGTAGGTATAAACGGTTCAACTTGTACAGTTCTCTTATCCTAAGGTTAGCAATCCATGCTTAGAAATCTGTGGGAGAGTTTATATCATACCATACTGAATCATGTTCTAATGGAAATGCTACTGGTACCGTTACTCATCAGAACCGTTCGGCCTGATGGTGGAAAAGCACTTGCGTATCTGGTTATTGTGTAGGGCTGCACAATTTGGCCAAAAATGTATCAGTTTAAATTGAGAATACTCTCAGCAGCCATTAATGAACACTTCATATAGAGCACACCTTTAAACTCAGTTTTTAAAAACTGGATACACTACCTTCTCTGGGCTTACAGCGAGTGAGTGTATATTAATGTCTGTGTGTATATTAGCAATGTTAATTGTTTGCTATTGGGCTCTGAGGAAACAGTGCTGCATGATGTCAGACTTAACAACTGAATAGAGACTTGGGGGTGGGTTTGGGCCAGTAAAAAAAACACCCAAAATGCTTAGCAACAATCTTGCCACTCTTTAGCAGCTGCATAACAATGCCCTGGTAACCAACCCACAATACCATAGAATTGACTGAAGCAGTCAAGCACCACTCCCATTATCCTTGGAAAATGTGCTTCTACTCTATGAAACCATTACAATGTTGTTAAAAGAGTGTGTGCATAGAACAGTAGGCTGTCTAGTATGATAACTAGCCATACTTTGCAATTGTCTGTTTGTCATAATCATTTCTGTTCCCCCAGGTATCCAAAGTGTTAATGTGGAAGTATACTGGCAATAAGTCCATTCATCTACTTCAAAGCAAACCAGTGCAGAAAAAAAGAAACCATATAAAACAGCTGAAGTTTTTAATTTCAAAGGATGTCAACTGACGCCGTACAGCCCTCTCCACGGAGAATAATAAGGCTGGCTGTAACTCCTGGCACACCAAATCGCAACCCAGAGCTCAGTTGTCCAGTCAAATCATCTCCAGGGATACGCAAACCAAGTGCGGTGGAACGTTTGGAAGCAGACAAGGCCAAGTACGTCAAGACTCAACAGGTGGCTTTGAAAAAGCAGCAGCCAGTCACTTGTTCCTCCAACAACAGCCAGAGTGGACAAGCTGCTCAACAGCCATCGAGGAAGATCCCTGTAAAACCCACCAAGTTTGAAACGCCACCCCTTAACCTGGAGCATCTTTGCAAACTGATCGATGGAGTCGGCGATACCACCGTTCCAATCATTTCTACACAAACCAACAGCACAGGGAAAGATCAAGATGCTACAGACCCATGCAAGGCCATCTCTCCAACAAAAAGTCCGTTGGAAGAACCTTCTGTCGGGTCAACTTCAAGTCAAGGAAAAGCTGCAGTGGAAGCCTCAGGGGTAAACGGATGTCCTACTATGACGGTGCGGAGAGTCGATGTCAGACCGCAGTTACCTCAAATGAGGATGGCCGGTAGACCACAGCTACAGAACCGCTCACAGGTCCAACTGTCCACGTCGCAGGTCCCGATAAAATTTCTGCGCTTGCTTAGACCATACACACAGACAAATCAGCAACCAATTGATTTCAAAAGGCTCTACAATATCACAAATGTCACCCGGGGACCTATTAAACCACCAAACAGTGCTGAACAAACCTCACCTTCTTCTAAATCCTCATCTAGCCCTCTCCCCATAAAACCAAACACAGAACCATCGTGTACCTCTCCGACCCAAAATACTCCAATCTCCATTGCTTCGTTCCTAGCCAAAAATAACATCCAGTCCCCATCATCTCCAGCCATCACTCAGCACTCCTCAACAAGCTCTAGGAAGCGTCCTTCACTGACGCGCTCCAAATCTGATGTCAGCGACTGTTTTTCACGAGCCGGGGTAGAGCTCGAGCGCTTCTTTAATTACTGTGGCCTTGACCCATCTGATTTAGAGGAGCTGGGAACACCAGGATCTGACATTGTGTCCGTTTCACGTCTTCGTAGCGCCAGTGCCCCAGCATCCGAGCGTACAGCTGAGGGTGAAGACGATGAGGAAGAAGAAGCAGCAAAAGATGAACGTCCTGTTTATGGCGTTTCTGTCATTGAGAGAAATGCCCGAGTGATCAAGTGGCTTTATGGAATGCGCCAGGCCAAAGAGAGTCCTAAAGTGGCCAATATTTAACAGACAACAGGGGACTAACAACCTCAATTAAGACTGAAATCAAACATGATGTACATAGTGCTTACTGTGCTTTTCCCAGTCAGTATTTTGTCTGTTATTCATATACTTTAGAGTTGTCTAGTTGAATCTACTGTGTTTGTATGTCATTTATATTAATTTAAGCTTGGTGGTCATTAGCATTACTGTAGCCACCTGTGTTCTCAAACACTGACCATGCTTTCATAGGGTAAACACCAATAAACCTTTAAGCACAATGTGTTTTTTGCATTGTCTATTTCAACAATCATAGGCTGTACTTGACCGGCTGAATCAAATGATGTCAGGGGGTTTTGGCAGAGATATCCAAAACTAATGCATGCACAAGGTATTTGTGTCATCCAAAAATATTTTCAAATTGGACCAATTATTTATTTTTATTTTTAATAACTTGTATTTTGTGTCATTTGATGATAAAAAATGTGACTTTTTTTTTATTGTTTGTCACTGTTAAAACTCATCTCCGTCACCTCAGATCTTTATTATAAGACAGGAGGAAAACGTTGCTTTGATACACAACATTTTGTACTCTAAGGGCCAGATTTACTAACAGCTCGCAACAGCGCAAACCCTCTTTTGGCGTTAAAAAACTACTATCAGGATTTACTAAAGAAACAGTGAAAAATTTGTGCTGAAAGGCATGGACTGGGTTGTTTTTGCAAAATGTATGGGTGAAGAGTATTTAAAATTTAAATGAATCATGCAAGGTGATTCACTAAGGTCTGTGTTAGTCAATTTACTGGTATTTTCGCCATTATTTAATGCCTAGTCTTAACCCATTTTGCACCTGTGTTGCACCCTATTATCAGCGGCTCTGCTAGTTTGCGACCCCATGCTAATTTGCGCAGCTCTTAGGGGCTGTGTACACATGACACCGTTTTCAACTAAAAACGTAAAACTTTTATGCGTTTTGGCCGTTCATTTACACGACAACAGTCTACTAACAACAACAAAAACAGAAATCTCTGAAAACGATGACAACACAAGGGAAAATCGTTTTAAGCATATCGCTGTCGTGTAAACGAACCCTTAGTAGATTGGTCGTTGGTGCGTTGGTCGTTATAGTAATGATCCGTGTGTTCTCTGTGTTCTTTAATTGCAAATTGCTCTCATGCTAATTTTCCCTGTTTAGTAAATCTGGCCCTAAATGCAATGGTACACAACACAGTCCAAATATGGAATCCTGCACAAGTCAGCAGATTTGGTCTGTTAAGGGGTTTGTCATCAAATGGCAGTCCAAAAACCAGTGTTGTATTGTACTGACAAATAGACTGTTTTAGCAAACTTATCTTATAGATTGAGATCTGTATGACTAAAAAGATTAAAAAATAATTTACCTTGAGCAGTTCTGTATTGTCATTGTATCCTATGTAACAGTTTGGGCTGTAAAAAACAAATCCAGATGCTTAAACTTGGGTGGTGTCAAAACTGGTGTTTCCTCTGGTATAAAAATAGCATTTAAAAGTATTTGAAGGTCACAACATTTGTCTATTATATTTTCACTTCATTTCCTGTTATTATAGCCAGGAAAACTAGGGGTGGGGTGTAGTTACTTTTTTAGACCATAGTTTTGACCTTACTATATTTCCATCAAAGTTCTAGAAAAACATTCTTCTTTTCTTGTGCCCAAACTGTGTACCTCTTAATAGAAAAAAGCATCGAGGACAGTCTGCCAGGAACGACGACGTGATGAAAACGGATCTTTTTAACTCTCCGGTTCATGGGTCACTCTTTCTTACGAATGAAACTGGGAAGCTTTGGTTTGCAAGGCCAGATTCACAACCTGTGGACCTGACTAGCTGAATTACTCTATAGCTTGACCAACAACTGTTTCAAATTAACATCTCCAACACTGAATAAAACTAATTCACTGTAGTCGGTCCAACCTAAATCTGTCCATGTGATGCACACAATAATGGTCAGATAATAATAAGGTCAGATTGGTTTGGAACAATCAGAATATTATCGTTCCATCTGGTTGAATATCGGAGTCACGTCGGTATGGAGACGAGTTTGTTGAGGATCAGTGCCGATGGCTGTCGTGTAGATGAGGCCTTCACAGGGGAGAGTCAAGTTGACACAATCTCTGCTGACACTTCAGGATGCGTTGTGGATGGGTCCAGGCTCAGGTCCTCCATCTGATCTGGACACCGCCCGGATCCGGATGATTACAGTAAACCTCGGAATAAGCAGAAAGACTAGCATTAGCGTAGATGCCATTCTTATGATGTAACGAGTACATCAGGTGTTATAGGAAGTGTTCCCGGTTCCGACTGACCTAATAATCATCCCAGCCTAATAATCATTTAACTGATTTGAATAATAAGAATATATAATTTTCTATGTGTATGTCAAGTTAAAGAGATGTGTTTTTAGTCTAGATTTAAACTGACAGAGTGTGACAGAGTGTGTCTGCTTCCCGGACAATGTTAGGAAGACTGTTCCAAAGTTTTGGTGCTAAATAGGAAAAGCATCTACCGCCAGCAGTCGATTTGGATATTCTAGGTATTATCAACTGTTTAATTGGGAGCCAATGCAGTGTTGACAGAACTGGGCTAATATGGTCATACTTCCTGGTTCTAGTAAGAACTCAAGCTGCTGCGTTTTGGACCAGCTGTAGTTTGTTTATTAAGCCTGCAGGGCAACCACCCATTAGAGCATTACAATAATCTAACCTTGATGTCATGAACGCATGAACTGTTCCGCATTTTTCATTGAAAGCATATGTTGTAATTAAGATATATTTTTAAGATGGAAGAATGCTGTTTTACAGATGCTAGAAATGTGACTTTCAAATGTAAGATTGGTATCAAAGAGCACACCCAGGTTCCTAACTGATGACGAAGACTTGACAGAGCAGCCATCAAGTGTTAGACAGTATTCTAGGTTAGTACGTGCAGAGGTTTTTGGTCCAATCATTAGAAATTAAGTAATAGGAAATTACTACTAGTTTTTATATCAGCTATTGATTCCATTAATTTCTTGAATTGGCAAGTTTCGTCGGGGCACAAATAGATATAGAGCTGAGTATCATCAGCATAACAGTGAAAACTAATGCCATGCATCCTAATGATATGTACAGAGTGAACAGCAACAGTCCTAGTACTGAGCCTTGTGGTAATCCATACTGAACTTGTGATCGATAAGACATCTCTTCATTTACTGCTACAAACTGATAACGGTCAGATAACAGTAAAACAGAAAGACCTATAGTATTTGCCATGGATGCACGCACTGCGATCTGTCTTCGTCTATTTTGCCACCAGTCGATTAGTGTTTAAAGAAAGTGATGGGAAATCGAGAACATCACGACACATAACCCTACAAGAGTGATTACTAATAGGCTGTCTGTCACCAATCATGTTTTAGAGATGAAAAAAAATCATCCCCTGACTGATATTACTACTTTCTACTCAAGGACCTTGACAGAAATGTAGTGGAATAAAAAGTACACTATTTGTCTTTCAAATGTAGTGAAGTTAAAGTAAAAAATTTCCAGAAAAAATAATACTCAAGTAAAGTACAGATAAAAAAGTATACTTAAGTACAGTACTCAAGTAAATGTACTTTGTTACTGTCCACCTCTGGCCGAAAGAGGGCACAATCTAAACTGCTGACCGCAGTGTGCCGACTTCTACAACACGGCCGGAATAAAGATCAGTGTTTTTACCTGTATCATTGATGAACATGGTAACAGAGTCAAGAGACCCCTGCAAGTTCTTTTTAACAAGGTATTTTGTAACACATTCATATGTTGTGAATACAGAAAATACCTCCTTTAAACATTTGTATGCCTTTTCATTTTTAAGAGGCCAATGTCTCTCTCTTCGTTGCTCTTTCTGTGTCTTCACAATAAGGTGAGGCGTTCCCTCTCCAGAAAGCTGTGTTATGCAGTAGGTGGTGTACCATATCAGATGACCAACATTGCTATGGGTCTTTCTCTACATTGCCGTTGGATGTAGGATGTAGTCCGTTGGATGTAGTGCAGGTAAGAATGACATCTGCATATTCGCACCTTTGGCTGAATTATAGTCCAAAGATTAATGATATTGTCAAATTAATCTTTATTGAACCATCCCCTTCATTTTCATTTGCATTTACCTAATAACACTAAATCCTTCAGTTAAAGCCCTCCCATTGTTTTCAGTTTAAAGTCACCATGAAACCAAAATTGACAGTTCTTGTTTTTATGGAATATTGCAGTATTTATTATAAATGATTTATCCGTTCACACACACACACACACACACACACACACACACACACATATATAATTGTTAATTTAAATGATATTCAATGAAAAAAAAAAAGTAGGGCATTATTTGATTTTATTAATCCGGAATTGATTGGATCGTGTTTGTGGCCAATACCAGAATGGCTAAAACAATACCTAAAAAGCTACTTTGTTATTCATTCCAATTATTAAAAAAGCCAGTGCAGCCAAAGCGACATCAGCCAAAAAAAGAGATAATTTCAGAGGGAAGTCAGTACATTTTGATATAAGATTACAAAAACAAACCTTTTTTTTTTCTTAGGAAAGATCAAGGAGGTTTATTATACATAAAGCAATTTATAAGAAAATGGAAAAATATAGGTCCATTTCACACTTCTATGGACCTCCAAAAAATTATTATTGCTTTCAAAAACAATTAAAAAATAGTCAGACAACTATACTTTTGAATGCCAACAATGGAGAAAAACACTTGGGTCCAGAATGTATGGCACCTCATAGTCTTGACCTACAGTAAGCACAATAAGAACAAGAAAGAGCATATGCAAATAAATCCATTTTCATATCAGTTAACTTTAACTGCTTTGTCAATTAAAGTTGTCTAAGTTTTTTTGAATAGAGTCATTTAATCTCAACAATCTTATCTCTGACATGGAAAATATGCAATCCCCATATTTACCCTCGTTTCTCTGTGTTGCTCTTGTGTGGTGTTCAGATGGAGGTGTTTTCTGCATCTGATTCTGTTCATCATAGACTCCCTCGTCGACTATGTAGTGAGCAGGAGTAGGTGGACCTGAAGCAAGCTCCTCTCATGGTGGGTGGTAAGATAAGAGGCGGAGTTTGTCACATGAGTGGTACTGTGTATTTTAATTATATATGACCTTGTTTTATATTAATAAATATTATTTTTTAGTGGATTCAGTATTTAATAATGTACTTGCAGAGAAGAGATTATAACCCTCTAGTCCTGCTCATGTGGCGGAGAAAAATTACAGATTTTCTTTTCTCCATTAAATGAATGTAAAATATTTTAGTTTGATAATTTTTTTTATTTAATATTTTGTATTTTTAGGAGATTTTACGGTACTAAATTATATTTATGGAATAGTTATGATCCATTTATTAGCTGTTAACCACTTTTTGAGCATAGACCTGAAAATGAAATTTACAACTTAAACTTAATTCTTATCTCTTTTTAAGAAGACGCTAGGCAGATTATTGCTGAAGTGAAAAAAAAAATCATATCCTTTCAGGACTATTTAACCTTTTAGAATCATGTCCATCGTTTTTTTAGCGACGTAACGGACGCTGGTAGGTCACGTGACTGTGACAATGTGGTGTATGTAGTAGCCTATGTCTGGATTACATTTATACTACCTGGCTATATTCATACTATATAGAGCATATTTTTTAACGGTAAAGTAAAGATACCTAAATAGTACGTGATTTCAGACGCGACTACAGTTTCAGCAGATCATTCGTTATCAATACTTGCGCGATTTAGTATAACAGCGGTTCGCACCAGTACGGAAAACAGCGTTCACATCATCCAAACTCTAACGTCAAACGAACCCGTAAATATGCTATTGTGAAAGCAACCCTAGTCACTTTATAGAGGTTTACCCTGCTATAGTTTACTTATGTGTTCCAAATATGAAAAAAGTCAATTTAGAACTTTACAATAAATAAATTACTGAATCTTTCAAGTAACTGCATTAGCAAAAATAGCTTGACATTTATGCTTTTAACCCTCTGGCCTGCTTGACTGCTAAGCTAGTGTGAGTACACTACTGTAAAAAGCTTTTGCATTTCCTGTTTTGTTTTTTGTTTTTACACTGAAGTATGAGTCATAATTACTGTCTATGATAATGAACATTATACACCACAGATGTTGTACATGACTCTTCAATTAAAGCGTTGAGAATGGAATGGTTGTAAAGTGCATGTTATGTTTCCTGCACATGCAAGAAATGAGAAAAGCGGTTTATAAGGCTTCTTGATATGACTCATCTGTAAAGAAGTGCTGTCATTGCCACAGGTCATTCTTTCTGTGTTTTATACCCCACAATGCAGTGAGCTCAGCATTCGTGCCCTGGTACCCAACCATCAGCTGTCTATTTGAGACTTTCATGAGTGTGTGACTTCCTTTCTTATTCTATCAATCTCTAACATTTAACCTGTCCTTTCCCCTTGATTACTGGCTCAGCAAAAGCTTTTTATGTAATAGGCAAATTAGCCAACTTCCATTAGCACCACTCTTGTGTTGATTATTGAGGTCAAACGGCTGTTACATCACACAGCTACCCCCGCATGTCTTTCATGTGCTGTGGGCTTTCTTGACAAGTGAACGTTTGCTTCCTGCAGTGCTACAGTGTTCCACATACATCCCTCAACATGTTTCCGGGAGGAGATCGACAAGACAGAGACTCCTTACAGAGAGAACATTTCAAACACTCATACTGTGAACGTCAGCGCTACAAAATCGAATTGTGCCATCACTTACTCACCCTCATGTTGTTTCAAACTTGATTTTTTTCCCATGCAACACAAAAGGAGAAATTCTGAAGAAATATTATGGAAAGTGGGCATTCTTCACAAATTCATATTTTCCGTTCCACGGAAGAAGCAAAGAAATTCATAGGGGTTGAAACAACATGAGGGTGCATTTTCCTTTTTTTCTATTTGATCAAATGTTTGTTTGTACATTTTTACACATCGTATAATATTGTGCTATTAGCTTAGCAACATGCAAATTTTAAAATGTTGCAGTTAACTGAAACAAACTATTTTCATTAATTCAAATAAAGCTGAAATAAAAAAAATACATTTTAGATTAGATTAAGATTTAGTCAAACTTAAAAAAAAATATTTAAATAAGATGTTTGCCAACTAAATGAAATAAAGTAGTTGAAGTAATTAAAATAAATACTAAAACTATAAAAATATAAATAAATAGAAAAAAACTAGTAACTTGATAAATGCACAACAATATTACTAAAACAAGTAATAGATAGAAAATATTAAAATAAAAGCTAATTCAAAATATTAATAAATACGATATAATTGTATATATAAACACTATGAAAGTAACACTGCAACGTTTTTTTTAAAAGGAAAAAGGTTTTATTTTATGCATAAAGGATGCATTAAATTGATCAAAAGTGACAGTAAAGACATTTACAATGTTTCAAAAGATTTCAAATATATGCTATTCTTTTATACTTTCATTGATCAAAGAGCTAAGGTTTCCACAAAAATATTAAGGAGCGCCACTGTTTTCAACATTTATAATAATAAGAAATGTTTCTTGAGCAGCAAATCAGCATATTAGAATGATTTCTGAAGGATCATGTGACACTGAAGACTGGAGTAATGATGCTGAAAATTCAGCTTTGATCACAGGAATAAATCACTTTTTAAATGTGTACTCAAATAGAAAACAGTTGTTTTAAATTGTACAAATATTTCACAATAGTACAGTTTTTATTGTATTTTAAATCAAATAAATGAAACCTAGGTGAGCATAAGACATTTCTTTTGAATGCAATAACTAACACTGTTGAGAACTGACGCCATGCATGCTACAATTACAAATAGCACTCAGTGGTGCGCACCAGATTTGGGACACAGAGTTGCGACCTACATAGACTATTCCACATCAACCACTTACAATGTTCCATTTTGGTTAGAATCCTGCCTTATAAGGCAGCTGCCCATTTAGGCAGTAGGCAGCTCACTAAATTTTGGAACAGGGCCATTATAATCTATATTACACTGCCAAGACTGAAAAAACAGATCTAATCCTATCGCAGGATGTGTGCGATAGCGTTTCACAGAGCAATAGTTTGTATTATCGGTTGTTGTAAGGTTGTGTGCACATCTGTCTCCCCCTATTTCTGTCTCTCTATCAGGACTGAGTGTGGAGGCGTTAGCTATGCTGATGGCGACTGTGATTCAGGGTCAGGTGCTGTGGGTGTACAGTATAACAAAGACAGAGATCAAGCCTGTCTGAACGAGGACCAAGAACGGGACCTCCCACACAGCACAGCACAGCGCTGCAAAACCGTATCACAATAACACCTACACACCACACTGTGAAATACTGTGTAGGGCAACTGTTCAGACGTTACTCAGGTGTTTTACCATTTAGAATTAGTGGCATTTGCTAAGAAAGCTTAGCTTGTAATACTAAGGGATTTGAACAAAGCCATTAAGTATTTAACTTTGGGGTGTAATTTTTGGGTCTGTTTAGTGTTACAATTACTTTCAATCTTTTTAACAGAATTTCTATAGGTAGTTTGCAGCCTCAGGGAAAGTTAGTCTATGAGACCATGTGAAAATACACACTCTGACTAACATGTAATCCAACTTTCAACTGTTGTAATCTAGCTATAACATTGTTAGAAAACACAGTTGAAAAGTTCCTTATATGAGTACAGTTTAGTTCCAAACTTTCATTGGGGAGGTCTTATTAATGCCCCTGTAATTTGCACCCTGAGTCTGTTTGCATATACAGCACACTTACATATATGTCTGTGTTTCCCAACAGAGAAATGCCTTCATGATGTCAGCACTAGTCATGAGTGCACTCTTCTATGTGTGTTGTATGGTGCTGTTCCTGGGGGACAATATGTACGATTAAAATATCCAATAACCACTATTAGGTCCACTAAAACAATGTTGTATATGTTGTTGACTCTTGTGTACTTATATTATCCCAAATGTTTCCAAGAGAAAGCAGCTATTTTAACCAGTCTAAAAGAGTAGCGTTATGTAAGGAATAATTGACAACGGGCTGTGGTAATGCGGTACCCAAAAACGAAGCAGAGTGTGCACTAAATTTCAATAATTCAACATCTCGGAGTAAATTATTCCGTACATAAACTACAGTTACTACACCTCAAAACATTGTTCAGATGACGTATTTCAAGACATTAGTCAGGTTTTTGTAACACTCTTGTGTGTAGTAGTAATTTCTTACGCATCTAATCCAAGCGTTGCTAATTCCAAAAGGAATTATTAGAGCTAGAAATAGAGGCTTGCGCCACTAATAGCAGACTAATGCAGTTATTGATGTAGTTATGAGAGAGAGAGAGAGAAAGAGAGAGAGTGAGTGTTGTCAGGCATGTGTGAATTTCCTGAGTCTGTGCGTCTCTTAACAGTGTTCAGCAGCAGTGTCTCTACTAATAGCAAAACTGTACGTTTATCTGCTCCAAGAACAGCGCCGTTATTACCTCGCTAGTGAGAAATGTCATGTAGCTTTTGAGTTGTTAAACTATTTTACTGATAAAATCATCAGAGCAGTGCTGACAACACGTTTCTGTGTGAGTGGAAATCATTTGGTATAGGAACTACTTTAGCTGTTTGTTTCCCTGAAAATAATTGCACATCTTAGAACGTTTGTCAACCAATCAGATTCAAGCTTTCAACAGCCCCATAGTATAAAACATAACTTTTAACACACTCAAACATATTTTTAGTAATAGTTTTGACCAAGTAAAACTAGCTACGCCTTTGATATTGTTTTAAATAAGTGACCTCTAGCGGTGAAACTTACATACTGTGCCTTTAATTCAGCAAAAAAGGTCACCCTAGGCCAGGGTTCCTCAAACTCGGTCCTGGAGGGCCATTGTCCTGCAGAGTTTAGCTCCAACCCTGATCAAACTCACCTACCTGTGAGTTTCTAGTGATCCTGAAGACCTTGATTAGCTTGCTCAGGTGTGTTTGAACAGAGTTGGAGCTAAACTATGCGAGACAGCGGCCCTCCAGGACCGAGTTTGAGGAACCCTGCCCTAGGGCATATCAATCTTTGGTCAACCACACTTTAGATTAAGGTCCAAATCTCACTATTAACTAACTATTAACTATGATTTTTGCCTCAAACTCCTAATTACTGCTTATAATTATTTTGTGAGGTAGTTGTTAAGTTTAGGTATTGGGTAGGGTTAGGAATATAGAATAAGGTCATGCAGATTAAGGTATTAATATGTGCTTTAAAAGTACTAATAAACAGCCAATATCCTAGAAATATGCATGCTAATAAGCATGATTATGAACTGGATTATATTACCCAATCTTCTATTGGTCTTCATGTGATACAAATTTGCAGGTCAGAATTTAACAATCTTGAACTTTGGAATGCAGTGAGTATAAAGAGCAGCTTGAGCTTGTGTTTCCTGTCTCACATTCATATGCATAATGTAAGCCAATGGAATGAAAAGTGTAGTGTCACCACACCTTCATTTCGAAGAATGTTTTGTTTGATTTTTTTGTTTTGTTTTGCATGATTCCTTGATTATACATTTGAGCTTGAGGGTTTGATGAGCAACTTTCAATAATGGTAACTTTATGGCAGACTATATTTTAAATGTTTGTGAGCCAAACAATATGTGTTTGAACTGTAGGGAATTTATTGTTTACGAATAAAATCCCCACCAAACTAGCTCTTAACTCTATACCAGTTCAGTGTCAAATTTCATTGCTGATGTAATGATGTATTGTTGTATCTCACTCTGGCTCCTGTAGGGCCTCACCATGTTCACATGCATACTATATACCTGAATGCTTTTGTTATGCTGGTGAGGTGGTAGAAGCAAGGAGGAAGCAGAATCCAAATGCAGTTTACTTTATTTAAACAAAGTCAAACTAGACAAAACTCAGACAAGGGAACAAGACGAGGAAACAGAACCACCAACCTGGCATAACACAAAAACAACATCAAGAACTCATAAGGACTGGACTGAAACACAGGGCTTAAATACAAGAACAAACAAGCTAAACAAGATAACAAGGGGGCGTGGCTAATCAGAAACACATGGGAACAATGATCAGACAATTAACAAGACACATGGCAAACAGGGAATCACACGACAGACAAGAACAAGGAACAAGACACAAAACCCACAACGTGACATTTACACCCCCCCCCCCCCCTATGGGCGGCTCCCGACGCTCATCAAAACAAAAAAACAAGTTCAGGAGGGTGTTGAAGCGGAGGCGGTCTTGGGGGAGGGATGAAGGGCCAGGTCCGTGAATGGGAATGGGACCAAGGCATAGCAATGGCGGACCTGGGTCGTGAAGCGTGGGCGACCAGGGCGGAGCAGGAACTGCAGATGACCAGGGCGGAGCAGGATGAGGCGCAGACCATGTTGGAGCAGGATAAGCAGGCGGCCCGGGGCGGAGACGACCCCTCGGGCGGCCAGGGCGGTGAAGACCCCTCGGGCGGCCAGGGCGGTGAAGACCCCTCGGGCGGCCAGGGCGGTGAAGACCCCTCGGGCGGCCAGGGCGGTGAAGACCCCTCGGGCGGCCAGGGCGGTGAAGACCCCTCGGGCGGCCAGGGCGGTGAAGACCCCTCGGGTGGCCATCTTGTCCGTGGACACTGGCTCGGGGGCGGCCATCTTGTCCGTGGACACTGGCTGTGCAGACGTGACGTGGACAGTCTCTGGCTGTGCAGACGTGACGTGGACAGTCTCTGGCTGTGCAGACGTGACGTGGACAGTCTCTGGCTGTGCAGACGTGACGTGGACAGTCTCTGGCTGTGCAGACGTGACGTGGACAGTCTCTGGCTGTGCAGACGTGACGTGGACAGTCTCTGGCTGTGCAGACGTGACGTGGACAGTCTCTGGCTGTGCAGACGTGACGTGGACAGTCTCTGGCTGTGCAGACGTGACGTGGACAGTCTCTGGCTGTGCAGACGTGACGTGGACAGTCTCTGGCTGTGCAGACGTGACGTGGACAGTCTCTGGCTGTGCAGACGTGACGTGGAGCACAGGCTCGGCAGGGCTGTCGTGAAGAAGCTCAGGCATGTGGTGAAGAAGCTCAGGCATGTCGTGAAGAAGCTCAGGCATGTCGTGAAGAAGCTCAGGCTTAGCCTTGGCAGGCACTGTGGGGTTGCGAGGCTCCTCGTCCACCAAACCCACAGTAAAAGCTGAGCAGTTCAGTTGCAGGGCCAAATCAATATAATACTCAAGAGTCCAGTTAGGATCATGTATGGCATAATGTCGCTGAGTGGCTCAGACAGTCCTCCGCGATAAATATCATCAAGCATACCTCATCCATAAAAGTCAGGTGAGCCAGCTCTAAAAAGTCCATCATAAAGCTCTCAATGGGTCGATCTCCTTGACGGAGACGCATGATTTGTGCTGCTGGATTCATCTTTTGGTGAGTTCTTCTGTTATGCTGGTGCAGGTGGTTGCAGCAAGGAGGAAGCAGAATCTAAATGCAGCTTACTTTATTTAAACAAAGTCAAACTAGACAAAACTCAGACTAGGGAACAAGACAAGGAAACAGAACAACCAACCTGGCATAACACAAAAACAACATCAATCACCTAATCAGAAACACATGGGAACAATGATCAGACGATTAACAAGACACATGGCAAACAGGGAATCACATGACAGACAAGAACAAGGAACAAGACACAAAATCCACACCGTGACAGCTTTGAAGAAGCTCACTGGCCATCTGTCATACCAGTGTCTGGTCCTCGGCTTCCTCTTCTCCACTTTAGCTTTTCAGGTTGGATCTCTAATTAACATATAAAGTACATGGAAAATCAGAACAAGAACAAAAATGTAATGTTGACATACAATCATGTCAAGAGTATTTGATTGAAATTGTATGTGGTAAATAATAAAAACCTACCTTCTGCTTTGTATAAGTCGATTCTTATGTATGGCCATATCAGTGCCAATGTGGCAGATTACACTGGTGAAGCTGTGCAAGAAAACTGCACTTTTTATAGGTCTACCTGTAAGTTCCCTCTGATGGTGATGGTGAGGAGACCGTACACAATGATTATGGTGATGTTCTGGTGACATATAGTGATTTATCTGTATGTTCTCTGCCTGTGTTTCTCCGTAGCTCCTCATACCAGCTCTGGTGGTCTAAGTTGCCATGCCAGAGAACTTTCCGGTGTACATGGTCATGTGTGTTTTGGTTGGAGCTAGTTTAGCTGCACAGTTCTTGTTACCATGGCGAGTAACAATAAGACCTTCATGCTGTTCATCTCTGCTAATCAGGCCAGCATCCTCCACCATGGAGAGTTTAGCACTTGCCGATTTATCAGCAAATCTTACTTTAAAGGGTTAGTTTGCCCATTAATTACTCATCCTCATGTCAATCCAAACCAGCAAGACCTTCGTTCATCTTCTGAACACAAATTAAGGTATTTTTGATGAAATCAGAACCAGGATTTCATCAACCAGCCATAGGCAGCAACGTCATTGCAACTTAAGGCCATTGCAACTTTTCAAAGTAGTAAAGACAATGTTCAAATAGTCCATGAGACTACAGTGGTTCAACCTTCTTATGAAAAGAAAAGAATACTTCTTGTGCGAACCCCCCCCCCCCCCAAAAAAAACACAAAAATAATGACTTTATTCAACAATTTCTTCTCTTCTGTGTCATTCTCCTACACTGTTGATAGTGTAAACAGTCCAGCGCGTCTGGGTTGTACGTCAGAACGTCGCCACACAATTGGGCGACGCTGGTCACGTGAGCAGCACAACGCATGCGTGTGATGCTGACGCAGGAGCCGGCCAATAGTGACGTGACGTTCTGACGTACAACCCGGAAGCGCTGGACTGTGTTTACTATGTGAATAGCATAGGAGAATGATGTGGAAGAGAAGAGATTATTGAATAATATCGTTTAGTTTTTTATTGCGCACAAAAAGTATTTTCGTCGCTTCATAACATTAAGGTTGAACCACTGTAGTCACAGGGCTATTTATCAATGTCTTTACTACCTTTCTGGGCCTTGAAAGTGGTAATGATATCGGATTTATCAAAAATATTTTCATTTGTGTTCCGAAGATGAACAAAGGTCTTACAGGTTTGGAACGACATGAGGGCGAGTAATTAATGACAGAAATTTTCTTTTTTGGGTGAACTAACCCTTTAATATTCTGCTGGACATTGCCATCACTTTTGCGAATATCAATATTTTTAAGGAAAAATGTGCACTTGTTTTGATGTTTGTCAAATGTCACTTAAATAACTTCTAATCAATCACTGAACCCAATGGAGAGGTCATATAATTGGTGGTGTTTGCTAAGGCAAGCATCTGTTATTGCTCACAGTTAAGGAGTATTAACTATAAAGATATGGGTCAATAAAACTGTACTTTTATAAGCAAACAGACATACAATCTTGCCTGCCGAGTGATAAAATGGATGACAAAATCTCATAGATTCTCACACAAGTAGAGATCAGAATATTATATAGACTTGAAGGTCTGAACTTGGGCCAGTAAGCAAAAGCAACACCCTAGAAACCACACCAAAAACCACTACTAAAAACCAATCAGGACACCCTAACAACTACATAGTCTAAACATTTTCGGTGGTTGTGAGTTTTGCACAGGGAAGCACCATCTAGTTTGGTCAGGTCAATGCTGCCAGATGTAGTGGATGAGTTTGCTGTTCAGACCCCCTCCTGCAGGGGCCCTAGTTTGTTTCATGCTCGAGGTTTTGCATCAAGCTCGGAGGAGGTCTGTCTGCTGGCATCTCGACTGTGACACTGCAGTGAGTCAGTACTCGCTCTCTCCAAGCTAATGTAAAGCCTGATTTAATGTGGCAGTCTGTCAGTTTTTAAAAACATTGTGGACTCTGGGCCTACATTCAAGTACAATTGTTCACGCTCTATGTCCTGCAAGTTTTTAAATACTGTCAGGCAAGAATGTTTGAGCAAAACAAAATCATGCTTCTGTTTGCAGTAGTTCATCCCTTTTTATGGCAGTCCGAAATGTTCATGTTGAAATGTTTACACACAGAGTAATGTGTTTTGTTGAAGCTTTACAGGATATAAAACAGGTGCATGTAGTCATGCGGATGAAATCATGCTTTTGGTCCCCATACCAATCACCTTTTGCTGGTGGGTTCAGTGTTTTTCTGTCTGTACCCAATCAATGAAGCACATCAGAAGAAGATTCAACAAGATCTCGGACACACAAGGTAAGTTGTACTAGTGTCATCCAATGTCTACCCAGAACGTTTTGCTAACGTTCCCATTAAGTTATTAAGTTATTATATTAAGTTAAGTTAAGTTCTAATTCCTGAATGTTTAAAACTTCCACGTGTCGGGAACGAAACGCGTTACGAATCTGAATTTCCTGAAATTGGAATTATGCAAATGTGTTGCATATCATGTAACAGGAAGTGAGACTGGAATCGCTGATGACTTGTTTCGGCAGTTCAGAATCGATTCTTTCTTAATCACCGTACCATTCGAGCTTTTACATTTACAAACACCTAGCCAATAACACACTGCATGAAAAGTATTTTTTGAAAAAAAAAAACATAATAGGGGCACTTTAAAAATATCAGACGAATGTCCAGCTAAAACATGCTCCATGAACGACGTATAAATAATGTTTTTGTGGGAACATTTGAAGAACATTATTAAAGACCAGGTAACTTTAAACAAACATTCTATTTACGTTACTGGAAGAATGTTTGTTTATAACTTTCAGTGAACCTTGCCAGAATGTTAGCTAAAGTTCAGATAACGTTACCCGTTAGCGGAGTAAATCTGATAAGATGCATTAATGTTTTCTTTACCTTTTTAGGTCTAACAGTGCCACACTTCCACAAAGTACCACAAGTCAACAAATCTATAGGTCCAGTCAGAGTTTCGTCTTAAAATGAAAGCCTCGAAGCCTAGAAATATCAGCACTCGTCTTGTGTACACTTGTGTAATGAAAATTAAATGTATAAACGAAAATACACATACAGCTGTAAATTTATTTGAATTTCATTACACTTAGCTAATATTGCTGCTACCTTTTCCAAATTAATTCTGAACAGAACACACAGCTACCAAATGAATATCAAAGTCCATTTTAAGTTAAAAACTTTGTTAATATTGTTATGCTCCTGATGTACACTAAATCATTTTCTAAGGGGTAGATATGATATGACGGTTTCGTATGATGCCATAGGGTAGGCTACTATATAGGCCTACTTATGATGTCAGGTAGGGTAATTATTTTAGGCCTTAAACGTTTATCAGTTACGTGTTACTACTTTTGTTAAATATACGTGTTAAATGCTTTATTTGTGTCGGTAATACCAAGTAAGCATTTTCATTTTAATGGTATTATTATGGAAAACTGGTGACCGGTTGATGGACGTACAGATGTAGAGCGCTGTTCGGTGTTCGGCCGCTGGGGGCGCTAATGCTCGAGTGTGGTGCAGACAGGGGGTTTCTGCCCTCAATCACAATTACTGAATTACTGAAGCGCATTTTGTGTGCAGAGCTTCAGGAGTCAAAACAAGCAGCCAGGATGGGAGTCGAGGTTGAAACCATTACTCCTGGAGACGGTAAAAGGCATCATATATGAGATCACATCGACCATTCAAAAACCACAATGCTTAAATATATCAAATGAATCTAATTTTAAATCGATTTATTCTGCCTGTTTTGACATCACGGGCGTTAGCCTGCTAGCTAACTACTAACCTCTTCCGACGGGGTTTGACGGGCAATTTTAATCGGTTTCTCTTCTTGTTTTGGATTTTTAGGAAGTACTTTCCCTAAAAAAGGACAGACCTGTGTCGTGCACTACGTGGGTAAGTTGACAAATGATCGTGTTGATGAGTCCCTGAAGGGTGTTAGCTAGCATTAGCTGTTAGCTGCATTGACAATGGATACTTTTCGCATCAGCGATCCGCTCAAGACTTTACATTTTTAATATTTTTATGGGCCCCAATATTTACCTCGTCTTTGATCGTTCATTTTACTAAAAACTCTTAAATGCGACTTTTTAACAGCGCTGGATTTGGAAACCGTGGCCTTTTTTGCGGATATACGGTGGATTTATTGCCGTCAGTTATGAGGTGGGCTGTGATAAAAATAGCGGGCAGTCCAGTCAGAAAAACGTTTAAGGAGATTCGGTCTGATCACATTCGAGCGTTTTTGACGTTTTTAGTTTTCTCCAGCTATGGTGCTAAAAAAAATGCTGCAATTCGAATCGGTTCGATATGCTGTTCAAAATGCTTCGATTTGAACGCGCCCGTTACTGTCAGAAATATTTAGATTCGAACGACCTGTGGACGCTCATTGGGCGAATAAATAACAGCCTTACACAAAGCTTTTAATTTTAGACGTTTACGTTCCAAATTAATCATGCTTTGGGGTGTTTAACGTATGTTTTCTTTGCATGATTCACACGTTTTAAATAATCAATTTCTCTCTCTCTCACACACACACACACACACACACACACACACACACACACACACACACACACACACACACACACACACACACACTCACTCAGGCTCCCTGACAGATGGACGCAAGTTCGACTCTTCCCGGGACCGGGGAAAGCCTTTCAAATTCAAAATTGGCAAACAGGAAGTGATCCGTGGTTGGGATGAGGGAGTAGCCCAGGTAAATGCTCATTCTTCCTGAAATTAAAATGGATTTGATTTGCTATATAAATCTGCCTGAGTCCTATATTAAGCTGTTTTTTTTTTTTACTGTCTGTTTATAAAGTAGGTCTCTGTCCCTTTTTCTTCATCAGACAAATACTCAAGCTGTCTAGTAGGGTTTTGATAACAAACCCATGTCACGTATTTAACCTCCATTCATTGTTTCGTACTGGACCTAATTTGGCCAAATGACCTTTACCCCCTTGTAACAGATGAGTGTAGGCCAGCGTGCCAAGCTGACTTGCACTCCGGACTTTGCTTATGGGAGCAAGGGGCATCCGGGCATCATTCCTCCCAACGCAACCCTCGTATTCGATGTGGAGCTGATGGGCTTGGAATAAAGCCCCCACAATTGGACTCAGGTTATTCCCTATTCATTCTTTCAGGGTATGTGCAAAGTTCTCCTAATTTTTCTTTCGAGTTAACTTGTTATTGTTGATCAGTTTTTAAAACACTTAATGAATGCATAATAAATGAAAAACATCTTGTAGTCAGTTCATCCAGTTGCATCATGCATGGATGACTTTAATAACTAACAGATAATCCTTAAAGGAGATTATTCTAGTCTTGGTCTTAACTGTCCTGTAGAGTTTATTTAACAGGCTCTTCGATTAAACCCTTGTAATCGTATTAATGGCCTTTGAGGGACACGGTTCAGTTGTCTAATAAATCTCTCTGTGTTTTCTTCCAGGTCAACCTTTTTAAGGAACATTGCTCCATGCATGTGATCCTCAAAAGGGGTAGTGTTAATAGCGATACCACTTAGCTTAGCTCTGTTTTGCATTTGTATATTTTGTTACCTTTTTATTTCTTTTCTGCTTGACATAATCACTGGTATACTACTCTCAATCATTGGAAGTTCACTAAGACACAAGTTTCTTTTTTTCCCCTTCTCTCTTTTTATATTTGATTTCTGTGTTGTAAACGCGATCACAGCAACAGGGTTTTGGCTGAGCTGGTAATAAGTACTCTGGTGGGGAAATCTGGTTAAGTATAAAACAAACTACTTGAAAATAAATTGTTTATAAAACATTAAGCTGGTCTCTGATGTTTATTGGGAAACTGGAATGGTGTTTTTGCAGGTGCATCATAATCATGTCAAATATGATGATAAATGGTCCTTTGGTGCCCATCTCTGATATTGTGTTTTTGTGCTGGGTAGCCCCACCCACATCTCATTGGTCTAAATCCCACTTCACATTACTGTTAATTGTTTTGTCACAGTATTCTGCTTTAATTGAGGAAAGACTAGGACACTGCAAATTAATAAATAAAAAAAGTAATTAGCACAACAGAAGCAATGTCATTTTTAATGAAACACTTTTATTGTCAAGATGCAATTGAACCAAACAATCCAAATTTACAATCAGGATCGAGAGTTGATGGATTCTGTCAAATACACAATCATACTTTGCAATGTTGCTGTTCAAAACGGCATGAGTTATTTATTCACATGTCTACTTGCAATATAATCTATACGTTTATTGATAGGTAACTATGAGGAATTCCTTGTGCTAACATGCGTTCTAAGCCCTTACAATAATCTATTAAATGCCATGATTACTCGGTTTTCTTCTTTTGTTTTACTTCAAATAAACCGAAGACTTTGTTTTACAAATGCACGAATTAGTTACATAATTGCATTACTGAAATATGGATGCATACAATAGTTAGACTAATTGGTTTTGAAGCGATGCGTTGTTCAAAAAAATCTAAAAATAAGACATTTATGACAGTAAATGTACATGTTCACAACTATTGTTCATTATAAACCTTTGTGTTTCTAGTGAATGAATGTTTTGGCATGGGTTTCGACTCATTTTGCATTCTCTCTAGTACTATTCACCTGAGTTCCACCTGAGACTTAGTTTAAAAGAACTGAAAATCTACCACCCAACAACAGATTAATAAAGTCATCTTAGGTCATCACCTTCCATTGCTTAATCAATAAAATTTGGCATTTTTAGCAAATAAGCTGTGATACAATTCCAAATAATTCCATAAATATTATGCAAATATCAAGCAGTTTCAAAATTCCTTTTGCTCATATGAAGAAGCACAGTTGTGCAACTGATAAAACATAACTTAAGTAGAAAAGTCAAGAATGACACCAGAGTAGTGATCCACAAAACACCACATTAGTTTAGGCATTTTTATGTGAATGAGTGAAGCATGCCTATTGCTTTATGTGTTCATATTTTATTAAATAAGATGGATTGGCACAATGGTTGCTTAGCAACAGGTATGTAAAGGTTTAAAATTTGAAAGCCTAGCCCTGCTAATTTGTTTTGAGTTATAGGCTTGACATTTTCTCTTCATGAAGAACAAATTGCACCCATGTCTATATAACCTACCTATAGTTACAAGTTTTACTGTAAATGGGTCTCATTCATGAAACATTAGCTGAATGAATTCAGTTCGATAGAACATTTTACATAAGTATATTTCAAATTATTTACACTAATGTCAGTGAGTAAATATATCACTAAAATTCCATAGGGGGAATGTTGCACATTTTCTGAAACTGACAGTGATGATGGACCAAGGTCAATATTTCAGTATTACAATTTTCATTGGATGAACAGAATAAAAAGAATTCTAAAGGCATTTAATTATAATTATTTTTAAATCTGTGCTTAAAAGGCCTAAACTTCTGTACATTGTGTAGCTTGGACTCTGGTCATTGCTGTTTGCAGCTACTTTTGACTGTGTACTGCCTGTTGAGTTTCAGCCAGGAAAGGGAGGAAATAAAGCAGATAAGAGAACCAGAAGGAAAAGGAAAACAAATGGTGGAAATGAGCCTTGAAACTTCTGAGCGTCCAAGCAAATTAGGGCCACATTCCCTCGATCTTTGTCTCAAAAACCTATTTGAACCAAGAACAGATTTAAGCCTCCTTGGTACAACGATATTACCAACTGGGAGATCAAGGACAAAGAGTTCTCACAAGGTCCAGTTAAAAGTTTTTGATGATACTGTAATGTTAAAGTTATCAGATAGGTGTGGCGTTTCCTGTGCCTGAGGGGCCGCGACCACAGCCACTGCCAACCCGTCTGAGAGAGTGTAGCGCGACGGCACAGCATCCGCGCAACAGGGAGCTCATGTTGTACATCGGCATGCCTTCATTCCGTGGCCCTCGGCAAAGCCACGCCAATGTCGGAACCACGGGAACGGCCACCGCTAGGAGGTCGATCAGGAAATAACGGCTCCAGTGGCTCCTCTGAGGGGGAGTAGATTCTTCATCCTCCCCCACTTCATCTTCATCATTGACTTTTACTACCGTTATTTCCAGTGGCGGCAGCTCGAGAGGGGGTGATGCTCTGGGACACGGTTGCTGAACCTGTGGCTTGGTCAGCACTGTTGGTGTCGCTGTTGATGATGTGAATTCAACTGTGCTGTCTAGTGGTAAAGTTTCTGTGATGTAAGACATCTGAGCAGGTGAAGTAGTGGCCGAGGATGGCGAAAACACCAGAGGCTCAGCTAAAGTGACGTCTGCAGCACACGTTGCTGAAGTGATGACGCTCAATTCCTCTCCTCCGCCCTCTTCGGAGATCCAGGTTATGGTGGGGCTACAGGCCTGCGACCGGTACCCTGGCCTGTCACTCACTTCGGATGCACTAGGGGGTGCTGTTGGAGGAGGAGGAGGTGGTGCTTCCTCCTGTGGGAGGTGCAGAAACAGATGGTGGTGTGGGAGGTAGGAATGTGGACCACAGCTACAGTTGTTATTAACAGCATGACAGGACCGGCTAACGGGAAACACCGTCTCTCCGCTACACAATCTCTCGCAGGTTGATGATCGCGACAAAGTGGAGCATAGCGTTGCGTGAGGGACTTGTTCAGACAGTAAAGCTGCTTCCAGAAGTAGATGAGTACGCCCGTCACCTCTCGGTAACGTCATTGCCCCTCTGTTGGCGGGAATGTAGCGATCAGAACATACATTTCCATTGCGGTCTGTAGCGCCAGGTGACGTATCACTGCTCAGCCTGGTAAAGGTGGCGCTGCGACTCATGGTGTGGGCCGGAGAGCAGCCACAAGACCTTGATGCCCCAAACCGTTGGCTTATCCTACCGACACCTAGACCTTCAGACTTGCAGTCCTGTTGATCTGCCTCTGTTCCCAGGTTGGACCTAACTGTGTCAACAGCCTCCTGAAGCTGCCGGATCTCCTTCCGGGCCTTTTTTAAGGCCAGCTGAGCCTCTACGCGATGACATTCCTCCTCTATCCAGTCCTCCTGCATCCTAGTTAGCTGAATCCGTAACTCCTCGACCTCAGAGTCTCTGCCGTGGTACAAAAAAACAAGGGCATAGTAATAAATCTAATGCTGCTTTCGAAATTGCAGATGGTTTAGTAGGTACTATTTTTGGTTTGAAAATTTGTGTCCGTTAAAAAAGTATGTTCTAATCTATATAGTATGAGCTTGGGTAGTATGAATACAATCAGGATGTACTACCGCTGTCATGTGGCATCAGTTGCGATGCTTCACTGTCATTCACAACTCCTCTCGTGTGGCCTTGTGGGATAATAAAGTGATCATCAGATTTAAACTTCAGAATCTCGCCAGAAGTAGTTGGTTATTCAGGTACATTTCGCATACCATATAGTAGGGAAGAAGGTATATGCGGACACTGGGTAGGTTCTGCAATGTGTGTGTGTGTGTGTGTGTTTGTGTGTGTATGAATGATTCACAGGACATGATCTTGTACTGCTAGAATGGCAGGAAGCTGTAAAACTCCACTGACACGTTGACAGATAGAAGCCCTACTAACCGGTTCTGAAGCCTCTCCACATTTTCCTTCAGCCGAGCTCGTAAGTGGCGAATACACACTTCCTTCTGCTGCAGTGGGGTGAGATACTGCTCAGGAGCAGGTGGACGGATCCCGTGATTCTCACTACAGGTCGCATACTTTACCTGCCGTCTGGTTTAGAAAGCAAGGAATAAATAATATTTAATTGTGATTACTCTCCTCATTTTAAAATATTTAACATGGTTACGGTACAAATAAAACTAAATAACAGGTCCAAGTGTAATTATTAATCTCTGTAAATGGAGTGACAGTGTACATTTAGGCAACTGATTTTTTTACCCGTCTCTCACAAAAAGCAACAGATTCTATATTTCTCTATTTCTGCTGAAGAGAAAATTAAGGAAGTTAGGAAGCATAAGGAAGGTCATGCATTGTACTTTTTTCTTTCTTGTTTTCTTGTGATCTCGAAATAAAAAGTATCGACATAACATAAGTTGTTTTCTTTTGATCACACCATTTTACCATGTACTCAACATAATAGCATGTTGTTTTTTATTGTACTAGGGGCAGCAAAAGCTTGGCGCAATCCTTAAGCATCATCAGTGAACAAATCGTTTTTTACTTTGATCAGGGATTCACTCAAGCTGAAATAGCTCTACATCTGTGGGTGACTGGCAACTTCCACATTCATGTTGTACATTTGAGAAGCTGTCCGGTCTACAGTTTTATTGTCGAAGACAATATAGTGACCCTAAATATGTGGTCAGTTTTATTGATAGCCAGTCCATCTGTACAGCGTGCAATTTGTAATGGCAATGGGGAAGACATAATGTGCATACAAAACCAGTCCCACTCACAAGGAAACTTAATTAAAGATAAAATAACATTGCGAGTCGATTGCAAATGAAACCTACAGAGGAAGAGATTTTCAGAGAATAACAGCTGTCTTGACTTCAGATGACTTGGAATATACACTGCCTGGCAAAAAAAAAAAGAGTTGCTGTTTGGATTTCAATAGGCAAATGCTTATGAGTACATGATTGGATCATTAATGCTTGACAAAAACAATTATGCACCTCTTGATGGAAATAAATGTTGTGATGTTATTTCCAACAACAGGCGCATCAATTTATGGTCAAGATCTTGTATTGACAATGCAAGAGTCCAGCTCTCTGTAAAGTCTCCTCCAGCACATCCCAAACACTTTCAATGAATTTAAGATCTGGAGATAATTCATGTGTGGAAATGATTCTTGCTCCTCACAACCATTCGTTCACAATCTGAGCCTGATGAATCTCGAGAGTGTCATCCTGGAATATGGCCATAATGTGTCTTCCTACATGGTTGTTTAAGAAATGAAAAGCTACACACTCCATCAATTAGGGTTAGAAGAACTGACAAAAAAACAGTGTAGCGTGTGAGTAGTATGAATTACTTTTCATGGGCAGTTGTGCTCTAATGGTGAGAGCGTCAGACTGGTAACCCGAAGGTAGCAGGTTTGATCCTCAATAAGGCCAGGAAATGACTGAGATGCCCTTGAGCAACTCACCGAACCCCCACTCACTCTCTGGGCGCCGCAGCAAAAATGGCTGCTCACTGCTGCCAGCTCTCATGTGTGTGTCAACAGTTTGCAGTGTGTGTGTTTTCACTGCTGACTACTCCTAATGTGTGCACTTACTGTACTAAATTGGATGGGTTAAATGCAAAGGACAAATTCTGAGTATGGGTACCATACATGTCACCTTTATGGTGCTTTTTTGTCCTTTTTTCTAGCATAAAAGCCCCAGTCCCCATTCACTTTCACATAGAAAAGAGAAGCTTGTGCATTCTACAAAATATCTCCTTTTGTGTATTACAGAGGTCAGAATGACATGAGGGAAAGTAAATTAAAAATGTAAATTTTTGTGTGAACTATTCCAACATGCACAATCACATCAGTATTCCTGTATTTCAGAACTTCTGAATTTCCGATTTAGACACAAGTAACCAGACTTATAAATGGATATAAAGTCATGTCTGTTTCACTTTCATTAATTCTATTTTTGTACTGTACTTTTCACCACCACACAAAATCTGGAACATGACCCTAATGGAAGACAAATCAAATCTGCCTTTGAGTGTGTGTGCTGCTCACCGTGGTGTGGCTGGGTTGGAGCGTGGTACAGTATTGCTCTCTGTGCACTTGCAGGATGCTGTTGAGTAACTGCTACGGACAGTCGGGTCCCCAAGCGAGTGTCGAATGCTGCTTGGGGCAGCAGGCCTTCTATGACACACACACACACACACACACACACACACACACACACACACACACACACACACACACACACACACACACACACACACACACACACACACACACACACACACACACACACACACACACACACACACACACAGTGACAGCTGAGCTCTGACGTCCATTTCAAACATGCTGTCACAGTGAAACTGGATGTGTTTTTGAAGGAATTCACACTTCTGGTGCTAATAATGAATATATCACATCATAATAATCAGAACACTATAGATATGCTTGATTATGCATGATAAAGAAGGCGAATAGCATTACCTGCGGGAACCAGCAGATGGTCTTCGGTTCACGGGGAGGGACATGGGTAAGGACTGGCACCTTGTACCGGCACAATTACAAGGATTCTTCAGGACAGATGTCTCTAAAACACACATACACCACAGAATATGAAATACAGTCAGTACCAGACAGATGAGACAGGATATTAGTCTCTTGGACAGGGATCTTTTTAATGGCATACAAAATGTTCAGATTATATTTTTTAAAGAGTTACTGACCTTGACATACATGAGGGGCTCCTCTCTATGGTATCATTTCCTGAATTATATATATTTTTTAATGTGTGTTTCTGGATGTGGGCTGCACCACATGATTCTGATCAATGGAAAACAGTTTTTCAATTCTGAATAAAGCAGTGAATGAGATTTCTTTTTTAAGTCACCATGAAATCAAAACTGGCCATTCTTTTTTTTAAACCTTTCACATGTAAGTTTAAAATATTCTAGCTGAGCCCCAGTGTGAGTTTTTTAAGGCAACCGTTTTTTTAGAACGTATCACCTTATTATTTCCTTGGCGACGCACTGTGCTTGCCACATGACACACCGCTTCCTCAATAGCGCAGTATGACAGATGTATCTCTTTTATTTTGTTTTTCTTTTTTTCTTTAAAATATTCACAAACTTGTTAACTATATCTTGAACTATCTTATATTCTGGTTTTAAAATATGTGAATGTGTTCTGTAATTTAAGTACCTTTATAATGAATGTTAGTTGATCTATAACGCGATTGCGCCGCAATTAACAGAATCGCATCTGTCGGATTTACATCACGTAAATTCATCCACTTCTCCTGAAATACATGAAAGTGGCTGAAGAACTGGGAGAAGAATAGAGTAAACTTTATAGTTAGCTATATGTGTATCTGATATGAATAAAAGACCTCGTCAAATTATAGCTGAACGGATTATTATTGTCGCTTCCATAGACATAAGTGTGTATTTAACAGACTATAAGTGCTTGACATTTAAATGTCTGAAACCTATAACAAACATTATGTGGTTGAAATCACTGAATAGTTGTATGACCGGCGTTGAGCGCGTCCATCTCAGACTCAGTGCCAGTCAAAGCGGGACATTTGAATTTAGTTGAACATCTAATCACACTGGTGTGATCGTAGCGTCACAGGGTTGATGGAATATTGGAGTTTATAATAAATGATTTATCCATGCATATCGTCAAATTCATGTGCCCTCTTAATCTTTACTCAAAATAACTTCCCCTCCCTCTTGCAGCAACATCTCTTCTCTTCTCTTATGATGCGTTTACTGGCGTGAGGGCGGGACAACCTGTCACTCACATGAGATCCACCAATAGCAAACCACAACCATCCAATCAATTGCCGATGGACAAAATCAGGTGCCGCCCGACATTGTTCTTGTTCGAGAGGCCGTTTCACTCTGATATACGTCACAATAGTGAAGAATAAACTATTGCAACTTCTGTTTCATGCTGTTTAAATGTATACACTATCGTTCAAAAGTTTGGGGGTAGAAAGATCTCTTATACTCACCGTGGCTGATTTATTTGACCAAAAATGCAGTCCAAAAAATATATTTTGTCACAATTTAAAATGTTTATTTTAATACATTTTAAATGTAATTTATTCCGGTGGTGGTAATGCTGAATTTTCAGCATCATTACTCCAGTCTTCAGTGTCACATGATCCTTCAGAAATCATTCTAATATGCTGATTTGGTTCTAAAGAAACATTTATTATTATTATCAATGTTGGAAACTGTTGTGCGGTTTCATATTTTTGTGGAAATGGTGATACTTTTTTCAGGAATCTTTGATGAATACAAAGTTCAATGAACAGCATTTATTACATTTATTGAAGCATTTAATAAATATAACTCTTATGTAATAATATAAATGTTTTGAACAAAAATAGCGTATGTATATTTTTCTTCAAAACAATTAAAGATTATGCTAAACTATATGAGTTAAGTTTTAGCAAGAATTTTGTTGTTTTAATGAGGCTTTTTACTTCATTATATTAGGACAGTTGCATCACCCAGACAATTTTGACTTTATTCCCCCATAACAATACTATCCTATACTATACTAATACTAATACTATAATGAATTTTAATTCATTAATAAAAATATGTACATCATAGAATAGCCAGATTTAGGTCGCTGTATGAATTACATTATGTATTTTTCATTGACCCAAAAGCAAAATGTTCATGCTGTTATTTTCCAAACACAAACAACAAAAAACACGTCATATGACATTCTGAAGCCACACACTTTTTGTTTCCACAGTAGAAAGCTAGTCATGAGAGTTTAGAATAACTAAACTACTTTTACATTTACTTAAGTAAATGATGGCATAATTTTGACATTTTTGGCTGAACTATAAGTTGCTGTGGCCATTTGATAAACACAAACACAAGTGTGTATTAGGAGACTCTGTAACCTTGCATCGCACAACAATACCAAATCCACGAAGACACATGCCAGACAATATTAGATTCTCAAGATGCTGAACACAATCCAACAGAGAGCATTTCATTCTGGATGTCACATGACTCACAAGACAATAAATGCTTATGTAAACCAAACATTCAGAACAATACACAAAATGAACTAGACAAAGGCACTCACACATACTATATATACAGCGGACAGATTCTTTCACACTTTGCACTGAGCTATTCACACACTGACAGAAACGTTGTTTGTCCATCCGGTGCATGATTTGGTGACATGAGTGACAAGTGTGTGTGTGGGTGTGACTGACATAACACTGGATGTCATGATGACAAAGCTAGTGTGAACTATGAGTTTCATTTGCTTCTAGATAATTTTAATGCATATTTGATGAATGTTCTCAGAATACTCAACCGTCAAAGAATCTCCTCAGTCATCCGTAAGCAGTTTTGCAATATGTTTGGATTGGACTGATTCTGAATCTCTGAAAAATGTTTTTGACAAATAAATTGATTCGCTGAGAAGTTTGCACTGTCATCAGCAAAGAAAAAAAGAAAAAGAAAAAATGGCTCATATAGATTCTGTAAGTATGATAACATTTCCTGACACTGTTTTGAAAAATAAAACCCTCCACAATAAATAAGCAGAATGTGCATGATATGGCAGTATATTTAGCCCCTGAGCGTCTGCCAGACAACAGGGTTCAGGACAGTGTACAACATAAGATCTGCACTCAGCACTATGATTAACATTGACACAGACACATACACAATATCTGGAGACTATGAATCCATATGTTCCAAAATCAGCCTGAACCGTAGGGCTGGGTATCGTAACAAAATGTTCGATACCGATACCTTGACTTCGATACCGGTTCCTGAACGATACTTTTTTCGATACCAATTTTATGTAACCCGTTTTAACATATCATTACCTAATTTTTATTTTTTCAGTTTGTTGACTTTTTTACACTCATATTTTGAGTATGTAAAAAAGCACCAATGCTAAAGTTTCTATGTTTCCTAGTCATTTGACAACATGTATTCTTTACTTCAATGAGCTCATTGTTTCTGCCTTAACTTAATGCATTGTTTAACAGTGAAACTGAATGAAAATTAATTGAAATGCATTACACTGTCACCTCTGATAACAGATCACTCTAAATTGTAATTTAGACACATGCATTTTCTGTAAAGCTGCTTTGAAACGATATGTATTGTGAAAAATGCTATACAAATAAATGTGAATTAAATTAAATATAGGCTACTGGGGGGGCAGGATATATGCCTCGCGCTCAGCACACATGAAGCTTGCCGCAAAGCAAAAGTAGCCTAATGATTATTAATGTGTCGTGAAACAATAGCAAGGAGATATTTTAATTGTTTATTAATGAACGAGTGTTTACTCACTGATTCTTGAGAGTCAGGACAAAACATGGCCCACATAGAAAAGTCTAATTTATAGCAAAAATTAAGAAATTCATCATGTATGACATACTTACAAAGTTAAATCTAAAGGAATTGTATATACCTATCTGATTTTTAGAATAAACTTTTTTATCTTTTTGGGGAAAAGTTGTTTAAATGTATGATCTGTGGTTAGATGGTCCATGTTATTGCACTTGTCCTCAGCAAGAGGTTACAATATTAACCATCCCAAAAAACTTAATTGTGAAAACATATATATCAAATAAAAATAAGGGGTATAAATATAAAAAAAAATGCATGAAGTGAACATCAAACAATATTTGCCATAAATATCTGCCTATTAAAGTTGTGTCCTCAATTTCTGTCAACTCCGACAGATTTTTTCATAAAGCTCTTTAAGGGCAGTGCAGCGCAATCACACATCCAACACACACACACACACACACACACACACACACACACACACACACACACACACACACACACACACACACACACACACACACACACACACACACACACACACACACGCCACTTTAAAGTAAATGGCTACTTACAAAGGAGGAAAGGAAGAGGAGAAGAGGTGGATGAGAAAAGGAGAGCAGGAAGTGGTAAAGAGGAGGTAAATGAAAACAGAGGGGGAGGAGGGCCCCTGGTTTCTCTTATTGTTTTTTTGTTTTTTTTATAGTTGGAAACGGTGTAATTTATAATATTTGGAAACCGTGTGTGTGCAATATGTTTATTATAGATTGCTTTACAGTAAGTTCAATACTCTAATAACAAGGAGTAGTTTTAGTAGTAGTTTAAAGAGCACATCTGTTCAATAATCACAATTCACACATATTTTTTGTCAACACCGTCAGTTTTTTATCAACACCGTCAGATCTTCACCAACAGTGTTGGATGTATGTTTTTGTTTTTGTTAACTTTTTGAGGAATTTTTTTTTCTTTCTTCAGTTTATGTTGTTTTTGTAATAAAGGACCATCTGATCTACATCATCTTATGTTTTATTTATTTAAGGAATTTGTTTTTACAATATTGAAATTAAAATCAAAGTCTGGAAATGCAAATATTTAGAAATCTGAGTTTTCAGAATAGTGTGAAATCACAACTAAAGTTTATATATTGTATTTTCTTTACATATCAGAGTAACTAAACACTATTACAATATACTTCAGAAATTTAGATTATTGTTGGATTGGAAGAATTAAAATTGTACACTTTTTAGTGTATATGATGGAGTTGACACAAATCCAGTCCTGAAGGGAAACATGTTTATTTGTTAAAAATGTGTTTTTATTTAGAACCTGTTCCTTTACATGGTTAAATAGCTAAGACCTTTCTCTGCAGAAACATACAACTCTAATTGATATAGTGTGTATTTTTTTAAACGTTTTTTAAAACGTGTTTTGTCCCGACTCTCAAGAATCAGTGTACTAATGGTGTGTTCACACCGAACGCGAATTTAATTATTTGCGCGAGTAGATTACATACAAAGTCAATGCAAAAACGCGAATAGACGCACCACACAAACGTCTTCCGCGCATGTTGAAAAATTTGACCTCGAGCGGAAGATTCAAGCGTCTAACTAGACGCGATAGACGCGTATTTGACGCTCTATTCGCGTTCGGTGTGAACACTCTTAAGTGTATTATGTGCGCTTCTGAATGCCTTATCAGATTAACCATGTTACTGGTCTTGGCAGCAATTATCTTGTCGAAAATATTGTGTCGCGTGCTTCTGACATCGAGTCTGGCACATAGGTACACTTTGGATCATTTCCACATATTTTCTATCTATCTGGGTTGGGACGCTTACACACACACACACACACACACACACACACACACACACACACACACACACACACACTACAGCCTCATGTGCGACGAGCCACGTCTCTGGGCAGCCGCGTAAACTAGTGTTTTTCCGCCACAGCCAATCATGCTGCATGCTTATTGTTTCACTGACGTTGACGAGATTAACTACTTAGGTACCGAAATTTGGTACCAAAAACCAAGACATGTTTCGATACTCGGTAGTATCGAGGCAATTCGGTCGGTACCTAAGAAGTACCGAACTCGGTACCCAGCCCTACTGAACCGCCAAATCCATCTTTACCATCCTAAACAAACCCCCTCAAACTACTTCCTGTTGCTCAATTTCGTTTCTGTTCTGGTTTGTTTTGCAAGCGATTTCTTAAGTTACTATGTTTATTGGCGCTTTTCCACTGCATGGTACGGTACGGTTCGGTTCGGTACGGCACGGTTTGGCGCTTTTCCACTGCATGGTACGGTACGGCTCACTTGTGGGGCTTTTCCACTGCATGGTACGGTACGGTACGGCTCGCTTCGGCTCGCTTTAAATGGTACCACCTCTGCTGAGGTTCCAAGCGTACAGTACCGGTACTAAAATGTGACGTGGAAGCACTGTAGATCACTGATTGGTCAGACAGACAGAATCGTCACTACCAGCGTCATTGTATTTGCGAGACATCAAACCCACTAAATTTAAATAGCCAGTAACAGCCACCGCTGTAGCACCTGTTTTAAAACTATTTGCTTGACTTGCTTGAAGAAAAAAAAACTTCCAAAAAAGAAATGGCTGAATCGTGGTCAGTGGACGAGAAGCGCAGACGTTCCTCTTGTTGGTTGACGAGGAGCGGATAAACTATAACAATCAGTCATAGTCCCACCCACTTTGAAGCGGTACTAACTGCAGTGGAAAAGCAACCGAGCTATAGTGAACCGAGCTGAGCCGCGCCGCGCCGAACCGTACTGAGCCGTACCGAGCCGTACCATGCAGTGGAAAAGCGGCATATGTTGCATTCATCATTCCAAATCTAACTATGCTGTATATTGGAGTCTGAGACTACACTGTAAATCAGGACTTTCTTTCCTGGAAATAAACAGAACATTACAGATTTTTGAAAACATTATAAGAAATGATATAATGTAATATTACTATAAAATATTTCTGCACTATTCATAGATGATAAATCTGTGGGTTTATTGAATGAGACATTATTTGTGACACTTGAGACACAAAACTTGAACGATGCTAAAACCACCAACATCGACACTGTTATTGAACTGAACTGAATCAACATTGGACTGAATTGAGCTAAATAATGACACTATTGTCTTTGGTAGAGCTGCTTTACAGCAAAATTTGAATTCTCTTATATTTTATCATTTTCCATATTGACTGTTATATTCTTGTTAATATATAATGTAAAGCTGCTTTGAAACAATCTGTATTGTACAGTATAAAGCCCTAGAAATAATAGGGACTCGATTGTACACATAGGCGGATGTTTTTTGGAACATCTTCAATCTAAATTCATCCCCAAATGTTTTGCTTGCAATATGTTTATTGGAAATAAACATTAGAAAAATACAAATTAGCATTTTCACTAATGGTACTATTAGTGTAAGAAATTAACATTTTAAGTGGCAATATTTGCTCCTTTTAATTCATTTCCAGCAAATTTATTTTGTTATATATATATATATATCTTTTATGTGAAATTAAAAGATCTCCATTATATTGGAGAGCCCAATCCCTAACAATATTAAAAAAATGACTGAAGACTCAAAAAAAAAAAACCTTCTATTCTTTTATTTCTTAATCCCTCCATGTTCTAGCTTGTACTATTCTGAATATCTGAAACACTGTATTGCTAGCACTTCTTGTGTTACGGCCTCCTTAAGATAAATTTGCAAGTCACTTTGGATAAAAGTGTCTGCTAAATGAATAAATGTAAAATTAAATGTCATATACTTCCACTGAATCAATCAATTGAAATAAATTTTCAATTACTATGTCTGTTGCCAAACCAACATTAAAAACAAAAGTCTCTGTAAATAATGCCCAAGATCATGACACATAAACGCTCAGCTAAAATACAGCTTAAACAACGGTCTCGTCTTTCTGTTTGATCACAGTAATATTTTAATGCTGTCAGTCAAGTTTTTGAGCTCCATCCAATGTTTTTAGGGCTAATTCATTTGACATTACTACACATTCAACAACACTTGCCTCTGAACAATATCTGACAGCCACAGGTCACTCTGGTGTCTGCAGAGACTCTAAGCCTATGGCCAGATAGGACTACAATAAAAAATAATATTAATATAAATAAAAGTTCAAAAAAGGCACTACAGTGGCATTTTTTTCTACCACATTTTATACAGACATATCCCTGTATTGTACTGCAATATACAGTAACAAAAGTCAAGACATAAACATTTAAAAAAAAAATAGAAATTGTCATTGATGCACAACTTCCATGATTTCAGGACCCGCGGTGGGAGCGGGGCATGATGACGTCACCACCCTCCATATGTTGCAGGTAAATCGTCCCTAAGTAAAGGGCACAAGCGGTCTTATGTAACAGTATGTGATATCAGCAGAATACTATCCGCCTGTCTGAGACTGAAACGCGGCGCTGCAACAGTGCGTCGTTGGTTTTGCAGGGCACGAAACTATATTAGGCTGTAGAACAAGCTTAGTCTAAACTGTGTTATGCTGAGAAACGTACTTACATATGATACACAAATCATTATGATGATGAACATTAAGCCTCCATCATAACATTACAGGCGAGTTTATGAAAGTCGAGAGAATTAGTGACACAGAAGAGTAAGACCGGGTTGAACGTGACTTACATTCTCTGCTTTTCCGTCGACGCTGCTTTGCAGTCTCCCATTCCCAGTGAAGTTTGTTCATGGATGTTGTTGGCTGTCATTTCTCCCGGGTCGGGTCGGTTGATGATGGACTGATGGATGGATGCTGCTGATGAGAGCGCGCGCACGAGACCTGCGAAAGCAGAAACGACGCATTTGCTTGACACTGCAACCGCGTTTCTTAAAGGGGCAGCAAACGAATGTTAAAAAAAGGATAAAATTAAATGGTCGCAGAGAATCAGGGCATCTTCCGATCTGGACTTCAAGTTTTTTTGTACAGTTATTGTGCGCACATATCTCTCTTTAGTGGTTTTGAACCTTTAAAACGTTAGTTAACCCCAGTGGCGATTGCTTTAAAACAGCAGCTTAAAGTGTAATTAAACTCTTGATGTTTAAATGTAGCTTATTGCCGTTCATCAATGGGAGTCTATGGCAAATTAAGGCTTGAACCACTTATTTTCTTGGATAAAGTTCAAACACCAACACATCAAAACAGAATATACACAAGTCTATGTGTTTTTTGAGTATCATATTTGTATACTATCATATTTGAGTATACTATATGTATATTTGAAACACCAGGCATTCATGGCTTGTATGTAGAATTGGGGGAAAAAAGATTCAGAGGCCCAAAATGAGCAAAATAAATGCACTGGTGCTGCTATTTATAAGGCCAAAAAGTAAGATGAAATTCTAATAGCTTGTAATGTAAATCAATGAGATCTTTATAACAGTATAGCAGAGTACTAAATAAATATCAGTTATAAATGCACATCAAATTATTATATTATATATACAATTATTATAAGTGCATATAAATATCAGTTGTCACTGCAGTACATTTCCCAATAAAATGTGTTAAGATTATGTTTTTTTTTTATTGTGGGGGCAAAACATAATGCAATGAGATACAATGATCATTGAGAGATGAAAAATAAACGTTCCTCAAAAGACTAATGTATGTATTTGATACATTTTATCATAATTTCTCTCTAAAAAAAAGTAACGTATGGATAATCAAGTAAACCAAAGTTGCTTCAGTCCAGTAAATATTCATATAATACAGTAAGATATTCCTACATTTGCTTTATAAAATCAGTAAGATTCCACAGCAAAAAGACACATGAACCACGACCTAAAGTGGGACGTTGTTAGTATAATTGTAAAAGGGCTTTTACTTGCTAAAAAAGTATTACATAAGGCATGTAGTAGATTGTTTACAACAGATTTTCAGCAAAGTTTTGATCATGTTTATAATTTTAGAGGCCTTAAATGAATTTATTAAATATGATACAGTAGGCTTTATAGGGTTAAGTTCACATGCAGTGAACACTACTATCCAGTTATGCTGAGGGAGCTGCAGAGACAGATTAGATAAGAGACCTGCAATGGTTGAGTCGTATCTACATTTTTATATTTTTCTCAGCACTCAATATAGCATCAGTCCCCATTCACTGCCATTTTAAACAAGCAATCTGCTTAACTTCTCCTTTAGTGTTTGTGAAAGTATGTCATAGTTTGTAACAACATGAGAAAGAGTAAAGGATTTTGTTATTCCTTTTAGTTTTGCAATATTTATTTGATTTATACATTTAATGGTTTATAAGTCAGTGAAAAGAAAATACAGATCAAAATAACCAACACAGAGAAGAACTGTTTTTAAAACAACTATTACTACATTAAACTGTAGGAAGAAAAGACTAATAACTATTCATGCTCGACTTTCAAGCCATTGCAACTCACTTTTCAATAATGAACGAATATTGGTCAATTTACTCAGATCATTTTAAACTGAAACAATCAAATGAATGATCATTTGATGCAGACAATTTACTGTACTGCTTTACGGTACGATTTAGCCAGCTCATATAGATCTGAGAACAATATATTATATATTAGAAACAGTATAACACTATGCAGATGCATTTCATTGTTTTTAGCAGAGGTATTCATAACACATTGTTTACATTTTAAAAAAAAAAGAAAGAAATTCATCAAATTTGTTTCCATCCAAGAACATGAATGACACAACAAAGCCCTTTAACGAGTCAAAGCCTCAAATGTTTTCCCCTCCATTGCTTCATGGTTACATGTTCTAGGGGGAGTGAAAGAGAGGCCCAGGTGTGGCGATGATGTCACTGTATGGGGCGCTCTGGTGCAGATCGAGGAGTTGTTGTTTCTTTAACACCAGCAAGCAGAAAAACATGGCTGCCATGTATGAACGACTGCTGCTCTCACATAAAGCATGAAGACTGTACACGGCATTGGGAGAAGAGTCTTGTCTCTGAAGAGAAAGGAGAAGTTAGGTTTTAAGTTCAAGAATTTTTGCATTATTCCAAATAAATAAATTGAGATTCACAAACAAATGTAAAAAGATTCACAAAAATGTATTAATTTCCCAAATAAATAGATTAAGATCCACAAATAAACATAACGAGTTTCACAAAAAATTAAAAAAGACAAATTGACAGTTTTCACAAACACAACTCTGCCTGGCATTTATTTGTGAACCGCTTTCTGTGCATTTGTAAATCGCTGCACAACGGCCACATTGAGCTGACCAATCGTAGCACGTTCTCAGTACAACCAATCACGGTAGGGCTTTACAATCAGGGTGGTCTTGCCCTGAAATAACTTTGCTCATTCATCTGCATTGGCTCAAATAGGAAGTGTAAAGCTAAGGCCCATAAAATTGCTACACAGTAAAAGATGTTTCAAATTTGGATTTCGTTAGAGTTAGACCATTAGACTGTGTATCAAGCCAAGCCACATTTTTATGAGCCTTTTAAAATGCTAGAGAAACAGTGCATCTCTGTTATGGGAACAACACGTTATGGAAGCGTCACTCACTTTATTTGAGATAGAACTGAAAAGCATCAATAAGTTGCTGACTAATGAATATTTGGATTCAACCTCATGATAAATACGCAAGTTTGTGTAATATAGGTGAAATAATCATCAGCACCCATACATTTAATTTATCATTCTCTTAATTCTTCACTCCAAAATCCTCATTTACAGCTTTTGATTGTTTCTTACTTTGAGGGCCTGGAGGAGGTCATGTGCCCGACTGGTCAGTCTTTTATCCTCCACATCCTGGCTGTTCAGAGCTGACTGCAGACAAAAAGTAAGAGGTCAAAAGTTCTGCACGCGCGCACAGACACACACAGCAACTCTACTGTAAAAGTGTTATCCTTTCATGCGTTTTTTCAATAACATTACTAATGGTATAAAAAAAATTGTTGATGAGACAAAATGTGTTTTGTGTGTGGTTGAGTGTTTAGCACTACCTGTGTCCGTGTCACCAGTGGGGTTTCCCTTGTCTCTACAGATGAATGACCAAACATGGAGATCTCAGAGACAGGCTCTGGATACGACACCTCCAACCTACTCTCCTCCTGTGACCAAAAGGGTGAAAGAATGGTCAAAAGTTGTTTCAGAGGTGCAGCTCTATTCTGATGAAAGATTATGAACTTGCATCAATGAATCATTCAAAATAAGACCAAGAACTTGAATTAAAAAATAAATAAACAGGATCTGTGGCTTTCAAGTCAGTGCTCATCAAGTGCATGTGTAGTTCTTACACTGAAGGTGTTCCAGGAAGGACGAGGTTCTGGATGAATGACAGAAGTTTCTACAGTAGTGTTTGCATTATCTGCTTGATCTTGACCAACAGACTCTTGGAGCAAACTCCAGTCTTGCAGCACCGGCTCAGCAGTGTTCTCCCAGACGGCTACAGGTATACACACAGTAATCAGGATTAGCTAAGATTTCACCTTCATGCCATTCTAAACTTACTTTCTTCCATGAAGCACAACATTTTGCAGAATGTGCAGACTTACAATACAAGTCATTATTCCCTGAATATTTTGCTCTCCTTGTGTGTTTGCAACACACTAGAAAAGCTTTTAGAAGGCAGTGCTATGATGCTGTTTAATGACTTCTGAAGACTTGTAATAAAATTAATTTACATTTTTTTTCTCCATTCTGTCACCTGATGGAGTTTTGGTTCCTTGTCACAGTCGCCTTTGGCTTTCGGCCTGCTTAGTTGGGGACACTTAATATTCAACAATATTATTGATCTGCCTGCATTGACAACCTTATATGAGAACTGAACTGAGCTGGATGACAACATCACTGTTTTCTCTAGAGCAGCTATATAGATAAATGAATAACATTTTTACAGCAAATTAACCATCACTGAACTTACTTAAGCTGGACTATGACACTATGTTCTTCTAAATCCACTGTACAGCAGAAACAAACTTTGTTGCATTATTTTCCTGTTATCACTGTAAAGCTGGTTTGAAACAATCTGTAAAAAGCGCTATATAAACAAAGGTGACTTGACTATTCAATTCAATTTCACTGTGCAGAAAAAAGCACCGGAGACATTCTGCTACCTTGACACAGCAATGGCATCAGCTGTTAAAGGGATAGTTTGCCAAAAAAAAATTGTGATCATTTACCAACCTTCATGTCATTCCAAACCTGTAAGACTTACTTAGTGTTCCCCCCATTCTTCAAAATATCTTCTTTTATGTTTCACAGAAGAAGGAAAGTCATGCTTTGGAACGACATGCGGGTGAGTAAATGAAACAAACTACTCTTAATGATTTATTAGCAAGAAAGTCAAACTGGTTTGGAGCGAAACAAGGGAGTAAGTGATGACAGAATTTCATCAACTCTGTTTCTGTCTGAAGCAATGTGATTTCCTACCCTCTCTAGTCTGCTCTCTCATCTCCTCGGGGTCAGCCTGCTGTCTTGCTCCTCCCTTCAAGCCCTGTCTCCTAGGTGATGTGTCACAAGGGAACAGCTAGAGGAAATAGAGGGAGAGGAAGCTTTCCTATGATGCACTGCCTTAATGCTAAACAGTAGAGGGCTGCATTGGGATTGAGTCCCGCAGGACCCAGAGCAAATCTTGCCGGAGCGGGTGGTTTGAACTTTGCTAAGGGCGGGAATGGGCGACAAAAAAAAAAAAACTGCGGGATCGGGAGGTAGCCTAGAGACATGATGGAGATCAATAAATGATGTGGAAAATAACCTCAAACGAGGTATTTACAGCACAATTTTTTTTTTTTTTTTGCAAAGCAGTCTATTTTTATGTGCCGTGTGAAGGTGCACTGCAAAGTTTTTGATAAAAACGAAATTATATTTGAATGTATTGTGTGTTTTGTCTTTCTATGTTCTCATAGGCTAGTTGCTTTCAGACATGCTTTCTGCACATTTACACCAGGACCAATCAAGCCTATGAAGGAATACTTCAATAGCCAAAATCAAAGTAGCCTACTTGAAGTCTAAAGAAACCCGCAGTAGCCAAACGACCGTTTCACACATACTCCATTTGCAGTGCGTATACGGTGCGTATTTTTTTCCGTACCCATGTTAACAGGCAAGAGCTTTCACACTGCACGCGGACGCGGTCCGGCGATTTGTTCCAGGTGTGGTGCTTATACAGCAGTGAAGCGATCGTTTACGCTTACCGAGTCTATTTTTGCTGTGCTGCATGCGCTGAATTAAAGTGACAGCGCATAGTTCGTGGTCAAAATCAACACAAATTGACATGAAAATGTAGTAATCTCACCATAAATGCATTTAATTAAATACTACTATTTTTCAGTCATCTTTTTACTTTAAGACCGGGGTAAAGCAAGGAAAATTACAATTAACTTCAACTTCGACATAATGAACGACACTCGTCTCATTCGTGGAGGTGGAAAAAACAAGTTCTTTGTGATGCAAGATTTATTGTATAAAGATTTAAATTATGCAAAAGAAAAGGTATGAGTCTGCTGTTTTTGTCAATTTTAACAATGTTTGCGATTTTAATATAACTACATGGTTCAATATGTTACCACTTGCTTGAGCAACTTAATATATAATCTATATAGAAGTAATGCATTGAATAATAATTTGTTTAAATTGTGTTTAAAAGTGAATACGTCTATTAAAGAGTGTATATGTGTACAAAGAGAATCGCACTGGTGACAACTTTTTAAAAATAAAAGTAGCTGATAACTTCTGGATTTGAGTTAAATAGTGAGTAAATGTGTTTGTGGTACAGCCGCGGAACCGGCGTAAGCGTTTTAGATGTCCCGATAGCCTAGCCAGGCTACTATTCATCTTCCTGCTCAGTGCGTCAGAATACATGCAGGCCAGGGAAACGAAACAAACAACCCTATGAATCTCTTTAATAACAGCAATACAAATACGTATTTTTTCCTGCGGGATGCGAGAAGACACAAAATCAATGCATCTCTATTAGTGTGCGGGAATAAATTCTCAAAGTTTTGCGGGTGCGGGCGGGAGTGGACATACATATTGCGGGAGCGGGCGGGAGTGTAACTCATACGTTGCGGGAGCAGGCGGTAGGGCTGGGCGATAAAACGATAACGATAGTTATCGCGATATAATTTTTCTCGATAAAACGATATCAAGAGTTCGATAAATGTTCGATAATGTTTGTGCGCCAAAAGCGGAACAAAACTCATCTGAACCGCGGGCCTCACGGACAGTTTATCCGCTCGGCTCAAAGTCCAAACGGCAGCGCAGCGCGAGCTCACTAGCAGACGCGTTTACTCTGATCGTCTCGTCACGAGATCCAGTGAGAAGCGCTTGAGTTCAGCGAAGAACACAAATGTCTCAGTGATTTAAACCAGTTTAAAGGCAGATGAAACAGCGCTGACGAACAGGAGGAACACTGCGCGCAACGATCCAGCCAGAAGCTTTTCCGGCTGCAAACTCCCATCATTTACCATGGATTTACTGTAACGTTAGCCTACTAATATTAACTGCACTATGAAATGTGGGATATACATATTGAATTGTATTATATTATTATTGTAGACAATGTATTAAAGGACTAATGGAATATAATTACAGTATTTAATAATGTATTTAGGCTACTGTTTTTCATACAAATACCATAGAAACCATAAAGTAACATTTAGCCAACATAGTGAGGTGCTTTTATCTGTGGTTATCATGATCTAAATGCATGATGCTGGATGACCAATGGCTAATTTTAATTAAACTCAGTCAGAATATTACATTTTACCAAATAAAAATTAGCACATGCAGAAACTAAGAAATATTTTTTTCTATCAAGATATTTATTTTGTTAAGGAAAAATTACAAAATGTTTGAATGTTCTACCTCAGATTTGTTTGTCATGATATGTTCTGACAATAAGGAGTAGTTTAAAACCACAATTAACACTCTGGTTTCTACAACTTTCACTTAGGAGCAAAAATCTGCTTGAAAGAAATAAAGATTTGACGTTTATCGTGATAATTATCGATATCGACTGATATAAAAAAAATTATCGTGATAATTTTTTTTGGCCATATCGCCCAACCCTAGCGGGCGGTAATTGTCAGAAATTCGGCGGGAGGGATGAAGAAAACAGTCCCGCGCAGGGCTCTACTACACAGAGTATGAATGCTCTGCACTTGAGCTGAGCCTTGCTGCCATTTCTGAATGTGTGTGCAATACCTGCTTTAAGTCAGGGTGTAAGATTGGAAGGCAAAAACTCGAGAAGAGCTGCTTCACTCCTCCATTCGCCCTCCACTCCATGAGCTGCCGAGTGGGTGGGGCTATCTCCAACGGGGTTAAAAGGTCAGAGCAGTCAGCCAGTTGAACTCTGATGGCATCGTCAGTTAGTTCCTTTGACCGGTCGATGACCAGCTTTCTCTTCCTCGTCATTCTTTTCCTTGTTGGAGATGCTGAACACATGTTTGAACTTTCCATTAGTCTGATGTGAATTGCAATTATTAGCAAATTTGTGACCATGTGACCATTCAGAATGGACCATTCAGTACACAGCGTACTGATTATTGAGCAGTATGTACTATATAATGCTAAAAGTAGCCAGTGGAAACATTTAAAACTCACTAAGTTACATGCTTAATGCAGTATTAGTATTAATGCAGAAAATCTACATGCTGTGCACTGTGTACATACTGCAGCAGCTGATTCATTGCCATGATCTGGCCTACAAAACTTACAATGGATATTTGTATTCTTGATTGTCAACAGCACCCTCAAGTGGCTTCATGAGACCAGTTAAAACCCCAACAATAAAGGGATTTTTCACCCAAAAATTTAAATCATTTACTCACTCCTGTGCCACTCCAAACCTGTGTGACTTTCAGTCTTCTGCAGAACACAAACAGATATTTCTAAATAATGTTGGTAACCAAACAGTTTGGGTGACCATTGACTTCCATTGTATGGACACAAAATGTGTTCCTTTATGTTCCACAAAAGAAAGCAAGTCATACAGATTTGGAAGGACGTATGGTTGAGTAAATGATGACAGAATTTTGGGTGAACTATTGCTTTAACCAATTAACCAATAAAGGTCTACCAATTTGAAGCCAAGGTAAATACTACTGCTCATAATATTCTCCACAGGAGTTAACACTCACGTGTAACAGCAACAGGTGCAAGAGCGAAACCTTCCTCTGCATTTACCAAGAAAGTGGTCTCAGTCAAGGCTGGACTACTCCTACCCTTTAAACAGGAAAGTCCTGGTTTAACAGACTCCGGCTCTTTAAGAGAATGACACAGTGGTAAATGTTCATGTTGGAATAGAAGGAAAATTGCTTGATTGATCAATGTTAAGATTGTTACTGTACACCCAAATAACCAATCAGATATTATATAATAATCAGGTCAGATATTAAAGTGCCGCTATTATGGATTTTTGAAAATGACCTTTCATGTAGTGTGTAACATAGTTCTAAGTGCATAGTCTGCAAAGTTTTAAAACTGAAAGTGCACCGTATATAAAGTTATTTTCTTTCAAAAGTAAGAGTCAATGAAATTAATCGTTTTTCAAACAAGTCATAAGCCGTTTCGTTGTGACGTCAAGACGAAACATTAGCATATTGTCCGCCCACTCATTGTGCGCGCAGACACCAGGGAAACTTGAAGCTCAAACCGGCAGCTGATTCCTGTGGATGCTGGATAGCATCATGTCGAGAAGACACTGTGGTCTACAATATGGAGTTAAGGCCAGTTTTTTTTCACTGCCTAAGGACGAGCATGTGAAGAATCAGTGGTTAAAATTAATCTTTACCACGATATCACAGCAGTATAATCTTAAACTTTTGCTGTGCCTTTATTTTAATGACGTCTTCTTCTCAAATCTCAGAGTTCAATGCAGGATTCGCAAAACGCTTGCAAAGATGGTGTTCAAAATACTAGTTTTGATTTTTTTATTGTGTAGGTCTCCTGCTAACTGGTTAACTCACATTATTACCGTCTTACTGAAATACTTCTGCTAATCAGTTGTGGGCCACTATCACCTAAAACTGTGTCTATCAATTTGATTGTCTGTCGTTCTCACTACTTTGAGTAAAGATTAAGAATGGAGAAAGATTTGTTTTACCAACGTTTATGTTACATCAGTCATTCACGCCAGAGCTCGGCTAATGTATGCACTGTTATTGATACGGTTTCCACATGTTCACCGCAATAAATTAGAAAAATACTCTAAATAAATAAGTACAAGTAAAATAATCGGTTTGTTGATGGACATGCACTTGTTAATATTGATGGTGAGGAGTTACAGTTACATCTCATAATGTACCTCAAAATGAGTAGTGTATCACTGAGAAACATCCTGCTCGAGTCGTCCTTGTGATGGAGGTTCGGGTTGAATAACTAGTTCTTTCAGTGTTTCATCATCAGATTCGCGCTCAGATTGAAATGGTAAAATCAACGTCATTGTTCGTTACTGTGTTTAGTTTACGGTGTAGGAAGCCTCGGGACAAGCAAAGCTGACATTGTTATGGCAATGGGCGTTTTTGTTTTCGACACATGCACTGTACGCGGTAGACCAATCACAACAGACTGAGCTGTCTGGCCAATCAGAGCAGAGTAGCTCGCGGAAAGGAAGGATTCAGAGTGATTAATTCATCTGACGAGTCGTTTGAGAATCACTGAAAATGTGGTGATGTGCAAATGTATATCATGAGAAAATGAAACAGTTTTTTTTTTTACCTTTGATGCATGTAAACCTGTTGTAGGGGAGACTCCAAAACAACATTAGGAAACTTTAAAATAGCATAATAGGGGCACTTTAAACAAGTAAAGCACATACTATACACCTAAATGTGTTAGCTATTACATTTCGTTTTAAATATTTTTATTTAAATGCATGACAATTTAGCCTCATTTAAAAAAAAAAAAAAAGATTTATATTCACATCACATTTTAAATTGGCTATGTTATTCTACATGACAGCAATATGCATGAATGCAAATCAAACATGTCTAATTATTACAATCTTATTAGAGGACCTTATAAGGATGCCAGCAAGACATCATTGTGTACTTTTTTTTTGCCTTGTCCTTCTCATTGTCATTATTTTATCAATTTTCTTTTAAATTGTGTGTGAATGTCTGTCTGTATTTTAGGGTTATTAAAACTTTGTCAATGTAAAGACTTTTTACCAAGCCAACAAATATGACATTTTTATTGCATATATCCACTGACACCATGCCAAAACATTTACTTATTCATAACAGCTAACGAGGATGAAATATTAAGATAAGCCATGAATAACAACATGGCTGCTGGCTCATCTATTTCGAAGGGTAACATATAATGTAATGCAAATACTTAAAACAAAAAGTAACATTACCTGCACTGACAGCAGTTGGAGGAGGTGTAGCTGGTAATTCAGGAGTGTCCTCACACAAATCAGGCATCAGAGCATCCTCAGTACTACTCGCTATAAAATCTTGACACACCACAAACAAAGAGAAGGAAACAAGTATTGAACTCAGAGAAGTGGATTTTTAGTAAAGACAAAAATTAGGCAAATGTGTTTGTACAAAATCAGATGTACCCAAATGCACAAAACCGCAAGGGACTCATAATCCATGCTCAACAAATAATGCCCAGATTAATCTTCACACTGAGCCATATGAGGTAGCCATGTTTCCCAAACATTAAAATAGTCAGTAGTCAATAGTATAAAAATAGACACTTCTCACAAGTCACTTCTGGTGGTAAAGAAATTATACAACTCACCTTTAAACCATACTTGAAACCCCTTTTTTTGTAATGTAACAAAAAGGCATTTCAATATATCCTAATTTTTTTAAAACATTTAATTATTTGCTATCATTGCAGTAATCTCTATTACATTAACTCTTGTCTTATACAGTATATTGTGTATGAAAAAAATTATTTGAATAGAATGCTGCATTAAAAAAAAAAATAATAATAATTTCTAATTTTGTGTTACCTTTAACAAAAACTCTTTAATCTACTGACATTTCATTAGCATGTAAAGCATGAATATTAAGTGTGATGAACTCACCGATGAGGTCAACAGCCATTTCCTCGTCACCAAAGCAGTCGCCATGGACACTGAAACTCTGGTCAAATAATCCTTGATAAGACTGGATTTCCTCCCCTTTTTAATTAAATAAAGAGACATTAATGGTTTTGCATAAACTATGTAAAAACTACATTGTTTTATTGATAATTCAGAGTTGATACCTATTCCCTCAATGGTGAGAAAGTGGTTCCCAAAGTTCTCTTTGAGAGTAATATCTTCAGTGCGGCATTGATTCAAAGAGAAGTGGTCTACCACATCAATGGTCCTGGGTGAGATATAGCATGCCAAAGAGGTCTTAAAAACACTACAACATCAGAATAAATGTATCTGAAGAGCTGTGATCGAGTGCTGTAGATAAACACAATACTTGAGATCAGGTAGCGGAGTTTCAAAGTCAGTGAAGTCTTCCGGTAGAGTGATAGTTTTTAAGGTGGCCTCCATTGCGTCATTGGGCAGGTCTGTCTGTCCTATGGACAAAAATGAAATATCATTAGAGTTGCAGTGCTCATACAGTGCAGTGTTTCCTCATTCTGCTGTCATTCACAGATACAACAGGCTGCATTTACCTGGCCGGAAAGCCACTTTAATTTTGACCAACGCATCACTGCAGTCTGAGAGAAGGTATCTGGTCTTCTTCGAGTATATCCGGACGACTCCCAAAAGAAGGTGACCTGACGTTCGCAGACCAATTTTAATCTAGTAATGAATCACAGAGTTAGATCACACACACAAAATTCTTATTTGACTTTTTCTAGTTTAGCTTTACACTTAATTCTAGCTTTATTCGTTTGCTGGTTTAGTGTCAATATGGATTTACTAGGTGAATCTTGCCTGGGGGGATAGGATTTCCTTGATGGTGGCCTCCAGGTCACATTCAAACACATGTGCTTTGGTTAATTTCTTCTCCCAGTGGGCTGCAAGCCAGATCTTGGCTAGTGTGCCTCGTTTAGAGACGAAGAGTTGGGAATAAAACATCGTGATGTGTGCCGTCTGAGAAAATACACGTCGTCATGGGAGACCGTGAGTTGAAACTTATTGATCTTATTTGCGTTTATGCCATAAATATAACGTTACATAGTCATTCATCGAACAGTAAAATAAGAAATTCCCACATGTTGTACTTGAGTAACGTTACTGATTGTCAAAGTGCAAAGGCCTAATGCTAACGTTAGATTTGTTTATTTATTAGGCTCTGAGTTTGTCTCAAAACATATAACAGTTAACTGTTAGTAAGCTGCCGACCTAAACAGCCTTAATAAGCACCGTTCAGATGTTTGAATTGTCTTCCAAAATGCTGACTAGATAGGCACCAAACATTTTGTGCTTTTGGAACGCGCCTATGACACCCGAGAATATTAACGTTAAAGTTACGTTAAGTTATGTTAACGTTACCTAGGTTGAGAGCAAGCTAGTTTTTGAGACACCATCTTGTGTAAGGCTAAACAATTATATAAACCTGGATTTTTGCCGTCTTTAGCAGCGGTTTCACCTCAGAATCCCGTAAAATTTGCTTTATTAATTTAAAAATAAATAATTGTAAAAGTTTAGACATCTTCTACTGTAGGCCTACCTTTTGCCGCTCAACGTTCATAAACACTGAATCAATTTTTTCCCGCCCACTTCACGTGCGCTTTATTTACGTTACTTGTGCTATGCATGCACAGTCTATGATGCTATGCTGGTCATAACAATTTACGCTGTAAATTTAGTTTCGACTCATTACCTATTTATTTTATTTGAATATTAAACGCAATGAATAAAACATTCCAAAATAAAGTCCCCATATTTCTTAAAAGCGCGAAACGCCTTCTGATTACATGAATGTCGTGCAAGGAGATGTGTAATTTAGAGGCAGTAACACTTGTGTCCGTTTTAAATCAAAGGGACATGTTAGTCTGCTGAGATATTGACCCTGTATGGGACAGTCATTTATAAATGACGCGAAGAAAATTTAATTTAAAATACAATAATAATGTTCAACACACACACACAAAAAAAAAAAAAATATATATATATATATATTATTTTTTCTATGTGCTTGACATTTTTGGCAAGTAAAGGAGACATTGGTTGCGTCCAAAATCAATTATTACTTCATGAGTCATGACCACTAAAAAGTACATTGTACATAGTAGTAGGCTATGAGAGTGTGTAGTGTATGAATGTAATCTGGACGACGTACTACATTCGCCATGTTGTCATTATGACCTAACAGCGCCAGTTACGTCGCTTCACTGCCATTCACAAATCCTCTCCCGTGGCGTGTAGGTGGCCGAGAAGGGCAAAACAAATCACAATTCCGAGAACAAACGGGCCCATGGGATAGTAAAGTGTCCATCAAATGCACACTTTAGAATCTCGCCGGGAGAAGTAGTTCATCCAGCTACTTTTTGCCTACACTTTTATGAGTAGCCTACTGTGAATTCGGATGTAGACTACTTCTTTTGTCTCGTACTAGAGGGAAGTGTGCTATTTCGGATGCAGCCAAGCACATGCTGTCAAGGCTCCAGTGAGTTTGTAACAGCTGGATTACAGACTACAAAATATATTATCAATTTAAAAAATAGATATATATCATTGCACATCCAAATGTGTTTTCTAAAGTTTTTGGTCATTTTTAATGCACATTTTGTAAAAACAATAATTTAAAGACCGAAAAAAAAAAATCTGTACATCAAGCATAAATGACAAAGTCCATTTAGGCAATTCATATTTTATGTGTAGCTGGTACAGTGTTCAGTACTGACAGCAGTGTCAGGGAGTATATTTTTAGTATATTGTAGGCAAGCCTTTTTTCTTGAGTTTTAGGTTGATGTTATTAAGTTTTATAGAAGACAGAGAGAAAATTAGCTTTACCTCTTCTAGAAAGTATTGATAGTGATAAGGATGATAGTAAGAAAGGATAAAGTTGAGATCAAGGAGGATAGAAGCAGAGAGTGTGATGGTAGAGATGAAGAATATTGTTGTGGAAGTCAGGTATTTGCAGAATTTATTATAAAGTTCATACAGTACACGGTTGATAGTGCACAAGTACGTATAGTGTGTCATTTAGGACAATGACAACTTTTCAGATAAAAGTAAAAATGCATTTAAATGTGTGTGAAGTTTCAGATGATTTGCCAAAAATAATTTACCCTAATTGGACAAAGTAAAATATGTGTAAAATACAAACAATTTCTAGCAGTGATTTCATGATTAGTCCCATAGAGTGTTTAATTTACTGATTAATAATGGTCGTTTTATTGTTTATCTTTGTCATGTTTAATTACTTTAAAATAATCTTATTTTTTTGTATTGCACTGTAATTTGTTGACAAACCAACAGTAAAATCCAGTCCAATCTCTTGCTAATCAATATACCATATAAAGAAATATGTGTAACTTTGTACTATTGAAATATGCCATATACTTTAGGAAAAGTGTAGCCTTGTGTATTTTCAAAAATTGTCATCAAAACCGAAGCCATAGTTTACATCAGGAAAATACTGACAGAGTACACTCTTTGTGAACAATGAAACAGAGACTGGAGATTCTTATGGCACTGATATATGGTCGTTGACATAAATATTTACTTTTTAGAGATGAACTGAGTTTGAGCATGTTACAGACTTTTGCAGATAATCCATTGTGTGGTGTTGTTTGTACAAATTGTTTTTTAAAAAAAATGCACTCACTGGAAGAGTCACTGTGCCTTTAAATATTTGTGTGGCCATAGGGGGCTTGGGGTCAAAAGGTTGAGAACCACTGCATGCTCTGTGGTTTTGATTGGAAAACAGAAATCAACTCACGCACATCCGAAAAAACTGAATTACTATTAAATGATAAATTAGCGATTTACACATAAATTATTAAATAAGATTGAAAAGGGCATATTATTATTTTATTTTTTAACTCCTGCAGTAAAAATAGTGCTGTCCACTTGTGCCATGAAAACATGCCCTTTGCCATGAAAACATGCCCCTTTTTGCAGTAAACGATGCAAACATGCACTTGAAGCACTTTTGCACCTTTTAGAGCACACTGACAGTATAGTCTTGTAATGTTCCATATTCAGAAAGTCTAAACGTTTGTCAAAAACTTGGCAATTCTGCACGCCCTTTGTTCTGAAATTATGCAAAATTGTCCCTCAACACTGATGGAACAAAACAGCAACACATACATTTTTGTAGTCAACAAGTCCAGACAGTCCAGACAGAATTAACTTCAGTACATAGTCTCCATGACCACCATGGGATAAAGGGTCTTTTGGCTGGTACGGGGTGTGACCAGAGATGAACGAAGGTGCTGTGATAGTTGTAAGCTCCTTTTGCTCTTGTTAGTCCTCTGGCTTTTAGAGTAAATCTGGCAAAAGTAAGTGACAGTGGAAAAAAATATTTGCCGGTATTTGGACGAGACCAGGTTGTAAAGGATGGGGTTGACCACAGAACTCACATAGAAAAGTACATTTGTTACCATGTAAAAGTAATGGTAGAAATCATAAAGTGCACTGTGGGGGGAAACAAAACCAAGGTTACAAAATCGGCTAATTATTTTAAAAGCAATTATTGTTTTTGCAAATATATAGTTATATGCAAATGCAAAACTCACTTTGTCCACTCTGTTACATAGCAGTACATCAGTCGGCGACAGTGATAAGGAAACCAACATAAAACAAAAGCAAAAACAACTCCACCTGATAACAGAAAAAAAAACATTTAAACTATTGAAACCAAGAAATTAAAGGTTTTACCCCTGATTAAAATGTGTACTCACATGAAATGAAAATGACAATTGGGTACTAGTAAAACATGTACTATAATATAATGAACTATACAACAGTTCTGGCCCTGAAATCTGACTGGACAAGATAGAGGCATTCTAAAGAGTGTTGATATCCACTTTATTTTGCAACACGGAGGTAAGCTATATATATATATTTTTTTTAATAGGCCTATGTGAGATTTTTAATTCATTAGCCGCTATAGGTAACTAGAAGAATAACAAAGTGCACTAAATGGTAAAGCTATTTGCGCTACAAAACCAATATACGACAGTACATTCAAATATATATGAAATAACAGTTTGCAGTATCAAGCATCATAACGAGCTGTTTATACAGCTAAAATAACGGGGAGCAGATGACACCAGAACTCTCGCACGCTGAAGTTACAAATGGCCGCTCTTCGTGGATAGAGTGCAACAGTGTCTGCCCACTTTTTCAGCAGCCTTGGTTACGAAAGTATTTTTCCCTTTGGGACTTTTGAATCAGAAACTTTACAAACTCTCATGTGAAGAAAAAAGTATTTTGAAAATCAGACTAATAGACAATCCCATGAAGCACTGCAAATTAAAAAGGACAGATCATTACATAAAAGTATTCATTCAATGATTGTGTATGAAAAAAATCTCTGATTGGTTTAAATGATGAACAGATGGAATTTAGGCTTTTATTCACATAATGATGTTTTATTAACAAAGTTTTCGCCTCTGAAAATGATTCTCTCTTAAAACTCCGGCCAGAGTGGAGATTTTGGAAAACTTTGTTTGCACGTTTGCATGTAAACTGAGTTTTAGGCAGCCGACGTCACAGTATGCAACAGAACTCGCACCTGCGTCAAAAGTGCAACCTATGTATACATTTTCATTTGGCTTTGGTGATCATGGATGCATTCAGAGTAGCAGTCGCATTTATGTTGGTGCAAACCCTTTTCGTCTGTTTGCATTTGCAAATACAGCTCTATTATGTCGAGGATTTTCGGGATTCTGATTGGCTAACGTGGGCTTGAGCTTCTCGTTACACTGCCACCTGCAGGTTTGGCATGCTTTTGACGGCATATATACAAAGGTTTGTGTAAACAAACAGTTTTCTGAACACTGACAGGTGTGCACAATGTTATTTTTGTAAATGGAGAAAGTGGAATGTCCGTTTATGAAAATAGCTGGCCACGTGTAAACATAGCCTAAGACAGTTTTCCAGCATTCCTCCACCACCCCATCTCCTCACTTCTAACTATTTCTATCCCAATCTGGGATGGGGGGAGTTCTCTGGGTTTGGGTCAAATTCCGAGCTCGGAGCCCTCCCCTCAGACACCACACCAAAAACACATAACCTTTACTCTATATAATTATGTAGTGTGAACTTGTGAATATACATTCATCAACTCATCACTTGTGGTAAACAGAGGCTGAAGCATGTTCGCTTGATGACAAGAACCAATGAGGTTAATTCTCGTGTGTTACGCAGCACGTTTGAGTTTGCACAAGAACCAATGAGGTTAATTCTTGTGTGTTACGTAGTACGTTTGAGAACCAATGAGAGAACCAATGCAAGAACCAATGCAAGAACCAATGCAAGAACCAATGCAAGAACCAATGAGGTTAATTCTCGTGTGTTACGCAGCACGTTTGAGTTTGCGCAAGAACCAATGAGGTTAATTCTAGTGTGTTACGCAGCACGTTTGAGTTTGCGCAAGAACCAATGAAGTTAATTCTCGTGTGTTACGCAGCATGTTTGAGTTTGCGCAAGAACCAATGAGGTTCATTCTCTTGTGTTACGCAGCATGTTTGAGTTTGCGCAAGAACCAATGAGGTTCATTCTCTTGTGTTACGCAGCACGTTTGAATTTCCGCAAGAGGTTTGTTCTCGCGCGTCAAGCAGGTTCGGTTTAGCTTGTTGTTTTATGTTCGCTGATCATTTATATGTGAATTATATGTGAATAAATGCCTATATTCAATCTGTTCATCATAAAAAGCGATTATTTTAACAATCTCTTTATGTAGCCTCAAAGTGTCAGTTACGTATGGTGGGATAAAAAGCTCTCAGATTTCATCAAACAGATCTTCATTTTTGTTCCAAAGATGAACGAAAGAACGCTTCAAAACAAGCATAAAAGGTATTGAGAGCATCAGGAAGAGATGGATTGGGCATTCAGTGTCTGTATTGTCATTCATACTGCTGTTGTCTACTGGCCTTGATGCCCGCCCACATGCTCTGGGGTAGAAAAATGACCCTGTGTCTTTACAGCAAATGCAGCTTTGGCTTTTTTAATGCCTGCAGTCAGTTTACCGCTCTGAGTGTGACTGCATCAGACCTGAACGCAGAGTCTCGGGCTCTCAGAAGAGAGCTCTGTATAGCTCCGCATCTGTTTGTGAACACCTGGTGTGTTTTCTCCTTAGGTCACGACGGTGACATGCTGGTAAAACCCAGGTGTGGTATCCGTCAAATTGACGTTATAAAAGTCTCCTGAAAGGTTGAGTTCGGCGTGTTGTTGTTGTTCAGCCACGTTTCATTCAGTAAAAGTACACAGCAGTTCCTCATCTTCTGCATCCGCAAAAAGTCCAGTGCATGAACGCTGACTAGAAAGAGTGATGGAATCGCTGGTCTGTTGCGGTTAGCTTTTAGCTAAGCTAGTAGGCCAGCTCAATTGCCCCTTTTTTGCTTCCATGTGCATCGCTTCCTTTTGCATCTCAGCCGCTGTGTGTTGCTCCACCATTCCACTGACCTCAGTAGCCTCATCCTGCCTAGTTTCGATTTGAGATTCACTGGTAATATAACTTCCGGCCTGTAACTGATTTCACCAAGTTCAGATCAACTATAACATACAATCTTAACTGCACATACACTTGCTTTCACATTCACTGTACAAAAATCTGAACAAAAACCGGGAGCTTGAGAAGCCGCTGCACTCCTGCACCCTGTCATATTGCATGCCGGCATATTTTGGATTTTATTAAATACTTTTTGCGTTATTACATATGTCCTTTGTCGTGTGCTGAAAAAAAAAATGTGACAGAACCCAGAACCCAGAATGAATTTAAACATAAAATAGACTTACTTGTCCACCTGCTCTGCTTGGAGCAGAAGCATCGTAACTTTTCAGGACTTTTCAGACCTGATGTGCCTCACCACCTTCCCGGACCTCTCCCTGCGTGTGTGTGTGTGTGTTTTTTGACTAGCTTAAATGAGCGGTGTAAGGCATGACTTAAAAGTGGAGTGGGGCCTGTTGAATTTTGTATCTGCGTTCACCGTCAGCCCCGCTAAGGAGGACATCACCAACCCCACTCCGGACCCAGACCCGCCTCCCACACCCTCCATGGAGCCTATGCCAGACCAAATCGTAGACATGGAGCCTGAGTCTGCCATGCTACTCCCGCTGCTGAGAGTCAGCTACATCCAAGTCTCCTGTGTCAATGATGGTCCCACCTAGCTTCCCTCTCCTGCCTCCTCTACCTTCAGTAAGCCAGACAGTCCTTCACCCTGCCTCCGTTGACTCCCTTCAGTCCCTTGGCAGCTCCTCTGTTGGCCCCTCCCTGGCTCCTCCCTCCATCATCTCCACCTTGCTGTTCCCCTATGCGAGCTCCTCCCATCTTCCGTCTGTTTCTGACTCTTCGCCCTCCTCCAGAGCCCCCACCCTCCCTCTGCTGGACTATGTTATTAGTTATGGCTCGAGGAAGCACCTTCTTGGGGGAGCAGGGAGCGGGAGATACCAGGGCCACCAGACACCAAACCTTGAGCTACTACCAAATATCAGACACTTTCAGTTGTAGAGTAGTTAAATAAACCTATAATTACTAAACATTTTGGTAAAATCATGCATTTCTTTTACTTACGTAGGACTTTGACGCTATGGCGTAGAGAACGCTCACGGTTTGTCTCTGTTGTGACATCTGAAGGCGTTGAACAGTGTAAGTCATGATGGGTCATTCTCTGGAGCTTATGTCCAATCAGGGCGTTCATCACAGTGATCACCAGCATTGGCACAACAAAAGAGAGAAGGGCATTGACCTGTAAGGAAAAATTCAAAAATTGGGGACTGAAACATTAAGGTTAGGGCGTAATGATTATTTCCCAAGAGCCAAGGGAGAGAAATCCTTTTCCTGGCCCTAATAGATTCTACACACCTGAACCAAAGTTTAAAAAAATACCTCTATGGTTTGGTCAATTAGTGCAGTCACATTTTGCTCTATTTTGCCTGCTTTGCTCTTTACTGTGTCATTCTGATTGATTGATTGATTGATTGATTGATTTCCGATTTGCTCTGAGGTTTATTTAAGGTTTCCTCTTATTCTTCCTCCCTCCCTATACAAATACAGGGTGATTTACTTGAAAGCATTTTTACCAGCTATTCTGAAACGAGCTTGTCCATGTGAAAAGTATAAATGTTCAGTATACACATGTGTTGTTGTATCTAAAGAGACATTTTAATAGAGCTGCTTTTTTTTTTTGCTCAGCAGATTCAATTCAAGCTGTTTAAGTGAAATCAAAAGTGACAGTTTTGAGGGCTCATTGTACTGTCTTTGGCATGCCATGCAGCAGCCTTCTATGTATCACTAACTCTTTCAGACATTACGGTCATGTTAACTATATACTCTGGGCTTTACTGGATCATCTGTCATTTTAGAGTTGGTCAGATTTTAAAGCAAAGCTGACATATAGACAAATGGCAAAGAGCTAAATTGAAATGTATTATGTTTACTGTAAATAAATAATAACATCTGCCTCCAAGTAAAAAGCTAAACTGTAATTTAAAAAAAATCTTACTTATTATTTATGTTGCCATTATTTGTTATGACAGCAGCACTCAAGCTAACATAACTCAACAAAACCTCATGTTCTTCAGCATAATTTGAGAGAGATCTACAGCATCTTGTGCTTCAGTAGAATCAAGAACATTTGACCATCTGTACAAGAGTTCACATTATCAGTGTCACAAATTTGTTTAATTGCAAATAATTCAAAATCCTAAATATTTATTCTTTGTTGTAGATTGCCACATTTTTACATTCTGAAACCTATTAACTGTTCTGTTTATTTCCAGGTTTAAATCAAAAATAAAATCCATATTTTATCATTGTACTAAATGACCATATTAATTTCATGGCATTTACATGGCACTCCAGGTACCAAGATGTTAAAAAAAAAAAAAAAAATCTGATTTTGCCAATAGCTACTATACAGTAGCCGACAGTATGGCCCCTTTAAAAAAATAGACACCCATGACAGTAATTCAGACTGCTAATAATCTATCTACTGTATTGTTAGTGCCACCTAAAGTCACAAATGTAATGAACTAATACGGGCCATGCAGGGTGAAATAGCTTCATGCTCACCTGTAGAACAGTTTTGGCGGTGTTGTTGGAGGCTACGGTGGTGCAGATGCTCTCTTCACCTACGTAAATTTGCCCCATTGTCAAAAGCATCGGTGAGGCGAGAATGAGCGACGCGCACCAGAGCGCGCAGATGAGTCTCCTTGTGCGCCCGCGGGACATCCTACTCTTGGCTTTGAACGGGTGGCAGAGCGCTATGTAGCGCTCCACGCTCAGACTCACGATGTTGAACGCCGTCGCGAACGAGCAGCCGTCCCTCAGAAAGTAATAGCCCCTGCAGACCACCTCACCGAAAGCCCACGGATGGTGAACCCAGATGAAGTTGTACAGCTCCACCGGCATACACAGCACCAGAATGAGCAGGTCCGACACCGCGAGACTGGCGAGGTGATAATGGACGGTCCCTTGGAGATGTTTGATGGATCTCCTCTGGAGGGATATGTAGAAGGTCATGGCGTTGCCGATTAAACCGACTGCAAACAGCACAGCGTAAATCAGCGTCACAAGCACTTTGGAATAAATATCCGTGTTCACATCCAAATCATCCACCGGCGGGGAATCTGTGCTGTTGAGCGGTATCACCTGGGTTCGGTTGTAAAGAACACGATGAGTCCAAAGTTTTGTCATCAGATTCGTTTCATTTGATGTCATTTCTCAAACCTCCAACTGCGTGGCATAAAACACTGAATAATTGCGTCCGTTTTGAATGTGAAGCTGTGATGAACATCTGTGCATCACTGCTTTATATGGAATAGGGGCGCGCGGGACTCACTCGCGTGCTGACGTGCATACAAAAAAAGAAACATGTTTATTATTTTTCTACCTATTATGACACACAATGACAACGAAAAAAAAAATACTAATGTCAGTGCATATAACTAAATATTAACCAAGTGGAATTTTAGTTCAATTCACAGTGATTTTTTACTAAATACTTTGAAACAAGGGACGACAACAACAAAAAAGGTTAAAATGATAAAACCATGTGACCATGCGATAAATGTTTTAGGGGTGAAAAATGTGACAAAGATAATAATAAAAAAATATATAATTTATACATATTGTATATAAAATACAATAATATTTAAATAATAATATTAATAGGCTATATTAATATTAACGTATAATATATATATATATATATATATATATATATATATATATATATATAATTAGAAATATATTAACGTAGTAATAATAAAAAAAAATAGTATTTAATTATTATAATAATTTCATTTTACAGAACAGTATAACAATAATAATATTTCTGGATGTTGCATTCAATGTTAAACCATCAAGCTCTATAGAGCTTTTATAAGAAGACCTTAAAGCTTATTTTTCTTTGATGACAGAGATAAAAATCTCATTGCATGTGCCAATAAACATCAGTGCACAACTTTCCCTTTATAGTGTGACAACATGCCTTGCTAGGTCATCGTGTTAAACCAACTGTATCTTTCTGAGCAATAATTATGGAAATGTTCTAAAAAATAAGATTGTAGACAAGATTTTATAGAATGTGGTACAGAATTAGCCATATAAGCAAAACTATTGCTCAAAAAAGTGGGACAACTAGCTCCTGCAGAAATATTGACAAAATATGCGTAAAAAATAGATTACCCACTGATCTATGCATGTGGGGCATCTTGTCTAGCGGCCTCCTCCTGATCTATGCATAGTGGCATGTGATTCTTTTGCAAAGGGATATTGTGACTGCCAATAGGACTGCACCTCTGGCACTAAACCCGTCTGAAACTGTACGCTTGACTAGACAAACCATGTGCTGTTGTTGTAAATGAGTTTCTTTGAGATTTGAACATTTTCACGTTCAAAACTGGGCTTACATTATTTAACACCAGTGGTTTTGCTTTACTTCAGGGCTTGCCAAAGACAATTTCAGTTTGTCCTTTTCTACATTTAAACAACCACCCTATTCTACTCTTTTTTCAGTTGCATTTCATTTATACTCAGCTGACAAACAATTATTGTTTTTTATGCACTGAGCTTGTAGTATGATGACTACAGGCTGCAGACTTAAGCATGCACATCACAGATAATAGTATTTTCAACTCAAATTAGACTAATTTAGAGGAATATTCAATACAAGTTTAGCTCAGCACTTGTGACATAATGTTGACTACGGTGCATTGCTACTGGTAGTACTATTGATATTTAAAAGAGTTAAAAGAGATAGAACATCTCATAAAAGAAGATATTTTGAGAAATGTCTATAATGAAAGTCATTAAACATCACAAAACTGTTTGGTTATCAATCTTCTTCAAAATCTTTTTTGTGTTTGGCTGAAGAAAGTAAGTCATGTTCGGAACGTGAGTGAATAAATCAGAAAGTCAAGTCACCTATTTCTATAGCGCTTTAATACAGATTGTCTCAAAGCAGCTTTACAGGAATAAACAGGAAAATAACTATTTAATGTTGCAAACAGAGTTCAAAATTGCTGTAAAGCAGCTCTAAAAAGACAATAATGTCATTGTTCAGCTGAGGTCAGTTCAGTGTTGATTCAGTTCAATAACTGTCTTTCATGGGTCCTCCCTCACCGCTGCATTCTCCCACTCGTGCTCAGTTCACACTATAAAGTACCTTCTCACCATTTCTCCATTGTCTGGCCTCGTATTTGATTCCTGGACCGATCCCCTGTGGAAATACTTAGATGTGGTTTTACCTGTTTTGGATTGTTTTTATGAGAACTTTACTAACCTGTTCTGCTGCATCTGTGGATATATACTTTCCTGTTTTAGTTTTCCTCAGACTTATGTTCTTGTTAATCCTCATTTCTGGTTGGACTCTTTTTTTTTCTCTGTTTAACTCATTCGAGTTAGCGATCTTTGTTACAGATCATTGTTTGAATGACCTGATGAAATACTTTAAGTGTCTGAATCTTTATTTCATGCATTGAGTCCATATCTCTGTCATCTGTTTATCATCAATATGAAAAGAGTTCAATTCAGCTATCAATCAGCTCTGTAGAAAAGTGATGTCATCAATTTAATTAATATTGATAAATCTAAATAAAATTAGATTAAAATAAACAAATAAATACATTTAACAGTGCATTACTATTATGAATAATGTAAACACATTTTAGACTTATAATATCACTTTTTCAATGTATCAATTGGGTGTAATAAAAGACAGATAACTTAGACATTTTAGGATGAGGGTTCCCTGACACGAAGTGATCATATTTGGGAGTCTGTGGATTAAAAACCCCTGCATTAGAGCAAAGACTGTTTAAATCTAAAAGTATTATTTTATGACTCATTGAGCTCTGAATTGTTTCAGTTCATATCAGTGTTGCTGCATGAATTCATAGGGCTAGTAGACAAAGACACATGTGGGGACAGATTGTTAGTATATCAATGTGCTCAGCCGCCTTCAGCACAACCCTATTCAGCCTTGTGTAAAACTAATCTGGATTTCACACAGAAGAAATTCATTCGCAGCTGCAAAGATTCTTATTTTGCTTGAAAACGTTATCTGTCTAGTAATTGCATGGCAGATTGCAAAAAGGAAGTGGCTTTGTTGAGTGGAAACCCCTACTTCTCAAAATATAGTTTATGTTCCATGGATGAAATTACAGAATTTTCATTTTTGGGTGAACTAGTTTTTTTGTGGCTAAATACAATTCATGAAAGGCATGAATTGGTTGAGAGATAGCTAAGATACAGGAAAACATTTGAGGATTTGCTGTGACTTGTCATGGGGGAAAAAAACGTCATAAGTATAGCTGTATTCAATGCATGCATCAATGATTTTGTAAAGGTTATTTAGCTGAAGTAAACGTGTTATGACAAATCTGTCAGAAGTTGTCAAGAGTAACAGAGACATCATAATATATAATTGCATAATGATAGATAGATAGATAGATAGAGATCGATGACTATATTTGATGCACAATAGACTCACTGAGAGACTTTGAAGCTGCCTGATGTTTGTGATGTGTTGTAAGTTGTTCATGAGAAATGTAAGTTTATTTTCATGTTTTCTATTGTTTATCTTTTGATTGTGCCATTTTAATAAGATTTATCTTGAGTCAGTTGTTTGTATTTCTGTTCTTGTCTTGAAACCACACATTATGAACTCCCTGCTCATCTGCTTTGTTCTACCTGCTTCAATGGATTAATAAAGTGGTCAAATGGAATTGTACTACTGGACTCTGTTCTTACAGACACCCCTGCTGGAATCAACCCAGACATTTTCTCCTCAAGCTGAACCTCCCTTTCACAGACAGACGGATATAGACACATTACCAATGTAAGGCTGAAAGAACCTCATATACTTTGATCTCCTGAGATACGGACAATAGAAACACCCTCTCAAAAAAAGCTGTCACTGGAGCTGCAGCCTTTCAAAACGTACACCTTTGTACCTAGAGTGCTTATTTGTACCGTAAATTATCGGTTTAGTAGAGTCCAGTGTACCAAAAGTGTACATATGCAGAAAGTACCTAAATGGAACTTATTAGAACCTTTTTAATGGGTACTGTCCCAGTGACAGCTTTTGTACCATTTTTTTCTGAAAGTGCACATACAGCCATCTGTCTCACCCACAGAGTGAAGATGAGGGAAAGCTTCTTTCCCTTCTATTTTTCCTTTGCGTTTGTTTCTTCTCCCCCACTTCCTTCTCTTTATTCTTCCCATCACTCCCATCACATTTCACAATTTGAAATGTCTTAGTGCTCACTGGTACCAGTCTCACGTCCAGAGAAATAAACCAAAGGTTGTACAAGTTAGAGTTTAGAGATACTTTGCATACTGCAGAGGGTGTCCTAGGGTCTCCATCCAAATTACCCTGCTCCTCGATGGGGTGCGAACTCTCCAGGTCTTTGATCCTACTGAATGCAAGTTCCAGTTCCAGAATGCAAGTTCCATCCTCCTGGGATGAGCGTGGGCCAAGGCTGCACTCACGGAGACCAGCAGTCTCACACTGATGCGCCCGTAGATTGCTTTCTTTAGAGATAGTGATTCCGTCTCGAACACTCTCACGTAACAGCGGAGTCGCGGTGCAGAGCAACGTACTGTAGTGAGCTCACGTTGGCCCAGCGCCCACATGCCTCACTTTCCTCTCAACTTATCGAATCACCAGTGCTCTTCACTCGCGAACACTGGCATGCTAGTAGTATGGCTTCTTTTGGTGACTCCGAGGAGGACTTTGATGACATTAAGTCTCTGGCTGCTTCTGAGGCAGAGGACTGACCAAACCTTGATGATTTCCGTGCTTCTCCGTGCCATGGATGAGAGTGGTCCTGACCCGGCAGCCTTCAGGTAGCTCCACAGCGCAACCGACCTCACCCTGCACGCCACTAAGTCTATGTCTAAGTCTACTTTGCTCGCACATACCCCCAACCCCCCACCTCCACCCCTCTTACCCGCTTCAGGGATGTGATTCACACGTCGGTCTCGGACAAAGGGCACTGTGCAGGAAGTTTCCACGGCCCAAGCGGAGGTGGACCTCTTAGCATCAAAAGAGAACTCCCACCCATTGTTCTTCTCAAAGTAGAAGTCAAGTCAAGTCAAGTCAAGTGTATTTATATAGCGCTTTTCACAATATAAATTGCATCAAAGCAGCTTCACAATATCGATCAAATAACATAACAATGTTTGTTTCTTAGTGAAAAAACATCCACGTTTGGTAGGGCTGATCAATGGTATTAATGCTTGGTTAATTATTTTGAATATCCCCAACTGAACAAGCCAAAGGCAACAGTGGCAAGGAACCAAAAAACTCCATCAAGTGACCTACTGGTGTCCTAAAACTCCATCAGGTGACCTAATGGAGAAAAAAAAAACCTTGGGAGAACCCAGGCTCAGTCGGGGGCCAGTTCTCCTCTGGCGTTTATGAACTAGAGGCCGGATTTACAGTAACTGTAATTTGATACAGAATTTTGTTTTATTTTATCACTTCGGGGTGGGTACGCGAACCGGAATCACAACGTTTTATCTGTAGAGTGGGAAAGGGATCCTCCATAGGGAGAGGCTAGTTGGCACTTCAGCACTGCGTTGTCATCAGGTCCAGGCAAAGCTCCTAGTCAGATCTGGATACGGCCTGGATCCGGTCGGCTGCGGGAAAACCTCGGGATAAACAAAGACACTAAAATTAGCGTAGATGCCATTCTTCTTATGATGATGTAACGAGTACATCAGGATTTAAGGGAAGTGTTCCCAGTTCCGGCTGACCTAATCTATGCAGCCTAACATTGAGTTATAGAAGTCTATAATATATTATGTGTATGCTAGGTCAAAGAGATGTGTTTTTAATCTAGCTTTGAACTGACAGAGTGTGTCTGCTTCCCGGACAATGGTAGGAAGACTGTTCCAAAGTTTTGGTGCTAAATAGGAAAAGGATCTACCGCCCGCAGTCGATTTTGATATTCTAGGTATTATCAACTGGCCCGAATTTTGAGATAGCAATAGACGTGAAGGACTATAATGCGTTAAGAGCTCGCTCAAGTACTGCGGAGCTAAACCATTTAGTGCTTTGTAAGTAATCAACAATATTTTAAAATTTATACGATGTTTAATAGGCACCCAATGCAGTGTTGACAGAACCGGGATAATATGGTCATATTTCCTGGTTCTAGTAAGAACTCGAGCTGCTGCGTTTTGGACCAGCTGTAGTTTATTTATTAAGCGTGCAGGGCAACCACCCAGTAGAGCATTACAATAATCTAGTCTTGTTGTCATGAAAGCATGAACTAATTGTTCCGCATTTGTTAATGAGAGCATATGTCGTAATTTAGATATATTTTTAAGATGGAAAAATGCGGTTTTACAGATACTAGACACATGACTTTCAAATGAAAGATTGCTATCAAAGAGCACACCCAGGTTCCTAACCGACGACGAAGACTTAACAGAGCAGCCATCAAGTGTTAGACAGTATTCTAGGTTATTACGTGTGGAAGTTTTTTGTCCAATAATTAGAATCTCTGTTTTTTCAGAGTTTAGTAGTAGGAAATTACTAGTCATCCAATTTTTTATATCAGCTATGCATTCCGTTAATTTTGTGAATTGGTAAGTTTCGTTAGGTTTTGAAGAAATATACAGCTGAGTATCATCGGCATAACAATGAAAGCTAATTCCATGTTTCCTAATGATATGTCCTAATGGTAGCATGTACAGAGTGAACAGCAGCGGTCCTAGTACTGAGCCTTGTGGTACGCCATACTGAACTTGTGATCGATAAGACATCTCTTCATTTACTGCTACAAACTGATAACGGTCAGATAAGTATGATTTAAACCATGCTAGTGCAATTCCACTAATGCCAACATAGTTTTCCAGTCTATTTAAAAGAATGTTGTGGTCAATTGTGTCAAATGCAGCACTAAGATCAAGTAACACTAATAGAGAGATACAACCACGATCGGATGATAAAAGTAAATCATTTGTAACTAATGAGAGCTGTCTCAGTACTATGGTGCGGTCTAAATCCTGACTGAAAATCCTCGCAGATATCATTTCTTTCAAGAAAGGAACACAGTTGTGAGGATACTGCTTTTTCTAATATCTTTGACAGAAAAGGCAGATTTGAGATCGGCCTGTAATTGACTAATTCTGAAGGATCAAGTTGCGGTTTTTTAACAAGCGGTTTTATCATAGCCAGCTTAAAGGTTTTTGGTACATATCCTATAGACAAAGACGAATTAATGATATTAAGAAGAGGATCTATGATCTCTGGAAGCATCTCTTTCAGTAGCTTAGTCGGTATAGGGTCTAACATACAAGTTGTCGATTTAGATGAATTAACGAGTTTGCAGAATTCTTCCTCTCCTATAGCAACAAATGAAAACAATTTTTCCTCAGGGAGACTACAATGCACTCCCTGATGCGATACTGTAGTAGACGGTTGCATAGTTATAATTTTGTCCCTGATATTATCAATCTTATAAGTGAAGAAGTTCATAAAGTCATTACTGCTGTGTTGCTTGGAAACTTCTGTGCTTAAAGCTTTCTTTTTCGTTAGTTTAGCCACTGTTTCAAATAAATACCTAGGATTATGTTTATTTTCTTCTAATAGGGTTGAAAAATAAGCAGATCTAGCAGCTTTTAAAGCCTCTCTGTAAGCAATCGAGCTCTCTTTCCATGAAATCCGAAATACCTCTAGTTTTGTTTTCTTCCAGTTGCGCTCCATTTTTCTGGCTGCTCTCTTAAGGGCCTGAGTGTGCTCGTTGTACCACGGCGTTGGACTATTTTCTTTAATCTTCTTTAAGCGCAACGGAGCAACTGCGTCTAAAGTGCTGGAAAAGAGAGAGTTAAAAGTTTCTGTTGCAATATCGAGTTCTTCTAAGCTATCCGGGATGCTGAGATGATGAAACTTATTAGGAAGATTATTGATAAAGCAATCTTTAGTGGCAGAAGTTATAGGTCTAACATATTTATAACACGGAGTCGGCTTTGCAGCCTTGGCTAAATGTAATTTACATGAGACTAGATAATGGTCTGAGATGTCATCGCTCTGCTGCAGAATTTCAACGGCATCAACATCTATTCCATATGATAATATTAGATCTAGAGTATGATTACGACAATGAGTGGGTCCTGACACGTGTTGTCTAACTCCAATTGAGTTTACAATGTCTTTAAGTGCCAATCCCAATGCATCTTTTTCATTATCTACATGTATATTAAAATCACCAACAATTAGTACTTTATCGTTAGCCAATACTAATTCTGATAGAAAGTCCGCAAATTCTTTGATAAAATCTTTATGGTGCCCTGGTGGCCTGTATACAGTAGCCAGCAGAAATCTCAAACGTGATTTATCGTTTACACTATATATTTTTACATTAAGCACCAACACTTCAAAAGAAGTATATTTAAAAATAGATTTCTTAGTGGTTTTGAAAATATTACTATAAATTACAGCAACACCTCCCCCTTTGCGTTTTAGACGAGGTTCATATTTATAACAGTAATCTTGTGGGGTTGACTCATTTAAAGTAATGTAATCGTTTGGTTTTAGCCAGGTTTCTGTCAAACACAGCACATCTAGATTATAACTTGAAATCATATCATTAACTATGAGCGATTTTGAAGTAAGGGATCGAATATTCAGCAACCCAAGCTTTATCATTTGTTCATCTGTATTATATCTGTTTTTTATTTGTTGAACATCAATTAAATTTTTTACCTGACGTTTTTTGGATTTCCAAATTCGGGGAACAGACACAGTCTCTATATGATGATATCTAGGTGAAAGAGGCTCTATGTGATGGGATTTATCTGACCTTGGTGACGCGAGGCCGCTAGCAGACGGTCGGTTTAGCCAGTCTGTCTGCTTCCTGACCTGAGCCCCAGATTGTCATGTTTTAGCTCTAAGACTATGTGCCATATTACTAGAGAGAAGAGCAGCACCATCCCAGGAGGGATGAACACCATCTCTTTTCAACAGCTCAGGCTTGCCCCAAAAACCTTTCCAATTGTCTATGAATTCTATATTATTCAACGGACACCACTTAGACAACCAACCATTGAGTGAGGCCAATCTGCTAACTATCTCATCACTCCTGCGAACAGGAAGGGGGCCAGAGAAAATTACAGTGCCTGACATCGTGTTTGCGAGTTTACACACCTCTTTAATATTAATTTTGGTGATCTCCGACTGGCGGAGTCGAACATCATTAGTGCCGACATGAATAATGATCTTAGAGAATTTACGATTAGCATTAGCCAGCACTTTTAAATTTGCTTTGATGTCAGGCGCTCTGGCTCCCGGCAAACATGTGACTATGGTGGCTGGTGTCTCTATTTTCACGTTCCGTGTGATCGAATCACCAATTACCAGGGCACAATCAACAGAATTCTCAGTGGGTGTTTCACTGAGTGGGGCAAATCGTTTTGTTATGGTAATCGGAACGGAAGAGTGGTTTTTTAATCCGCGACTAGAGCGATCTCTCACGGTCACCCATCTGCCCTGCTGCGTGGGCTCTACTTCAGCCGGAACCGAATCATGTACAGAGTTCACTATGTTAGGCGCATCCAAAATAGTATCTAAAGCTCTAGTACTATCCTTACTATCCTCAATTAAAGTTTGGATGCGTGTCTCTAGCTCTGAAATCTTCTCCGTCAGCCTGACTGTCTCCTTGCATTTATCACAAATAAATCCTATATTGCCATTGGAGAAGGCTACACTAAACATATGACATGTAACACAGGTGACAATAACAGGACAAGACATTACTCACCGTTTGTGTTGACTGATTCTTACTTACCTGGGCTTTTATGAACTCAAAGGCGCGGGCGCGCGAGAGAAAATAAATAATAAATAAATGAGCGCGGGTGGCGCGTAAACACGCGTTCTGTGCTAACAATAACGGAAGCTAGCGATGTAAGGTAATCTGAGATGGTGGGTAAACTATATTTAGTAATATAAACAACTAGGAATGATAGTAAATAATGGTTCAAAACAGAAAGAAATACAAAGCTAATACGAGGCGTAGAGCTTACAGCCTCGACGCAAACAAACTCACAGCAGGCAGGGAGGCAGACAGGAGCGTTCGATCAGTGAACAGCAGATCAAACAGTAATACGGTAATAAGGATAATAGAAGGATACATTAGCCCACAGGTGGCCTTCTCTGCGCCTTTAAGCCTGTCCTCCGGTAGCTCTGCTCCCTCAGGTCATCAACCGAATCAGGGAGGAAAGATGTTTGATTATACTCGTGGCACCACTCTGGCAAAACCAAACGTGGTTCCCAGGGATGGTTCAGCTGCTATCAGCAGCCCCAGGCCTATTTCTGTTGAGGAGGGACCTCCTTTCCCAGGCGACAGGGTCAATTTGGCATCTCCAACCAGAATTGTGGAGTTGCCATCTATAGCCTCTCGACAGGAGCCTTCACGTTTTTCCAGAGAGATCATGAAAACGATCTCTGAAGATAGGACAGCTTGTACCAGGCGCCTATATGCCCTATTTTTTTCCAGTTTGTGTTTAGCCTGGGATGTAGACCTTATATCTTACGAAATCGCTGTAATAATTACCCCGTCCACGTTCAAGATATATGTGGCCGCTATTGCAGCGTTCCACGCTCCTATAGCTGGCCAGTTGATTGGGAAAAAGTTTTTCAGAGAGGCCAGGAAGCTGAACCCAACTTGCCCCAGCACGGTTCTATCCTAGGACCTTTCCACAGTCCTAAGGACACTCCGAGGCCCTCCGGTTGAGCCATTCCAAATGGCCGACCTTTGGCCTCTCTCGCCAAAGACTGCCTTTCTGCTGGCTCTGGCTTGGTGATTTTCAAGCTCTTTCAGTGGAGGCATCCTGCCTCGAGTTTGGGCATAATGACAGCAAGGTCGTCTTTAGACCGAGATGAGGCTATGTGCCCAAGGTGCTTTCCGCGGCCTTTAGAGAACAGGTTATAACACTCGTGGGTCTCCCCTCTACTGAGGATGAGCAGACGCCACACCCACTTTGCCCGGTTTGGGCCCGTAGGGTGTACATCAAGCGTTCTAGCCAGTTCCGACAGTCAGAGCAGCTTTTTGTTCCTTCGGAGGCTGCTCGAAGGGGCTGCCAGTCATGTAGCAGAGGCTATCCCAATGGATACAAGTCTTACAAGTCTGGCTTACAAGTCCTTGGACTTGCAGTACACTATTGGGGTGAGGGCCCACTCTACCAGGAGAATGGCCTCTTCTTGGGCTTGGTCTAGCGCAGTGGTTCTCAAACTTTTTCGGTCATTCCCCACTTTGGACAAGGGGGAATTTTCAAGCCCCACCTGCCTCCATCGCCCAGACACAATGCTAATGAAATACGACACAAGCTTAAAATGTTCCAATGTATTGAAGTAACAAGTAGTATCAGTATAGTAACAAGTTGTATCTAAATACAAACTACCTATCTACATCAAATAACAGCAAGTACAAAAATAAAGTAGTGCTGGGCAACGATTAAATTTTTTAATCGCGATTAATCGCATAATTTTCTTGTGATTAATCGCGATTAATCGCATTGTTGTGCACAAAATTGAATAATGAATTCTGAAGTAGTGTATTGCGCACTTTTGATTTAAATGTACTGCTATATACACAAAAGTACAATAACATGTGGTTTGCAAAAACTTTAAACAAATAAGGTGCTTTTATACCACTAGTATTCCCTTTACACAGTATCAATAAAATATTTCTTGTAAATCTCAACTCAAGTCAGAGGTCATGATCACTACTACAGATATAAGTCGACCAACGTTACTTCTCTGATAGTAGCTTAGGTTTGATCATGCCATGGTTTCCCACGTAAGATTACATTAAACAGAGTGAGGTGAAGTGGTCGAGCACATGGTGCAGCGTCAAGCGGGTGCGTTCCTGTGAAACTGTTGTGGTCATGCTCGCCTCACGCACGCGCCCGCGCCCGCCCGTTGCCGAAGTTCAATTGTCCATTTTTGTACACGCAGCACAAATCATCGGAAGAGAGACTGATCCTCGGCTCGCTGTTTGTGAGTTTCCAGAATCTAAATAGTTATCTATAGGTTTTATAGGTACTGTATAGAGGGCCTGTCATTCACTCGCGGAGCACTGTCTCCCTTTCTGTTCACCTGAGAGAACTTGCCAAAGCCTCTCCACTGCTGGTTTGGGTGGGTTATATATCCCACCCCTCCTGTGATCATGGTTTGACTGTAGGCCTATGTGTATTCAGAGCCAGTGAGCAACGGACTTTCAAAATAAAAAAAAACTGCGTTAACGTGCGATAAAAAAATTGTCGGCATTAATTAATAAATGTGTTAACGCGATAATAACGCGTTAACTTGCCCAGCACTAAAATAAAGAAAATAAGGGTGCAGCTGTGTCAAAACGAAAATATTTTAAAAAGAGTCTTTCTACAAAACAAAACTCAATGAAGTGGTCAAAATCATTTAGTCTTACCCACTCCATGTTTCCAGACATTTTGCCCCTCGCATGATGTATCATATCTTTCTCACTTTATGCTCACTTTCATAATCAACATTGATTAAATCAAAAAATAGCATTAGCCTGTAATATTTATACATAAATATGAAACTAATATGTTTTCTTTAATGGCTACAACACATATACAGGACAGAGAAATTTCATGTCTTGTCGTCAGCCACAACATAATGACGTCACATATTTTCCAACCCAGCCACTCTCTAGTCTAGTGCGCGGACTTGCTCCAGATTCCGGTAGATTGGATCTCATTTGCGGGCGTCAAGGAGCCGCTATCAATATGCGGGAGACTCCTGGAACTTCCGGGATAGCTGGGATGTCTGGATAAAGATATAAAGGCATAAAAAGGAACATTTCCTCCCATTTGGCGCCCCCCACCTGTCACGTCTCTATTCCCCATCAGTGGGGTGCGCCCCACACTTTGAGAACCGCTGGTCTAGCGGAATGTCCATTGCTGAAATCTGTGCAGTGGCCAGCTGGTCCTCGCTGTCCATCTTTGCTAGGTTCTACAAGACATCCCTGCTCATCAGGCACGGATTTTGTCTGCTTAACCAGGCCTGGCATGAGCCCATCGTGTTGGACTTTCAAGTCCCTATCTCTCATGTAGCCTTACATGGGGCCCTTGTCACTGACGCAATGCGAGTAAACCATATTGAAAGGAAACGTTACTAGTGTAACCTTGGTTCCCTGATCACGACAACGAGCATTGCATATCTTGCTGTGCTACTACGCGACAGTAGTATTTGCAGCACTGTTGAAGATGTTTTCTAAATCTGCTGGTATTTTTTCTATTTCCATGTGTTTTCTTCAGTTGCTGCGTGTTGAGCTCTCTGTACATAAAGGACAAGAAGCTACTCAGTGTTAAAGAGAGGGGGTAAAGGGAAAGTCTTACCCCTAAATAGACTTTATTCGATATATTTGGATTATAGCTCCATACGTCATTTAGATTTGACCCAGTTGATGAGAAAACTACCATGCATATGTGGAGAAAAAAATTCATGGTTCAGGGAGAGCACACACAAGTTGTTTAACATATTTCAACTATCCTTAGACGGAGTGATCCTCAAACTGTACTTAGTATACTCCAGAAGTTTTAGCATTTTGAAAATCTTGAAAAGTTATGTAGAAAACGTCTCGGGTTACGTATCCCTGAGAAAGGGAACGAGACACTGCGTCGGTTACGACACTAGGGGAACGCCCTTCAGCGTAGAGCGTCTGAATTTATGAATGAAACCGAATCCAATCCTATTGGCGTTGCGCGATTACATAGCGTGTGACGGCATAAGCGGATGTATACAAAAGCACGCCGGCACACAAAAATGTCAGCTTTTGCTATGAAGTGCTCCAGTCGGGGTGAGGTGTGGCGAACCGACGCAGTGTCTCGTTCCCTTTCTCGGGGAACAAGGGTTACATACGTAACCCCACAAAGTTGAGTAATAGCTAAAAATTAGGAATTGAGCGGTATTTCAAAAACAGGAAATCTGGACGGAGATGTCATAGTGCTGTCTAGGCGAATTTATGTGAGACCAAGAGCTTGAACAAATTTCTGTGAGACCAAGGGGTTTGCAAAACCTTGGTTTCCTTTTAAGGGCATTATTGGAACAGATGCAGCTTCTACACAGGATATGAAAGGGTATAAAATCCGGGTGAAGGGAACCAGACCTTGGCCTTCTCATGTAGATGCTGTCTGTATGAGAACTGCCAATTTTATTCCTTGCAAGAAATAAATATTTGATACTTCGACTTTTCAGAGGTTTCCACTTGTGTCCTTCCTCCTAACTTTTCGAATAGAATTATTTCCACAACAAACCCCTGAAAGGAGGGCTCTAGAGGATGCTATGCCTCTGGTGGAGTGAGCCCTCATGGCCATAGGTGGAGGCAAGTTGCGCACCTGATAGGCCAGGGAAATAGTGTGAACTATCCAGTTGCTGATGGTCTGCTTAGAGGCAGGAAGCCCCTTCTTGGGCGACCCGAAACACACCAGCAACTGGTCCGACTTCCGCCATGAGGAGGACCTCTGGATATAACATTGTAGTACTATGACAGGGCAGAGCAGGTGAAGTCTCTCCTCATCCTACGTCACATGAGGTGGAGGATGAAATGCCTGCAGAACCATAGGCCGTGCCACATTAGATGGCACCTTGGGCAAATAACCGGGCCTGGGGTGTAAGATGGCCTTAATGTTGCCTGGAGCAAACAACAAACACCTATTGGAAATAGAGAGCGCCTGGAGATCTCCTACCCTCCTCAGAGAAGTAATGGCCAACAAAAAGACCACCTTAAATGAAAGGTTCTTGGCCTCAGCCGACTCCAATGGTTCGAAGGGGGCCTCGGCCAGCCCTTCGAGAACCACTGCCAGGTCCCAAGAGGGAACCCTGGTGCGAGTCGCAGGTCTCATCCTCCAGGCTCCACGGAGGAAACGTACGACCAGGTGATGCCTCCCCAGAGGACCATCACTCAGAGGAGCGTGGAATGCCGCAATGGCAGCCTCATAAACCTTGAGTGTGGAAGGGGTAAGCCCGGCAGAAAAGCGGTCTTGGAGAAACTCCAGTACTGAAGCCACTGGGCAGTGAACTGGGTCCAGATCACGCTCTCTGCATCAAATGGAAAAAACATTCCACTTAAGGCCGTATAACTTCCTCGTGGAGGGAGCTCTGGAAGTGAGTATAGTTTCAACCACTTCTGCTGACAGCCGACTTCTAGGTACTGTGCCCCCTCAGGGGCCAGACCCACAGTTTCCACAGCTCGGGCCGAGGGTGGAGAACTGAGCCCCCCGCCTGAGACAATAGGTCCCTCCTCAGAGGGATCTGCCATGGCGGGCCTGCCAGAAGCAGGATGATGTCCGAAAACCATACTCGGGCCGGCCAACACGGGGCTACTAATTGTAGGCTGACCCCGTCCTGACGGACCCTTTCCAGAACTGCTGGGAGCAGAGCGATTGGGGAGAAAGGCGTACAGACGCAGCCTCGGCCACGTCTGCACGATGGCATCCAACCCCAGCGGGGCTGGATGTTTTAGGGAGAACCATAGTGGACAGTGTGTCGTCTCTCGAGACGCAAATAGGTCCACTTCCACTGGGCCAAACCTCTCGCATATGAACTCCACCACCTCGGGGTGGAGTCTCCATTCCCTGGGCCTCAGCCCCTGCCTCGACAGCATGTCTGCTCCCTGGTTCTGGTCCCCCGGGACATACATCGCCCTGAGAGACGACAGTCTCCGCTGGGACCACAGGAGGATCTGATGCGCCAGTCTGCACAGAGGGCGCGATCTCAGCCCCCGCTGATGGTTTAGGTAAGATACGACCGACATGTTGTCGGATCTTACTAGGACATGGCGACCATGGAGGTCTAGCAGAAAGCTCCTCAGAGCCCAGAACACCGCCAACATTTCTAGGCAATTTATGTGCCAAGAGGAATGTTGGTCCTGCCAGAGACCTCTCGTAAAGCGGCCGTCCATGACCGCGCCCCAGCCCGTGAGGGAGGCGTCTGTCAAAATACATATCCGGCGACATGACGCTCCCAGCCTGGGACCCTGGGACAAGAACCAAGGCTTCTTCCAAATTGATAGGGAACGAAGGCATCTGCGCGTAACCCTTATCAAGCGGAATGATTTCCCCTCGGGGAAAACCCCTTGGCTCTTAACCACCACTGTAGGGCTCTCATGTGTAGCAGGCCAGAAGATATCACGCTGGACGCTGCTGCCATGAGACCCAACACTCTCTGAAAGTGTTTGACAGTGATGGCTTGGCCTAGCTTTATCCTGGACACTGTGGTCAGGATGGACTCGATCCTAGCAGGAGACAACTGGGCCCGCATCGTGACCGAGTCCCACACCACTCCCAGGAACGTGGTTCTCTGGGCTGGTGTCAACACGTTCTTCTTCGTGTTGAGTCTCAACCCCAGGCTCTGGATGCGGGCGAGGACGACATCTCGATGCCGAATCGCCAGCTCTCGTGACTGGGCCAATATCAACCAGTCGTCAATGTAATTGAGTACCCTGATACCCTCGAGCCTCAGGGGTGCTAGAGCTGCATCCGTACACTTGGTAGAGGTGCGAGGGGAGAGTGCTAGGCCGAACGAAAGAACCCGATATTGGTAAGCTTCGCCCCTGAAAGCAAACCTCAGGAACTTCCTGTGAGATGGAAGGATGGAGATGTGAAAGTAGGCGTCTTTTAGATCTATCATGACAAACCAGTCCTTGGATTGGATTTGACTCACGATGATGGGAATAGTGAGCATCTTGAACCTGAATCTCCTCAGAGACCGGTTCAGATGTCTCAGATCTAATATAGGACATAACTCTCCATCTTCCTTTGGAACTATGAAGTACCGGCTGTAGAACCCGGACTTCCCTGTCTGGTGGAGGAACATGCTATATGGTCTCCTTTACCAACAGAGAGAGAACTTCTGTTCTAACACTTGACCCTGCTGTGGGTCTACTGCAGTCCAAACCACCCCGTTGATACCTCGGTGGGCGGACCCGGAACTGCAGCCTGTATCCTATTTCTACAGTGCGCAGGACCCATGGAGAAATATTGGGGAGACATTGCCATGCCTCAACAAAATTCAGCTAGGGAACCAGCCCCTCAGGGCTGGTGTCAAGTGTCTTGTGAGAGCCCTTCACGATACTTTGAAGCGGAAGACCGGTAGGGAATAATTCAAAACGACTCTCGGTGTGCGGACGCCAGCGCTGCCTGGCCGCAAGCTCTTGGGGCAGACAGAGCAGCGTGCATTCGCTGGAAGCCGATGTGTCCCGAAGAGCAACTAGCAGCGGGATGCTGACACCAGTTTCCTGGGGGCCCAGTGAGAGAGGGGATCTTGATTGCTCTCTTTCGGGGAGGGGGGGACAGCCCTCCAAGGTCTCACACAAGTTAGGACCTTTCTCCCAACGCCTTCCTGGCCTGAAGTATGGTACTCAGATCCGTCTTCTCAGGAGGCTTTGGGCGAGAGCGCCACCTAGAGTCCCAAGCTCAGCTTTTTTTTTTTTTTTGAGGGGGACCTCTAGAAGCGATACTCTCCTTCAGATGGTTGGCTGAATTAAAATATCTAACCAAGCTCTAAGTTAGATACAATTTTTAATTACTTTAACTCCTCAGAATTAAATGCAGTCATAACACCGGATAAGTGAAACACGGTCTGAATGGTAGGCTGTAGGAAATAAATGCAGCCATAAACACCAGAATACTGTTTTATATTTAATTATACGATCTCGTAACCTACACGCTGCCTCGGCAAACGCGAGATTCGAGCCGTAATAATTTGGCTTTCATCCCTCGAGAAGAAAGTCAACAGGTGCGAGACTAAAACACCTGACAGCGCACGGCCGTACGCATCAAGATATTTCTCAATGAACACAGCCAGCACCCTCTGGAGCTGACTGTGAATGCCTCGCACCTAAACAGTATTATTTATCAGATCGCGTGTGTCCCTTTTATTGCAGACCCATAACGCGCTGCCTTAACAAACGCGAGATTTGAGTAGTACACAGTATATTTGGCTTTCATCTCTCGAGAAGAAAGTCAACAGGCGCGAGGCTGAGACACCCGAAACGCACGTGTGCGGCGAGTTTCTTTCTCAATGAACACAGCCAGCACCCTCAGGAGCTGACTGTTCATGCCCCGTACTCTGCAAAGTAGACTCGTAACCTATATGCTGCCTCGGCGAACGCGAGATCCCAGCCACAGAATCTTATTGCAAAGTACACTCGAAATCTAAGCGCTGCCTCGGCAAACGCGAGATCCGAGCTACTAGATTCTGTTGCAATGCAGACTTTAACAGGACATACAACACCAAATAGGACAGAATTGTTCACACATACACAGAGCGCTTGCTGAATAGCAAAAAGCTGACATTTTTGTGTGCCGGCGTGCTTTTGTATACATCCGCTTATGCCGTCACACGCTATGTCATCGCGCAACGCCGATAGGATTGGATTCGGTTTCATTCATAAATTCAGACGCGCTACGCTGAAGGGCATTCCCCTTGTGTCATAACCGACGCAGTGTCTCGTTCCCTTTCTCAGGGAACAAGGGTTACATACGTAACCCGAGACGTTTTCTACATAACTTTTCAAGATTTTCAAAATGCTAAAACTTCTGGAGTATACTAAGTACAGTTTGAGGATCACTCCATCTAAGGATAGTTGAAATATGTTAAACAACTTGTGTGTGCTCTCCCTGAACCATGAATTTTTTTCTCCACATATGCATGGTAGTTTTCTCATCAACTGGGTCAAATCTAAATGACGTATGGAGCTATAATCCAAATATATCGAATAAAGTCTATTTAGGGGTAAGACTTTCCTTTACCCCCTCTCTTTAACACTGAGTAGCTTCTTGTCCTTTATGTACAGAGAGCTCAACACGCAGCAACTGAAGAAAACACATGGAAATAGAAAAAATACCAGCAGATTTAGAAGGCAGTCAGTATGATGTCAACCATCCAAACCTCACAAATGTATTACCTGGACACCAAGTTAGGGAAGTTTTGAAGGTGCTCTTTATTTGTTTTTTATTAAAAACAAGCATTTGTGTTTACATTACATTACACTTAAGTGTTAATGCTAGCATTTAAGTTTTATAAATATTTAAATTACTCATTTTATTCTAAAAATTCACATCGTATCTTAATTCAGACTGAACCTCAGAATAGATCTCTATTCTCATACATTTCCTACGTGTTTCTTTAAGATTGTGCTAAAATAATAGTAAAGGCCACTAACACAGAGTTTAATAGTTCACATCCTATCCACCTTATTTTGCAACTCAAAAGTAAGATATTTTCTGTGAATGTGCAAGACTTAATCAGGATAATCGATTAATCCGCTTCTATAGGTAAATAACTAACTATTTGCGCTACAAATCAGTGTGTTTACGATGAATGATTCAAATAAAATAACAAACACAAGTTTGCAATATCAAGCTTTTGTACAGCTAAAATATCTGGAAGCGGATGAGACCGGATGCCTCGCAGATTAAAGCTATTAATGGCAGCACCTGCTCTTATGTTATAAATAAAGTGGGTACACAAAGACTAAAGTCTAAGTCTTACTAATGGTTTGGGTGTAATTTTGAATAGTTGTTTGAAAGTATGCGGGAGTGTTCTTTTGTGGTTGGAATATTATGATGTAAGATTTTGGTATAAAATAGCTAAAGAGAATTCCATTTATACTGGATATCTGGGCTACTGCATTCAAAAGGATGATATATTTGCTTTTGAAAGAGATGTATGCTGTAAAATAAGCAATCCAGGTCAGATAGTACAAAATGAGACTGAAGGTTATTGGTTTGGCCTCATTGTAATTTTTCGGCAGATCTCTTCCCATGTAGGAAAACAGGAGACACAGGAAACCAAGAAACCAAGCTGTAAACACGACTATGCTTAATGTTATAGAGTTCCCCCTTTCACAGATGAGCATAATTTGGTCCTTATAAGTCCATGAGTCAGCAATGGGTTTGACAGGAGAGACAGTCATCCATATCACACAAGAAATTAAATGAATGACAGAAGCAAATAAAATGAAGAGCCACTGTCCATTGTGTTTTACCCAAAAGCTGTGCACTTTAGGGAACTGAGCAGCCATTTTAAAAACACAAATAATTTGAAAAGAACGGACAGTCAAACAGGAAGTACAGACAGTGAAGAAAAATGCAAATATGGCATTTCTCAGGAAGCAATGTGCAACTGTAGGTTTTCCAAAGAAAAAGAATGTACTTATACTAGACAAAATCAAAGACATCAACATAAGAAGACACATGCTACCACCAGCAGACCTCACCACTGGTGTGTTGTAATTGTATGAGAAAAGGCAAAATATGGCAATGAGTAAAATAATTTTGCATATGGCAGAAACCATGACAACGATTGAAGGGATTTCTGTGAACTGAAGATAGACAACAGAACGTGTTTTACAAGTTGTGCTGCCTTCATCAGACCATTCACTCTCTCCACATGGAAAACAGGTATAGGGGTCCCCTGAAAAAGAATAAATGAATATAAATGTTTAAATAGCATTTTGCCAAAACCCATAAGCTTATGAAAAGAAATACAGTAGGGCCTATACTTAAGCATACTTTTGAAAAGAATAATTATCCTTTAAAAGAATATACGTACAGTTTTTTTTATTCGCTTTAGTATACTATTTTCACAAGGTGGAAATTTATCACTCCATTATACCACAATGCAACACGATTGTGACGTCAACATTATTACGTTTAATTTACCCCACCACAAACAACTCTATGATATAAACAACTCAAACACACCAACATACATAATGCTGCATTAAACAATTTCATAAGGGAAAAAAATAAATAATAAATCAACCCCATAGTGGATTCTAAGTGATCAAGGGCTTAGCACGTTCCAATTCAGCCCATTTCAAAGGTTCCGCCAGTAGTGGGCACTCATGCAACGTAAGCAATGACGTACATCTGAGTGAACGAGAAGGAGGGAAGTTAGCGAGTGAAGGGCATAACAATTTTGGACTGGAACGCAGCCCATGTCTGTTTCTAGGTTTGAGCTTTGTTTGAGTTGTTTAGCCTGTTAGTTTTGCACTGTTCCCAGTTCAGCTTCCTTTGTCTCTGACATCTGTTGCCATGGTGTTTGACTTGCCATCATGTGGCTCACCTGTGTCTAGTTAATCATCTTGTTTTGTCCCTAGTGTTTCTCTAGTCCTCACTTTCAGTTAGTCTTGGTCTGATCTCGTCATTGTATTAGGTGTTGCCTGTTTCAAGACAAGCTTAAGTGAAATGTTTGAGTTTATATTGATTAAAAAGGAATAACTGCTTGCAAATAGATCCAACTCTTTTATTTCCGTTTGTTTGCAACCCCCGCGTGACAGTAAGACACGTTTCAAATCAACCTGGTTTCTGAAGATTTTGCAGTAATACACGCTACAGTTGTATGAAAAAATCCATAATGTTTGTAATATCTATGTGTTGTGTGTAATGAAAAGGTGTGAATAAGATATGGTAACCTTCATTATACCATGGTCTGGGTGAATACTCGATTCTGATTGGCTGCAGGGGGTCCATTAAAAAGTTATAGAGGACACCTAGTAAAGGAGTTCTGGTGAAACTGACTGTTTACCGTTCGAAATTAATAAATAAATGCGCTGGCTACATCAGCTGTGAGTAACCATAGCAACAGGCAGTTAAAGTATCCGTTTACAATTTATTGTGTATCAAAACAAGCATCTAGTTAGCCGTTATACATAAAAATAACTATGCCTACCTGTGTGTTTTAATAATAGGTTACAAAAAAAACCAAAAGTGTAACGCCCATGGCTAGACAAGCCTAACTTACATGAAAAAAAAATACGTTAACTTTCTGGCTAGTAACTAAGTTAGCTAAACTAAAGGGTTCTACGAGCTGAGCGGACTATAAATAAACCTGCTAAATAAATAAACCGTCAGGCGTTACCAGGGAAACCAAGTTATTGTTTGTAAAAACGTTAGATTTCGATTGTAAAACTAATTAAAATATAAACTAATGTTTTAAAAATGTGTTATTTGGCAAGTGACCATGGTATAAGCGGGTTAATGCCCTTCGAGGTGTCCATTGTCTTGGTATTAATGGACTTCGGAGGAGGCAACCGTCCGGCACGTACGCCGTCGTCCATTAAAGCAACACTATGGAACATTTTTTACCTTAAAATAATATTTCCAAAATCTTATCAGTGGTTCATCAAGTCGTAACATGATGAAAGGCACTTCTGGATTCGCTTTGCAGTCCTATTTCTGCTATAAACACACTATGCAAGTTTGCCAGATTGGGTCGCGTTTCTGCAGTCCGAATGAGACATAAGAAAACTACACATTTGACTCGCTTTACGTCAAGCGTTACAATAGTCATTATTTAGTTTTTCTTCGTTTCTGATGACGCAATACATCATCCTTTCATGAAATCATGTAACATACTCTACCTTGTCTGTGGACATCGTTCATTCTAAAGCCGGTGCTGGATAAACACATAGACAGTAAAAGAAATGGACACAGCGACCCCCTTGATTTCAACGGAGAGAATTGAAGCCCTTTAGAAGCACTCACTTCCTGATGACTGAGCGTACTGCGCAGGCTCACACTGAGCTCGACGACGTAGATGTGACGTGAGCAACCTGTCTGTCTTCTAGTAGCTGTGCCAAGAGAAATCCCAATCATTCCGAATCTCGCAGAGACGAAGAGCGTGAGTATTAGCTGTCCATGAGCTAGCAGCAGGATCAACTTTATGACTATCTATGGGCTTCTCCCTTGACTTTATCGGACTTTATGCCTCCACGTCCCTCCAAATGCCTGCAAGCTTCTCCTCCTGTCTATACGGTCATTTCTCGACTGTGCGGCAGAGAGTCGAGTGGCCTATTTTTACAAAAACGGCTTCTACGGAGTTTTAATGGCAAAAAACACCGGTCTGCTGGACTTGGTTGAACAAAAATAAACAATATTTTGTTGCTTATGTATTCAGTCATTATTCAATGGTATACTAAAAATCCATGTGGAAAAAATTACTTCTCACTGTTCTCAGGTCAAATATTTATGCAATTAAAATGCGATTAATTTCGATTAATTAATTACAAAGCCTCTAATTAATTAGATTTTTTTTTTTAATCGAGTCCCGGCCCTAATATATATATAATTTTAGCTGAGCTGGGGGATGTGGAGGGTTTCCGATTGCTTGCTGTGTTCACAAACACAGAACCAAATTATTTAAATGTTGAGCGCCAAGTTAAGGCCACGTTTACACAGCCGGGTATTTAGAGAAATAAATATTCGGGGTTTTCGTGTAAATGAGAGACCAAACCGCAGGGAAATATCTGCGTTTTCCCTTCGTGTAAACGGGGCCTCGGTGGCTGCAGATGCAACGAGCTTGTACCATGTAGTGATAGCAGATTACATTAAGGACCCATTTTCTAGGACATAGTTTTATAACAAAACTAGAAATTAAATGGATGTGGGAAAATAGTTTGCCTTCAAATCACACTTAAAAACCACCATACCTTCAGTAAAGGTTTTTTTTTATGTTTTTTTTTATATATATATATGTATATTGTTGGTTATTTGTGTGTACGCAAGTTGAAATACAGGCAACAAAAATTTCCCCATGGGATAATAAAGTAATCAAACCAAATCTAAACTATATTGTGGTGATAGAATGGACAGAAGACTTAATTACCAAGGTGTCATTGACCACATCCTAAGGTACTTACGAGAATAATCCACATAGCTGTTACATGGGCATTTTTTACATGTAAAACAGCAACTATGAAAACCTTCAGGTTGCCTTGAAAATCCCTTGTTGCACTCAGCAGAGCAGTTTGAGTAAGGAACCTTTAAAGAATAAGAAAATATGTTAAAGTTACAGTTTTTCTTAATTATTTTATAAAAACAATTAATTTAACCATCTGAACACTACGTTTTTTCCATAAACAAATTACAAAATACTAATAACATAATTCCTTTAAACACACAAATTTAGCAGATCTTGATTTCAAACATGAAAAAGCGTGGACCTTCATTTGGAGAAATCTGCTAAATTGACGGAGGAAAAATTGGAATCTATAAAGCTAAATGTTTAGATAAAGGCTCATCAAATTAAGACTTACAGAACCGTTGTTCTGCCAGGGCAGGAGAGAGTTGTTGATTGTAAAAGTCATTTCTGGATGTGTATCATATGTGCCCACTATCTCAAACCGTGGAGGATTTACATCAGTGTGCCAGAGCACAACTGCATAATTGATGGGTGGATCACAATTATCATCATATTTCACCTGACGACCATTGAGCGGAAAATCCAACTTCTTTATTTCTCCCAGAAGCTGTTGTGATTTTATTTTTATTTATTTTTTTATTTTTTTTACAAAAAAGACAATTCATAACATTACTATAACTTTAATAAATTAATATTAATTTCTTTGTATTCATTTATTATTGTATAATAATTAAATATTATATAATATAAAATGCAATTTCATAAATATATTAATAATAATATTCATTATTTAATGAATTAAAATATTTTTACAAGTGATATATTGATTCAACTTCAAATGAATTGTCTTACCATGTATGGCTTTACCACTGTGTTTTTGCGGCATCCATTCATGTCGCACTGCAGAACCTTATGTAATGCATGAGCTATGGTGTATATGGCAGCATAGATGGCAAAGGAGAATGTAGGATTTTCATTTATAATCTCCTCTGCGTTCCACAATGTGCAGTAATCACAAACTTGATTACATGTCTTACTCTTACTCTGGATGTCACTGTCTTCATCACGGGTAACATCAGTTGATCTCCTGTCTTCATAGACAAATTCATTAAATCCAGGCAATGACAACAATTTATCCGTAATACCAAGGATTGTGCCAATTTTCCCAATTCCTGGCTCTCTGGGAAGCTGTTGATTCATAGCCCATTCTTGACTTGCAATCCACACTTTGTCTTGGATGTTGTTTGCTATGGCTGCTTTGATCATTTTGCTTGCATATTGTGGCGGAGCAAAAACAACAATGACATTGATATCGAGCATATCAATCTTTTGAAGTGTTAGACTGTAGTTTGCGTTGAGGCTTAGACTCTCTTGATAGGCCAAACAAATGCCAGTATTCCTTATATGCGTGTTAAACAGCTTTAGTCCATCTGAACTGTAATCATCTTGGCTACCAAGAAAGGCAACCCAGTTCCATCCAAACCATTGAATGATGTGAATAATCATTTCTATCAGGTCTTTGTTGCTAGGCATTGTTCTTACAAAAGCAGGATACTTAAGTTTGTTGCTTAATGCATAGCTAGAAGCTCCATAATTCACCTTTGAAACAGAAGAAACACTAAATTATAAACAATTCATTAGCATTATACTGTATAATAAATGTGTAGTCCTGAACAAAGGACAGTAAATGTGTCAGTATTTTGTTATATAAACTGTATAAAAAGAAGCATTACTAACCAAAGGTATGTGGTCCATTGTGAATAGTGGTGCAATAGTCATAGTTTGTGTGCTTCCATATGGCCCTGTTAAAGCAATCACTTTAGGCTGATAGTTGTTCAGTTTTTCTTTAGGTTTTATTGACCCATTCTTTGAAATAAAACTTAAAACTGAAGGGATATTCTTTGTATCAGAACAATGGTCAAAAATGTCATAGCCCAAAGAAACATTGGGCAGAAGAGTGCTGGAGTTATTAATCTCCTCAACGGCAAACCTCATTACTTGCAACATCTGATAGCCAGATTTTGAGGGACTGTGCCTTGAAAACATCAGTGAGGAAGTTAAAAGCATGCAATTGAATTTTCACTTCATAAACTTGACTTTGAGCAAATGTTGCTTTTATTTGCAATATTGCATATAAAAAATAAATAAAAAATTATTGCTTACCTGAAACATTCAGTGGTCTCTGGGGAGAACAGGGGTGTTGGTTGTTCAGTTTCATGTAAAGTGAAAAGGCCACCCAATAAGTAATCTCCTTCTAAGCTGAACTGTTTTGAGCAAGAAACTTTGAAAAAGAAACAATTAGTAAAGCCCACAAGGAAAATGTAAATGCTACTGAGAGACATTGTTTAAGTTGGCCTGTTGGATGAAGCAGATGTGCAGAGGCTAATCGTTTGAGAATCAGGCTCATATTCTTGAATTAATTTACTTAAAACACATTTCAATTTGCTTAAACCACTATATTCAGCTATACAAATGTAAATTTCCATATCTAAACTCACAAAGCATATGTCAGTCAGTTATTAAATAGAGCATTACACCACATTCATGACATTTATTTCAAACTGTATCCTTCTAAACTCTCAGCAGGGGTTTATGGTTGGATTAGAATCACTAAGGTTTCTAGAGGTGGTGAGCAAATATAAAAATTGACTCATGTTTATGTTTATACAGTACATGAGATTTTATGCAGCTTCTGTTGTGCTGGTGTTGCACATCACATTTGAGTATAAAATATTGTTAATGCTCTCCCTGGAGGCTGAAAACCCATAATGAATTCATAGATGTTGAATGGCCAGCAACACTGTTGCTGTTCACACATACTTTACATTTTTTAATTTGCTTAACCCAGTTCCGGCATAAATTTGAATGTTTTTGCATATCTGACATTATTCTAGATTTGTCACCCCACAAGTGTCACATTAATCCACCAGTGTCACTTCATAACACAAACTTCTAAGAAATCATATGAGACCTGTGTAGCAGTTCTAGACATCCCTCAATTTGTAATGGGTAGATTAACATGCACAATTCAAAAGTAAATCAAGAGTTTTTAATAAGAAAGGAGAAACCGGAGGGGTATCAACATAACAACTACACATTAACATAAACAATACCAGACAAAGATACAGAGGAATATAAAAGCCTAAAATGCACAGGTCAAGTCGCACCTTCATTTATATAGCGCTTTTAACAATATAGATTGTTTCAAAGCAGCTTTACAGTGATAATAGTAAATTAAAGTAAAAGAGATTGTTTTGGCTTTACAGCAGCTCTAGAATAAAGTTATTGTCCAGCTAAAGTTAGTTTTCATTCATTCACTTCCGTTTGTTTGTGTGGCGGAGGGAAATATGCTGCTACCTTGTGGGGGAAATGTTCAGCAATACGGAATGTTCAGGAAGATCGAGTGAGCAACAGGATCTGTGTCCCCCCACCCAATGCTTTTGGTCTTGGTACAACTACTGAGTTGTAAGTTGTGCCTATCGTGCTGCAAAGTTGGTAATGCTCAAGAGGCGGCGAGGCGGGCTCCAGGATTTACTCAGTGCACGGCAGCTACCTGAAGTGTATGTGTTTATGTAGAAAACTCACGTTAATTCTAGTTGACTACAAAACCCACCATCGCCGGATCTAACAGGATAGGTCAGACGCCCCCACTCCTTAGTATAGCCTAAATGACTAAAAATTATAACCGTGTTAGCTTGACTAACAAAAACAACATTTATTGTTGCTGCATGAATTTTAGTTCTCTGCTTTCCTTGCCTTCACAGGAAGCATAAACAAACAGATTCAAATGCAGTAAAATCACAATGAAATAAAAATGTAGAAAACAATAAAGAAAGTAAAAGAATCAATAAACTTGTATAGGTTTCAGTTCAATCTCCAACAGAGTCACTTAACTGAAACGATTCACAGATTCATTCAGTTGGCTCAATCTTACAGACAAAGTTCACTTGGATGATCACTTTGATTCAGAAGTTCACTTAAGAAAAGTTCACTCCAATTCGGTAAAAAAACATCCAAAAATCCAACTCAAGAAAGTAAGCTCTGTCCACTTATGAGTTCACGTGTTCAAAAAGGGCAGTTATACGTGCAAAAACAGTCCATGAATCCCCTTTGCAGGCAAATTCACTAATCACAGTTTCGGGACAGATAACTGTATGATGAAACCGTTCAGTTCTGATCACTCATGGACAAAATTTGGAATTTGCTTACCAGTTTTTAGTAGAAAAGGAAAATAGTGTACTTCACCACTTTCAACTCGGGGATGAGATGCTGAAGGATGTCCTTCGGAAGGCAGGGTAATGTCTCTTCACTCACTAAATCCTCTGCGATTGTCCTAGCGATCCTGGCGACAGCCGCTTAACTCGACAAGGCCGCAATCTCAGCTGATGGGGCGCAATGAGAAGACTAACAATACGTAACTCTACCCGACGACACAGCAAATCTTCTTTCACCCGATCAGTGACAGTTTTCACGGTTTCACGTTCGTTTGAGCAAAATGAAACAAAAACTGTTTAATCAAAGAAAACGCGAGAGTGTTCAACTCTTCGCGGCTGAAACTTTATGAAACTAACAGGCCTTTGCTTCCGCTTCACACATGAACACGGCAGAAGCGTTACACAAACTTATTCACATACACGAAGACTTGTAGACAACGTCACGCAGCTCTGATGTATATTTCGGATCTCGACGCAACTTTTTAACGAGATTGAACACCCAAGTTTAACATTCACCGTCAGCTCACCGCTGCTCTCTCTTCTCTCCTCGTGCGACTCTCAACACTCCAAAATGGCAACGCCCGTATCAAAAATCAAAATAAAAGTCTCTACAACCGAATTTGTATATCCCCCTACATTCCCCCCTGCTAAACCCTGCCATACCATCGGACTTCCTGAACCATCAGCCAACATCTCATCATCATGGTCCCTAATACCAGTGTCTAAACCATTCCCATCTTCCCCTGGACACCCTGTGTTTGTGTGAGTGTTAGGAGCAAATGTAACAACAGGAATTGCAAGAACATAAGGATCTTCTGAGTCAGTGTGCTCCTGTTCTGTATGTTCTCTAGATTTACGTCTGGATGTGCAGGGTAGTGGTGATAACTGAAAAGTGCAATGCTTGAGTTGATCCCTATGTACCAATTTACATGGGCCCCCTTTCTCTGGACGAATTGTGTAGACCGGAGTATCTGCATGATTCTGTTTCACCACAATGTAAGGCAAGGATTCCCAGTGATCTTGTATCTTCTTCCTTCCCCTATGCGAATGGTTCCGTAACAGAACAAGGTCAACAGGTCTCATTAGTGCTCCATGCGATCTGCGATCATAGGCTCTTTTTCTTTTTCTTGAAGCCTCTTGTGCTGCATGGTTGGCCACTTCAACAGCAGTCTTTAATCTGTTGTGATGGTCTTTCACCCAGTCACCAAGATTGTCAACTCCACTATCCTCCAAGTCTCTCCAACCCAGAATGTCCAGCGGCATGCGAGCATCCCATGCGAGCATCCCGAACATCAAGTAGAATGGCGAATAGCCGGTTGAAGTGTGGGTTTGGCTATTATAGGCCATGACCAACTCTGGGAGATACTGCTGCCAGTTCCTTTTCTTTTCTGGAGGTAATGTCCTTAGCATATCATGTATAGTTCTATTAAATCATTTGCACTGGGAGTTACCCTGTGGGTGATACGGAGTTGTGCGACTCTTTCCGATTCCATAGACTTTACACAGCTCTTTGATGACATTAGCTTTGAAACATCGACCTTGGTCGGAATGCAGTCGTGCAGGGCAGCCGTAGTGGACAAACCAATGCTGTACCAGTGCTTTTGCCGTGGTGTGAGCAGTCTGATTTCTGGTTGGCACTGCCACCGTGAAACGCGTGAACATTTCAGTTAAGACAAGGACATTCTCATATCCTCCCACAGATTCCTCCAAGAGAGTATAATCCATAGCAAGGACTTCCAGTGGGGCAGAAACATTAGTGCACGTCATTGGGGCTCGAATTTTAGGGAAAACATCCTTTGCAAGAGTGCATCTCTTGCACTCATGAATCCAACTTTGAACTTCCTAACCATTGTTGGCCAGTAATAGCTTCTCCTCATGCGCTCCAGCGTGTTTCTTTCTCCAAAATGGCCACAATGATCATGCTGACTCTCGTACACCTTGAAACGCAGGGATTCCGGAACCACCAATTGACAAATTTCTTCTCCGTCCCGTGGGTCAAGGATGGTTCGGAACAGCAATCCTTTCTTAAGCTTGAGCCGTATGAACGGTCTAGCAAGTTTTTTTGATTCCACATTCATGTCTCGCTGCTCGTCCGGACTCAGATTCTTGTTGGTCAGTACAGCGCGATAGATAGGTGCTATACTAAGGTCAACCTTCTGTTGTTCTTCAATCTCACTCCAGCTATGTCCAGGAAATTTCCTTGTCGCTGACACCTGTACCGATGCTTGTACTTTCTACTGCTTTTTGGAGACTGGTCATAAGCATGTGCGCACTTCCTCTGAGTTCATCTTAATGAAGTCTTTAGCAGAGTCCTCCTGTTCCGGCTCCTCAACTGATGGGATCCTTGACAAAGCATCAGCGTTTGCGTTTTGTCGTCCTGGCTTGTAGTAGACTTCAAAATCAAACTCTGCTAACTGAGCCATCCACCGTTGTTCGACAGCACCTAAATTTGCCGTCTCCAGGTAACGCAAAGGGTTATGATCTGTGACCACAGAGAACTTTGAGTAGATCAAATATTCTTTAAACTTTTCAGTCACCGCCCATTTTATGGCAAGCATCTCTAGCTTGAAAGCACTGTAATTTTGATCATTCTATTCTGACCCACGAAGAACTCGACTTGCATATGCGACCACACGCTCAACTTCTCCTTGTCGTTGACTCAATACGGCCCCAAGACCATGCAGGCTCCCGTCAGTTGTGAGTACGAAGGTCTGGCTAAAATCCGGCTACGCAAGGACTGGTGGACACATTAAGCACTGCTTGAGTTTGTCGAGTGCAATCTGGCACTCAGTCGTCCAGTTAAAAGGTTCCATAGTTTTCCCTTTTACTCCCTTACCAACCAGAGCATGAACTGGCCGAGCCAACTGAGCAAAACCAGGAACAAACCTCCTGTAATAACTCATGAAACCCAGGACTTGTCTCAACTCCTTGACATTCTCGGGTACAGGCCATGTTTCCAATGCCCGAGTTTTCTCTCCGTCCACCTGTATTCTCTTGGAGGAAATTAAGTGACCCAGGAATTTCACTTCGGGCTTTAACAGGAAGCAGTTGCTGGGCTTTAGCTTCAATCCATGTTGTCTCAACCGGTTGAGCACAATTTCCAGTCTTTGACAGTGGCTATCAAAGTCCTTTGAAAAGACAATAATGTCATCAAGATAGATGAGTAATACATCAAATGTCAGATCACCAAGCACCCCTCCCATCAGACGTTGAAAAGTTGCAGGAGCGTTGCAAAGTCCGAACGGCATCCTGGTCCATTCAAATAGACCAAAAGGAGTGGTGACAGCGGTTTTTGCTCTGTCTTCCTTACTCATAGCCACCTGGAAATAGCCTGAAGTTAAGTCAAGCGTGGAGAATAGCTGCGCATTTCCCAAGGCATCAAGTGACTCCTCGACACGTCGAAGGGGATAAGCGTCCTTGCAGGTCACATTATTCAGCTTTCTGTAATCACAGCAAAACCTCACGCTACCATCCTTCTGAATCACAATTACAGCTGGAGAAAGCCCACCTTTCTCGGAGTATACCTTGAGATACCAAATCTCAAACATGTTTTTTTTTACTTCCTGAAATACCTGGGGTGGGATTCTGCGATGTCTTTGCTTAATGGGAGGAGCATCTCCTGTAGTGATGTTGTGTGTGACAGCTGTCGTAAAACCAACGTCACATTCGTTCTTAGAAAACACGTCACTGTGCTTTGCCAGTATATCCCGGAGTTTTCCACGCTGAGTTTCTGTGAGATCTTCAAGATTTGTTTGAACTGCAACAGGCAACTGCTCTGTGGTGCTTTTCTCCACTTTTACCTGATTTTGCTGCACAACTTTGACATGCAGAGCACCCTCTTTCTCCTCAAACTCGACAAGCACTTTAGGGACAACCTCCTGTGGCTTACACAGTGCGGCTATCCTACATCGTGGCATGAGTTTAACAGCTCTCTCACTAGAATTCAACACTCTGACTGGGAGTTTACCATCAGCTGCCTATTCCAGACTGTTCACACTATGATCAACCAGAATCAGATGTGTGACATATTTGGTTTCTAAAACCTGGTACTTTGAAGATCGAAGTGACTGTATACACGATATGTCGGTAACAACAACATATTAATAGTAAAAGCATCTTTCATAGTTTCTTCAATGAATTGACAACCCATCCCCCCCCCCCCCCCCAGCATGCACGCAAGGAGCTTGCGCTCTTAGACAAAGAGTAATAAAAAATAAATTCCTGCCTGTGACTTCCAACTCTCCGATTGGCCAAGCCGACAGGAAGAGGCTGGATTTCTGCAAGGTGATAAATGTCGGCGCGCTCCACTCGCGCGCTCTCTTACTTCTCTTGTCCTCGTGTCATAATGTAACGTCTCGCCTCCGGGCGAGCTTTTCGCCTTTCTTTTATTTGCTTCTAGTTTAGTTTGTGTTTTTCAGTCTTAGATAAGTCTCTGTGTTAATTCCAATCGACAGGAAAAGACACCGGCATATCTCTTCAGCAAATCCATCTACAAGCATGGGGACCTTTAAACGAGCGCGCGCTCGCTTTGAAGGAGAAACATGCGCACGTGACCACGTGACGCGCCGGACCGAGAGACACACACACACGCTTCTTCACAAGCCATGCAAAGAGTGCAAGTATCCGTGTTTGATCACGCTGTTAAGATTTGTTGAAGTCTTGTTGTCTCTCAAAGTTCCGTTGTCTATGTGAATTTGCTATTTAGAAAGATCCTCGGGTCTTTCTAAACTCCCTCTTGCATAACTGCAACTCTCTATATTTCCTCTCTCTCTCTCTCTGTCTCTATGCATTTCTCGTTCATCGATGCCTTATCGTGTTTTGTTGTTTATTATGTTTGTAAATACATATATCCAATGTAACCATAGTAAATACATAAGTAGTTCTGCCTTATTAAATTCATTATATTCATTTGATTGATGTACTGCCTCTTTGCTCATTTTCCAAGTCCCTTAAGTGTCAAAGATCTAACTTAAGCTACAAGCTTTACAAATTAAAGATACTTTAAAGAGTATGTGTTTATAGGACCGGAAACCCAATTCTTGTGGCCACAGAATTGCTTTTCCTGAATTCCTATAAAGTGAGATGATATTGTGGATCCCCACAAATATTATTGACAATTGAGCTAATTAATTTTGCCTGTTTTGTAAGACGTGGTCCGTGCAATTAATTGCAATCAACTTGTGGTTAATTGCAAGGATACACATGCATGCATGCAGGTAAAATGACACATCATCCCTTAGCAGGAGATTTATTAACATGTAAGACTGATCTAATCCAAACATGTATGAATAATTATTAATTACCAATTATTAATTATGATATGCAAATTCCCCCACGGATTAGATCCGCCCCTGAGTCTTTACACTTCCTTCACTGTCTTTTAACCCTTTAGGCGCCAGAGTTTTTTTCCTAAAACGCTCGATTTTGACATCTTAATTTTAAAAAAGCTATATCTTAAAAGTGATAAAAGATCGAGACTTTCTGTAAATTAGAAAAATATTAAGGAAGACCCAAAGTTTATGTAGGGATGACATTTTCCCATCTAATGTGCATATTAGGACGTCATATGGTGGCGGCAATCTTGGATTATAGAATTTTCATGAAAAGTCACATGTTTAAATGATAAAGTGCAGTACTTCTTTCCCCCCAAAATGTCCATCACCTTCTGTATGCTATATTGCACAATACTGAATGCTCAGGTATATAGTAAGTAGTAAACAAACTGTGTAAATCATTACTAATAAATGTTAGAAACAAACCGAATGCATGTAGTGGTTGGCCTTTTGCTGTAAAGATTTTCCATTTACTAAATACAGTAGGCACTCTGATTCCATGTATAATGGGGCACATATATATTATTCATATGGCATACAAACACAAGTAGACAAGGCCTGTTTAGTTCAAACTAGTGATGCACCGATGTGAAAATTTTGGCCGATACGATAACCGATATTAATATTGCTGTTATGGCCGATACTGATGTCGATATCTCTAAATAGAAAACACATTTTTATTATGATGAAATAAAGAGCTTTTTTCCAAAACACATTTTCATTTTTTATTTTCAGAAATGACTGATATTGGGCACCTTTACTTGTGTGCAAAATGTGTCATCAGACTTTCAAAAGAAAAAATAAATATTTATATAAACATTTTCTTTTATAAAGGAGACAAGTCCTGAATTCACACTATGAATAAGCCAACCCTGAGTATTCTCAAATCTCAATAAACATCTAACTCACTTGAGACAAAGTTACTGTATTCTGTGAACATTGTACAACAGTTCAAAACTTTAAAGTACAGTAGTAGGCCTTAAATGGCCAAAGCCAAAAGTATTGAAAGGTGAAAATGGAGCCTGAACAAATTGGACTGAACAGACACTGGCTTTTGCAGTCTTCTGAACTGTAAGTACAGTAACTAAGTACTGTAACTACCAAGTACTTTAGGGTTAGGCCTAACCCTTGGCCTTCCCGGGCTTTGGAAGCAGACAAATGTTGTGCTTAACAAACAGGAGCATTTCTGCTCTCTCTGTACCGATCCTATTTCTCTTTTCACTGACAACATTTGAAGCGGCGGAGAAGAGACGTTCACTTTCCACGCTTGTACAGGGAGCTGACAGGTACTTGCGTGCCAATGGGCGAGGGCAGGGAAGCGGGTCATGTTGCTTTGCCAGTACTGCAGCGGGCTCACGTTTCTGGGGATGGTGGGCTCACTCAGGTAACCATGCACCTACAAGAAATATAGACAAGTGTATAAATATATATCTCTGGCAAATCATCAGGAAATTATTATTCAACATTTGTATTCATGACACCAATTGAAATAAAATAACTTCATTCAGTTTTTCTTGAGATTTGACTGTCAATAAATTATCTGATCACACTGAAATCTGAAATACTTAATTTGAATGAAAGACTATTAAAAGATTATCTGATTCAAATAGTATAGTAACTTAGCCTACCTGCACACTCGTTGAACCTGTTGCCTGTTCATCCTGCTCCTTTTCCTCCAGAATTTCATCAAACATGTCCAAGAACGAATGCCCTTCACTTGGTGTACGCATCCTCTTTTCTTGTGGTTCACCTTCTTCTGGCTCAGCGTCTTCTGTGTCTGGTGTAGGCCCAAATGTTGCACTGGCGCTGGTTGTCGCTGACACTGTCATCTTGTCCACTTCTTTCTCTAGCTTGTTTTTTGCCACTTGCTTGAGATCTGCGTCAAAGTAGCGATCTTTGTATCTGGGGTCCAGGATTGTTGCCAAGTAGTAGAGTTGCTCGGAGAAAGTAGTTTCAAATCTCTTGTTCACGGCTTCAAGGAGTGCAGACTTGGTCGTTTTGACCCCACTGTCGGTTTCGGCTGTCTTGTTCAGAAAACGCTTGAGTGCCACAACAGACGGGATCACGTCAGCAGCTGTAGCTGTATGCGAGCTAATCTCTCTCGTCAACTCTTCAAAGGGTGCCAGGAGTGTGGTCATTTTCTCAATGAGACTCCACTGGTTTGCGTTGAGAGATACAGGCAGTCTGTGGTAAGCCTCGTACATAACCAGTGTGCGCTTTTGTTCCAGGAGAGTTGTCATCATCAGGAATGTACTGTTCCAGCGCGTTGGGACATCCTGTTGTAGCATCTTGGTCTTCATTCCCATCTCTCTCTGGGTGTCTCTCAGCCGAGAGGTACCAAGGGGGGAGCTTTTAAAATGTCGGACTATTTTTCTCGCTATAGCCAAAGAGTCAACGACGCTTCGCTGGCTTAGTACTGCATCGTGCACTGCTAACTGCCCCAGATGAGCCATACATCCCAGGCTTTAAACACCACACTCCTCCATCGCCTTCACCATATTTCGTGCGTTGTCTCGAAGGACAACGTGCACATTTTCTTTCCGGATTCTCCATTCTGTAAACATGCCGTCAAACGCACTGGCTATGGCGGTACCTGGAATAAAAGGATTTTTAAAAAAAAGTTTAATCAAAGACACGTTAGCTAGCTGGCACATGATACAATGCGTCTTTTTTCCCAACCAACTTCTGCCATTCCCGCATTCTGATAAGTCACGGCAGAAGTGGGTTGGGTGTATATATTGGCTATCTATAAAGTCTATATCGATTAGCATTACATTATAAACACAATAATCTATTATTATGAAAATACCTATTATGGCTCAAAGAACACAGGTAAATCAAATATCATTGCAATCATGTTTACTGTCTTCAAAAGATCTTTATCTGCATTTGGGTATAAATTCAATAAATATTATTCCGGTCTATAGAAATCTAATGTAAACTTATGAGAATCTATAAATATTTCTCCAGATCTGCACATTTTTTAGCTAAAAGCCCTGAGGGACGTTGTTTTGTCAAGCGCTGTCATGACGACAGCACAGGAGTTTTTTTTCTGAATGAGAGCGGCTGACGCTCACAATTCATATTAAAGTTATCGACAATTTTTTTCATTACGTCCTGATACAAATAAAGACAGCCAGCAGCCAGCTAAGCGCCAGTGCATCCGTGCCGAGCGTGCCGTCGGTCAGGGAATAATAAAGGTCGCAATGGATCGAGTCGTGAGAGGCAAACAGATCTATCTGTGCGTCCCCGAACTGGTCCCAAATCAGCTGAACCGACTGAGGATGGAGTCGCCATTTTCCAGGGAGGGGCTGAAGCCGTGAGCGCTCGTCAGCTGCACAGTTCAGGGCTCCGGGAATATAAATGGCTCGAAGCGACCTTAGATGCTTCTGACTCCATAAGAGGAGGTGGCGGGTTGCGACATATGGCGGGAGTGTAGACCACCTAGATGGTTGATGAATGCTACAGTGGCGGTATTGTCTGACCGGACTAGTACGTGTTGACCCCTGAGCAACGCCCGAAGCGTTGCAGGGCAAGGCGTACTGCCAGCAACTCAAGGCAATTGACATGCCATAGGCGCTGCGGTCCTTCCAGGAGCCTGCGGCAGCATGTCCATTGCACATGGCGCCCCAGCCCGTGGTGGAGGCATCTGTTGAGACAACAACATGCCGAGAAGCTCGTTCCAGGGGCACTCCGGCCCGTAGAAAACTGAGGTTCGACCACGGGGTGAAGTACTGACGGCAGGTCGGAGTAACTGGTACTCGGAGGGTGCCATGTTGCCATGCCCACCTCGGGGACTCTGTCGCCAAGCCAAAGCTGAAGCGGTCTCATATGAAGCAATCTGAGCGGCGTTGCCGCGGCTGCTGATGCCATATGCCCCAGGAGCCTCTGAAAAACTTCAGTGGAACCGCACTCTTGTGCTTGAAAGTCTCAGGCAAGTCAGCAATGGCTGAGTGGAGAAGGCGACCAAGTCAACACTGAGTAAAGAGATCCCCTGCACAGGGCAAAGTTACTCTTTTCCCAGTTGACCCGAAGGCCCAGACGAGCTAGGTGCCGGAGCACTGGGTCCCTGTGTTCGCAAACCTGGTCTCGAGAGTGAGCTAGGACAGCCAGTCGCCGAGATAGTTCAGGATGCGAACCCCGTGTTCCCATGGAGGAACAAGGGCTGCCTTGATAACCTTTGAGAAGGCGCGAGGAGACAGGGCTAGCCCAAATGGGAGAACAGCTTACTGATATGCGCGCGCCCTGACAGCAAACCATAGGTAAGGTCTGAGTCGAAGGAGAACAGAGACATAAAAGTAGGCGTCCTTCAGGTCGATCGCTGCAAACCAATCCTGTGGCCGCACACATCCGGAATGCGTTTGGCCAGGAGCATCTTGAATGGCTGCCTGTGAAGGGGGCGGTTCAGATGTGTAGGTCCAGGATTGGCCATAACCCACCAGATTTCTCCGGGACAATGAGGTAGGGGCTGAAAACTCCTCATTTCGGCTGGAGGGACAGTCTCAATCGTACCCTTCGCCAGTAGGGTAGCAACCTCCGCTCTCATGATAGGGGCGTAGCCACCGACCATAGTGGAGCGGACTCCCCTGAAGCGGGGAGGAAACCGTGCGAACTGAATCGCATAGCCGAGCCGATGGTTCGCACGACCCAGCGGAACAGATAGGGAAGCTCTAGGCAGGCTCCCAAGAACTGTGCCAGCGGAGTCAACGAACCACAGACGTCCCCTCGTTGGTGCAGCGAAGTGGAGTGGGGGCACAGTCATAACCGCACCCTGACAGAGGAGGCCAGGGAAGGACCAGCGTTCCGCGGGGGCCTGCTCTGCCAGGGGTCTGGCGACAAAGGGGGATGAGAGCGGTACGGGTTGAAACCGTGGGAGGGCACCTTCGGCGGTTGGCAAACTGAGGGACCTGAGCGGACGGCGGGGCCATCGGGCAGAATAACCTCAATCTGCTCACGGGCAGTTGAGAACTGTTGGGCGGAAGCACTCAACCTCACCGCCGAAGAGGCCGACCTGGGATATGGAGGTGTCGAGCAGACGAGTCTGCCCGACATCCTGCACATCAGACCGGTCAGCCCCAGAATGGTGAACATCACCTGACTTCGAGAGCGTACGGCCACTTTCGTCGCTCGGAGAGCAAGGTCAGTGGCGGCGCGCAGCTCATTGAAGAGCCTCGAGTCAGTCCCGCCCTCATGCATATCCGTGAGCATCTGGGTCAGGTAGACCAGTAGAACGGTCATGGGATGCAGTGAGGCGGCTGCCTGTCCTGTGGCACTATAGGATTTCGCCACAGATTAGTGTAGACGAAAAGATCTACAGGCTTCGAACAGGTGCTTAGGATTGCGCCGGGAAGCACTCTGAGGACACAGTAGCATTGCAACAGAGCGTTCAACCGGGGGGACCCCTGTGCACCCATGGGCAGCGGCCCCGTTGAGGGGAGGAAAGGCGGATGAGACCAACGAGCGGTCCTGAGAAGACAAGGGGGTCTTCCAGGACGTTGAGATCTCATCATGCACGTCCGGGAAGAAAGATATTGGGGTTTGCCGTGAACGCGGGTCGGCGGCCTTACCCAAAAGCCAATCGTCCCGGGAAAGCATGGCCGTCATCTCCGGATCAGACTAAGGCCATATGCACACCGGAAGGTGGCAGCTGTGACGAGTCGTCACTTCCAGAAGAATCAAGCCCACCTAGTGATGCTGCTACAGACATAGCACCATCCTCTGTAGCTTCAAACGAAAACACACGGGCCACCCGAGAGTAGACTCGTGGAATCACCTGTTCGCTAGCGGCACCGTCATTGAAGAGTGGGGGTGGGGTCGCGGACACAGAGTTGGCGCCTTGTTCCAGACCATCACCCTCAGGTCACCCTGGCCACCAGCCGAAGATCGGTGGGTGGATGAGGGGACTCTCACTCTTGTGAGTTCACCGAGTCTCGACGTAAATGATGCGATGATCATGTTCCACAGAGAGAACATGAATCATCCACGAGCGCTGTTCAAGCATGATCAATGCCCAAACACACTAGACAGCGCTCGTGCCCATCAGAGTCCGATACCAATCTGCCGCAACCAGAAATGCACAGGCGAGCCGTCTTTAAAAAGACATGCCGCGTGCGAGCTCTTTTATGAGGGGAGAAAAAACTCTGCAATGTTGAAGCGAGCGGACACACACACACACACACACTGGCAGATCACTGCACAGATCAGCAGGCACTGTGAACTCACTGCAGATCGCCGTCACACCAACACCGGAGAGAGAGTGGCTCGTCTCGTAGAGCGAAGTCAGAAATGACTGTGGAGTGAAGAAATACTCTTGGCTCCGAAGTGAAAACATAACTGCATGTTGCCGGCATCCTCCTTTTATACCCACGAGGTGAGGTGGGGCGGAGTTACGTCATGCAAATTCCACAGACCCATGGCATTTCTTTGCCATTGGGTCGTTTTTGTATACTCGAAGTCGATAGGTGTTCTAAGCGAAACCCCATTCGTCGTCATCCGACGTAACTCGGAGTGACAACGAAAGGGAACTGTAATTACAATTTGACTAGGCAGAATGAAAGTTACAGATATCTCAAATTTCAGATATCTCTAATCAAAATTCATTTCAAGATATATATAACTTGACAATAGATATCTACAATTAAATTATGATTATCCCTAACTCTAGTTTGAGTTATCTACAACGCCATTTTGACTAATCATCAGGGACGTCGTTAGGCCTATTTTAGGGGGGCTGAAGCTACCCCAAAATGTTCCTTAGCCCCCCTAAATGATAATAAGAACAACAATAACAATTCGATTTATGAGTATCCTCATAAGGAAAGGGGATACGGGATATTTTCGGGAATCTCCCGCATAATAATAGCGGATCCCTGATGTGCGCAAATTAGTTCAAATTTCCCGGAATATCTAGAGCTCCAAACCGTGTAGTGCGCACACAGAGAAAGAGAGAGCGAGAGTCCTTGCTTGTGTGTGCAAATGTGCGCGCGTGTGCCTAATGAAGCACATGTAAAGCTAACCCCCCCCCCCCCCCCCTCAATAAAACGTGCCTGGGGGCTATTGCGAGCAGGGCAACCACCCATTAGAACATTACAATAATCTAGCCTTGATGTCATGAATGCATGAACTAACTCTTGTGGTCTCTGCTGAGGATCTGTGCCGATGGCTTTCGTGTTGATCGGGCCTTCACAGGGGATTGTCTATTAGATACGGTCTCTTCTGACATTAAGGGCTGCGTTTTGGTCATGTCTAGGTGGAGGCCCACCATCTGATCTGGATATGGACCAGATCCAGCTGACTACGGTAACCTCGGGATAAGGATGAGTTAGACAAACTAATATTAACGTAGATGCCATTCCTCGTTCAAAGTACATTGGGTGTTATAGGAAGTGTTCCTGGTTCCAGCTGACCTAATTTATGCAGCCTAACAATCAATTAACTAATTTGAATTTAATTTTTTTTATAAATTGTTATGTGCATGTCAGGTGTTTTTAGCCTAGATTTAAACTCACAGAGTGTGTCTGCTACTCAGACAAGGCTAGGAAGAACATTTTGAGATCGCAATAGACGTGAAGGACTATAATGCGTTAAGAGCTCACTCAAGTACTGAGGAGCTAAACCATTTAGTGATTTGTAAGTAATTAGCAAGATTTTAAAACGAATGTGATTTATAATAGGCTAACAATACACTGTTGACTGAATCGAGCTAATAGTGTCATACTTCCTGGTTCTGCATCTGTCATTGAGAATATGCGGGGGTTTTTGGTCCAATAATTAGAATCTCTAGATTAGAATGTTTTTTAGAATTAAGTAGTAGGAAATAACTAGTCATACAATTTTTGTATTTTGTATTTATAAAACTATGTATTTCGTTATTTTGTGAATTGGTATGTTTCTTCAGGGCACGGATAAATATAGAGCTGAGTATCATCAGTGTAAAAGTGAAAATGCCAAGCTTCCTCCATGAGGTTCTTATATTTATCAAACTGATGCTGGTTAAGCTCCATGCACACACAGGATAGAATCAGCCTCTTTTAAGCCACTACATCAATATCTCTCATCATGGGGGTGGGGGAACAGATTCCGACAGCTGGATTGTTTGCCATCGCATTCTTTTCATGTTTCTTACTCCAAGAGGTTCTTATATTTATAAACTGTTCGCCTTTGGATTCCCCAAGTTTCTTACTCCTGTGGACACAATCCTCCCCTGAACACATTTTTTACTAGTTTAAGTTTGATTCCGAATTGCCTCAAATGCTGCAGGACTGTTCAGGACACATCATTGACATGACCTTCAAAGGATTTGCTGAACACTAGCGTGTCATCAAGTTAGGGGACACAATAATTGTCTCTGAGATCTTTCTGGCACTCTTCCATGCAGTGTTGGAAAGCCACAGTTGCATTCACTAGAGCAAAAGGGATGCAAATCCCTTGATATAATAACCATGACATTACAAAAGCTGTCATGTGTCTACTGACTTTGGCCATGAAACCTTGGTGATATGCTTTCCCTTGGTCGAGTAATGAGAACCAGGTGTTTCCTCCAAGACTATCCATGATATCTTGAACTTGTGGAATAGGCTGTTGGCTGGGGTTTGTTTTTTGATTTCATTCTCTGTTATCAATACACACATTACCATCCTTTTTTGGGTTCAACTTTTGAACCCATCCTTGGGCAATGTGTAAGTCATCCTTAATTAATTTTTTTTGTCAACTGAGATGGTCAGATGTTCAACTGCAGTCCATGCATGCAGTCAGTGCCCTCATCAGATTTCGAGAACAAAGCTACTTCCTCTCTCAACATCTGTCGTACAATTTGTCTTCTAGAGTCACTAAGATGGCTTAAGTCCAATGGCAAATCCCATGTTGAATCAGAAGTTTTGTTAGTTTTACTTGTTACTTGACCAATGCTTTCAGGCTTAGATCTGGGTGCCACCTGTACTGGGTGCACTGTACAGATAACCGTCTTGCCATCTAACATTATATCATGGTCGGTGGGGTTTTAAACATTGACAATGACCTGTGGTGAGGTCTATCGCCGCAACTTCACAAGGATTTCATAGAACTCCCAACCCTCAACCCATCCCGTTCAAAGAGTAGCACTGTGTTACTTTTTACTTTGGCGCTCAGTTTCATGGACGCATACCAGATTGAATTTATCAAAGAGTAGTTAGTCACTTACGTCAGCTTGTGTCAAATAAGGTTGCAGGTCCCCCATGGAGAAACACACTTTAGACTTTGTGTGGTATACACAACTTTGTCATACTTCAAACTGGATTCAGCTTCCTGTGATGCCAACAGAATATTTTTCCTTAAATCTAGTCAGTGGTGGGATGTACAGTCATGTGAAAAAGAAAATACAACTTTTTAAATTCTGTGTTTTTGCACTTTATATTTTATGGTTTTATCAGAACATAATAAAAATCTTCTGGTCCTTGGGAGGTCTTAAATTTAGGTAAATACAACCTTAAATGAACAACAACACATGACATATTACACCATGTCTTGGTTTATTTAACAAAAACTAGGCCAAAATGGAGTGTGACAAACCAAGTACACCATTCCTGCTTCCATAGGAATTAATAGGTTAGTAGCAGTCAGGCACTGCTAATCAATTTCTCTCTAAAAAAAAGAACATGGCAGCATGGCTTAGGTTTGCAAAGTTGCATCTGAACAAACCACAAGACTTTTGGAACAATGTCCTTTTGACAGACGAGACCAAAGTGGAGATGTTTGGCCATAATGCACAGTGCCACCTTTGGTGAAAACCAAACACAGCATGTCAACACAAACACCTAGTTTCAGCTGTCAAGCACAGTGGCGGAGGGGTAAATTTACAACAAATCTACAACAGAATGACTGAAAAAGAAAAGAATCAAGGTGTTGTACTGGCCCAGTCAAAGTCCAGACCTCAACCCGATTTAAATCCTGTGGCAGGACATTAAGAGAGCTGTGCATAAACAGATACCCACAAACCTCAATGAACTGAAGCAACGTTGTAAAGAATAGTTCCAAAATTCCTCCACAACGATGTGAGAGACTGATAAAGTCATATAGAAAATGATTACTACTTAAGTTATTATTGCTAAAGTTGCAATTAAATCATAGAGTGTACTTAGTTTGTCACACATGGCTTCTCCAATTTGGCTTTATTTTTGTTAAATAAATAATGATACCAGAGCTGGCCTCGACTTAAGATTTTTCTAGTCGACTTGTAGTTGTTCATTTAAGCCATTAGTCGACTAATCACACTTTTATATTAATAATCCATAAATCATAATAGTGTGCCTTCAATTGCCTATATAAAATACATAGCCTAATCAGCACTCAAATGCACACACAAAGCTTGCCACAGTGCATCGGCAAATATAATGATAAGGATAACGTAAAAAAACAGGAGGAGACTGTCTAAACATTTAAATAATTTATTGGTAATGTTTTCTGTGTTTTCAGCTGCAAATATTAAGTCAACGATGCTGACTCGTCATCTCCGCAGTAGTGGACGCACCTATATGCACTTTTCATATACATTAAATAATCTGAGATTATTTACTTTCCAATTGAATCTGTTCATTCAAATATAGACTCAAATTTCAAGCTCTCTATAGATATATTTCCTATGTCTGTGAGGCAAGTATATGCGGAGTCTCGGTTAATTGATGTGATGCGCTCAAGTTCACTGAGAACGAATTGACAGATCCCCATTTTTTACAAAAGCACAATGTTTATTGTTATTGTGAGTTAAAAAATAATAAACGTAGACCATTTACAGTTTGCATTACTCTTATCCGTATGACCAAAAATGACTGAGTATTTAAGTTAAATGCAAGTGATTGCGCTTGTATGTCATGCAGTAAGCGCGCACTCTTCACAAACATTTGAATATGCAAATAATATATATGAATATGAATAATAGCGCACATTTGTCTAGGTTAACTTTAGAGCGAGCGGACTTGTAAAGTGCTGCTACTTACATGTTTCAAGCGATAAGCCATATTTGAGGTCGATTAATGATATGTTTGGATTTCCTGCCATCAACGATATGTCCGTTACAGCCTGTGTGATTTTGCCAGTTCCTGTGGAGTTTTTTTTCTAATAAAATCTTTGTCGACCAAGCCTCTTCTAGTCGACCAACGGTTAGTCGACTATTAGGGGGCAGCCCTAAATGACACGGTGTGATGTGTCATGTGATATGTCATGTGTTGTTGTTGTTCATCTGAAGCTGCATTTCCCTAAATGTCTTGATACATAAAACATCTAGGTTACGACTGTAACCTCTGTTCACATGAATCATTCTCAGGGAACAGAGGTTACGGTCGTAATCTAGATGTTCCCTTCGAAAGGGAACTCGTACTGCATTGATTGACCCTAAGGGGAACGATATATCAACGCCACCATGCTAAAGGGAGTGCATACCCATTGGCAGTGACAACTGTCAGAAACCAGCCAATTCAAATGAAATGCCAGAACCACAGCAAAAAAATATATATACACAAAGGGTAATGGACTAACAAGACACAGCTGGTAGCAATCAGGGACTAATTAACAAAACTAAAAGGGACTGAAAACATGGCACAGGAAACAGGAAGACACTTCAGCATAAAAGTCCAGGGCCAGAACCAGGTACATGTTTTAGAGCAGTGGTTCTCAAACCTGTCCTGGCGTACCCCCAACACTGCAAGTTTTCTTTGTCTCGCTAATCAAACACACCTGATTCAACTCATTAGCTCATAATCACATGGGTTAGTGACCTGATTAGTTGAATCAGGTGTGTTTGATTAGGGAGACAAAGAAAATGTGCAGTGTTGGGGGTACACCAGGACAGGTTTGAGAACCACTGTTTTAGAGTACAATAGTCCAAGGGCTGGAGAGCATCCAGAATGAGCCAGATAGCACCATGTTGGAACAGGGAACCAAGGCAGAGCCAGGGTCCACTGCCAGAGATAGAACCCGTGGTGTATAACATTCAATAGATTATTGCTGTCTGTTAGATGTACCACTAGGTGGCAGTGTTATGTAAAGTGTTTAAGAGGACATGTGCAGATGAGCTAAGGTGTGACATGTTTACAATCCACTTGTAAAAGCCTCTTTATTTGGGTTGCAACAAGAGACAAAAATAACTTGTTACCAGAAATGGATCTCTGTGAGTTGTTTTAAAAATAAAAGGCAAAAAGGAGTGTGAAGCTGATTAAAGAACTTTAAATGGATAGTTCACCCAAAAATGAAAATTAGCCCATGATTACCCATGATACTCACCCTCAAGTCATCCTAGGTGTATATGACATTCTTCTTTCAGACGAATACAATCGGAGTTATATTAAAAAATGTCCTGGCTCCTCCAAGGACCCCTACTCTTTTTTTTTTTCAAAGGACAAAGGGATTTTTAATGACCACAGAGAGTCAGGACCTTTGTTTCAAGTCTCATCATATAGTGTCCCCATCACAGACCCACACAGACCGCATCACCCCAGACCTACACAGACCACAGGGTGAGCACTCCCTGCTAGTTTTTATAAACATGCCTTAGAATAATAATGTTATAGTAATGTTAAGTAACAGTAATGTTACAATCATTACTGTTGTGCATTTAGAGACAATGGCGCCGTTGACATATTTTAAGATATGTCAGTGCAAGTTGCTTTCAGTTAAAACAGCTCAAACATGCATTTTAGTCTAGTAGGCACGTGCCCCCTCAGATTTCTGAGCCAAATGGATTTGAATGCAGCTTCCAGAAGAAACAATAAAATAAACCTCATAATTAACCCTTTAAGGCGTACAATCACACCGGTGTGATTATAATGTTTAGTTTGTCACCTTATCAACTGCTAAATTCAAATCTGTGTTCGCACTTTGGCTGGTGCTGAGCCAGAGATGGGCGTGCTCAGCGCGTCATATAGCCTATCACAACTATTCCGTGTTTTGAACCATATAATTCTTATTTTCTGATTCTGATATTTAAATAAAGATATGGGCAAGCAAGTGCGGGTGGATCGGGGATTCCATTCCGTCCAAAATTTGACAAAATGTAGTTTTTAGCCTTCTGTTAAATTGACTTTTACCGATCCACTGAACTCTGAACTTCAAGTAACAACTTCTGATTCACAAAATGCCCGGTGGATGGCTGAGATAAGGTGCAGTTTGCCTTGGGGTGTCAGTGCTAAAAGGCTTTAAAATCTTTTGTTTCTATAAGCTACCCAGCAAACACATTTACGTTGTGGCAACGTCTGTGGCATGTTGCATTTCTGCTATGGCAATGTCGCTGTCTACCTGCTCGTAACATTGTAACAACTTTGTAAGACGCGACAGGGCTGTAGCAACGTTGTTGCGTGACATTCAGCAACTGAGAGACGACGTTCTGACAATTAATTTTTTGAATATGCTAGATATAGATATCCCCAATTTAGCATGTTATGTTTTGTGGTTAATTTTTAATTAGTCATATATTAGATAATTATATACTTTTTAAATATGGTTTATCCTTATTATTTATGGGCCTGACAGTAAATTAATTATAATCAACACCTGCAACACTTTGAAGAGTAAAAATGACATAGAATGTTAGCTAATTCAACTTTATTAAGCATATGGTAATCAAATTGCACTTCCAAAAGTCATACATTTGTGAGAAAAAAAACATACAGGGAGTGACACGTTAACTAGCATGAGCAGACATGAGAAAATCTAGCAAAGAAATGAATATGACAAATCAAAGAAAAAATCAACAGGTATGCAAACAGTTACAAACTTTTTTTTCTCTGTGCGTTTCCAGAAAAAAAAAAAAAACATTTACGTGCAACAAGTACGCTCTTAAGTCGCTGCCTGTTCAAGGATTGCTGAAATCAATTACTCATCATTAAAGTCATTTTGGCTTCATTATGTCTTATAACTTTTGGCATAAAGTTAAATATTTGTCATACCTGACCAGAAGATGTTCAAATAAATGTCACATTAGACATGGAAGTTGAAGGTTGTGTTTGTATAATTCCGTATCTTATTTAGCTGAGGTAAATTAAACCCAATTCTCACGTATCCTTGCTTGATGATAAATGAGACAAACACAATGAGCCCAGCGGTTGGTTGAAATTTAAAAGTCTGATTTTCGCACTTCAGGGCAGTGACAAGTACATGTTGTCCAGTGGTTGTCCAAACACCCTAAGCACAACCTAAGCAATGGCCCTGAACGGTGGTTCAATGTCAACATTGTGACAACGCTGTAACAACAACCTTCACCACACAACGTAGTTATAGCAACCTTTTGGCCATGTTGTTAAAACGTTGTTAGAAGGTTGGGTACGTTGTATCAACGTTCTGTGTTTGCTGGGTACAGAATCTGTGGCAGAATGAATCGATGCAGGACTTATAGGCCTAATAGGCTATAATATTCTGGAATAGCGACAGTAAATCCGTTAATTTAAATAACAATTCATATCTGATATGATTGTCACAGTTATTTTCAGTTTGTTTTCGTTTTCATGGACATTCAGTTTGTTTTCATTAGTCACATGTCTTCTTTTGTTTGATTTTTCCTCCACTCCTTTGTTACCATGGTCACCGTCATTATGAGTTTGTTCGTTTCAGCTGTGTATCGTTAATTACCTTTAATTGTGTCAGTATTTCATTTCCTCCTTTTCCTCTATTTGTTGTCCGGTCACTCTTACATTTAGTGTCTGTTGCTTTACCTGTTTGCCTGTTATTTGGATACTTATGATTAAAACTTCGCGTTGGAACTCTCTTCTTCATCTGTTTGCCTGCAACCACCTTTGACAGATGACTGGACGGCTATATGTGTCAGGAATAATAAGTCAGAGGATTCAATCGCAAGTAAAAGGTAAGTTTATTAATGATGGGTAGGGGATGAGATGATGATCTGCAGGAAGGCACTTGGCAGCACAGGGACGCTGTGGGTAATCCCAGTCTCAACGAGATGAAGGTGATGAGTTATACTGTCCTGATAGCCAGGGTTGAAGTGGAGACAGGAGAACCTGAAGACATCGATGAGACGATCAGCAGTGCGGGAACGAGCAAACACAAAGAAACCGGAGACAGGCAGGAAACACGGGAACATCAGACAAGCGGCAACACAGTAAAATCCAACAACGATCTGACAAAGACCAGAAGAAAACAGAGGGACTAAATAGGGTTCGCTGATCAGCTGCCGCTGCACGTGCTGATCGGACGCGGCTGGTGACTGATCAGCGGTAGCTATCAGCGACCCCGCCCAATGCACAACACGAGACGTGAAAGGAGACAGCGAGTTCATAAACCGTGACAATATGCTGCGAGGTTTGCTGCTGTGGCTCAAGAGAACCATGATTTTTTCTTACACCGAACAGTTTTGTCATCTTGCCATCACCTTCCCCTTAGACGAGACCCTGAACTGTTCTGGATCGGGGCCCACTACCACCACCCTATAGACCTCCCAGACACCACAGGACTTGACTGGATGAGTGCCTTCATTAGGTGTTTGGAGAGCGTCCTGCCCTGATCCAGAGCACAGCCAGACCCAGAGCCGGATTTACCACCTTCGACCTCTAAAATTTCGCGTGAGCCCCCCACAGACGAAGAGGGACCACCCGCCACAACGAGTGAGCCAGAGCCCGAGAACAAGAGGACAGCGCTTCCCATCGCCTCGGAAAAGGTATCCCAAAGTGAGTCTGACCAGTGGTGTGAGTCCGCGACACCAGCGGCTGAGGGAATGGAAACCAGGACTGGCTGATAGACTTCAGTGAGGAGGTATTGATTCCCACTCTAGACAGCAGAGAGAACTTTATAGACTGCAATTTTTCTGTTAAGCCTTCATTGAAAAGACAGCATATATGGACTGTGATTTATTAATTTCATCGATTTGCATTGACTGTGTGACACTTACCGTTGTTCTGTTGAGTTTTGTGGCACCCTGAAGTGTGGCACCTCAGCCAGTCCTCCAGCACCGCTGCTGCCGGATGTCTACAGCCCTAAGCTGTCTCCGGGGAGTTCCTGTGTCATCGAGACGCAGGTTGTGCATCCACCTGCAGCACCTGTGCGAGAGAATCCTGTGGCTCCGCCTTCAGCCTCTGATCTCGGCCTGGCGACCTGCCGGCTTCTGCTTTGGCTCCTCCCACCTTCGGCTCCACCACGGATTTAAGGGCCATCCACTGCGCTCCGTCCTTCCACCCCTACTGCTGCAATGGGTTCCTTCTTCCCTTTGACTCCGCCTCAACCCTCGGGTACTCTGGCTTTGCCTCTGATGCTCGTCACCACAGCATTGTCTAGGTCTCCAGTGCCAGCGATCCCGCTCAGTTCCAACGGCCCTCTGTTTGCACCGATGGATCCATCGACTTTATCTCCTGCGGTCGTCTCCCAGATGTCGGCAGCCATAGCAACATCTTGGCTCCTGACTCCCTTGACTCCGCCGTGGGTTGTCGGTACTGGGGAGCTCTGGGTTTGTGCCATCGGACTACCTCCATCTTGGCCACCAGGGGATCGTCGTCGGCCACTTGCCACCATTCATCTGTAACCGCCTCCTGCCACCATCCTTTCACCACATCCTCTTGCCATCCCTTCGCCATCTCCTTGCTCACCTCCAGAGCCCCCACCTTCCCTCTCTTGTCTGTTGTTGTGAGTCGAGGTCGCGCCTTTTCGGAGGGTGGCGCAATGTCAAAGTTATGATCAGTTTGTTTTAGTTTTCATGGACATTCAGTTTGTTTTCATTAGTCACGTCTTCCTTTGTTTAATTTTCTTGCCACTCCTTTGTTACCATGATCACATCATTTTCAGCTGTGTATCGTTAATTACCTTTAATTGTGTCAATATTTAATTTCCTCCTTTTCCTCGGTTTGTTGTCCGGTCACTCTTACATTTAGTCTGTTGCTTTACCAGTTTGTCTGTTATTTGGATTCTTATGATTAAAACTCTCCTCTTCATCTGTTTTCCTGCAACCACCCGTGACAATGATGACATTACAGTAATTATTGCAGTGAAAGCAAGTAATGTTTTATTATAAATAATAATAGTTTTTATTGGGGGTTGCCCCCCCCCCACACCAACTGGTGCCCCCTCAAAAATATTGAGTGCATGACGCCCCAGCGTTTACATTACATTGTTACATTACATAGTGTTGCAAGCATGTAAACAAAACTCACATTGTATCTTAATGCAGATTGAACTCCAGAACAGATTCTCTACTTTGCCTATTTGTTTCTGTAACATTGTGGTAACATAATAGTAGAGAATCTAAGCCACCAACACAGAGTTTAGGAGTTCACACCCTATCCACCCTTTTTTGCTACTCGAAAGTAAGCTAATCCCTATGAATGTGTGAGACTTCTGATTCATTAGCCTCTATTTATTAGTAAATAACAAGAAGAATAACAAAGTATAGTAAACAGTAAAACTATTTATGCTACAAATCAGTGTGTTTATGATTATGATAATAGATTCAGATATGATAACAAATTCTAGTACAAAGGACTGTTTTTGTACAGCTAAAATAACTGAAAGCGGATGAGACCGGAAGCTTCGCACATTCAAGTTATAAATAGCAGCATCTGCTCTTATGTTAAAAAATAAGGTAGATACACAAAGACTAATGTCTAAGTCCTACTAATGGTTTGGGTGTAATTCTGAATAGTTGTTTGAAAGTATGCGGGAGTGTTCTTTTGTGGTTGGAATATAATGATGTAAGATTTTGGTATGAAATAGCTAAAGAGAATTCCATTTATACTGGATATCTGGGCTATTGCATTCAAAAGGGTGACATACTTGCTTTTGACAGAGAGGTATGCTGTGAAGTACACAATCCAACTAAGATAGTACAAAATGAGACTGAAGGTTATTGGTTTGGCCTCATTGTAATTTTTCGGCAGATCTCTTCCCATGTAAGAAAAAAGGAGACACAGGAAACCAAGAAACCAACCTATGAACACAACTATGGTGAATGTTATAGAGTTCCCCATTTCACAGATGAGCATAATTTGATCTTTAAAACTCCCTGAGTCAGCGAAGGGTTTGTCAGGAGAGACAGTCATCCATATCACAAAAGAAATTAAATGAATGGCAGAAGAAAATGCAATGAAGAGCCACTGTCCATTGTGCTTTACCCAAAGGCTGTGCACTTTAGGGAAATGAGCAGCCATTTTAAAAACACAAATAATTTGAAAGGAACGGACAGTCAAACAGGAAGTACAGACAGTGAAGAAAAATGTAAATATGACCTTTCTCAGGAGGCAATGTGCAAATGTGGGTTTTCCAAAGAAAAAGAATGCACTTATGCTAGACAAAATCAAAGACATCAACATAAGAAGACACATGCCACCACCAGCAGACCTCACCACTGGTGTGTTGTAATTGTAGGAGAAAAGGCAAAATATGGCAATGAGTAAAATAATTATGCATATGACAGAAACTATGATAGCGATGGAGACAATTTCTGTGAACTGAAGATAGACAACAGAACGTCTCTTACATGTTGTGCTGCCTTCATCAGACCATTCATTCTCTGCACATGGAAAACAGGTATAGGGGTCCCCTGAAAAACAGTAAAATAATATGAATGTTTAGTAATAGTATTTTAAGTTTATAATGTGTTATGTGTATGCTAGGTCAAAGAGATGTTTTTAGTCTAGATTTAAACTGACAGAGTGTGTCTGCTTCCCGGACAATGTTAGGAAGACTGTTCCAGAGTTTTGGTGCTAAATAGGAAAAGGATCTACCGCCAACAGTCGATTTTGATATTCTAGGTATTATCAACTGGCCGGAATTTTGAGATCGCAATAGACGTGAAGGACTATAATGTGTTAAGAGCTCGCTCAAGTACTTCGGAGCTAAACCATTTAGTGATTTGTAAGTAATAAGCAATATTTAAAAATGTATATGATATTTAATAGGGAGCCAATACAGTGTTGATAGAACACACACTAATATGGTCATACTTCCTGGTTCTGGTAAGAACTCTAGCTGCTGAGTTTTGGACCAGCTGTAATTTGTTTAGAGCATTACAATAATCTAGCCTTGATGTCATGAACGCATGAACTAATTGTTCTGCATTTGTCATTGGGAGCATATGACGTAATTTAGATATATTTTTTAGATGGAAGAAGACTTGGCAGAGCAGCCATCAAGTGTTAGACAGTATTTTAGGTTATTACGTGAGGAAGTTTTTTGTCCAGTAATTAGAATCTTTCAGTTTTTTCAGAATTAAGTAGTAGGAAATTACTAGTCATCCAATTTTTTTTATATCAGCTATGCATTAGCTATGCATAAAAGAATGTTGTGGTCAATTGTATCAAATGCAGCACTAAGATCGAGTAACACTAATAGAGAGATACAACCACGATCGGAGGATAAGAACAAATCATTTGTGACTATAATGAGAGCTGTCTCAGTACTATGGTACGGTCTAAATCCTGACTGGAAATCCTTGCAGATACCATTTTTTTTTTAAAAAAGGAACATAGTTGTGAGGATACTGCCTTTTCTAGTATCTTTGACAGAAAAGGTAGATTTGAGATCGGCCTGTAATTGACTAATTCTGTACGATCAAATTGCGTTTTTTTAACAAGTGTTTTGATCATAGCCAGCTTAAAGTTTTTGGTACGTATCCTAATGACAAAAATGAATTAATGATATTAAGAAGAGGATCTATGACCTCTGGAAGCATCTCTTTCAGTAGCTTAGTCGGTATAGGGTCTAACATACATGTTGTCGTTTTAGATGATTCAACGAGTTTAGAAAATTCTTCCTCTCCTATAGCAATGAATTAATCAAATTTTTCCTCAGGGATACTACAATGCACTGTCTGATGTGATATATTAGTAGACGGTTTCATAGTTATAATTTTCTCCCTGATATTATCAATCTTGTAAGTAAAGTAAAGTCATTACTGCTGTGCTGCTTGGAAATGTCTGGGGTTGAAGCTTTATTTTTAGTTAATTTAGCCACTGTTTCAAATAAATACCTAGGGTTTTGTTTATTTTCTTTTAATAGGGTAGTTTTGTTTTCTTCCAGTTGTGCTCCATTTTTCTGGCTGCTCTCTTAAGGGCCTGAGTGTGCTGCTTGTACCACGGCTTTGGATTATTTTCTTTAATCTTCTTAAGCGTAAAGGAGCAACTGTCTAAAGTGCTGGAAAAGAGAGAGTCAAAAGTTTCTGTCGCAATATCGAGTTCTTCTAAGCTATCTGGGATAGTGAGATGATGAAACTGATCAGGAATGTTATTAATAAAGCAATCTTTAGTAGCAGAAGTGATAGGTCTAACATATTTGTAATACGGAGTCAGCTTTGCAGCCTTTGTTAAATTAAGTATACACGAGACTAGATAATGATCTGAGATGTCATCACTCTGCAGCATAATTTCAACGGCATCAATATTAGTTCCATATGATAATATTAGATCTAGAGTATGATTACGACAATGAGTGGGTCCTGACATGTGTTGTCTAACTCCAATAGAGTTCAGAATGTCTTTAAATGCCAATCTCAATGCATCTTTTTGCTCAGAATCTCAAATGTGATTTATCATTTTACATAGATGGTGTTATATTAAGCACCAACCCTTCAAAAGACTTATATTTGAAACAAGACTTCTCTGTTATTCTGAAGATATTAATATAAATTACAGCAACACCTTCCCCTTTGCCTCTCAGACGAGGCTCACGTTTATAACAGTAATCTTGGGGGGTTGACTCATTTAAAGTAATGTAATTGTCTGGTTTTAGCCAGGTTTCTATCAAACACAGCACATCTGTTATAATCTGTGATCATATCATTAACAATAAGTGCTTTTGAAGTAAGGGATCAAATATTCAGCAGCCCAAGCTTTACCATTTGTTCATTTGTATTATATCTGTTTTTTATTGTTTTGAACATCAATACAATTTTTACCCTTAAATAGGTTTGGGAGTATTTTGTATTTCCTAATTCGGGGAACAGACACAGTCTATGATGATATCTACTGTAGAGTCTCTATGTGATGGGATTTATCTGACCTCAGTGATGTGAGATAGCTAGCAGACGGTCGGTTTAGGCAGTCTGTCTGCTTCCTGACCTGAGCCCCAATTCATGTTTGAGCTCTAAGGATATGTGCCATATTACTAGAGAGAAGAGCAGCACCATCCCAGGAGAATGAATACCATCTCTTTTCAACAGATCAGGTCTGCCCCAAAAACTAGGGTTGTGGACTCAACTTAGGTTCAACTTAGACTCGAGTCCCAAATTTGATGACTTGCGACTCGACTTGACTTTGACAACATTGACTTGGACTTGAGCCCTGTGACTTGGAAAGATTGACCTACCTTCTAAAACCACAGATAAGAGTTGTAATCACTGTAGTATAGCACTGTATCATTAACACATGATCACAGAGCTGATTAGCACTGCTTTCGCACTTTTGGCACTGAGCAGCGCTTGTCAGTTGTCCTTTATCACACGTTCAGACAGTTTTCAACCAAATATAGTTTTTTTTTCTTCAGGCATTTAAATACACAAGTACTAGCAACCATTTATAAAAAAAAAAAAAAAAAACACTGATGTCTAAGGAAGCGGAAATTATAAACCTTTCAAATAGAATTTTGAGACATGTTTTTTTTCCCCCACAACAAACGCACATTTTAGCCTATAGCAGGTAACTATAAAGTATTCTCCCTGTTCACCAGCCACTCACTTTGACTCACTTGACTCGAGACCTGAATGCAAAGACTTGAAATTGACTTGTGACTTGCAAAACATTGACTTGGTCCCACCTCTGCCAACAATGTTTTCAATTGTCTATGAATTCTATATTATTTTGCGGACACTACTTAGACAGCCTTGAGTGAGGACAGTCTACTAAGTATCTCATCACTCCAGTGAACAGGAAGGGGGCCAGAGCAAATTACAGTGCCTGGTATCGTACTTGCGAGTTCACACCTCATTAACGTTAATTTTAGGGATCTCCGACTGGCGACGTTGAACATCATTAGTGCCGACGTGAATAATAATCTTAGAGAATTTACGATTAGCATTCGCCAGCACTTTTAAATTTCCTTTGATATCAGGCGCTCTGGCTCCCAGCAAACATGTGACTATGGTGGCTGGTGTCTCTATTTTCACGTTCCGTGTAATAGAATAGCCAATAACTAGGGCACTTTCATCAAGATTCTCAGTGGGTGTTTCACTGAGTGGGAAGAATCTATTTGTTATCGTAATCGGAACGGAAGAGCTGTGTTTTGTCCTGCGACTTCAGCGTCTCACGGTCACCCAGTTGCCCTGCGGCACGGGCTCTACAGCCGGAACCGAACAATGTTCAGAGTTCACTAAGCTAGTTGCATCCAAAGCAGTATCTAAAGCCCTTGCATTCTTACTATCCTTGATTAAAGTTTGGATGCGTGTCACTAGTTCTGAAATCTTCTCCATCAGCCTGACTATCTCGCTGCATTTTTCACATGAAAAGCCCTCTGTCCTGACAGAGAAGGCTATGCTATACATGTGACACAAACTGCAAGTAACAATATCAGAAGACATACTCACCGTGTTTGCTGACTCATCCTACTTACCACAGTTGTTTGATAGACTCATAAGAAAAAAAGATGCGAGAAAAAAAAAGACAGCAAGCACTGATGGGAGGTTAACAGGCTAGCGAGATACTAGCGTGTTGTGCTAGCGATAACGATTTAGATAAAAGCTAGCGATGTCAGATTAATGTGATAGGCAACATTAGGCTATATCTAATATATGTTGATGAGTAAGTTATATTTAGCAATATAAACAAAAAGGAATAATAGTAAATAGAGATTCAAAACAGAAAGCTATTCGGAGCTTATAGAAGCAAACCAGCAGCAAGGCAGACAGGAGCAATCGATCAGCAGCAAGGGATCGATCAAGACGATTGTGTCAATCGGCATTGTATAAATGTCGAGAAGACTTTTTTGCTCTGGAAAAGCAAATTCTCTTTGTAAACACTTCCAAACGATGAGGATGTGAAGACCAAAGTTGTACCAAAGTGATACAACAGCATTATAACCTTTTGATGATTGCTTTTCAAATCTCAGTGAGGTCTAAATGGGATTTATAAAAAATGTATCCATTAAAAATGGGGCAGTTGCACCCACTTTATTTGGACCAACTTGCCTCAGAATCACAACCTATAAGTATGATTAATTATTGATGTATATATTTTCTACCGGGTGTTAAAAATACGCAGTTTTGTGTTTTATATTGTGAAGGTCTCTGGTTAACTCAAGTTACTAATGTGTTACTGAAATACTTCTGGTAATCAGCAGTGTGGCCCTATTACCTAAAATTGTGTCCATTAATGCAGATTGTCTGTTGTTCTTACTACTTTGAGTAGTGATAAAGGATGAGGCAAGATTTGTTTTACAAACTTTAAATGTTACATCAGTCATTCACGTAATGTACACGCGGGTACTGATACAGTTCCTGCATGTGTACTGTAATAAATTAGCAATATACCCATCGGATTGTTGTTGGAGATACTCTTGTTAATGCTGATGTAGAGGAATTACAGTTGCAACATCTCATTATGAACGTCAAACTGAGTTGCGTATCACTGAGAAACGTCCTGCTCGAGCCATCCTTGCGATGGAGGTTCAGGTTGAATAACAAGCTTTCAATGTTACTCGCGCACGGATTGATATGGCAAATCGACACCATCATTACAGTCTTTACAGTGTGTACAAGCCCCTGGAGCTGAAAATCAGGTATGGTAATGGCTGGGCATTTCGTTTCCGACATGTGCTTAAAGTAGACCAATCATAAAAGACTGGGACATCTAACCAATCAGAGGAGAGTAGGCTCACAGAAAGGAGGGGTTTAGAGAGTCTTTGGATGAGTCTTTTGAGAATCATTGAAAAATGTGGTGATGTGCAATGTATATTATGAGAAAATGAACGTGATTTTTGACCTTTGATGCACATAAACCTTATGTATGAGACCTCCAAAAAAATAGGAACCTTTAAAATAGCATAATAGCAGCACTTTAAAGTAAAATCAATAATTTTTGTGATAGTATGTATCCAGTGTGGGATTAAAAGATGTGAAGAAGATATGTTTTGTGCATTCCATGGACCTAATGATTTTTTATACTGTACAAACTGTATATTCTACCCCCTAAACCTAACCATCACAGAAAACTTTCTGCATTTTAACATTTTCAAAAAAAACATAGTATCATTTTTAAACATTGTGGTTTTGATAATTGTTTTGTGAAATTACTAAGATTTTTTGTTTTAAAAAAAAAAAAAAAAAACTGTAAATTCAAACTGAATGTTATGTTTATAAAACATTTAATTTTTGGAAACTTAATTTGTACTTACGAGAATAATCCACATAGGTGTTATATGGGCATTTTTTACATGTGAAACAGCAACTATGAAAACCTTCAGGTTGCCTTGAAAATCCCTTCTTGCACTCAGCAGAGCAGTTTGAGAAAGGAACCTTTAAAGAATTAGAAAATGTGTTATTAATGTTAAAGTTTTTCTCAACTGATTTTACACATTTTTCTAAACTTTGTCAGTATTCTTAAACAATTAACTCATCTGAACACTATGTAATTTCCACAAATGGACTGCAAAATACAAATTACATAATTCCCTTAAACACCCCCACAATTTCTAAAATCTTGCTTCCAAACATAGAAAAAAAATAGATCTTTGGTTACAGTTTGGTTTAATGTTTGCCTGTTACAGTTTAATTAAACATTTAAGTACTGAGTAATATGAATTAACTACATGTACTTGCTATAGCAGGGGTTCTCAACCCTGGTCTTCGAGGGACACTTTACTGCAGAGTTTACCTCCAACCTTGATCAAACTCACTTACCTGCCTGTCTAATAATAATAATAATAATAATAATTAGTTAGATTTATATAGCGCTTTTTCTGGGTCCTCAAAGCGCTTTACATGGAAATGGGGGAATCTCCTCAACCACCACCAATGTGCAGCATCCACCTGGATGATGCGACGGCAGCCATATTGCGCCAGTACGCCCACCACACACCAGCTTACTGGTGGAGAGGAGACAGAGTGATGAAGCCAATCAGTATATGGGGATGATTAGGAGGCCATGATGGACAGAGGCCACTGGGCAAATTTGGCCAAGATACTCTTTTTTGAAGGACATCCTGGGATTTTTAATGACCACAGAGAGTCAGGGCCTCGGTTCAACGTCTCGTCCGAAGGACGGTGCTCTTTGACAGTATGGTGTCCCCGTCACTACATTGGGGCGTTAGGACCCACACAGACCACAGGGTGAGCTTGCCTCACTAACACCTCTTCCAGCAGAAACCTGGTTTTCTCAGGAGGTCTCCCATCCAGGTACTAACCAGGTTCAGCCCTGCTTAGCTTCAGGGCAACCAGTCTTGGGCTAGAGAGTGATATGGCTGCTGACAAGTAATGAAGCTGTCTAGTATTGAAGAGCTTAATTAGCTGGTTCAGGTGCGTTTGATTAGGGTTGGAGCTGAACTCTGCAGGATAGTGGCTGTTTGAGGACCAGGGGTGAGAGCGCCTGTGCCCAACAGTGCTATAGGGTTAGGGTAGGATTAGGGTTTGGTTTATGGTTAGTTGCATGTAATTATATGCATAATTTATAGTTATTAATATAGTAATTACATGTAACGTGTAACAAGGACACATTAAAATAAAGTGTTAGCAGATCTTTTGTCAGCTTCATGAAAAATTAATTAACAGAGAACAATCTAATAGTCTTGGTGTCAATATTTTAAATTTGATTGAGAAAAACTGGAATCTATAAAGCTAAATGTTTAGATAAAGGCTTATCAAATTAAGACTTACAGAACCGTTGTTCTGCCAGGGCAGGAGAGAGTTGTTGATTGTAAAAGTCATTTCTGGATGTGTATCATATGTGCCCACTATCTCAAACCGTGGAGGATTTACATCAGTGTGCCAGAGCACAACTGCATAATTGATGGGTGGATCACAATTATCATCATATTTCACCTGACGACCATTGAGTGGAAAATCCAACTTCTTCATTTCTCCCAGAAGCTGTTGTGAGTTTATTTTTATTTATTATTATTTTTTACAAAAAAGACAATTCATAACATTACTATAACTTTAATAAATTAATATTAATTTATTTGTATTCATTTATTATTGTATAATAATTAAATATTATAATATAATATAAAATGCAATTTCATAAATATATGAATAATATTATTCATTATTTAATGAATTAAAATATTTTTACTAGTGATATATTGATTCAACTTCAAATGAATTGTCTTACCATGTATGGCTTTACCACTGTGTTTTTGCGGCATCCATTCATGTCGCACTGCAGAACCTTATGTAATGAATGAGCTATGGTGTATATGGCAGCATAGATGGCAAAGGAGAATGTAGGATTTTCATTTATAATCTCCTCTGCGTTCCATAATGTGCAGTAATCACAAACTTGATTACATGTCTTACTCTTACTCTGGATGTCACTGTCTTCATCACGGGTAACATCAGTTGATCTCCTGTCTTTATAGACAAATTCATTAAATCCAGGCAATGACAACAATTTATCCGTAATACCAAGGATTGTGCCAATTTTCCCAATTCCTGGCTCTCTGGGAAGCTGTTGATTCATAGCCCATTCTTGACTTGCAATCCACACTTTGTCTTGGATGTTGTTTGCTATGGCTGCTTTGATCATTTTGCTTGCATATTGTGGCGGAGCAAAAACAACAATGACATTGATATCGACCATATCGATCTTTTGAAGTGTTAGACTGTAGTTTGCGTTTAGGCTTAGACTCTCTTGATAGGCCAAACAAATGCCAGTATTCCTTATATGCGTGTTAAACAGCTTTAGTCCATCTGAACTGTAATCATCTTGGCTACCAAGAAAGGCAACCCAGTTCCATCCAAACCATTGAATGATGTGAATAATCATTTCTATCAGGTCTTTGTTGCTAGGCATTGTTCTTACAAAAGCAGGATACTTAGGTTTGTTGCTTAATGCATAGCTAGAAGCTCCATAATTCACCTTTGAAACAGAAGACAACTAAATATTATAAACAATTAATTAGCATTATACTGTATAGTAACTTTGTAGTCCTGAACAAAAGGCAGTAAGTGTTTGAGTATTTCATTATGCAAACTATAAAAAGAACCTTAACTTACCAAAGGTATAAGGTCCATTGTGAATAGTGGTGCAATAGTCATAGTTTGTGTGCTTCCAAATGGCCCTGTTAAAGCAATCACTTTAGGCTGATAGTTGTTCCGTTTTTCTTTAGGTTTTATTGATCCATTATTTGAGATAAAATTTAAGACTGAATGGAAATTCTTTGTATCAGAACAATGGTCAAAAATTTCATAGCCCAAAGAAACATTGGGCAGAAGAGTGCTGGAGTTATTAATCTCCTCAACGGCAAACCTCATTACTTGCAACATCTGATAGCCAGATTTTGAGGGACTGTGCCTTGAAAACATCAGTGAGGAAGTTAATAGCACGCAATAAAAGTTTCAGGTATTACATGTGACTATGAGGAAATGCTACTTTGATTTACAATACAGGCAACCCAGCTGATAAAAATGTCCTTGCTTACCTGAAACATTCAGTGGTCTCTAGGGAGAACAGGGGTGTCTCATGGTCAATTTCATGTAAAGTGAAAAGGCCGCCCAATAAGTAATCTCCTTCCAAGCTGAACTCAGATTTTGAGCAAGAAACTTTGAAAAAGAAAAAATTAGTAAAGCCAACAAGGAAAATGTAAATGCAACTGAGAGACATTGTTTAAGTTGGCCTGTTGGTCATAAAGCAGATGTGCAGAGGCTAATCGTTTGAGAATCAGTCTTATATTCTACTCTTAATTTTCTTAAAACTCATTTTAATCTTCTTAAACCACTATTTTCAATGATACAAATGTCAATTTCCATATCTAAACTCAAAAATCATATGTCAGTCTGTTATTAAATAGAGCATTACACCACAATGCTCATCATAAAAAAAAAAACCAAATTTTACAAGCCTGTGTGAAACAAACTGTACCCTTCTGAACTCTCAGCAGGGGTTTACAGTTGGATTAGAATCACTGAGGTTTAGATGTGGTGAGCCAAAAAAACAAAAATACTCTAGGATATGTATACATTAGAGATTTTATGCTACTTCTGTTGAGGTGAATACTGTGGTGTTACAAGTTATTTTTTGAGTATAAAAATAGTTCATGGTTAATGCTTAAAACAATGCTGAAATAGAAAATTAATTGATTAGAATGGCCAGCAACACTATGCCTGTTCACATATACTTTACATCTTTAAATTTGCTTAACCCAGTTCCTGCATAAATTTAATTTATTTTGCATATCTGACATTAATCCAGATTTGTCAACCCACAAGTGTCGCATTAAGAGACTTGTGGGTTGACAAATAACTAGACATCCCGGTAGGTTTGTGAAACGGTACAATGAAACCTGAGGCAGAATTAATTTACTACAACACGTGGCATTTATTACAAAAGCCTGTATATATACTCTTTATACTCTGAATTAAATTGGGATTAACACCAAAGACATACACAGTTTTACTGGAATGAATACTATAAAATAAAAGATATATATATATATATATTTAACCTTTTGAAGTGGAACTTTTAATGCCATGTCTGATATTGACACAATGGGGAACACCATCAGCGTGACAAACACAAATTTATTGGCTGATGACAGTCCATGACGTCACAAGCGGAGTGCCCGTAAGCCTGTGATACATGCCATCAGCTTTTGTCTTCAGGAGCCGCTTGTATGCATGCGTGTGTAAGATAAAAGCTGGGTGCGCTCATTGGAGCTCACTAAATTCACTCTATCACAGTCAGTGGGATTGCATAACTCAATTGCACAGCAATAACTCAAACATATAGTCAAGAAAATAAAAAAAATTTGATTTCTCTTAGTTAAATCAAATTCTTCTTATTCTATTCAGTTTATTGTTCGTTGGCAGACCAGCTTTTGGTGCATTACAACCATCAACTTCACTGGAGTGTGGGCTAGATTAATTGTTTATTTACTAATTTATTTACTAATTTACTGAATTTTATTATCACAGGAAATGGCACGCACCGTTTTAAATTTCTGTTTAAAACCATGAAGGCGAGCCAGTGGATATCACACAAGTAATGTGCAAACTTTGCACGAGAGTCATGATGGTGAAGAATTAAATTATTCACTACAGAAAGTGAAAGGAAAAACTGCATTTGACGCTGCATTAACATCGCATATTCTCTCAGAGATGATGAGAGCTGAATCTACTTCAACATGTGCAGATGAAGGTAGATAATTGTCTTCATTTATTTATTTTCTCTTGTGGCCCATTCGTTGTGAAAAAATTTGAATTTTTTCTTCGTTAAACAAGTTGTTTTTAAATGAGAAGTAAGCTAATCTAACTTATCTTTTATTATCCTCGCAGTGTGTTGGTTATGCAGTGATGCACTACGAAAGTATTGCGGGGCAAATTAATTGCAATATTAATTTATTAATAAAATTACTTTTGACCAATAGGTGGCGCTGTTACGGAACTGATGTAGTATGGTCAGAGTAAGGTGACAATGACACATACAAAGTTTGTTTGTCAATTTGCCAATGCATTGCAGAGATACAGCATCAGAGTAATTTTGGCATCATGCCATAAATTTTCAGTTTTGTCTACCGACACAAGTTTTTTGGTGAAAATCGGACCAACGGTCGAGGAGGAGTTAGAAAAAGTAGGCTTTTTAAGAAAATCACAATGGCGGACAGGAAGTTCGGCCGACTATGGCAAAATTGGAATCTATGTTCTTGGCATGACCCAAGGAATCTATTTAGACCAGTTTCTTTACAATAGGCTAATGTAAAAAAAAGTTATTAGCATTCTTGGAAATCTCATTATAACTTTTGACCACAAGGTGGTACTGTCTCTAAACTTTTTGAAGTTCCTTCAGGGCATAGTGCAGATGACAAAATGATATGCCAATGTGTTCAAATATTGCATTTTATAGCAAAATTCAAAATGGCCGATGTCCAAAATGACCAATATTGAAAAATTGGTTATTTTTCGACCGGTATGCTGCACTGAATCTAAAGAGACCAGTTTTGGAAAAAAACGTTCAAAAGTTATAAGCAAAAATGTTCCATCTCTCCTGAACACTAGGTTGCACTATGCTGAAACTGTGCAGATACCCTCAGGTCATGGTTGTCATAAAAAAGCAAGTTTGGTCAGAATACGCCAAAGCATTGCAGAGATGTAGCCTAATTCTTTTGCTTGTTATTTGAGAACGGTTTGACGGATCAATTAATTGAATTCCTTAATTTGTTGTCTGCAAGGTCTGAAGATGATCTGAATCCATTTTTGTGAAAATTTGAGCAACAGCCTAAGAGGAGTTCGAAAAAGATTTTTTTCTGAAAATTCAAAATGGCAAAAAAATGTCATTAAGGAAAATTACATCATTGGGTGCAATTGAATCGTCTTGAGCAAAGAAATCAGAGGAAAACAAGGAAAAAATATAGCTGCAAGCAGCAATTATCGGGGCCAAGCGCAAATAAGACAATAAGACATGCCAACATGGCTGGGAGGGTCAGACCAACTACAACAATGAACAATTAAAGACATTTAAAGAGGATTTTAGGTGAAATGGCTGAAAAATCATATAAACAGTAATTAAAAATATGATTTGATGTATTATCACTTTCGACCAATAGGTGGCGCAATTACAAAATGTATGTGATGTGGTCAGAGGGAAGTGACAATGACACATACAAAGTTTGGTGTTAATGTGTCAAGCCGTTGCAGAGATAAAGCCTGAATAGTCATTTTGGCATCATTCGTCAACTCTGCTGCTGTGATATTCAAAAACGGTTTCGTCTATCAACACGAAATGCTTTAAGTTTAGTCAGCACAGTCTGGAGATGATACAATTCAAATTTGCTGAAAGTTGTTCGAAAAAGTAGGTATCTATGTTCTCGGCGTGACCCACGAGATCTATTAAGACCAGTTTTATTGCAACAGGCTAATTTATTTAAAAGTTATTATAATTTTTTATAATTAACTTTTATAAGTTATTATAATAAACACCAAAAGGTGTCACTGGCCTGAAACATTTTCAGTACTTTCAGGGCATGGTGCCGAAGACACACACCGAGTTTCGTAACGATAGGCTAAAGAGTTCATAAAATACAGCATTTTACTACAAATTTCTAGATGGCAGGCGGCCAAAATGGCTGATATGGGAAAGTTGGATATCATTTGACTCGACATGACGCCCCAAATGTAACAAGACCACTTGTTTATGATTTTTGGACAAACGGTTCAGAAGTTATATGCAAAAATAGGCATTTTTTGCATCTCCGGACCAGTAGGTGGCGCTGCACCGAAATGCAGCATGTAGCCTCAGGTTATGCTTGTGATGACAAATACCAAGTTTGGTCTGAATACGATAAAGCGTTGTGGAGATACAGCCTTAGTCAGTTTTCGCAAGCGCAACATAAAATATGTTTGCGCGGTACTCGAGGACAATTTGACAAATCAACTTAAAATGCATACATTTTTTTCGGCATGGTCGGAAGATGATCTGGTTAAATTTTCGTGAAAATCGGAGCAACCTTTTAGGACGAGTTTGAAAAAGTAGTTTTTTTCGTAAAAATTCAAAATGGTGGAAAAATTCTCACAACAGGTGCAATCGAATCGGATTGAGGAAAGGAAAAAAAGCCCTTACAGTTCAAAAGTTATTAGCATAAACATGAGTGCAACTTTGGAGTTTCCAGGAAGCGGTTCTATGGGCTGCCAGAGCGGAAGAAGAATAAGAATAAGAACGTCCACGATTTCAATAGGTGCCTCCGCACCTTCAGTGCCCCTGTTCTAATAAGAACGGGAAAGCATACAATAGGTGCCTAAGCACTTTCAGTGCTTGGCCCCTAATTTGTTTCTAGCCCTTACAGTTCAAAGGTTATTAGCATAAAAAGTAAATGAAAATTTGGACAGTTGGTGGTGCTAGAGGGATTGATTTAGAGACTTCAAAATCGCTGTGGTTAATGTTCAGACTGTCCTCTATTTGTGTGCCAAATTTCATAACTTTCCCGCAAGTGGTGCTATGGGCTGCTATAGACTCAAGAGCGGAAGAAGAATAATAAGAAGAAGCGGAAGAATAATAAGAACACTAATAATTACAATAGGTGCCTACATACCTTCCGTACTTGGCCATTAATTGGAAATGCCAAATCCTCTTGATATCCCAGATAGCTGATGCTTTTGACGATATCTCTGATTGATACACCATATCACCGTCTATCGACACAAGCCAGCAAATGGGTGTTATTGCGGAGCCCCCCAACATGCTAGATTCCCTAGCCACCTGGAACAAGAAGAAGAAGCGGAAGGATAATATTAACACTAAAGATTACAATAGGTTCCTACGCACCTTCCTTGCTTGGCCCAAATAATAATTTAGTACATTAATTGGAAATGCCCAATTATCTTGATATCGCATGTTACGTGCTTAAAGATGTGAACGGGATGATTGTGCAACATTTACATGAGATACAACTGTTGCCATGTGTGCGAGTAGCAGAAACAGACAGGAAGACAGAGTTAACGTTGAAAACCACTAATCTCAAAACCACAGCATACGCATAAACAGTAACGTGATCATGGTTCGACAGACATCTCAAGGCATGGGTGTTGACTGAGATCTGGCGCTGATCTCCTCACTCCTTGTCAAAGGGCCTTTTAAACTGGCGGAACCTCAGCGGATTGGTGGATCGTCAGTTTTGATGTGTGACGTTGTGACGTCACGTATCTGATGGACAGTCAATGATCACAACCTAAGAAAAACGCATAGAAACAAAAGCACAAGAGAAAAAGAGAAAAATACACAAACACACGTGGAACGTAATACTTTCCCCCTTAATAATAAAAGAATGACAAAACCATGTTTTTTTTCTCATCCTTTTCCTTGCATATTAAACTCTAGATAAAGCGTCAGCGATTATATTCTCGGAACGTTTCTTGTGTTTAATCACTAAATTGTAACATTGGTACCATTATGGACTAGCGCATCAATCTCTGATTCTAATTGTATGGGCCAAAAACACTAAAGGATTGTGATCTATCAATATAATTACAGGAAGATTACTAGAGCTCACATAGACATCAAAATACTGCAAAGCCAATAACAGGCCAAAGTTTCCTTCTCAATAGTGGAGTAGTTCATCTGGTGTTTATTGAACTTACGTGAGAAGTAACACACAGGATGGTCAATACCATGAATGTTTTCTTGTACAAGCACTGCACCCACACCAACAGCACTTGCATCGATTTCCAGTTTGAAAGTGCTTTCAACATCAGGAGCTGTCAAAACAAGGTGTACTACATAATAAAGCTTTGACATTATCAAAAGCCTTCTGGCACTCATCGTTCCACAGAAAATAATATGAAGAACTAAGGAGTGATGTCAGTGGGTTGGCCACAGTCGAACAATTCTTATAGAAACTTCAGTCATAACCGGCCATCCCCAAGTATCTGCGGAGTTCTTTGCGGAGTTCAGTTCTCAGAAACTGAGAAGGCTGCAATAGCAGTCACTTTTGCCTCTATTGGTCTTACCTGCCCTTGACCCACTTCTTTGCCCAAGTACGTAACTGTAGCTTGACCAAATTCACACTTGGCAAGGTTTAACGTCAGTGAAGCTTTTTCAAGGCGTTCAAACACCAATTAGGTGAATAGATCACAAGATCATCCAAATATGCATTATAGTTCCGAACACCAGCAATGTGTGTTAATAATAAGCCTTTGGCCACAATGTTAATAAGCCTTTGGAACGTGGCTGGTGTGTTGCGCATGCCAAACGCCATTACGCAATATTGCATGAAATCATCTTGGGTCACAAAAGCAGAAATATCAGATGCGCGTGATGTTAAATGCACTTGCCAGTAACCTTTCAGTAAATCTAGTTTACTGACAAATTTAGAAGACCCCAGGTTGTCCACACAGTCCTCCGTACGAGGTAGTGGAAAACAATCAGGAACAGTTACTGCGTTTATTTTTCGATAATCCGTGCAGAATCTAGCGGATCCGTCACTCTTGGACACAAGTAAACATGGGAAACTCCATGGGCTGAGACTCTGCTTGGCTAGACCTTTTTCACACAAATAATCAACTTCAGCTTTGATCACAGAACGATTAAAAACACTTGCTCTGTAAGCATATTGCTTAATAGGAGTGGCATTACCCACATCAATGTCATGTTGCAAAACCGTATTGCGAGAAGGAACGTCATGAAATAACGAAGGAAAATCATGAATTACTTTTTCAACATCTTTTTTATGAGACTCGGATAAATAAGACAAATGGGAATTTAAATCAGCCAGCACCTCAGAATTCTTCAACCTGGCGCACTGCTGATACGTGAGTCGTACTAAACTCCCATCATCTTCATTGTCATGCATAGCAGTGACATCAAAGGCCTCGCATGTAAGAGCAGCAGCAAAGGATAAACCCGACTCAATTACTTTCAGAACATCTGGCGATGACTCTCTAACATGATACGCCTTCAGCATATTCACATGACATACGCAAGATTTCTGTCTGCGATCAGGAGTGGACCTGAAAAGCGTGCAGACAAGACGGAACCAACGACAGACAAAAAAACAAGCACTTGATCTCCTTCTTTAATTACAAATGACTAACTTATAGCTTCTGACCAAGGCTGTATCTCAATACTAGTTCTACTCGATCTTAGCGCTGCGTTCGACACTATAGATCATAAAATACTCTTGGATCGACTACAAAACTACACTGGTGTTCAGGGACAGGCATTAAGCTGGTTTAGATCATACTTATCAGACCGTTACCATTTCGTCCGTTTAAATGGGGAAAAATCGAAGATAACGTCAGTAGACTATGGAGTGCCGCAATGATCTGTGCTAGGCCCTCTGCTATTCTCAATATACATGCTGCCACTTGGTAATATTATAAGAAAACATACAATACAACTTTAATTTAGAAGGATGTCCTGTTACTTTATCCACTACAGTAAAAGACTTGGGTGTTATACTAGACCGCAACTTGACTTTCGAAAATCATATTTCATATGTTACAAGAACAGCCTTTTTCCACCTTAGAAACATTGCTAAGCTACGTAACATGCTATCTGTTTCTGATGCAGAAAAGCTAGTTCATGCATTCATGACATCGAGACTAGATTACTGTAATGCTTTATTAGCTGGTTGTCCTGCATCCTCAATAAACAAGCTACAGTTAGTGCAAAATGCAGCCGCTAGAGTTCTTACTAGATCAAGAAAATATGATCATATAACACCTATTTTATCATCTCTACACTGGTTACCTATAAAGGTACGTATCAATTACAAAGTATTCCTACTGACCTATAAAGCCCTAAATGGTCTTGTTCCTGTGTATTTAACAGACCTTCTATCGCCATACAATCCATTGCGCTCTTTAAGATCACTAAATTCGAGGCTTCTGGTCATTCCTAGGATATCTAAGTCCACTAAAGGAGGGAGGGCATTCTCGCATTTAGCTCCTAAACTCTGGAATAGCCTTCCTGATATTGTTCGAGACTCCGACTCGCTGTCCCAGTTTAAAACTAGATTAAAGACGCATCTCTTTAACCAAGCATTCACTTAATGCTTACCTTTTATACTACTGCTGAATCAGTTTGAATGCATTAACATTATGAACATCAGCTATGCTAATTATTCCCCATCTGCCTTTCTGCTGTTATCTCGGGACGCTAGTCCTGAGGTAAATAGCGTTCGTCAGCTCCAGTTTGTATCCAGCCTCTCACGGAGACTTCAGATGCCCCAACACCTGTGATGAGATGACTCGACACCTGTGAAGAGACGACTCAACGCCGGCGATATGTTATGCCCTAAATTAATACATGATTACCTGACTGTATTTTTTCTATGTACATTTCCGAAATGCATTTTCTGTAAAGCTGCTTTGAGACAATGTGTATTGTGAAAAGCGCTATACAAATAAATTTGAATTGAATTCTTTAAAATGACGTTGAACCGTTTTACTGTCAAACTGGCTCTTCATTGCCACTTGAGCATTCAATAATGATTCTCGTGCCATTGCACCGTGATTTTAGCACTCGACTCATGGGCTAAAATATCTTCTTTGAGCATCTTTAAAGGACCCCTCTGCAGGACTAAATTCTAAACTTCCCTAGCAGCAAACAAGACCAAAGGTATGCCCTCGTCCCAGTCTCTACCCGTATCCATACAATACCGGCGCAACATCGCTTTCATTGTCTGATGGCTCTCTGGATGGTACGCACTAGAATTTCTGTGAGAAATATTCAAAGTCTTAAACACTTGTGAAAAAAGCTTTGATAGAAAATGTGTACCTTGGTCAGACTGTACAATCTTAGGTAGCCCAAAAATTGAAAATAGATTTATGAGCGTATTGCTGATCACCAGCGCCGTAATTTTAAACTCTCTGAACTGCGGTGCAAAGAAACATGGTTGCTCCCATCTCACGTTATAGATCAAGATCAAGATTATTTATAAAGGTTTTTAAACGACCAAACACACTCACTTACACTTATTTGAGAATCGGAATATCAGATAGTTGATGACATGTTAGTGAATATTTTGAATAAATAAGGAAAAACGAAATAAAAGCAATATACATCTGTCATACAGTGTTATTGTGAAGAAGGACACTGAAAGTGTGATTGAGAGTAAGCCTGACAAAGATGACAGCCATAAAAATGCAGCTGCATTTTTTGATGAGCGCCAACGCTCAGAGCCAGCAGCACCCAGCACGAGCATCGACCTGGACAGTGGCCCCGTTTCAACCACAACCTCCTCCGCTGCTGCTGCCTAATGACCTCGGAACAGAGACCCCAGTCCAGGTCTGCCTGCAATCGTACCCAGGTCGTATGTTCAATGGCAGAAAACCTTCATTCTGCAGTAGTTGGTTTAAAGGAAGGGAATGGCTGGAATATTGACGTTCCTCCAATTCAGCCCTCTGTTTTCCATGTAGAAAGTTCAGTTTGGGCCCTAATGCTGACAAGGCTAAGTGGCTACTCTAACTGGAGACATGCAATGGATTCTTCAAAGGGATTTTCCAGGCTTGCGTCTGCATAAGAGCACTTAAAATGTATGGCGCAGTGGAAGGAAAAGGAATCACGCAGAACAGCAGGAACAGAGGTAGTATCACAAGTATTCGCAAGTATTTTTCTGCAATTGTTGACATAATTGAGTTTCTTGTTTCAAACACGCTTCCTTTCAGGGCTTCGTTGGATGCTTTTGACACAATGGAAGAGGGGGGCAGTGTCCTTTTTTCGTCCATGATGGATTATACTCTCCGAAAAGACACATAACTTGCTGAAGTGTATAGCGCTATACCTGCCAATGCCAGATACACATTGCATGACATTCAAAATTTAATTATTGGACTTATGAGTGAACTTTTAACTGAGGAAATTGTTAAAGACGTAGGAAATTCATGGCACATGTTAAAGGCAGATGGGACCCAAGATGCCAAAGGCAGTGAAAACATCTCCATCGTCATTCGCTACCTGATCGAAAAAAAGTTCACGAGCAGCTGTTGTGTGTAGCAACAACTGAACACTTTGATGCATTGTCGTTAACTAATGTTGTCTTAACTGAGATAGCATGTGCTGGTCTGAGCACAGAAAAAATTCAATGCTATGATGAGGCCAACAATGTTGGGGAAGAAAAGGGAGTTGCAAAAGATTCTACAGGATAAATTGAACAGAGAAGTGCTATTCATTCCCTGTTTCAACCATCAGTTACATTTGGTGGTGGTGCGTGCAATGTCAGAGAATGCACTGGAGCATATTTTAATGTCTGTGACAACCTGTATAAATTTGTGAAGAAACCAACAGTAGCTGCCCAATACGATGGCGAAATGTTGAAAAGACTTCTTGATCAAAGGTGGACAGGTCACCTGGCAACAGCGTCTGTCATAGTCAAGTCAAGTCAAGTGTATTTATATAGCGCTTTTCACAATATAAATTGCATCAAAGCAGCTTCACAGTATCAATCAAATAACATAACAATGTTTGTTTCTTAGTGGAAAAAACATCCACGTTTGGTGGGGCTGATCAATGTTATTAATGCTTGGTTAATTCATTTGAATATCCCCAACTGAGCAAGCCAAAGGCAACAGTGGCAAGGAACCGAAAAACTCCATCAAGTGACCCACTGGTGTCCTAAAACTCCATCAGGTGACCTAATGGAGAGAAAAAAAACCTTGGGAGAACCCAGGCTCAGTCGGGGGCCAGTTCTCCTCTGGCGTTTATGAACTAGAGGCCGGATTTACAGTAACTGTAATTTGATACAGAATTTTGTTTTATTTTATCACTTCGGGGTGGGTGCGCGAACCGGAATCACAACGTTTTATCTGTAGAGTGGGAAAGGGATCCTCCATAGGGAGAGGCTAGTTGGCACTTCAGCACTGCGTTGTCATCGGGTCCAGGCAAAGCTCCTAGTCAGATCTAGATACGGCCTGGATCCGGTAGGCTGCGGGAAAACCTCGGGATAAACAAAGACACTAAAATTAGCGTAGATGCCATTCCTCTTATGATGTAACGAGTATATCAGGATTTTAGGGAAGTGTTCCCAGTTCCGGCTGACCTAATCTATGCAGCCTAACATTGAATTATAGAAGTCTATAATATATTATGTGTATGCTAGGTCAAAGAGATGTGTTTTTAATCTAGCTTTGAACTGACAGAGTGTGTCTGCTTCCCGGACAATGGTAGGAAGACTGTTCCAAAGTTTTGGTGCTAAATAGGAAAAGGATCAACCGCCAGCAGTCGATTTTGATATTCTAGGTATTATCAACTGGCCCGAATTTTGAGATCGCAATAGACGTGAAGGACTATAATGCGTTAAGAGCTCGCTCAAGTACTGCGGAGCTAAACCATTTAGTGCTTTGTAAGTAATCAACAATATTTTAAAATTTATACGATGTTTAATAGGCAGCCAATGCAGTGTTGACAGAACAGGGCTAATATGGTCATCTTTCCTGGTTCTAGTAAGAACTCGAGCTGCAGCGTTTTGGACCAGCTGTAGTTTATTTATTAAGCGTGCAGGGCAACCACCCAGTAGAGCATTACAATAATCTAGTCTTGATGTCATGAAAGCATGAACTAATTGTTCCGCATTTGTTAATGAGAGCATTTGTCGTAATTTAGATATATTTTTAAGATGGAAAAATGCGGTTTTACAGATACTAGACACGTGACTTTCAAATGAAAGATTGCTATCAAAGAGCACACCCAGGTTCCTAACCGACGACGAAGACTTAATAGAGCAGCCATCAAGTGTTAGACAGTATTCTAGGTTATTACATGTGGAAGTTTTTTGTCCAATAATTAGAATCTCTGTTTTTTCAGAGTTTAGTTGTAGGAAATTACAAGTCATCCAATTTTTTATATCAGCTATGCATTCCGTTAATTTTGTGAATTGGTAAGTTTCGTTAGGTTTTGAAGAAATATACAGCTGAGTATCATCGGCATAACAGTGAAAGCTAATTCCATGTTTCCTAATGATATCTCCTAATGGTAGCATGTACAGAGTGAACAGCAGCGGTCCTAGTACTGAGCCTTGTGGTACGCCATACTGAACTTGAGATCGATAAGACATCTCTTAATTTACTGCTACAAACTGATAACGGTCAGATAAGTATGATTTAAACCATGCTAGTGCAATTCCACTAATGCGAACATAGTTTTCTAGTCTATTTAAAAGAATGTTGTGGTCAATTGTGTCAAATGCAGCACTAAGATCAAGTAACACTAATAGAGAGCTACAACCATGATCGGATGATAAAAGTAAATCATTTGAACACAGTTGTGAGGATACTGCTTTTTCTAATATCTTTGACAGAAAAGGCAGATTTGAGATCGGCCTGTAATTGACTAATTCTGAAGGATCAAGTTGCGGTTTTTTAACAAGCGGTTTTATCATAGCCAGCTTAAAGGTTTTTGGTACGTATCCTAGAGACAAAGACGAATTAATGATATTAAGAAGAGGATCTATGATCTCTGGAAGCATCTCTTTCAATAGCTTAGTCGGTATAGGGTCTAACATACAAGTTGTCGATTTAGATGAATTAACGAGTTTGCAGAATTCTTCCTCTCCTATAGCAACAAATGAAAAAAAATGTCCTCAGGGAGACTACAATGCACTCCCTGATGCGATACTGTAATAGACGGTTGCATAGTTATAATTTTGTCCCTGATATTATCAATCTTATAAGTGAAGAAGTTCATAAAGTCATTACTGTGTTGCCTGGAAACTTCTGTGCTTGAAGCTTTCTTTTTCGTTAGTTTAGCCACTGTTTCAAATAAATACGTTTATTTTTTTATTTTCTTCTAATAGGGTTGAAAAATAAGCAGATCTAGCAGCTTTTAAAGCCTCTCTGTAAGCAATCGAGCTCTCTTTCCATGAAATCCGAAATACGTCTAGTTTAGTTTTCTTCCAGTTGCGCTACATTTTTCTGGCTGCTCTCTTAAGGGCCTGAGTGTGCTTGTTGCACCACGGCGTTGGACTATTTTCATTAATCTTCTTTAAGCGCAACGGAGTAACTGTGTCTAAAGTGCTGGAAAAGAGAGAGTTAAAAGTTTCTGTTGCAATATCAGGTTCTTCTAAGCTATCCGGGATGCTGAGATGATGAAACTGATTAGGAAGATTATTGATAAAGGAATCTTTAGTGGCAGAAGTTATAGGTCTAACATATTTATAACACGGAGTCGGCTTTGCAGCCTTGGCTAAATGTAATTTACATGAGACTAGATAATGGTCTGAGATGTCGTCGCTCTGCTGCAGAATTTCAACGGCATCAACATCTATTCCATGTGATAATATTAGATCTAGAGTATGATTACGACAATTAGTGGGTCCTGACACGTGTTGTCTAACTCCAATTGAGTTTACAATGTCTTTAAGTGCCAATCCCAATGCATCTTTTTCAGTATCTACATGTATATTAAAATCACCAACAATTAGTACTTTATCGTTAGCCAATACTAATTCTGATAGAAAGTCCGCAAATTCTTTGATAAAATCTTTATGGTGCCCTGGTGGCCTGTATACAGTAGTCAGCAGAAATCTCAAACGTGATTTATCGTTTACACTATATATTTTTACATTAAGCACCAACACTTCAAAAGAAGTATATTTAAAAATAGATTTCTTAGTGGTTTTGAAAATATTACTATAAATTACAGCAACACCTCCCCCTTTGCGTTTTATACGAGGTTCATGTTTATAACAGTAATCTTGTGGGGTTGACTCATTTAAAGTAATGTAATCGTTTGGTTTTAGCCAGGTTTCTGTCAAACACAGCACATCTAGATTATAATCTGAATCATATCATTAACTATGAGCGATTTTGAAGTAAGGGATCGAATATTCAGCAACCCAAGCTTTATCATTTGCTCATCTGTATTATATCTGTTTTTATTTGTTGAACATCAATTAAATTTTTTACCTGACGTTTTTTGGATTTCCAAATTCGGGGAACAGACACAGTCTCTATATGATGATGTCTAGGTGAAAGAGGCTCTATGTGATGGGATTTATCTGACCTTGGTGACGCAAGGCCGCTAGCAGACGGTCGGTTTAGCCAGTCTGTCTGCTTCCTGACCTGAGCCCCAGATTGTCATGTTTTATGTCTAAGACTATGAGCCATATTACTAGAGAGAAGAGCAGCACCATCCCAGGAGGGATGAACACCATCTCTTTTCAACAGGTCAGGCTTGCCCCAAAGACTTTTCCAATTGTGTATGAATTCTATATTATTCAACGGATACCACTTAGACAGTTAGCAGATTGGCCTCACTCAATGGTTGGCTATCTCATCACTCCTGCGAACAGGAAGGGGGCCAGAGAAAATTACAGTGCCTGACATCGTACTTGCGAGTTTACACATCTCTTTAATATTAATTTTGGTGATCTCCGACTGGCGGAGTCGAACATCATTAGTGCCGACATGAATAATGATCTTAGAGAATTTACAATTAGCATTAGCCAGCACTTTTAAATTTGCTTTGATGTCAGGCGCTCTGGCTCCCGGCAAACATGTGACTATGGTAGCTGGTGTCTCTATTTTCACGTTCCGTGTGATCGAATCACCAATTACCAGGGCACAATCAACAGAATTCTCAGTGGGTGTTTCACTGAGTGGGGCAAATTGATTTGTTATGGTAATCGGAACGGAAGAGTGTTTTTTTAATCCGCGACTAGAGCGATCTCTCACGGTCACCCATCTGCCCTGCTGCGTGGGCTCTACTTCAGTCGGAACCGAATCATGTACAGAGTTCACTATGCTATGCGCCTCCCAAAACAGTATCTAAAGCTGTCTAAACTGTCATAGTAAGAAGCCATGCCAAGATTGCACTGCAACACAAGGCAAGCAGACCATACAGCACAGACATAAAGCTGGAGGCTGCAGGCTTGGTGAAGTCGGTATCTGAAGTGGATTTTAAGTGTGTCACGGGGTGACTATATTCAGTGGTGGAGGAACGCACATGCTGGGGAATGGGTTTCCCTTGGGCAACGTTTTTAATGTGACACCCAGCAAAATGGCTGCTTCCTGTGCCCGGATATAAACAGTGACAATCTAGTGATCTAATAGATAAATCAGCTTCAGCTGTTCGGCGGGAAGAAACTAGGGCGACGATTGGCACGTATGTTGGGCGGGAGAGCTTTATATGTTCATTGTGGCCGACAGTGAAGACACAGCAGATTCGGGGGAGAAGTAGGCACCCAGAAAGAAAGGCACCCAGCCGGTGATGTGACGAGCCCGTTTGCGCGAAGCTGATGAGGATTTAAAACGAGACCGGCATTCTGACGGAATTGGATTTCGCGATTTCCAGAAAATCAGTCATCTGTGACCTGGGTGGGTTATGTTGATAACTTGAGTTAACCCTGAGTGTCATAAACCGCGGCTGCCTGGATGCTAACTAGCTTTCCATTGCCAGAGCCCCCTGCTGGAGAGAACGAGAACTTGCTGTGTTGATGCTAACTAGCTTTCCATTACCAGAGCTCCCTGCTGGAGAGAACGAGAACTTGCTGTGCTGATGCTAAGTAGCTTTCTATTGTCAGAGCTCCCTGCTGGAGAGAGCGAGAACCTGCTACACTGATGCTAACTAGCTTTCCATTGCCAAACCGCCCTGCTGGAGAGAACTTGCTGTGTTGATGTTAACTAGCTTTCCATTGCCAGAACCCCTGTTGAAGAGAACGAGAACTTGCTGTGTTGATGCTAACCAGCTGTCCATTGTCAGAGCCCCCTGCTGGAGAGAATGAGAACTTTCTGTGTTGATGCTCACTAGATTTCCATTGCCAGAGCCCCCTGCTGAAGAGAACGAGAACTTGCTGTGTTGATGCTAACTAGCTTTCCATTGTCAGAGCTCCCTGCTGGAGAGAATGAGAACTTGCTGCACTGATGCTAACTAGCTTCCCATTGCTAAACCGCCTTACTGGAGAGAACGAGAACGTGCTGTGGTGATGCTAACTACCTTTACATTGTCAGAGCTCCCTGCTGGAGAGAATGAGAACTTGCTGCACTGATGCCACCTTGCTGGAGAGAACGAGATCTTTCTGCGTTGATACTAACTAGCTTTCCACTGCCAGAGCTCCTGCTGGAGAGAACGAGAACTTGCTGCGCTGATGTTAACTAGCCTTCCACTGCCCAAGCCCCTGCTGGAGAGAACGCGAACGTGTTGCGCTGATGTTAACTAGCTTTCTGTTGTCAGAGCCCCCCTTCTGGAGAGAACGAGAAACTGCTACGTTGATGCTGAATGGCTTTCCATTGTCCAATCAAAAATCAAAATGGCCGAATCAAAACCGAAATTGTGGATGCTGAATTCACTGTCGCTCGACAGTTTATACGGACTGAAACCGGTCTTTCTAACAGGGATAAATGGACCACTCTGGATGTACTGCAAACGTTTTCTGGGGCTCTAGCTGCAATGCCAACGGTTTACATTGCGCTCAGACATAGAATAACTTTTGGGGCATCCACTGCCACCTGTGAAAACTATTTTTCCACCCTCACTAATGTGTTCACTCAGCACAGACGGAGCATGTCAGACCAGAGAAAAGCGCAACTTATCCAATTGGCATTTGAATGTGATCTAACTGCAAAGTTCACAGAGAATGGCATTACAGGTTACTAAGGAGATTCAGTGCCAAATCAAGGAGACTGCAGCTCATCTAAAAAGGTAGAACATGATCTATCATCATTACAATGTTTAAACTTTGCTATTCAGTTTCTGGTTACCTGTGCAGTTGCATATGGAATGTTTTAGGGATCGCTGCATTTAAAAATCTGTTGTTCCAAAGCGAGATCTCAGTATGTATTATTCATTGATGGTATAAAGTTAAGCCCCCTTAACAATTTCACATGCCCCCTCAGTCATTTCAACCTGAAGCCGGCCTGGCGTGGAATCACCTGGTTTGGCTTAGCTGAGAATTGACATGTCTGATATGTTCTACAAAATTTGGCTACATCAGCCTTCATTCTTCAGGCCAAAAGAAATGCTTCAGAATTCGATGATAAGTTTCTTAATGCTTAGATGCCCAGACAAATCATGATCATGAGCTAGCGAGAGTAGTCAAGTCAAGTGTATTTATATAGCGCTTTTCACAATATAAATTGCATCAAAGCAGCTTCACAATATCAATCAAATAACATAATGTTTGTTTCTTAGTGAAAAAACATCCACGTTTGGTAGGGCTGATCAATGGTATTAATGCTTGGCTAATTATTTTGAATATCCCCAACTGAACAAGCCAAAGGCAACAGTGGCAAGGAACCGAAAAACTCCATCAAGTGACCTACTGGTGTCCTAAAACTCCATCAGGTGACCTAATGGAGAAAAAAAAAAACCTTGGGAGAACCCAGGCTCAGTCGGGGGCCAGTTCTCCTCTGGCGTTTATGAACTAGAGGCCGGATTTACAGTAACTGTAAATTTGATACAGAATTTTGTTTTATTTTATCACTTCGGGGTGGGTACGCGAACCGGAATCACAACATTTTATCTGTAGAGTGGGAAAGGGATCCTCCGTAGGGAGAGGCTAGTTGGCACTTCAGCACTGCGTTGTCATCGGGTCCAGGCAAAGCTCCTAGTCAGATCTGGATACGGCCTGGATCCGGTCGGCTGCGGGAAAACCTCGGGATAAACAAAGACACTAAAATTAGCGTAGATGCCATTCTTCTTATGATGATTTAAGGGAAGTGTTCCCAGTTCCGGCTGACCTAATCTATGCAGCCTAATATTGAATTATAGAAGTCTATAATATATTATGTGTATGCTAGGTCAAAGAGATGTGTTTTTAGTCTAGCTTTGAACTGACAGAGTGTGTCTGCTTCCCGGACAATGGTAGGAAGACTGTTCCAAAGTTTTGGTGCTAAATAGGAAAAGGATCTACCGCCCGCAGTCGATTTTGAAATTCTAGGTATTATCAACTGGCCCGAATTTTGAGATCGCAATAGACGTGAAGGACTATAATGCGTTAAGAGCTCGCTCAAGTACTGCGGAGCTAAACCATTTAGTGCTTTGTAAGTAATCAACAATATTTTAAAATTTATACGATGTTTAATAGGCAGCCAATGCAGTGTTGACAGAACCGGGCTAATATGGTCATATTTCCTGGTTCTAGTAAGAACTCGAGCGGCTGCGTTTTGGACCAGCTGTAGTTTATTTATTAAGCGTGCAGGGCAACCACCCAGTAGAGCATTACAATAATCTAGTCTTGTTGTCATGAAAGCATGAACTAATTGTTCCGCATTTGTTAATGAGAGCATATGTCGTAATTTAGATATATTTTTAAGATGGAAAAATGCGGTTTTACAGATACTAGACACATGACTTTCAAATGAAAGATTGCTATCAAAGAGCACACCCAGGTTCCTAACCGACGACGAAGACTTAACAGAGCAGCCATCAAGGGTTAGACAGTATTCTAGGTTATTACGTGTGGAAGTTTTTTGTCCAATAATTAGAATCTCTGTTTTTTCAGAGTTTAGTAGTAGGAAATTACTAGTCATCCAATTTTTTATATCAGCTATGCATTCCGTTAATTTTGTGAATTGGTAAGTTTCGTTAGGTTTTGAAGAAATATACAGCTGAGTATCATCGGCATAACAATGAAAGCTAATTCCATGTTTCCTAATGATATGTCCTAATGGTAGCATGTACAGAGTGAACAGCAGCGGTCCTAGTACTGAGCCTTGTGGTACGCCATACTGAACTTGTGATCGATAAGACATCTCTTCATTTACTGCTACAAACTGATAACGGTCAGATAAGTATGATTTAAACCATGCTAGTGCAATTCCACTAATGCCAACATAGTTTTCCAGTCTATTTAAAAGAATGTTGTGGTCAATTGTGTCAAATGCAGCACTAAGATCAAGTAACACTAATAGAGAGATACAACCACGATCGGATGATAAAAGTAAATCATTTGTAACTCTAATGAGAGCTGTCTCAGTACTATGGTGCGGTCTAAATCCTGACTGAAAATCCTCGCAGATATCATTTCTTTCAAGAAAGGAACACAGTTGTGAGGATACTGCTTTTTCTAATATCTTTGACAGAAAAGGCAGATTTGAGATCGGCCTGTAATTGACTAATTCTGAAGGATCAAGTTGCGGTTTTTTAACAAGCGGTTTTATCATAGCCAGCTTAAAGGTTTTTGGTACATATCCTAGAGACAAAGACGAATTAATGATATTAAGAAGAGGATCTATGATCTGTGGAAGCATCTCTTTCAGTAGCTTAGTCGGTATAGGGTCTAACATACAAGTTGTCGATTTAGATGAATTAACGAGTTTGCAGAAATCTTCCTCTCCTATAGCAACAAATGAAAACAATTTTTCCTCAGGGAGACTACAATGCACTCCCTGATGCGATGCTGTAGTAGACGGTTGCATAGTTATAATTTTGTCCCTGATATTATCAATCTTATAAGTGAAGAAGTTCATAAAGTCATTACTGCTGTGTTGCTTGGAAACTTCTGTGCTTAAAGCTTTCTTTTTCGTTAGTTTAGCCACTGTTTCAAATAAATACCTAGGATTATGTTTCTTTTCTTCTAATAGGGTTGAAAAATAAGCAGATCTAGCAGCTTTTAAAGCCTCTCTGTAAGCAATCGAGCTCTCTTTCCATGAAATCCGAAATACCTCTAGTTTTGTTTTCTTCCAGTTGCGCTCCATTTTTCTGGCTGCTCTCTTAAGGGCCTGAGTGTGCTCGTTGTACCACGGCGTTGGACTATTTTCTTTAATCTTCTTTAAGCGCAACGGAGCAACTGCGTCTAAAGTGCTGGAAAAGAGAGAGTTAAAAGTTTCTGTTGCAATATCGAGTTCTTCTAAGCTATCCGGGATGCTGAGATGATGAAACTTATTAGAAAGATTATTGATAAAGCAATCTTTAGTGGCAGAAGTTATAGGTCTAACATATTTATAACACGGAGTCGGCTTTGCAGCCTTGGCTAAATGTAATTTACATGAGACTAGATAATGGTCTGAGATGTCATCGCTCTGCTGCAGAATTTCAACGGCATCAACATCTATTCCATGTGATAATATTAGATCTAGAGTATGATTACGACACTGAGTGGGTCCTGACACGTGTTGTCTAACTCCAATTGAGTTTACAATGTCTTTAAGTGCCAATCCCAATGCATCTTTTTCAGTATCTACATGTATATTAAAATCACCAACAATTAGTACTTTATCGTTAGCCAATACTAATTCTGATAGAAAGTCCGCAAATTCTTTGATAAAATCTTTATGGTGCCCTGGTGGCCTGTATACAGTAGCCAGCAGAAATCTCAAACGTGATTTATCGTTTACACTATATATTTTTACATTAAGCACCAACACTTCAAAAGAAGTATATTTAAAAATAGATTTCTTAGTGGTTTTGAAAATATTACTATAAATTACAGCAACACCTCCCCCTTTGCGTTTTAGACGAGGTTCATGTTTATAACAGTAATCTTGTGGGGTTGACTCATTTAAAGCAATGTAATCGTTTGGTTTTAGCCAGGTTTCTGTCAAACACAGCACATCTAGATTATAACTTGAAATCATATCATTAACTATGAGCGATTTTGAAGTAAGGGATCGAATATTCAGCAACCCAAGCTTTATCATTTGTTCATCTGTATTATATCTGTTTTTTATTTGTTGAACATCAATTAAATTTTTTACCTGACGTTTTTTGGATTTCCAAATTCGGGGAACAGACACAGTCTCTATATGATGATATCTAGGTGAAAGAGGCTCTATGTGATGGGATTTATCTGACCTTGGTGACGCGAGGCCGCTAGCAGACGGTCGGTTTAGCCAGTCTGTCTGCTTCCTGACCTGAGCCCCAGATTGTCATGTTTTAGCTCTAAGACTATGTGCCATATTACTAGAGAGAAGAGCAGCACCATCCCAGGAGGGATGAACACCATCTCTTTTCAACAGGTCAGGCTTGCCCCAAAAACTTTTCCAATTGTCTATGAATTCTATATTATTCAACGGACACCACTTAGACAACCAACCATTGAGTGAGGCCAATCTGCTAACTATCTCATCACTCCTGCGAACAGGAAGGGGGCCAGAGAAAATTACAGTGCCTGACATCGTACTTGCGAGTTTACACACCTCTTTAATATTAATTTTGGTGATCTCCGACTGGCGGAGTCGAACATCATTAGTGCCGACATGAATAATGATCTTAGAGAATTTACGATTAGCATTAGCCAGCACTTTTAAATTTGCTTTGATGTCAGGCGCTCTGGCTCCCGGCAAACATGTGACTATGGTGGCTGGTGTCTCTATTTTCACGTTCCGTGTGATCGAATCACCAATTACCAGGGCACAATCAACAGAATTCTCAGTGGGTGTTTCACTGAGTGGGGCAAATCGATTTGTTATGGTAATCGGAACGGAAGGGTGGTTTTTTAATCCGCGACTAGAGCGATCTCTCACGGTCACCCATCTGCCCTGCTGCCTGGGCTCTACTTCAGCCGGAACCGAATCATGTACAGAGTTCACTATGCTAGGCGCATCCAAAATAGTATCTAAAGCTCTAGTACTATCCTTACTATCCTCAATTAAAGTTTGGATGCGTGTCTCTAGCTCTGAAATCTTCTCCGTCAGCCTGACTGTCTCCTTGCATTTATCACAAATAAATCCTATATTGCCATCGGAGAAGGCTACACTAAACATATGACATGTGACACAGATGACAATAACAGGACAAGACATTACTCACCGTTTGTGTTGACTGATTCTTACTTACCTGGGCTTTTATTAACTCAAAGGCGCGGGCGCGCGAGAGAAAATAAATAATAAATAAATGAGCGCGGGTGGCGCGTAAACACGCGTTCTGTGCTAACAATAACGGAAGCTAGCGATGTAAGGTTAATCTGAGATGGTGGGTAAACTATATGTAGTAATATAAACAACTAAGAATGATAGTAAATGATGGTTCAAAACAGAAAGAAATACAAAGCTAATACGAGGCGTAGAGCTTACAGCCTCGACGCAAACAAACTCACAGCAGGCAGGAAGGCAGACAGGTGCAATCGATCAGTGAACAGCAGATCGACGATCAGCAGATATAGAGTACCATATGTCTATAACATGCATGAATGACAATTTGAGTTACAGAAGTCCAGTCATAATGACTCACAACATCTGCACACCACCAACGCACAAAAAGTATTCTTGTCACTTGATATACTTATGGTTGAGCCACTGTAGTCACATGGACTATTTAAACATTTTCTTCACTGACTTTCTGGGCCGACAAGTTTCAATCCCTTAGAAGCCTATGGAGTAGTGATCTAATCAAATCAGATTTGATCAAAAATATGTTAATTTGTGTTCCGAAGATGAACGAAAGTCTTACAGGGTTGGAACAACATGAGGGTAATTACTGACAGAATTTTCATTTTTGGGTGAACTTTCCCTTTAATATGAGTTTTTAGTCATCTAGCGCTGAAATAGACCATTCTCTCAGAACAGTGCAATAATACTTCAGCAACAACAACAAAACCCGAAGGAGTGTTAACCTCAAAACCACTGCATAAACATTAACGTGATCATGGTTCGACAGACACCTCAAGGCATGTGTGTTGACTGAGATCTGGTGCTGATCTCCTCACTCCTTGTCAAAGGGCCTTTTAAACTGGCGGAACGTCAGCGGATTGGTGTAACGTCAGTTCCCTTTCGTAGTCACTTCGAGTTACGTCGAATGACGACAAAATGGGGTTTCGCTTAAAAAGCCTATCAACTTCGAGTATTACAAAACGAGCCAATGGCAAAGAAATGCCATGGGTCTGCGGAATTTGCATGGCGCAACTCCGCCCCACCTCGTGGGTATAAAAGGAGGACGCCGGCAACATGCAGATATGTTTTCGCTTTGGAGCCAAGAGCTTTCTTCACTCCACAAGCCACCTCTTATCAACTGTCAGTTACGAAACGAGTGACTCTCCGGTGTTGGTGTGACGGCGTTCTCCAGCGAGTCCACACCGCCTGCTGATCTGTGCAGTGGTCTGCCAGTGAGTGTGTTTCTCCCTGGGCGCTTCAACATCAGTGGGGGTTTTTCTCTCACAAAAGAGCTTTGCACGCGGCACGTCTTTTTAGTGATGTCTCGTCCGTGCACTTCTGGTTGCGGTAGACTCATTTCTGACTCTGATGGGCACAATCGCTGTTCTACGTGTTTGGGCATTGATCACGCTAGAGCAGCGCTCGTGGATGAGTATCGCATCATTATGGTCGAGACTGAGTGTTCTCGCAAGAGTGAGAATCCCCTCATCCACACCCCGATCTACTCCCTCCACGAGAGGTAGTACTTCGGCTGGTGGCCGGGGTGACCTGAGGTGACGGTGTGGAACAAGGCGCCGACTATTTGTCCGCGGGCCACACCCCCCCTCTTGACGGTGCCCGTTAGTGTTCAGGGGATTCCCGCGAATCTATCCTTGGATGCCCGTGTGTTTCTTTTGGTGCTACAGAGGAAGATGCAATGTCTATTGCAGCATCACAGGGCGGGCAAGATTCATGAGGAAGTGTAGACTCGTCAGCACTGCCACCTTCGGGTGTGCATATGGTGGCTGGACGATTGGTTTTTGGGTGCAGCCGCTGACCCTCGTTAGCATCCAACCCCAATACCTCTCTTCCCGGATGTGCATGATGAGATCTCGAAATCCTGGAAGACCCCCATGTCTTCCCGCAATCGCTCACTGATCTCATCCGCCTTTCCTCCCCTCGGTGGGGCCGCTGCCCATGGGTACACTGGGGTCCCCCCGGTTGAACGCTCTGTTGCGATGCAACTGTGTCCTCAGAGCCACCGCCCTATCCAGTCCCGCCCCCCACTAAATGCCGGGCTAAGCGGGGCTCCTGAGATGGGCAGCTCAGGGATGGCCATCAGTTCTTTGCAGGAGGTGGTAGCAGGACCACTCCTTCCCCCGGTGGAGGGCCGTGGGAGAATCTCTTGTTCTCCACTCCCCACTGCTCACCCTCGGATGGGTAGCACCCTAATGTTGTTAAAGAAAGAACTGATATCCCCATCCCTGAGCACACAGAGTTCTCGGATGACAGTGCGCTCCGCCCACTGGCCTCGCCACTCTCCTCCCCCTCTGTCCCAGAGTTCTCGAATGACAGTGTGTGCCGTCCCAGGGCCGCACCTCTCTCACCCCCCTCTGTCGCCAGACCCCTGGCAGAGCAGGCCCCCGTGGAACGCTGGTCCTACCCTGGCCTCCTCTGTCAGGGTGCGGTTTATGACCGTGTCCCCACACCGGGCAGTGGCATAGTGATGCCATCCACATCCGGGCCGGTCATTCCGCTTCGCTGCCCCACAGAGGGGACGCCTGTGGTTCGCATGACCCTGCTGGCACAGTTCCTGGCAGCCTGGCTAGAGCTTCCCCACCTGTCCCGCTGGGTCGCACGTACCATCAGGCTCGGCTATGTGATTCAATTCGCACGGTCTCCACCTCGCTTCAGGGGAGTGCGCTCCACTATGGTCGGTGGCAATGCCCCTATTGAGAGCAGAGGTTGCTACCCTACTGGCGAAGGGTGCGATCGAGACTGTCCCTCCAGCCGAAATGAGGTCTGGGTTCTACAGCCCCTACATCATTGTCCCGAAGAAATCCGGTGGGTTACGGCCAATCCTGGACTTGCGCATCCTGAACCGCTTCACAGGCTGCTGTTCAAAATGCTCACTGCCAAACGCATCTTCGAGTGTGTGCGGCCCCAGGATTGGCTTGCAGCGATTGACCTGAAGGACGCTTTCTTCCATTTCTCCATTCTCCCTCGACACAGACCGTTCCTGCGGTTTACTTTCGAGGGGCAGGCATACCAGTACGCGGTTCCCCCTTTTGTGCTGGCCCTGTATCGTCGTGTCTTTACGAAGGTTGTCTAGGCAGCCCTTGTTCCTCTACGGGAACACGGGGTTCACATCCTGAACTATCTCGACGACTGGCTGATATCAGTTCACTCTCAAGACCAGGTTTGCGAACACAGGGACCTTGTGCTCCGGCACCTAGCTCATCTGGGCCTTCAGGTCAGCTCGGAGAAGAGCAAACTTTGCCCCGTACGGAGGATCTCTTTTCTCGGTATGGAAATCGACTCGGTCGCCATGTCCGCGCAGTCGCCATGTCCGCGCAGCTTACGGGCGAACGCGCACAGTCACTGCGGACTTGCCTGAGACAATTCGAGGGCAAGAGTGCGGTTCCACTGAAGTTTTTTTAAAGGCTCCTGGGGCATATGGGCATCTGCAGCCGCGGTAACGCCGCTTGGATTGCTTCATATGAGACCGCTTCAGCTCTGGCTTCGCGACCGAGTCCCGAGCAAGGTTATAATCGCTAACGAAAACAAACGAAAAACCGAAAACTAGGTGGGAAAAAATATTGTCGTCAAAACGAGACATTACAAAAAACGATAACTAACGAAAACTGTAATGTGTGTTTGGCAAAACTAACTAAAATAAAATAAAATTATAGAGTAAATGTCCTTAGTTTTATTATAGAGTAAATGTCAATGTCTTTCATTTTTTAACGCTATTTAAAACACGCAGTTTATTCGTTCAGCCGCATTTCCTTTCCCTGTTCTCCCTCTGTCTCTGTCACATGCACGCACGCATGCACACACGCACACACACACACACACACACACACACACACACACACACACACAGACACACACAGACCCTCCCCTCCATGCACACCGCGTCTCCATGAAAACGAGGGTACGACGTTGAAAGCAAGTTTGCGAAAGGTTGGTATCTTGTGAACACCTTTACACAAGCACACATTAAAAAGTGGTGTAAAAATATTTTAAATTCTGAATACAATTTTGTCAGTGTGTTAATGTCGACCCGAAAAGCGATTGCGCCTTCTTTAGAAAGTTAACTAGTCGCAAATTTGAAGTAAAATGCACTTGGGTTGTCGATGTCAAAACACTATATAAGATGTGATTCAAATATTACATAATGTTATGTCATCATTATTTATGTCACACACTGAATGTTTGCTGACTTCAATGCAGATGAGTATTGTATGTCACCCATGCACACTCACTCACGCACACACCCACGGCATACACACACTAAAAATAATTAAAAGCTGAATTTGAAACAACTGATTCATTAATGCAAGGAACTTACATTCTTTTGTTTACCATGTTGGGACACAAGTTTATTTTTATTTTTCATGTTCTTTTCTCAGATTGAGCTCCCTGACAGTGTGGCTCAAAAATGGGTTGAATACATGCTGTTCATGCCTATGTCTTCTTTAGTCTGTTGGCTATTTAGTTTTTTTCCTGGCACACATCACTAACACATTTTGCACTTACTGTGGAGTCTTGTGTAGACTGTTTATATATTTGTGCCCATATGTACATTTTATGTACTGGTTTTATTGTTGAATAGATATTTCTAAAATTGTATGATGTTTTTGTTGAGTTATTATTACACAATTCTTTTTCTGACCTGTTTGAATCTTGCCCCTGACAAATAACCCAAATTACAAAAAAACTAAAACTAACACTAAAACTAATAAAAACTAAACTAAAACTAAGCATTTTCAAAAAATAAAAACTAAACTAAACTAGCAAACCCACTTTAAAAACTAATTAAAACTAAACTGAATTTGAAAACAAAAATTCAAAACGAAATAAAAATAAAAACGAATGAAAAATGCAAAACTATAATAACCTTGACTCCCGAGGTGGGCATGGCAACAAGGCACGCTCCGAGTACCGGTTACTTCGACCTGCCGTCAGACCTTCACCCCGCGTTCGAACTGTTTTCTACTTGCCAGAGTGCCCTTGGAACGAGTTTTCAGGCATGTTGTTGTCTCAACAGATGCCTCCACCACGGGCTGGGGTGCCATGTGCAACGGACATGCTGCCGCGGGCTCTTAGACAGGACCCCAGTGCCTTTGGCATGTCAATTGCCTTGAGTTTCTGGCAGTACGCCTTACTCTGCACCGCCTTCTTGCGCTGCTCTAGGGTCAACGCATACTAGTCCGAGGTCAACCGTCAAGGTTGTCTACACTCCCGTCGTATGTCGCAACTCGCGACTTGCCTCCTCTTCGAGCCATTTACATTTCCGGAGCCCTGAACTGTGCAGCTGACGAGCTCTCACGGCTTCAGCCCCTCCCTGGAGAATGGCGACTCCATCCCCAGTGGGTTCAGCTGGTTTGGGACCAGTTCGGGGACGCTCAGATAGATCTGTTTGCCTCCCACGAATCGACACATTGTGCACTGTTTTACTCCCTGACCGAGGGCACGCTCGGCACGGATTCACTGGCGCACATCATTGGTCCACCCGGACCTGGTTCTCCGAACTTGTACTCCTCGCGACAGCACCTCCCTGGCCAATTCCTCTGAGGAAAGACCTTCCCTATGGCACCCTCGTCCCCATCTTTGGAATCTCCATGTGTGGCTCCTGGATGTGACGAAGTAGTTTTGAGTACCCTACCACCTACGGTGGTGGCTACCATCACTTCCGCTAGAGCATCGTCAACGAGACATGCCTATGCGTTGAAGTGGAACCTCTTTGTCAACTGGTACTCTTCTTACCGAGAAGACCCCAGAAAATGCTTGATCAGTGTCGTGCTTTCCTTCCTGCAGGATGGGTTGGAGCGAAGGCTGTCTCCCTCCACCCTGAAAGTGTGTGTTGCCGCTATCGCCGCACATCACGACGCAGTTGAGGGTAAGTCCGTGTGTAAGCACGACCTGGTCATCAGGTTCCTGAGAGGAGCGAGGAGACTGAATCCTCCTCGCCCTCCTCTCGTTCCCTCTTGGGACCTCTCAGTGGTTTTAAATGCCCTGCAGAGTGCTCCGTTTGAGCACTACATCCAGATCGGATTCAGAAGGATGATCAAAACATAGATGGAGTAGATTGACTCCATTAACACCCTCAAAGCTTCACAGTCCTGTAGCTCATCCTTGGTCGACATTTCATTCAGTAACATTAGGCAGTTTTGTTTAATATGCTGTTTAATGTTCTTTTAACGTCATTTTACATATGCATCTGTTTACATAAGCTATCGCTTGTTTCTGCTTCTACTTCACATGTCTTTTGATCAGGAGATTCAGCATACATTTAAAAGATGTGTCATAGCACCCCCTATGGAAAGCTGGACATTTCCACCAATGATGGGAAAGCGTTGTCTCATAAATTTCCACCGCAGGAACTTTCCCCAGGAACTAGGGATTTTGGGGTAGTACTCTGTTTCCACCGCAGGAACCAGGGTCTAAATGAAGTTCCGGGTTAAAATTTCCCCCTCAGAGGTAGTACTTTTTCAAAGTTCAGGAACTTCCGTGGGTGAGACTTGGGCACTGAACATGCTGATTGGTTAAGTTTACACAGCATTTTGATTGGTTGACTCAATGCAGCATTTTATTTCAACGACCATTTTTAAAAGTCTATTGCGGTGCATTAAGTAAGAGTTGTTTGCCATTCGAATCAACAATGGAGTTAAAAAAATAAGAAAGAGGTTCAGGCTTCATTACAGTTATATGCAGAGGACGAAAGTTGTGTGCAGTCCTACGTCAAGTCAAGTCATCTTCATTTATATAGTGCTTTTAACAATGTAGATTGTTTCAAAGCAGCTTTACAGAGGTAAACAATATAATTTAAGGTAACAGAGATTGTTTTGGCTTTATAGCGGTTCTTGAATAATGTTATTTTCCAGCTAAAGTTAGTTTTGATTTATTCCCTTCCGTTGAAATTATCATTTGTTATTAAATGAGGGTCCGCTAAGACTACACTGTTCTGAACAGACTTTAGACGCGAACCTGTGATAAACGCTGATGGCTTTTACATGAGCATTAAGAATTTATTCTATAGTTATGTGCGTTTGAATATATGTGTGCAGGTTTGTAATTCCCTACAAATCATGCCTAAACAAACTACTTGTCTTGCCTATAAATTTGATACAGAATTTTATTTCATTTTCTTTTTTTTTAATCACTTCGGGTTAGGTACGCGAACCGAATTCCCCACAACGCTTTATCTGTAGAGTGGTAAAGGGATCCTCCATAGGGAGAGGCTAGTTGGCACTTCAGCACTGCATTGTCAACGGGTCCAGGCAAAGCTCCTAGTCAGATCTGGATACGGCCTGGATCCGGCAAGCTGCGGGAAAACCTTGAGATAAACAAAGACACTAAAATTAGCGTAGATGCCATTCTTCTTATGATGTAACAAGTACATCAGGATTTACGGGAAGTGTCCCCAGTTCCGGCTGACCTAATCTATGCAGCCTAACATTGAATTATAGAAGTCGATAATGTATTATGTGAATGCTAGGTCAAAGAGATGTCACCAGACTAATTTGCCTAACTTTCACTGTACTTTAGACCATGATTGACATGCAGATAGCAACAGGTCTGGAGGCAAAAAGTTCCTGGGACAAATTGTTCCAGGTAATTTCTGTGGAAACGCGGCCATAAATTATGGAAATTTTCGTCAATGGCGGGGGAAAAGGTAATGTGCATGTAAGAAGTTGTGTGACATTACTACTACAGTTTATTGCATCAGCATTGCTGCCACTCACATTAATACAAAGTTCTGTCATGAAACTCCAGAAGGCACAGGCTGATAGGTCCTTAAAATGTTATGTATTATAGACATAGAGCATGAAATATTGTTATGAGATGTTTATTAACTAGCATCTAGGTTCTTAAAGGAGAGCACACTACACAGGCTACATTCAGAAAGTCGTACTATTTCCAGTGTGATGAAAGAGCCAGATATTAACGATGATTTCTATAAACTTCTTGACCTATTATTTGATAGTGCCAAAGTTGACATTTTTACACAAAATTGCATATGGACTACTTCTGTGATAACTGAATGTTACTTGCTAAATTAATATGCAACATAGTGAGGTCCTGTGACAATGCACGTAGTACACTAGCATTCCCTTATAAAATGCCACAATCATTGCTCATCTACGTGGTTAACCCATTAAATGCACACAATAGGTAGAGTAGCGCAACAAAATAATTTTTATTATGAGATCAGAAATTCAGTAAGAAACCCATATTTTTCAAAAACATATTCCAGTTCCCAACATGAAAACGTAAAAAATTCTTAAATCAACATAAAAATATCCTTTTACAGCAAATAAAAGCCTGGATTGCACTGTTATTGAATGAGTGAAGAGGAACGTGTCTTTTAGTCTAAACATATAATATTCCTGTGTTTTCAGCAGCTAAAATGTTGACATCCAGTTTTGTCAAAACGGAACATGAACCGTAAAGACAAGATAAAGCCGTTTTTGTAACAAATCAGCAGTTGTTTTTGTACAAGGGCAAAGCAGCTTAAATTTAAGAAGAGATTTGACATAGGTAAAATTCACCATGATGCATTCATTTAAAGGCTTGTTGTCATAAGTAGTTACATTCAAGTTTAAACTAAAATCAGTACTAGCAAAATAATGTCTTCTTCATGCCTGTCCTGGTAAGACATTTGAGATAGTTTGTTAATGACAAACTCATATCGTTCATTACACGGTAGTGCAGTATTCACTAGCACAAATGAGTCTTTACAGCAGGTTTCCTCTCCCACCTTTTAAACGTCTGGCGAGCTGTTGGGAGGTCACTAATAAGGGTTTGTGACAGTCTTCAGCTGAAGAAAATGTTGCTGACAGCAGATCAAAAGCATGTTTGTTACATCCCTGCGAGCTCCGCCTGCTTCTCGTCCTCAGACTCTGGTTGGTTGTCATCATCGCCGTTATAATTAGCCACATCATCCTCTAGATCTAGACCTGCACCTTGATTTTCATCTGTAGAAACAAGAAAATGATTCGTAATCTTATTGCATGGGACAAAAGTACTTTTGACATATAATGATGATGATTATTCACAACTTTGTCAATTGACTTGCTGTCAATTACCACATAAAATATGTCATCCTTCAGTTTGTAAAAGCGAAAGAAAAAGTGTTACTTTTGAGATTTCCTAACATCTTTACCAGTCATTTTAAAATGGAAAGAAAGTCTAATTGTATGATTGTGTGATGATCATGATGTTGAAGACCACCTTTAATTTTAGAGAGCTGTTTTTCTATCTCGCCCTCATTGTCGTACATAACGGCATCTTCCTTCCCATTTGCTGCATCTTCCTCTTTCCTGTACCCAATTTTGACATCTTCCTCCTCCTCCTCGTCTCCAATCCCGATGTCATTTTCCTTTGGGTCTAAAATCCCTGCTTCATCCAGCACAGTATCTGCATGAAGACAGATAAAATTAGTAATGTGTTTGTGTGTGCTGTGCTTTAATGGCTGGATTCTCTCCGTTACCCCACCTATGGCCTTTGAAGCCTGTCCTTTAATATCCACCACTGCTTCTGGAACTACTTCATCGGCTGATCTGTTAAGAGTCTCACTCTTTTTGGGCCGTTTGGAGGTGGGGGTGGGTGAGTCTTGTAAAATCATAGCATCTTAGAGGAGCAGACAGAATGTTGTTAAACATGTATCTCTGTAAAGCTGCTTTGAAACAATCTGTATTGTAAAAAGTGCAATATAAATATATGTGACTTGACTTGCTGGAGGAACAGAGAATTGAGTATTTATTTAAAAAAAAAAAAACTGACAAGACTTAAAGGCCCATTCACACCAAGAACGATAAATATGGACACCAATAGATAATGATGTTCTGTTTATTATAAGCACACGCTCCAGTAATGTCATCTGTCGCTTTAAATGCTCAGCCGGGTAGATTCTGCTGTCAATGTTTTTATCGTTCATCAGCAGGGCCGGATTAACCATTAGGGCAACTGGTCACTTGCCCAGGGGCACAGGACATCTAAGGGGCCCTGGGCACCGTCAAATATTATGTTAGATCACGTTATAAACGCAGTCCTCGCGTTCCCAATTATATGCAGATTTTTGCAACCCGTTCGATCACAGTATAATGTTAAATCACGACGAAAACAGTGTCTGTCTTCCTGCGCAGCGAGCGAGGGCGAGCTGTCACGTCGACTCGCGTGACTCGACGATCGGAAATTTGAAATCGGTGGGAAAATGGAGAAGCAGTTAAGCGGGAGCTCTAAAATAAAATTAAAAAGAGAAAATAAATTGTAATTAGTCGACAATTTGAAACATATTCCAAAATAGCCCTTTTTTTATTTTTTTTTAATTTTTTTACTTCAAATCAGTGCTCTCTGAGAAAAGGCGATGATAACGGAACAAGAATACAAATATAACTATAAACAAGCCAAAACGAGATAATTTAAAGCGAAAGTAAGCGGCCTTGGGCTCGGGTATCTCAGTACAATCAAAATGTTTCAACATTCGCCATGTATTTGTATGGTAAACTATTCTTTATTATAGGCTTTTGTTTTACTTCACTCACGTTCCAATATCGACGGAAAAAATCATCCTCTTCACATGCGCAAAAATGTGCTTGGAATAGGCTACAGTGCTTACCCTGAATGATATAAATTGTAAGTGACTATTTAAACAGAGCAGTGCAATTTTTATATATTAGGTTGACTATTTTATGATTATATTTTATCACGGCTATAATGAACAGGCTGCGATGTCAAGATTGCAATGCTGGTGTGTGTGTGTGTGTGTGTGTGTGTGTGTGTGTGTGTGTGAGAGAGGCGGGCGCGATCGAAGAGTGGAAAGACTGAGTTATTCACATATAATCTGGAATGCCAGTGTGTTGTTAGGCTCACCTTTCACCCAAAGATAATAATTAATTGATAATAATTAAAATTTTTGTATGAGTTTAGTCTTGAAATGAGGCCAGTTATAAGGCCCATTTGTTAAAATAAAATAAGAATATATATTTTATTTTAACTGGTGGTAATTTTACATTTTAGCATTTTTGAAATAATTTCCAGTTAGCTGTCTGCTTTATTACACTGTTGCAGTCAAAATATAATTGATTGGCTATATTGAAACATTTAATAATTGCTCCACCAAGTTGAAAGATTCATTGTAAAAAGTTATGTTTAACATTTGTGCATTTGGTCTCTTGAATGCACTTCATGCTGAGGCTACATGCATACATCTCCACTGCCATGCAGAAGCCTGATTTGTTAATATAGAATATGCTCTTGCTGATAGCGACTTTGCGATTGTTGCTGGGGGTGGGGGCCTTGAGTCTTGTTGCCCAGAGCACAGGAAATTGTTAATCCGGCCCTGCTCATCAACAGGTGTAGTTTCATGAAACTAGAGTAACCGTGTCGTTACTGTAATAGTTGTGGTGTACACCCTGCTATTCTCTTAGAGTTTGAACAATTATTAAAGCGTTAGTTATCGTACACCTTGGTGTGAAGGGCTTTAACGGTGCACATTTAATAAGAGTGATAGCACGGAACGCTAAAACATATGTTTTTTATGGTTTTGCTTATGAAAAATGACAGACTATATTTCAAATTTATTTCGCTTTTCACAATACACATTTAAAGTGTTTACATGCCTTTTATTGCGTTTAAAATCAGCATACACCATATATTTTACTACGATTATGGTTGATTGATGGTATTTGATTGAAGTATTGTGTTTACGAGGTAGAGTTTAATCGCAATATTGCATAATATGAGGGTGCATGCAAACATAATAATTGTTTCAAAGCAGCTTTACAGAACATTTTGTGCAACAAAACATTACACAGCCGTCTGGCCAAATGGGAGGTATTTAAAACAATGAGTGTAAGGAGAAAACCAATTCTATCCTAAACACCTGCTACATCTGAATAGATGGTTATGAATAATAAAAAAAAAAAAGTATAATTATAAAAATTATTTACTTTTACACAGCAGGCTTGGGAAGCAAATTTCAATATTATTATGAGTTCGCAGTAAGTGAAAAGTTGTGATGTAACAGAAGGAGCGAAAGACCTTTTCTTCCATATTATGGCGTAATTCCAAGTATTTATCCGAACAGATTATTGAAAAAGAAAAGATAAAAGACGAGGACTTCTAGGCATCGGTTGTTGATTGGATTTTGAGATGTGGGCATTGCACTCACAGACAGAGGCGGACGAACACAAGCTTGCAGGGGCGAATATAAGCGCACTAAATGATCGGAAAAGTCCTGCATACCATCGTTTCACCGGAAGATCTGAATAATTTTAAATACGATCAATAATGTGCGTTTAGAGAAGAGATGGTGTGAATATTCATTTCATGCCGATATGGGTACTCATTGTGCTACCGGCATGAAAATCATGTGGTTTATTGTGGAGAGGTTTTCTTGTGCTAGGGCTGTGCTGATCAACCTGACAACTGCCCCATCACTGTGGTTTGTATGTGAATGCAGTTTTACATGAATATTACAACACGAGTGAAGCACAAAGCTTTGTTCACAAAAGAAATAATAGGCAAGCAATTAAATGTTACATCGCAAACATTTGGATACGTAAGGAATGAGAGAGGTACATGAGCCCATCAATTTAAGCCATTTGACGGCTTTGTATTCCGTTCTGCGATCAGGTCACCTGATTTCATTATTCCACTGAAAATGGACTCATTTCTATTACCAAATCTTCACTCACGTCTCACCCATTTTTGCAGGGGATTATAAACGTTTCTTCCTATCATTCACTTTTAATTACTATATTCACTGTAGAACAGACCTTTTTTTTGAACACATGCCTGTAATTTATTTTTTCTGGCACCAGTGGAAGATACAATTTTCTCTTCAGACCTTTTACAAGGTCAGTTGCTTTGGAACGTCAGGAGAAGAAATGAAGATTTTAGACTAGAGATGAACTCTGTCCTGCTCCTGTTCCACATTCCTCTCAAATCGCAGAACAGTATATATGACGACAGATTTATCTTTGTGGGGAAATATATTTAAACTTGGCTTAGTTTTAAAATTTCGTGTAATTTCTATTGTTTTTTATGTTCAAGAATCACATTACAGCCATCTTTTCTGCATTGTGTATTATTTGCGTGAGTAATCGGCTATAATTAATTCCAACCACTGTAAAAAAGAAAAAAAGAAACTGCCAACGCCACCCATGCCAACGACTTACACCTATATATAGAGACTATTTACAAACCACGCTCAAACAGGCAACTCTCACCTTCTTCATTTTTCTCCACTACCAACTCATTGGTTTGGACCTTAGCATCATTTTTGGGCTGTGAATTCACATCTGGTTTGCCATTCGGAGGTTCTGCCACACTTTTATTTGAATGGTTTGTGGCGGGAACATCAGATTTGGCTTTAGAAACAGAGACTTTCGGCATGGAACCGTCAGCATTCTGTGAAGGACAGTTTATGTCAGTGGAAAAGGGGTAAGAGACACCAAATAAATAAGAATCACAAAAAATAAACTATTTAAGGACATTTTTTTTTTTCTCATAGCCATACCAGTGGAGCTATCTTTTCAGGCGTCCTTTGCTTTTCCAGTTTGGCAGCTGCCATTTTCTCATTGCATTCCTCTTTTATGGCCTCAATTTGTTTGTTACACTGAGAGCTGCACAATACATACAGCCATTATCATACTGATCAAGCAGTAGGCCTATAATGTCTTTGGTATTGTAGATTAGAGCATTCAGAATGGACCTACATCTCACTGCTGGCTTTCTTACTGAGCGTGTCCATGTTATTTTGACAGGACATCAGCTCACTCTGCATTTTACTCACATCCTGCAGTAAAGGCTTCATACGGTCTAATAAAATAAAATCAACAAAAATGTGAAGGAAAGATGATATGCGTTACAGAGTAAATACAGTAGCACAAATATGAGGTAAACACTTACTCTTCATGTCTTGCAACATTTTAGCACTGGAGGAAATGTTGATCTTCAGATTCTCCTATGACAGAGAGAAAACTTTTAGACCTAAAAACATACACTGAGCATATCCAAAATCCAATTTTGGCCATTAAAACCTAGTGACCAGCCTACATACTGAGTCATTTTGAGTATAATTGCATAACTGTTTATATACAGGTCCTTCTCAAAAAATTAGCATATTGTGATAAAGTTCATTATTTTCCATAATGTAATGATAAAAATTAAACTTTCATATATTTTAGATTCATTGCACACCAACTGAAATATTCCAGGTCTTTTATTGTTTTAATACTGATGATTTTGGCATACAGCTCATGAAAACCCAAAATTCCTATCTCAAAAAATTAGCATATCATGAAAAGGTTCTCTAAACGAGCTATTAACCTAATCATCTGAATCAACTAATTAACTCTAAACACCTGCAAAAGATTCCTGAGGCTTTTAAAAACTCCCAGCCTGTTTCATTACTCAAAACCGCAATCATGGGTAAGACTTTGACAGATCATTGACACCCTCAAGAAAGAGGGTAAGACACAGAAAGAAATTTCTGAACAAATAGGCTGTTCCCAGAGTGCTGTATCAAGGCACCTCAGTGGGAAGGAAAAAGTGCGGCAAAAAACGCTGCACAACGAGAAGAGATGACCGGACCCTGAGGAAGATTGTGGAGAAGGACCGATTCCAGACCTTGGGGGACCTGCGGAAGCAGTGGACTGAGTCTGGAGTAGAAACATCCAGAGCCACCGTGCACAGGCGTGTGCAGGAAATGGGCTACAGGTGCCGCATTCCCCAGGTTAAGCCACTTTTGAACCAGAAACAGCAGCAGAAGCGCCTGACCTGGGCTACAGAGAAGCAGCACTGGACTGTTGCTCAGTGGTTGCATGTCATTCGGAAATCAAGGTGCCAGAGTCTGGAGGAAGACTGGGGAGAAGGAAATGCCAAAATGCCTAAAGTCCAGTGTCAAGTACCCACAGTCAGTGATGGTCTGGGGTGCCATGTCAGCTGCTGGTGTTGGTCCACTGTGTTTTATCAAGGGCAGGGTCAATGCAGCTAGCTATCAGGAGATTTTGGAGCACTTCATGCTTCCACCTGCTGAAAAGCTTTATGGAGATAAAGATTTCATTTTTCAACACGACCTGGCACCTGCTCACAGTGCCAAAACCACTGGTAAATGGTTTACTGACCATAGTATTTACTGTGCTCAATTGGCCTGCCAACTCTCCTGACCTGAACCCCAGCGAGAATCTGTGGGAAATTGTGAAGAGAAAGTTGAGAGACGCAAGACCCAACACTCTGGATGAGCTTAAGCCTGCTATCGAAGCATCCTGGGCCTCCATAACACCTCAGCAGTGCCACAGGCTGATTGCCTCCATGCCACGCCACATTGAAGCAGTCATTTCTGCAAAAGGATTCCCGACCAAGTATTGAGTGCATAACTGAACATAATTATTTGTATTAAAATGACTTTTTTTGTATTAAAAACACTTCTTTTATTGGTCGGATGAAATGTGCTAACAAATTTTTTGAGATAGCAATTTTGGGTTTTCATGAGCTGTATGCCAAAATCATCAGTATTAAAACAAGAAAAGACCTGAAATATTTCAGTTGGTGTGCAATGAATCTAAAATATATGAAAGCTTAATTTTTATCATTACATTATGGAAAATAATGAACTTTATCACAATATGCAAATTTTTTTAGAAGGACCTGTAGATATCATTTCTGGGCATCAATAACACTTAATCAAGGTAGCGCCATAATGCCATTTTGAACGTGTTAGCATACCTGCCTCTCTCGTGAAACGGTGCCTTAACGCGGCGAGAGAGTTTGTGTACGTCTGAGAAGCTGATCGCTATACCGTCGAGAGCCTAGTGCTCTCAGAAGGGTCACCCAAGGCGGGAAGACTTCAATGACGTCCTCACATGACCTTTTCAACTAAATTGTGATCCAAGAAAGCAACGGGAAACTACTTGGATTATTCTTCCCTGGAAAACTTCAATGATGACAAGCAAAATCAATAAAGGCCCTGAGTATCGGCGTCCTTTAAATCGGACAGGGGTGCTAAGAATTTCCGAGCTTGCGTCAAAGAACCATTTCAAAGTAGCAACTTTGAACGTTAGAAGCTTACTTCAAGCAGGAAAACTAACCAATGTCATACAAGAAATGGATCGACTTAAAATCAACATAATTATTCTAAGCGAAACTAAATGGCCTGGAACAAAAAAGATTATATCGAGGGAACACCACATCTTCTGCTCTGGAGGAGAAGAAAACACCAAACAAACATACGGATGCGCCTTTACAGTACACAAGAAATTAGCAAATAAAGTCACCAACTTTACCCCAGTATCAGAACGTATGGCATTGTTACAATTAGCAGACAACAAAGTCAACGTGAACATTCTACAGGTTTATGCTCCAACAGCAGACAAACAAGATCATGAAATCGAATCGTTCTATGAGCAACTAACCAACACGCTGAAACCGCTGAAGAAACAAGACATCACTATAATCCTCGGCGACTTCAACGCCAAGGTTGGCCATGGTCGAATGCAGAACCTTGACGGAGAGCACGGACTAGGAATAAGGAATGGACGAGGCGACAGACTGGTTCAATTCTGCCAAGAAGAACGCTTCAGTATTGCTAACAGGTGGTTCCAATTACCATCTCAACGACTGTAAACGTGGACCTTGCCAAAAGACTCTGACAATAACATCGTCAGGAACCACATCGATTATATCCTAATTAACACCAGGTTTAAGACCAGTGTGCTTACAGCAAAAACCTACCCTGGAGCCGATATATCGTCAGATCACAAACCAGTAACAGCTACAATAAGACTCAAATTGAGATCAATACAATGAACAAAGACGAGACGAACAGACCTGGAGAAACTGAAGAACATCTACAGGAAAAGACCATCAGACGTCGAAAGACGCTTTACACATTTGAACATCAGAAGTAGAACATGCAATCGAAGCAGCAAAGCCAGACAAAACGTGCGGGCCCGATACAATCCATGTCGAATTGCTCAAATTATTAGACACCAATAACATGCGACAACTGACTGGTATAATCAAATATACAACGGCAACAAAATTCCATCCGACTGGCTACAATCCATCTTTGTGGCCATACCAAAGAAAGCAACAAGCCGGAAATGTGAAGACTACAGACTGATAAGCTTGATGAGCCACGTGCTAAAAGTATTCCTGAAGGTGATCCAACAGCGAATACGCTCCACATGCGAGGGTGCATTGAGGAACACACAGTTTGGCTTCTGCAGAGGACAAGGCACAAGAGAAGCAATCTTCTGTCTACAGATACTACTACAGCGATGCTACAAACATCAGAAAGAAGTGTACATCTGCTTCATAGATTACGAGAAAGCCTTTGACTCAGTAGACCCAAACCGACTGGCAGCTCTATTAAAACAACTGGGACTAGATAAAAACGACACCAACTTCATCATTGCTCTTTATTGGAAGCAAACAGCCCAACTCCGATATGACAACGAACTGACAGATCCAACACCAATACAAAAAGGTGTACGACAAGGCTGCCCACTGTCACCGATTCTTTTCAACATCTACTCGGAGCAGATTTTTGATCAAACACTAGCAGACAAAAACATTGGTATTAAAGTCAATGGACAATACATCAATAACATCAGATATGCCGACGACACTGCATTGCCGGCCGATTCGGAACAAGATCTACAACAAACCTTGGACAAATTTGCCGCAGAAAGTCAAATATGGGGCCTACGAATTAACAAAAAGAAAACAAAGGTTATGAAGGTCAGCTGAACTTTAAGCGAAACAACAATCAAGCTGGGCAGCGAAAAATTGGAACAAGTACACCGATTTAAATATCTTGGTGTAATCATTGACGATCAGCTGAATCATGAAGTCGAAATCAAGAGCAGAATTGAACAAGCAAGGCAAGCATTTATTAAATGGAAAACACTCCTTGCAGGCCGCAACTTGAGTACATCACTGAAACTGCGTACACTGAAATGTTACATCTGGTCAATTTTGCTGTACGGAATAGAGACGTGGACACTGACAAAAACAGCAAAAAAAAGGCTTGAAGCTTTCGAAATGTGGCTGTATCGAAGAATGCTGATAATCCCATGGACAGCCAAAACCACCAATACACAAGTTCTGAAAGACATGGGCACTGAAAGGCAACTGCTGAAGACCATCATTGGCAGGAAGTGTCACTACTTAGGCCACATTGCCCGAAACGACCACAAATACCAGCTATTAAAGCAAATCCTGCAAGGAAAAATCGAAGGGAAAAAAATACCAGGATGGCCAAAAATGACATGGCTCAGTAAAATCAAAACATGGCTACAATTAACAACAGCACAAACTCTACACGCCGTGCTAGACTGAGACCAATATCATTGTGAAGTCGCATACGCTGTTTTGTCATTTTGCCGGCTTTGTGTAATAGGCCACAAATTTAAAAGTGTTATTTCTTGACTTGGGAAAGTCTCATAACTCCATGTGCATGTTTATAATATACCTTATATTATAATATTTACGGGAGAAATGTACACTGGAGAAGTCAAGAGGCCTTTAAATATTGTTATGGACAATATGGGGGCTATTGAGTTAAAAAGGTTGAGAACCACTGATCTAGCCTGATCCATTGGGCAGGACAGTTTACCTGCTCAGCATCAAAACCTACTGAACAAATCAATAGAGTAAAATTATTTGAATAAACATGATTCATTTCCTAAATCATGACAGGTAACTGGATGATTACTAGCTCCGAGTTTCCACCTGAACTCTAGTCAGTGAGTGCAAGATGAGTGTTTTCATACTTTTTCTTTTTTACAGGTGTTCAGAGTGCTTTCCTGCTGTCTTTGGTGTGCTTCCTCCATTAACTCCAGCTGTTCGTTCTGTCTGCGCTTCTCATCCTCGGCCTTCTGCTGCTCTCTGTCGCTTTCTACAGCCAGCTTCCTCATGCGGTCCTCCAGCTCCAATATCTTGCTCTGGAGAACAACACAAAGTCAAGTCAAGTCACATTTATTTATATAGCGCTTTTTACAATACAGATTGTTTCAAAGCAGCTTTACAGAGATAAGAGGAAAATAATGCAACAGAGTTTGTTTGCAGAAGAAAATAATGTCACAGTCCAGCTTAAGTAAGTTCAGTGATGTTTCATTTTGTTGTAAAAAAGTTATTCATTAGTTAATTTATATGATATATATATAGCCGCTCTGGAGAAAACCGTGATGTCATCATCCAGCATTTTAGTTCTCATACAATGGTGTCAATGCAGGCAGATCAACTTTATTGTTGAACATTAAATTAAATGTTCAATTTAATGTAAATTAATGTTATTGTTGAATATTAAATTAAATGTTCGAATATTGAAATTTAATGTTTAAACAAAGCTCCTTTCTAGACAGACCTATTTTAGTTAAACAGCCACTCACACCGCCACTCGCCAAAGGCTACATCCACAGAGTGTCAAACCTGCAGCTCGACGTTTCTGGAGTTTGAGACCCAGTAGTTGAAGCCAAGCAGGAAGATGCAGGAGATGAGAGCCACCAACAGCAAAGATGAAGAGCGGCCACCACGTCGACCGTTCCCAAGTGCACCCATCATGCTTTATCACAGTTCCACAAATACCTTAAATATGGGTTCCTGAAAGGGAAATATAAACTTAATATAGGTATTTATAGCCCCATAATACAGGATATAACAAACAGATAAATGCAAATAGAAAAAAAAGTGAGGCATGTTTAGCAAAATGATCTAGACCGCAATTTTGGGAATCATAACTTGCCTGCCAAAATACACAACATTTCTGTGAAATCTTACCTACTACTTCAGTACTGTGTGTTAAACATAGAAGTCACTAGTTATCGCAGCAGTTTTCAAGAATATTCAATTTTCATCAACAATGTCAGAATATAGCATGTAATTGGTCATAAAAAGGGAGTTTGTCTTCATGCATATTTCAAAGTCAAGAAGATCAATTTCAGAGACTGACTGATTTTTCCAAAACTCACCAAACTTGTTTCAGTATTTAGTTGATTTGATCTATTCAAATAGTTGAGTTGTACATACACGTGCTTTCAATTCTGCATCAGTAATAAATAAAATAAAAAAATTATTTAAAATGCAAATAATATTTCACAGCACTGATCAATTGATCACATTACTAAAGGCTCTTAATTATCTTTATTTTATAATTATTATATGCATCAGTAATAAAATATATATATATTTTTCACAGCAGTGATTAATTGCCAATGTTTTATTAATAATAACAATCACATTAGATTCTGTGGTTGAAAATATATTTATTCTCTTCTCAACTGTTTGGTAGTTTTTTAACCCTATGAAGCCTACTGATACACATTACTAAGGGCTCGAAATTATCAAAACTATGCTCAAAAACCTGTAATACTCAATCTATTACATGTCATCTGATTCATAGTTTATACATTTTAGCAAGTAAACACCCTTCAGTTTGTGGTTTACGCGTCTTTTTGCAGTGAAATATTTACTCATTACTATAAAATTACAGTAAGAATCACTTCTATATTGTTAGTAATAATTGCAAGATTAACCACCACTAGACTGAAGCAACTTTGGTTAACTTGATCAATTGTCCATACATTGAGATGTTTTTCCTCCTCAAGTAGCCTACGAGAGCCTCAAAAGCCTGATGTGCAAACTGTTCCATTTTTTTTATTTCTCTGCCTATTATTTTATGTCAGGCTTTAGAGGGGTAAGTAAAAAACCTGAACAGATTGAATGTTTCCTATTGTTTGTTTGGATGTTTTCTTGAATGAAAACCTGTTGTTCGTCAGATAACACACATCATTTACACCTGTCCTTTTTATTTACATAATCACCAAAGAAATGCAATAAAGAGAACACCCAGTGCTCAGGATGTAGTGCAGGACCAAATGCAAACCAAACCAGTGTGGTACAGTAACAGAGAATGCAATTAAGTTAATCATGTTCACCGTCACCAGACTTTCACAGGAGGCAACACTTTTGCTACTACTGTAAGTTACTGCCACTGTGCCTTTAAAATGAAAGAAATGTTTTTACTCTACGAATGATTAAATAAAGGAGTATTAGAAAATATTAATATTAAACAAGCCACACAAACTGTAAACACAATCAACATGTAAATCCATTTAGTACGAAATTGCTTTTGTTCTGGTAGCATGCTTGCTAATACAGCTACTGTTATTGTTATACTTACTCTTTCCTCTTTTTTACAGATAAATGTTATATATAAGTGTCAGAATTATATGTATTGGTGTCAAATTGCCCTTACCGGCGTTTAATGTCAAAGGTCTCGTCACCAAAGGGGATAAAACATGGACATCTCGATATTCGTTGGAGTCTTTCCGGGATGAAATCACTCAACAATCTGCAGCGTTTTGGCTTGAACCGCAACGCGCACGCGCACTTCATTCTGATTCACTTGTCTTTTCAAGAAACAGTTTCTTTTATTCGCTGAATGGTTCTTTGAGGTACTACAGTTGAGCAGACTTTTCCCACTGCTATTTGTCAGAAAATAAATAAAAGGAGGACATGTGTTTTCACAATGGAACTTTTATCAAATTATCAGCTTTGCAACAAATATTATATTCTATAAACTGTTGTCATAAAATATATATGTATATATATATATATATATATATATATATATATATATATATATATATATATATATATAAAAATATGACAACATCCCCCAAACCTACATTTATTTTAAAAAAAATTGTGAGAACAGAATAAAGTTAAATTAGTAGGAATTACTTGATCTTGGTTTTTGGACCAAAATGCAAGAGAAAACTAGCCTGGGAAAACCCATACACAGGGAAAACCCAGACATCTTCCGGCAAATTTAGATTTGCTCTGAAAGTTAGGCTGAAGAGCTCATTCAAGCCCATTTCCAATCCGTCGAAATCGAGGCACCAATCCGAAACATTGGGGCGAGCTTTAGACGATGACTACAGCGCTGGGATTTTGAAGCAGATTTTGTAGCCTACATTACAAAGATGGATGCCGCCGTCGAACATCACTCGTTCAAATCCGCTATCGCGTCTGTTTTAAGCGATTTGAACGTTTCCTTTTTGTTAAAAACCGAGCAGAGAACAACACTCCGTCGCTCTGCATACGTCATCTCCTTCAGCGCTCTGATTGGTTTTAGGTCTATCCGCGACGTCCCTTAGTGACGCCCCTCTGGAAATGATGATTCTTTGCCAGACCATAACTCAGTTACAACTGAGAATGGTCTGGTTTTAACCAGGCTAAGAGAAAACAAGAATGTGTGTGTTTGGACTTTTGACTGTGTGACCCAGTAAACCAGTTAATGAAATACAGAACTTCCCTGTGTGAACTATCCTCAGTTTCCCCTTGTTAAATGGAAGGAAAATAGTCAGAACAGAAGTTTTGAAATAAAAAATTGAGTTATTTAAGCCATATATTTTATTTTTTTCTGGATGTTAACAGCTCGTCCTGTTTGTTTAAATTAACATAATTTACATGGATAAAAACATAGATCTTCAACATCCAACCTGATGTCATGTTTCAAAGCAACACCGAGGCCGTCTGGCCCTGCGAAACTGGAAATATTAAAAGAAATTTGAAACAAACCATACTCCAAAAACTGATTTTCACGTCATGAAGCTTCTTATGTGTGGTGCAGAGACACGTCTCTCATCTCATGTGGCAGTTCACAACGTTAAGTGATGGTCTCTAGTCATTCATACGCTTCATTTCTTATTCTTACTGCTCTTCAGGGTGAAGGGGGTGGATTGGAATTCAATGCTGCTTCAATTTATATATAATGCGTGATTATAATCAAGGTATTAATTAATCTTTTTCCTTCTAAATATCAAATGAGTTGAATGACTTCTCTGGAGATTTTACTTTGTTATATAAATTACCAGTGTGATTACTAAGATGTTCTTTTCACATATTCTCTAATGTCTTTATTTGATATCTGAATGCAGTGACAGTGCTTGCTCATTTATTCCGGCCTCCGGAAATGAAATATGGACTTGTTTTGTGTTTGAGAAAGGTCTTCAACGTGTTAAAACATATAGGGGTCATTGAAGCCAATAGTTTAAGGGACCATTTCTTTGTTAAAGCCTTAGTTTCCGGACTAAAGTCTAGCTATCCTTGAGAGAAAGAAACATTATCTTGATGTTTTGAGACGACTCTAGTTAGAGCCTGGCCAAATCCAACCTTGGAAAAGCTGTGTGTCGGTGTGTGTGTTACTCTTCTTGGTTGCAGGTTAAGGAACCACTGGCATTTTTGGAGATTGACTGAGTTGTTGTTCTGGACATGTTGGCGGCGCCCAGCAACCCAAATTTGTGACCTGGAAAGTCACGACGTGCCTAACTTCAGGGTCTGAGTGTCAGCTGCATAATCGATGGAGATGTGTCTATCTGTATATGTGTGGGAAATTACTATGTTTATCTATTTCTTAGCCAATGAGAATCATTCAATCTGTAAACAATGACGTAGCTTAGACCTCGGAAATGGCATAACTGCTGTGATCTTTGTAACTGTAAGCGGGGCAGCCTACAAACTCCTGTGTGAGTCTTGAAGCTGACTTCTGCTGATGAAACGGCAAACTATCTTCAGTAAAACTTTAATTTATTATAATTCTTACTCCGGGTCTTCTTTCAAATATCTGGTTCTGGGTCTTTGACTGTAAAACCCCTTACAGGGGCATTCAATTTAGCATTTTAATTTCAAAGCATTAAAAAACAAGCTTGAGTCTTTTCACATTTTATTAAAAACATTTGTAGCTCATTACATTATAGTTCAGATATTGCATTTTTTTTAAGAAAAAAGGCATGAAATCATATTTCAAAGGCAAACAGATGTATAGCTCAGTCAATTCCTGCTCAGAAACGCTTCCTCGCTTTTTCCTCCTTAAAAACAAAGAAATACCAACATTAGTTAAGTTACATTTAAGATACATCTGAGTCAGCAGTGGCTATGTAACAGGGCTGTAAACACTGTAAAATATATCCTGTTAAGTTAACAGTAGAAACACAGCAGCTGTTGTGAAAATACATCATAAAAAATATGGTGACAATATTTCTGGTATTACAGAATGGCATATTGGTGCCTGTATAAATTTTACAACCGTTTATCTACTTGAACAACCAAAATCTGCTTTTCAAACTAAAATGTAGTGATAACTCCCATGATAGTACAGATGGAATCAAAGTTTATTGTAAGTGGCCTGTCCATAAAACATGGCCAGTACTTTAATATAGACAATCCACCTAAACATGAGACACTAACATACAATAAACATGAACTAAATAACAGAAAATGTAACACAAAACACCCTAATGTACATTTACTGATAACATAAATGAGTAGAAACAAAATTATTGAAAATATAATAATCTGTCATGTGTTTTACATGTGACATGATTTACTGTTCTAACAATTCTTAGTTTTTAATTCCAGAAGCCATAAATTTGACAGTATTACAATAAAATTAGATGCATATATGTTGCAAAGTTAAACCATTTACAGTTTTTCACCATATATGGTAAGGTAACTTAGTTATTAGCAAATTAACAGGTTTTTGCTGTAGAATTTACTGTAGAATTTGAGGAAGCGAAACCAGGTACATCATTGTAATTCAATTTAGAATTTAAGGTTTTGAATTCAAATGGAACAAAATTCATGTAGCTGCTATAGTTTAGAATACATTTTATCAGTATTTATTTTAACCATATCATAAACAATAGATGACAATAACCATTGTTTGAAATACCACCTATAAAATATGTGTTTAATATAAATATAATGTAATAAAATAATAATATAAATATCATACACTATATAATGAACTTTCATTTTATGGACAATCATTCCCCAGAATGTACCCCAAAGCCTTCAAAATGGAACCAAATATTAATATATATACGTTTTTTTTTTGTTTTTTTTTTTAATTTTGATTTAATGTTATTTAAAAAAAAAAAATGTTTAATTGAATTGAATTGTATAATGTTATCTGAAAATAATAGTGGAAATGGTGGAAATTCTGTGGTGCTTTATTAAAATTATATATGATATATTTCGACAGTAATGAATTTAGTATATTTCTGAAAAAATATGCCTAAAATATAAAACATATCAGAGAACAAATTAGCAAAATCAATCAAAAAACTTTTAATGACTTAAATTAATTAGTTATATTTTTGACTAATGAGATTCCCCAAGCGGCTTCATTTACTGCAATTTTGTAAATTCATATTCCTGTCAATCCAATTTATAATCTCACTCATGAATTTGGAGGATGGAGCGATTCTTAAATTCTGAATTCTGCAAAAACCTACTGTGGAAACGTGTGTAATTCAGGTTCCCCAGACAAACACTAAGCCTTGTCCAACAGTAAAAGCACTTCTGTAATCCAGGAATAGGTTTAATCCATGTCTGGAAAACCTGCCAATAAGGTCTCAGACAGCTCTGCAGCTTTGCTTTTACCTTCACAGCTTTGCCCAGCTCAGCCAGAGTTTGCTCATAGCGAGCCTCCATGCCTTTAAGACTTTCTGGTTGCACAAGCTGCCTCTTTATGCCAGGACTGCCAGCATCTGACACCATCTTCAAAAACCTTGTTTCCTGAAACATGAACAAAGGTTAAAGGTATTCAAGCACAATTTACGTGACAATCAGTTCACATAATCACACATAATTATTTATCTGTACAGGCAAATAGTTTTTTGCTCATAATAAACTTTGATAATTGATTAAAACAACAAACGCAACTAAATCACAATTGCTAGATTTCATTCCAGTTATGTAAAAAACCTGACCTGCACTTTTAAAAGGAAGGTGAACGCCGACCCAGCTTTCCCTGCTCTCGCTGTTCTGCCCACCCTGCGAGTGAAAATGCGGTAAAGATACACTGATGGATATGAAAATCATAATTCTTCGATCAAATCAGTGGATTTATTGGGTTTTTATAGTAATATTTTGACTTGCCTGTGAATGTATGTTCGGATGTATTGAGGCGCATCATAATTAATGACACATTTTACGCTGTTGATATCAATGCCCCTAGCAGCAGCATCTGTGCTTATCAACCTGACATGAAAAACATCACCAATATTTCATCATTACAGACACACTAAATATATTTATGTATACAGTTTGGGTAAGTTACCCTAAAAAAGTAATTTATTGCTATTGTAATTAGCTCAACAGTGTAATTACGGTATGTTATTGTAATAACTACCATCTCTAAAAAGTATTGCATTACTTATTACTAAGTACTTTCTAAATCCCACATCAACCTCGACCAGTTGAAGCATGGACATGAAACTGCTTTTTTAATTCTTCAAATAAATAATATTAATTTGCACAAATTACTCTTCTCCCTATTTAAAGGGAGATTACATTAAAACACACATTTTAACATATCATCAAATTTTGATAATAATCAACATTGATAATAATAAGAACTGATAATTAGAATGATTTCTGAAGGATCATGTGACAATGAAGATTAGAGTAATGGCTGATAAATTCAGCTTTGTCATCACAGGAATAAATTACATTTTAAAATATATTACAACAATTTTACAAAATATATTACTATTTTTACTGTATTTTTGATCAAATAAATGCAGCCTTGGTGAGATCAAGAGACTACTTTTAAAACACATTAAAAAACCTTAATGTTTCCAAATTTTTGACCAGTACTATAACTATAATTAAATTACAGAAAGAGAGTAATCCCTTCGAGGGAAAATAAATTAAATTACAGTAATCATTTACTTAGAAATGCATTACACCCAACTCTGTGTATTATGGGCTTTAACATTGTGCGCATTATTTTTTAACATTATTAAGCAATACGTACAGTGGGATCTTCCCTTGCTCAAAGTCTTTCAATGTTTTTTGTCGTTCACTTGGGCTCAGACGAGAGGAAAACTCAGCCACTTCCACACCGCCAAACAGCTTCACCAGCAAATAAAGTCTAGTTAGACAAAAAGACAGAAGTTGTACAGGCAGTTGATCACAGCTAAAACTCTTAACACATTTTGTTACTTCCTGTGTAAATCTGATCGTGTACACCCATCTTATCTGTGTGGTTATTTTTCCTTGATGTGGATGACTTCGCATCCTTGTGAATTGTTCATGATTAATAATACACATGGATATTTAAAGGAATTATCTCGGGGCTCCTCTAGGCTATAAAAACCTCTAGGAAGCCACTGGCTTCTAAAATGAAACATTTAGGAGCCAAATGACTTTATTTAGTCACCAAATCTTCCATGTTTGTCTTAACAGCTCCAAAGTTTTTTATAATCAAATAAATAAAATTAATACTTTATATCCATACCAGACTCACATCTCAAATCTTGTATCACAGATTCTTTTACTCAATCATATAACTTTAATCTGCGATTTTAAAATACATATTTAAAGACATGTTTTCCACTTTTAATTAAATTAGTTTATGAAAAAAATTATATATACCCATAAATTATGTATTTACTACCTAAGTTTCTTTTTAAAAGAAACTAATACTTTTATTTGTCGAGGATGCATTCAATTGAAATAAGCAAAAATGAAAAGTGACAGTCAAGTATTTTACATTGGCAGAAGTTACAGTAAATCATCATATTATAATTATTTATGAAGGATAATGTGACAAGTAATGATGTTAAAAATTCAGCTTTGCATCACATAAATAGACTACATTTTGAAATTAATTAAAATAGATATTTTAAATTGTTATAATACTTTATAATACTTTGTAATCATTTCACAATATTTACAATATTAGTTTTTACTGTATTTTTAATGTGCATAAAATACTTTCTACTTAAAAAAAATGACCGACCCCATGCTTTGATTTAAAGTGTGTGTGTGTGTGTGTGTGTGTGTGTGTATATATATATATATATATATATACAAATCATAATAAAACATATACTGTATGGCATAGTGCAGAATAAGCAACAATATTTATCAACATACAGTATTACTCTAAGATAATAAATGTAATGTAATTAATTTCATGTAAGCACATCAATAAACACTTTTAAGTAATGACGTAAACAAATTGCTAAATTTATTCAGTTAAATGGACAGATTGAAAATATTGATTTGTGAAAATTAATCCGATTTTCAGTTCTATTGCCAGTGGCGACTCGATTTCTATTCATTGTTGCAAGTGTTATTTTTTAAATACAACTATTTTAGTCAGGGCCTGGAGCCCAAATACATAGTCCTATATCTGCATCGTGCTGGAGCTTCAAATCCATCATTACCGGTGTGCTCCTTCTCTGGAGTTTGTGAAGCACAAAGCAGGACTGAACTTGAGCCGAAGCAGGAAGTGAAGGATGATGAGCGGTTTGTTGCTTAGGGTGCAGGAGACGTAATACTCCTGCATAAGACATTGACATATGTTAAAGGTGTGCACAGGAGAACTGTACCTGTGTAGATCATACGGTTCAGGAAATGTTGTTAAACTCACAGAGAGGCCCTGAGGGAAGTTAAATGTGTCCTGGCTTTGAGTGGAGGTCTCTGAACATGTGTGTGTGGAACTGAAGAGTCGAGGCTGGTGCAGGTCCAGCAGTTGTAGTTTCTCAGGGTTTTGTGTGAGAGTGGCTGAAAACAGCAACTTCTGCAGAGGAATCTGTGGCGGAGACAAACTTACATACACACAAACAAACAGACATAAACATTGAGCTTTACACTGTATGTTTGCGACTAACAGCGCAACAGTCACAGGAGTGTTTCCCACAGAATTTTGTGAGACTACGGTGGGTGGACCTCGACTGGGCCATTATTATTATTATGAATATTGTTGTTGTTATTATTCCTAAGACAGTTATATAGTACTTTTTTAATACAAATGCACTGTAAAATAAATGTCATAATATGTATAAGTATTATTTATTAGTTTACTAAGGTAAAATTACAATACTGTCTAATTTCTTCACTTCCAAGCTTTTATTTTGGTGAAAAACAGCAGGTAGACTTTTAAAATTGAAACATGAAAACAGGTTTACAAATGCTTATCATAACAAATCTAGTGAAATGCTGTAATCATACGTCCACAAAAATTGTGAATGTGAAAAAGCGTAACTGAAACTCGCAGCACATGCGGATATGGATTGAGCTGCTCTAAAAGACTTGGAAAACACCAGATCATGAGCTGAATTAAAAGGGCACAAAAAATTGCCATACCGTGATTTCAAATGTAGTTTGATTGACAGATGCTTTGCCAAAGCAATGGCCCAAGACACAATTTTAGAGAGCTTTTATGTTTAAATGAGAGGTGTAAATGTACTTTCGAGACACAATCGATTGTGGCAGAGGTTAAGTAATTAATGGAAAATACAGGTCACAGGTTTGAGCTTTGACCCAGGTTACTTGAAAGTTTAACATAGGTTGGCTTATAGTGTGATGACACAAGCAGATGACATCCTACCTTGCCACTGTGATTGGTCCAGGCACTATTCTCCTGAAGAAAGACGTCTGTGTGTCACCTGGGCTTCTGTACACTGCTTTAGTCACCTGACTGAGCCAGGACTGATGCATGCTGTCAATCATCCGGTCTGCCTCGTCAATAATCTACAACATACACATTATTATAAACATACTTTCTATACAAAAAATAGAAGAATACCATGATAGAGAAAAGTGAACATCAAAATTAACAGAGCATTACAGTGGTTTAGTTAGCCTTAATGATATGTTAAGGACTTTCTCTGTGGCTGTGGTTAAATTCACCTTAACCATAGCTCCTATTGTCAGAGGGGTCCTTCAGGGCTCCAGTCTAGGGCCGATTCTCTTTAATATGTACAGTATATGCTTCCCCTCGGAAATACTATCAGGAAACACAATATTTCTTTTCATTTGTATGCTGCTGAAAACGTGCTATATCTTCCTCGGAAGTCTAGTGATTCTTTTTAGGCTTTGCTGGACTGTCTTGATATAAAAAGTGGTGGGCACATGACTTCCCTCAACAGAGCTAATGATCTTGGTTCTCCTTAATCTAGATGCGGTCTTGTCAATAATCTTGGTTATCATTTTCCATTTATTAAGCCCCAAGTAACAAATATGTGTTATTCTAGACTTTTTGATTAGTCAAACAAACTGACTCTTTTGTTAAAAAAAAAGATTTGTTTGTATCAATTGTACGTTTCTAAACTTCGTCCTTAAACATTGTTTTTGTCCTTTTAGAATTTGGAGAAAGTTATTCACACTTTTATTACTTTGCAATTTGACTATTGTAATTCCCTCTACCTCTTTTCCTTCCTCAATCCTTACTGCAATTCCTCAATCCTCACAGTTTAATGTGTTTTTGCTTAATAAAAGTATTAAAATGTTCAAACTATTGAACAGTAATGTACTCTATATCTGCTAAAGTTCATTTAGTCAACATTTATGAGTATACTAGCATTTAGATAACCTCAAAGCTAAGATAAATGAATTAAACTCAACAAGACTCCCATTTTGATCTATAGGGGTTTTTAAACATAAATATAATTGTGTTTATTGCTTCAGTTTTCTCTTCATAGGATTTCACTAATCATTGTTCTAGATTTAGATGTAGATTTGTGCTGATGCTCACCAGGAATCGTAGGTGTTGTAGACTGAAGTTGTTGTTTTTATTGATGTGATCCACCAGTCGGCCCGGTGTGGCAACGACGATATCTGCCAAACTGTGGCTAACACCTCCCCTACAAAAAGACGCAAAGGTTAAACTCTTGGAAATGACGGAAGTTATTACTTATAGTTCATCAAGTTTCACCTACTGGTGGTCATTAGTCACATATTCCAAGCGAGTCAAAGCATCTACAATTATCCTACTCCATGAGTAGAGCTGCACGATTAATCGCTAAAAGATCGCAATCTCGAACCAAACACCTACACAATCTAATTCCTAAATGACAACGATTCAGCCATGTCTATAAAACCTTTGACAAAATCACACCGGAACATTAACGTTCGGATGTAAACACTAATGCCTACAGAAGCAATCAAAATAGAGCAAATAACCTTGAAAGGAACTTGGCGCTTTAAATAATGATTGAATCGATTACATCATTACACAACTCGGTGGCGAGTCGACAAGTGACAGTTAAAACACGTATTTGTCATTGAATCCTTCATTCAAGAGATTCGTTCAGAGACGTTGATTCATCCAGTAATGAACTTTTTTTTTGATGAATGATGAAAAAAAGTATTTATGAGTGAGTCATTGAATCATTCACTCAAACCGGTTTTAAAAATAATAATTTAAATACACTTCAGCAAATTTTGTCAGAACCTCTAGTAACAATTACATGTTATTTTGTTTAGTTGTCTGTTCAGAATCGTGATTTCTCTTTGAAACAAAAACTTTGTGATTCACAATTTATCTAAAATCGTGCAACTCTATCCATGAGCCTTCAAACACACTCACCTGTTTTCAGAGAGCGCTGCTTGCTCTGCAGCAAATGATTTCTGGCCTGCGATCATGACCACCTTTAGACTGCTGCCCTCAGTGTATGAGCTAAACACCTTTGACACCTGTGGGGTTGAAATCAAGGATGAACAATGAATATAGGCAGATTTGTAGATTAAGTGGATATGTAGATAATTGATTAATAATCATTACCTGTTGTGCTAACTCCTTAGTGGGCAGTACAACGAGTGCACGGATCTCTCGCACCACACGCTTGGACAACGCCTGCATTAGCAAACGCATATATATATATTTAAAAAAATTATAAAAATAATTTAATGTTTACTTATAAATCTTTGCCCTTTTGCCACTTTTATTTATAGTCTGTATCATATAGAAATATAAATACTACTGGTCAAAAATCCAAAAATAATTGAATGTTTTTGAAAGAAGTCTCTATGCTCACCAAGGCTAAATTTATTTGATCAAAAACAGGGTTGCAATTTATTTCACAGTACGTGCCCTTTAATGTACTTACAGTGTCCTTACCCACAAAAGTACTGAGTAACGTAAGGTTACTACATGAGTTAGGTTAAGATTTAAGGGTAGGTTCAGGGTTTTTACCCAGTTAGTGTCATAAATACAACAAGTACACAGTATGTTCAAGCAAAACAGGACTGTAAAATAAAGTGCTACCAAAAATACTATTGTGAAATATTATTACATTGTAAAACAACTATTTTCTGTTTTAAAGTAAAATGTCAATTGTAATTGTAAATAAAATGCAAAGCTGAATATTTAGAAGCCATTTAAGACAGTTATAATGTTACAAAAGATTCCTATTTCAAATAAATATTGTTCAAAAAATATTAAGCAGCTTAACTTTTTTCAAAAATGATAATAATGTTTCTTGAGTGCAAAATCAGCATATTATAATGTATATGAAGAATCATGTGATGTTAAGGACTGGAGTAATGATGCTAAAAATTCAGCTTTGATCACAGGACTAAAATGTATTTTTAATATTAAATAGAAAAGTTATTTTACATTTTCATAATATTTCACAATATTAAAGTTTTACTGTATTTTTGATCACATAAATGCCTTGGTGAGTATAAGAGACATTATAATATACATTTTATAGAAAATGTATGTTGTTTATTTTAATATTTAAGCATGAATAATAATAATTATTATTATTATGTTCTTGGCAGGTTTCATAACAAAAACCAAAGCAATCAGGAAATGCCATGAGCAAAATTCGAACTTGCACCATCCAAGTTTTACATTTACATATAATCATTTAACAGATGTGTGATGAGGGGGGCGTGGTTTCGCGGAGTTTGCAGTGGGGGAGCGAGGGAGGAGCCGAGCGGTAAGTAAGTAGGTCAAGTGCAAAATGACGAACACCTGTGTCTGATTGCAGTAATTGGCGTGGGGAGACCGCATATAAACCGGCTGGCCCAGAAGAGAGAGAGAGAGAGAAGGACTGGGGACTCGTGCAAACACAGTGGAGCTGCCGACTCGTCAGAACGGACTGAGTTTACAGGAATTAAAAAGAGTGTTAATAGTGTGCTGTAGTTCGGCTACGGTGATCGCGCATGTGGCGCACCTTTTCTTTGGTTTGATTATTTATTTAATAAACTGTACGAGTCCCCTTTACGCCGACCCTTGTCTTCTTTCATCCCAAACAAAGAACCTTCGTTACACTGGTGCCGAAACCCGGGATGGAAGAAGAAGCCGCCGCCAGACAGCCTCCGTCCCCATTTGCGGATGTCATCCACGCGCTCGCGGGTCTACACCAAGAACAACATCGTGCCCTGCTGGCAGTTAAGGAGGAACAGGAGCGTCGCTTCGAGGCGCTCCTCCGAGCCCAGCAGGAGGACCGCGAGCTGTTCCGGAGCTGGATGGACCGGGAGGGGCGGGCCAGACCATCAACGCCAGCTTCAGCCTCGGCCCAGACCGTTCCTCTCCACAAGATGGGCCCACAGGACGACCCGGAAGCTTTCCTCGAGCTTTTCGAGAGGACCGCCGAGGCCTGGAGCTGGCCGCCCGAGGACTGGCCGGTGCGGCTGATCCCCCTGTTGTCCGGAGAGGCGCAGATCGCCGCACAGCAGTTGCCAGTCCCGAACCTCCTGGTCTATCAAGACCTCAAGCGCGCCATCCTGCAGCGGGTCGGCCGGACCCCCGAGCAAAGCAGGCAGCGTTTCCGGTCCCTGGAACTAGGGGAGTCCGGTCGGGCCTTCGTCTTCGCGCAACAGCTCCGGGACGCGTGCCGCAAATGGTTGATGGCCCAGGAACGTGACGTCGAGGCCATCATCGACCAGGTGGTACTGGAGCAGTTTGTTGCGCGGTTACCCCGGAGGACCGCGCAGTGGGTCCAGTGCCACCGCCCGACGTCGCTGAACCAGGCCATCCAGTTGGCGGAGGACCAGATGGTGGCGTGCCCAGGGGTCGGCGAACCCCTGCCAGCAGCTTCTCTCTCTCTCTCTCTCTCTTCCCCCTCTCCCTCCCCTTCCTCTGTGTCGTCTCGCCCTGTTCCTCTCCCTAGGTCCCGAGGCGGTTTCCCTCCTAGGCCGGCGCCCCGGTGGAGGACCAACGCCGGAACAGAGTCTGCTCCAGCGCCCAGAGCACCGCCTAGGGGACCCGCCTCCGTGTCGGGCTTCTCCTCCCTCCAGGCTCCCGCGCTCTCCCCACGCCAAACACTTGACCCACTTCCCGCCGCTGGGGTAGCGGGAAGGTCTGGGCCGGCCTGTTGGCGTTGCGGGGACCCGGGACATTTTATCGACCATTGTCCAGTAATGGAGGTGGGGACGCTGGTAAGGGTCCCTGACACGCCGCAGGCCGCCCCCGATCAGGCTGGGTTGTACCAAATACCAGTGAGTATAAAGGGGGGTACTTTTCGGGCTTTGGTGGATTCAGGCTGTAACCAAACCTCCATCCACCAAAGTCTGATTCAACCCGCGGCATTGGATAATAGCCGCATGGTTAAGGTGAGGTGTGTACACGGGGAAGTGGTTGAATATCCCTTAGTGCCGGTCACGTTTCAATTTAGGGGCCAAAAACATAGTGTAGAGGTAGCTGTAAGTCAGCACCTCCGGCACCCGCTAATTTTGGGAACCAATTGGCCGGGGTTTAAAATATTATTGGGACATTTATGTGCGGGTGTTTCTGGGCTTAAAAGGAAGCGAAGGAAGGGAGCGGTCGCTCAGGTAGGCGAGGCTGTGCCGGGACCATCGGGACCTGCGCCAGAGGATCGGAACGCTGTTGAAAGACAGGATCTTTCGGAGCGTGATGACTTTCCTCTGGAACAGTCCCGAGACGAAACGCTTAAAAATGCCTTTGATCAGGTCCGCACAATCGACGGACAGCCTCTCCATCCCGACCGACCTCTTTCACATCCTTATTTTTCGATTATAAAAGATAAGTTGTATCGGGTGACCCAGGACGCCCAGACAAAGCAGGATACAACACAGTTGTTAGTTCCGAAAAGCCGTCGGGAAATGCTTTTCCAGGCGGCTCATTGTAATCCTATGGCTGGACATTTAGGGCAAACGGCAACACTAAATCGTCTAATGACCCGATTTTTTTGGCCGGGCATTCACGAGAACGTGCGCAAGTGGTGCGCGTCTTGTCGTGAATGTCAGTTGGTAAACCCACTGGCCAACCCAAAAGCACCATTGTGCCCCCTTCCTTTAGTGGAGGTCCCTTTCGAAAGAATTGGCATGGACCTCATCGGGCCATTAGAACGATCCGCACGGGGGCACCGTTTTGCATTAGTCCTGGTGGATTATGCAACACGGTACCCCGAAGCAGTGCCGCTTCGCAACATTTCAGCCAAGAGTGTGGCGAGCGCACTGTTTCAGTTAATCTCCCGGGTGGGAATCCCAAAGGAGATTCTCACCGACCAAGGCACGGCGTTTATGTCACGTACTATTCGCGAGCTTTACGAATTATTGGGCATTAAATCGGTCCGCACCAGCGTCTATCACCCACAAACAGACGGACTGGTCGAACGCTTTAATCGCACGTTGAAGTCAATGATTCGAAAGTTCGTACAGGAAGACGCCAAAAATTGGGATAAGTGGCTAGAACCCCTCTTGTTCGCTGTACGCGAGGTCCCCCAAGCCTCCACGGGGTTTTCCCCCTTCGAGCTTCTTTATGGACGTCAGCCCCGCGGGGTGCTGGACGTACTTAGGGAAACTTGGGAGGACGGACCTTCGAATTGCAAGAGTCAAATTCAATATGTCATGGACCTGAGAACAAAACTCCACACTTTGGGGCGGCTGTCTATGGAGAATTTGTTACAGGCTCAGGACAAACAAAGTCGGCTGTACAACAGGGGGGCTAGACTACGCAATTTCGCACCGGGAGATAAAGTGCTTGTGTTACTTCCCACGTCTAGTTCGAAATTACTCGCAAAGTGGCAAGGACCCTTTGAGGTCACACGGCGAATTGGGGACCTCAACTATGAAGTCGCTCGTACGGATAGGGGTGGGGCGCATCAGGTTTACCACCTCAATCTCCTTAAAAAATGGAATGAGGCGGAGTCAGTGATGTTGGCAACGGTAGTGAGTAGGGAGGAGGATCTCGGTCCAGAGGCGAATTCAAAGTCTCAATCACTCGCTCTGGCACCTGGTGGAGACCACCTCTCACCGTTCCAACTCACTGATGTACGCAAGTTACAAACGGAGTTTGCTGATGTATTCTCGCCCCTGCCCGGCCGAACCGACCTTATTCAGCACCACGTTGAGACCGAGCCGGGTGTAATAGTGCGCAACCGGCCTTATCGATTACCTGAACATAAAAAGAAAGTAGTTCAGGATGAATTGAAAGCTATGCTAGACATGGGGGTAATAGAAGAATCCAACAGCGACTGGGCAAGCCCGATAGTTTTGGTACCAAAACCTGACGGCTCCGTCCGGTTCTGTGTGGATTATCGCAAGGTGAATGCTGTGTCGAAGTTCGACGCCTATCCAATGCCTCGGGTTGACGAGTTGCTTGATCGGCTCGGCACCGCTCGATTTTATTCGACACTGGATTTAACGAAGGGATACTGGCAGATCCCCTTAACTCCAATGTCTAAAGAGAAAACTGCCTTCACAACGCCGTTTGGATTACACCAATTTGTCACTCTTCCTTTCGGCTTGTTCGGGGCTCCGGCAACCTTCCAGCGCCTGATGGACAGAATTCTCCGGCCGCATGCTGCATATGCCGCTGCTTACTTGGATGATATTATCATTTATAGTAATGATTGGCAGCGTCATATGCAGCATTTGCGGGCTGTCCTCAGGACGCTGCGACGGGCCGGGCTCACGGCCAACCCGAAGAAATGTGCGATTGGGCGTGTGGAGGTTAGGTATCTGGGCTTCCACTTGGGTCATGGACAGGTGCGTCCCCAAATTGATAAGACTGCAGCAATTGCTACCTGTCCGAGACCTAAGTCCAAAAAGGAGGTTAGACAGTTCCTGGGGCTAGCAGGATATTATAGAAGGTTTGTGCCTAATTATTCGGACCTTGCTAGCCCGCTGACTGATCTAACTAGAAAGGTGGCACCAGATACCGTCCAGTGGACGGAGCGGTGTCAGCAGGCCTTTACCCAGATTAAGGCTGCTCTGTGTGGCGGGCCGCTCTTACAGGCTCCTAACTTTTCTCTCCCATTTATTCTGCAGACAGACGCCTCGGACAGGGGGTTGGGTGCTGTCCTGTCCCAGGAGATAGAGGGTGAGGAGCGGCCGGTGCTGTACATTAGCCGTAAGCTCTCTAAGAGAGAGGCTAGGTACAGCACCGTTGAGAAAGAATGTCTTGCCATCAGATGGGCTGTCCTCACCCTCCGCTATTATCTCTTGGGACGGGAATTCACCCTCTGTTCGGACCACGCTCCCCTCCAGTGGCTCCACCGCATGAAAGATACCAACGCGCGGATCACCCGTTGGTATCTGGCGTTACAACCCTTTAAATTTCAGGTGGTCCACAGGCCGGGGGCGCAGATGGCTGTAGCTGACTTCCTCTCCAGGAGGAGGGGGGGGGGGGGCTGCAGGCCGGATGGCTCCCCGGCCTGAGTCGGGCGGTGGGGGTATGTGATGAGGGGGGCGTGGTTTCGCGGAGTTTGCAGTGGGGGAGCGAGGGAGGAGCCGAGCGGTAAGTAAGTAGGTCAAGTGCAAAATGACGAACACCTGTGTCTGATTGCAGTAATTGGCGTGGGGAGACCGCATATAAACCGGCTGGCCCAGAAGAGAGAGAGAGAGAGAAGGACTGGGGACTCGTGCAAACACAGTGGAGCTGCCGACTCGTCAGAACGGACTGAGTTTACAGGAATTAAAAAGAGTGTTAATAGTGTGCTGTAGTTCGGCTACGGTGATCGCGCATGTGGCGCACCTTTTCTTTGGTTTGATTATTTATTTAATAAACTGTACGAGTCCCCTTTACGCCGACCCTTGTCTTCTTTCATCCCAAACAAAGAACCTTCGTTACAAGATGCTTTTATGCAAAGAGACTAAAATGAGGAGAACAATGGAAGCAGTTAAACCAACAAAAGGGAAACAATATATAAGTGCTGTGACAAGTCCCAATTAGTCTAGCACAGTACACATAGCATGTTTTTTTAATAAATCGGAAAAAAAAAATAGATAGAACAGAAATAGAATAGAAAGTATTAGTATTAATGGGTCAAGTGTTGGCAAAAAAAGATGCATCTTTAGCTGCTTTTTGAAAAATGTTTGGGTTGAGTTTGGCAGGTCATTCCACTAGCAGGAAACACACTCCACTAGCAGGAAACACACGCCACTAGCAGGAAACACACTCCACTAGCAGGAAACACACTCAACAACTCAATTTTTTAGAGCACATGTGCTAACCACTAAGTCACAGGTTCAATGCCAATATTTTAGAGAGAGAAAAGAATGTAATTCATTGTTTGTACCTGTACAACAGGAATGACGAACGCCAATGTCTTTCCACTCCCTGTAGGTGCAGAAACACAGATGTCTCTGGGCCTGTAGCCCCCGGGACCCAGCAGCAGCCCTGAGCTCACGCTGTCCAGAACGGCAGGGATGACCTCAGCTTGAACTGAAAATCACCAACACAAACATCATCATCAAGGTCATGGGTTCTTGTGAACATTCAATGTTTTTTGCATTGCCTGCAGATTACTGTAGTTATCATAATAAGAGCACAGGCTATTTTGTAGTGATGGTCTTAACGGGAGTTAATTACTCCGTGTAGTGTTTTTAATGCGACATGTCAAGATTAAATAACTTTTTTAAAGAGCCTGTCTAAAGATGCAGCCGTTTAACCCACTCATTTGTGCTTCGTCTTTCTTGCGCTCTTTCTAGAGTGATCTAGAGTGACTTTCATGATCATGTTGTCATGATCGATCGGTGTCACATTCCTCGTCCACATTCCTGGTACTATTAATGTGAATTGTAAGTAGCTAGTGTTATGTTGTAATGCTTAAAGTCCCCCTGTGGTGAAAATTAAGCTTTTAATGTTGTTTATATGTCTATGTGGTGTTTTTAATATGCTTTAAGACAAACCATATGCAAATTCATAAGTCAACACCATTGCTGAGTATTTTCTCCTTAAAACTGCAGTGAACCAAAGACAGTCTCAAAAACACGGTTTGAAATCACTGGTGTTTCTGACGTCACAACCAATTGTGACCACTACCACAACCACTACCTTGTAACCAATCAGATAACCAATCAACATTGCCTAAATGAGGAAAAGGGTGTAGAGCTAAGATCAAGCTATTTTAAAGCATGATGAATGTTTTTTCAAGGAAAAAACGTTTACATATGTCATTTTGATGATCAAAGATGAGTTTTAAGGGATACAATTATTGACTACAGGAGAAGTTTAAAATTTGAAACAACCCAATCAATTAATTAAACTTAACTTTGGGACAACTTTAAGATGTTATTTACCATGCTTTTTTAAGAACATTCTTTACAGGAATATAAATACTTGAACAATCTTAAATAAAAGCCTAAATTCAAACTGTTCATCAAATAAAGCGATCGGGTCTATTCAGAAAATTTGGACTAAACCACTTAATTCATATGGATTAGTTTTACGATCTCGTTATGAACTTTTTGAAGCGTCAAAGTGTCAGATGCGTAGCTGCCTATAGAGGGACAGAAATCTCTCATATTTCATCAAAAAGATCTTCATTTGTGTTCTGAAGATGAACGAAAGTCTTACGAATTTGAAACGATATGAGGGTGAGAAATTAATGACAGAATTTTCATTTTTGAGTGAAAAAAGATAGGAAAAAAGATTAGAAAATTCTTAAGAAAAGTTTTTGGGGACACAAAATGTTCTTATCTTTTTTCTCAAGTTTCTAAAATAAGCAGTAAATAGCAGTTAAGATAAATGTTATTTTTAAGAATGTTTTGTGAATCTGGCCCCAGATTCTCCACTAATAGGGGTCAAGATTTGGTTGTTCATCTGCCTGTATTGTATTTAATACAATGCCAGTGAATTATCATCCCCTCTTACCTGGAAAGAAGCTCTGTATCCCATTAGCTTGTAATTTCTTCAGCAGGATCGGACAGATGCCTGGCACCTGACTGATGGGAATGAGGTTATTCTTCATGTCCCTCTGAATGACGTCAGGCTGTGCCAACCACTGAGGTAATACTCTTCTGACCTGCAATAGCACAAAAACAGTTCTTTACAAAGACATTACATCAATTCAAGTTTCATTCAGAACTTATAAATATAAAAGCGCTACCTTCTGCACGGCCTTCTCTTTGAAGCCACCCAGGATGTGGAAGGCGGTCTGGGAAGTGTTGTTTTCTGCCTCTGCTTGGAACTGACCGATCGGAGGCTCCACAGCTTTATCAGTCTTCTTACTTTCCTCCGGGTCACTTTCACTTGTTTCTGTGATTTCCACAGACTTCTCATGATCCGATTCATTATCTCCTATAATGAATGATAGTTTTCTGTATAAAGCAATTGCCACTAAAACATTACAGGATAGAGGTCGAAACTCTTAATAAAGTATTTTTTCCCCAACAAATGCTCAGTTAAAGGAGATGATTGAGTTTAAACATTTTTTTTTTGCCCATATCAGAAATGTAATTAAAATGCCATATGAGCTATTTTATTTACTAATCATTTTATATGAGGTTTGCAATTTTTGTAACCCTTGCCTGCTGCCAAAATAAAAGAGTTGACCAGATTTTTAGATCCTGATTTTATTTTATAGCAATAAATGTTAAAATAAAGATATTGACAAATAAATAATATGCAAAAACAAAAAAATATGGTAGAATTGGTAACAGGGTTGTAAATTTCCTTGCTAGTTGTTTTGGAAATGTAGTCACTAAAATATGTGTATTTTATTTAAATAATTTCTTTTTTTCTTTTTACTTACAATAACTTTGTAGACTGGGTTGAATGCTTGAGAGCTTGATAAATGCAGCTAACACTAAATTTGTGTAAAGATTAAGAAATGGAATATTATTTACTTGTCTTATTGATATGCTGCAAAAAAAAAAACATTCCAAATGATATTACTTCTTGGGTATCACAATTTTATGTATGTTCAATTTATTAATGGGGGGAATTCAACTGCAGTTACAGGGTTGTACAAAAATGTGGTAAGCTAAATATAATATTTTGGCATATCATACAGAAAATTTTGCAATGTCATATTCATAGCTTACATTTTAACATATTTAATCACACTCTCTCTACGCAACATGGGATTTATGCCTCTATTGTTTTACGAAAAGTAATGGAATACTAATTTGTACCCTTTTTGTCCTAAACAGTGCCAAAACGTTTTAAGCCCAAAAAATCAACAAGCTTGACTACTAGTTTCATTTAAAAACAATCAAACATAGTAGTACGCCAGCATTACCTGTATTCACGCTTTCATTTCCATTGGACAATGTTTTGTGTTTTTTTTTCTTTTCAGTTGAACTTGCAGCTTCATCATCCAGATTTGTTTTTTTAACATTTTCACTCTTCTTTGCTTTACGCTGCACTCTCTCAGTCTCTTGCCGTTCACATTTTCTTTTCTTTTGTTCTTTCTCCCCCTGATGGTCTTCATCTTCATCAGCCGTGTTTGAGACACTCTGCTGTTCTCTGGCTTTGACCTGCTGCTGAAGTTTAGCCAGCAGAGCTCTGGATCGAGACTCTCTGCTAGATTCACTGTCCTCCTCCTCCCCTAAATACCTGATCACATACAACACATCAACAGACAGGGTGTCACATGGGATGATGAGTTGTTGAAAAATAACATGAACTTCTTTTGGGTCGTTCCGAGGTCCCCGGCTCAATTGTTTTATTTCTGAACACAATATCTATCAGCTGTTTAAAATGATACCTACATTTGGTTCTTGACCATTGAAAATGGGTAAAATTCAACAATTTGGACATGGAGTCACATTGGGGTCCCACTATCTCTGGGACTGAACCATATAGCGCCTTAAAAATTAAGATTCCAAAAGAAAAGTTTATTAAGAATGAGAATCTAAAAGGATATAAATATATCTTGAATACTTTTAGAGTTACAGGCATGCAAACTTTGGAAAAAATAATATTTATTGAGCTGATAGAACAAAAGGAGAAACATTTCTAGTTTTAACATTATTTGTTTTTAGATAGCCTATTCCTCTTTAAAAGAAAAAAGTATCAGCTGCGTGCAAAGTGTTACAGGTGTCCAAACTAGGCATATTTTTCTATTTTTGAACTGTCACTGTTAATGCAACAAAGATTGCTAAAGTCAACAGATTTTACTAATAGACCTACAAATCTCTGTGTAATAATAAAATAATAATGCTGCCATCTTTCTAAAGTCATTTTACACCCCTGTAAATTGACTCAAAATCTTAAGTGAAAATTGTAATTTTGTCCCTCCTTTACAAAATAGTGTGTTACTGTAAAATATACTATGACAATTAATATTTTGGCTTACATCATTATTTTTGTTTGTCTTTGTACAGCAAAAATATTAACAAAATAAAAAAATTGAGCCAGGGAAGTTTGCGAAATTTGTTTGATTTGACACGGAATAACCCTTTTTTCAACATGTAGATTTTAGGTTAAATTATATCAAAGTAAAACTTAAACGGAATATTTTATGTTTATTTACTGTTTTACATTTTATCTTTTATTTTAATGTGAATATGTTTCATTCTTTTAATCGCCAATTTACTTAAATAACTCTGCAATGAGATTATTTAAGAATAGAAATACTTCGTAAAGTGAAACAATTTATACAATAATACAGTCGACAATTATACAGTAATTTGAAGGAAGTGTTTTTAAGTTATTTCAGATTAAATGTAAAATAAACGGAGAATTCTATGCCAGACTATGCAACTAACTGTGATGTAATCTGAAGTGAGAGCCATTACTTATAATTTAACTTATAACTTAACTGGTCAAATAACTTACTCTAAGAAGTTCTGTGTCAGTGAACTAAGTAAATGTGCAGATACTGTAATATGTGCATAACCTTACCTGTTTATCATAAATAGCGCCATTATAGTGACTCCTGGCTCGTGTCAGCTTCACGTAGACCTTTATTTGACTCACTTAAAAATTATAATGACTGCATGTATTCATGCACAGCTTCCATAAATGAAAAAATAAACAGTACAGTGAACAGTTCAGTTGACCATGTGGGTTCCTCTCGAGTACTGTTTTGCAGTCGCGAAGTGATGACGTAGAGAATGCTGACAGAAATTACAGGAGAATAGAAGGGCAAACAAATAAAAGAATAGAATGCCATTCGTTATGATGCCAATCATGCCATCTCTGAGGATACTGGTTTCCATATGCTGGTGGTCTAGACGTCTTTTTTAATTATGAGTCAATCTTTTTTCTATTCTAAATCTTCGATGTTCATCATTATTTACACATCTTGATCTAGATTTTGTCACGTGGAAGCAACGACTGATATGACGGACCCATCCCGTTTTGTTTGAATCATTATTTTTTCAGTCATTTTTGTTAATTACTGGAGTTTTATGAATGTCTGCCGATTATGGCTGCCGTTTAAACGTGAATGCGGCAATAGTATCCAGCTGCAGACCCGCAGCACCAACACCAGTTTCAGAACCCCAGCGCCAGAACCGGAAGTAAGGGCGGAGCTTACGTTCTAACACCAGCGCCAGGACCGGAAGTGAGGCGCGGAGCTTACGTTCTAAAACGAGTAACGCCACCTAACGTTTTGTAGCGTAATTTGCTTAGACGCGAAACGGTATGCTTTTATTACACACTAAACGTGATACTTTTTGTGTAATATAATTGTATATAGTTATCCGTTTCATTGTATTATGAAAAATTATTATATATTGTATTATTTTTCTTTATGTAAAATAATGTCACAAATCTAAAAAAGAGAGAGAAAATTCCGCATTGTTTTAAAAGAAACAATACAAATGTGTACAACAAATGACCAATTCACCCCTAGGCCCATTTTATCATGACAATCCTGTATAAATTTAACTTGCAATGTATCAAATGAGGAACTCACTCTCAGCCTCAGGACATTTTGTCCCTACCTACATTCTTGAAAAAATAACTCCATGTCTTCCACTGGACCCCTGAGCAGACGGCTGTTGGAATGGAGCCATTTCCAGTAGCAGTTTTAGCATGGGCATGGGCATCTGACACACAGATGAACGGCAGAAAATTATTAATAATAATGCTTTCAGACATTACATTAAGGTTTTTTATTTTATTTTATTATAAGTCTGACAATGTATTTACCTACATATCACAACTGTATTTACAATAACACATTTATTTATATTTGTATATAGGACTGACAGTTAAGCTGTAATTTGTAACTATACAAGAATATAGGAACTATTTAGCTATTTTAGTAAAATGTTCTTATTAAAGTGGTACAAGCAGGAGTATGTTGTTTGTGCACCACAAATTGACACTTACCAATCAGGTATTTCAAATAATTGTAAACAAGCAAGAGAGAAAATGCCACAAACAATTGTAAAGTGACACATACCATTGTTAAGTGTACATCTGTAGATCCTATATCTATTATAATGTAGATACAGCAAGTCAAATATTTGAACAAAACATTCGGGCATCTCCAGCAGGAAAATATATTAAATTAATTTGTAGTTATTGTAGACTAATCCCCAATGTTTAGTCAATGGTAGCTTATAAAATGTATACACCTTTTTCAGTAAGCAGAGACAGAAAAGAGACTCAACAAATATGTAAGTTAAAGCAATGGCTTCCCCCCAACCCAATTTTAATAAATACAGTTGATGCATTAGCATACTTCAAATTAGTGAAACTTGACTATGCCAGAGGCCATTACAACTTCAACTGCATAGCGGCAAATCTTCTCCAGTCTTTGTACAAGGAGTATTGTCACCTTAAAAAGAAGAAAACTGTTGTTTTTCATCAAACAACAAATAACACAAATCAACTTCAATCATATAATTACCACATACCTCTGGAATCATAACATCAAATATGTAGTTCAGGTTTTCAAGATCCTCATCTCGTCTGAAAAAGGTGCCATTTTGCAATATATTTGTGCAAACATGAACGCCTCAATTTTGCACAGGGACAATGCCATGTGTTTAATTTTGAGTCATACACAACCATTACACGTCCCAACCGACTGTAATAGGAGACATTGGGTTCAAATACGGAAATTAATTTCTTTGTTTCAGGGGTGCCAATCGAAGTTTGAACAGAGAGTGGTATGCAACTGCTGTTGGCAAGTTGCTGGTGAGTAAGGCATATCTTCTTCTTTTCAGTACTAAACCACTTTGCTTTTACCATCTCAGTTAAAATCTCCTCTTTCAGGGAGACTGGTTCGGCAGAAGATGTGCAGTAAGTTACAGAGCGGATGTGTTTGCACTGATATGATGACAGGCCACTCCTCTGTGCAACTTCCATGTTGACCTGACATTCATGTGATTCACAGATGACCTTATGGTGTTCTCCCCATGTCTTGAGCTGAATATGAAGAGGAACACCTTGACCCTTGGTAACTTTAAGGACTGTAAATATGCCATTTGTCCTGTCAATGCACTGGCTTACAAGATGGAATGTGGCATTAATGTCCTGTATTGGCTGTTCTGTGTGTTTGCGGTCAATGTGTTTTTTAAAGTTTTTTCTATTAATGAGGATATTGCAAACTGGGCATTTTTTTTAATCACAGGCTGCACACGAACCCTGTGTGGTGTGGTCAGAGTGGCTGCAGAAGGTGTGGTCAGAGTGGCTGCAGAAGGTGTGGTCAGCGCTGCAGTGGCTGCAGAAGGTGTGGTCAGCGCTGCAGAAGGTGTGGTCAGCGCTGCAGTAGGTGTGGTCAGCGCTGCAGAAGGTGTGGTCAGCGCTGCAGTGGCTGCAGAAGGTGTGGTCAGCGCTGCAGAAGGTGTGGTCAGCGCTGCAGTGGCTGCAGAAGGTGTGGTCAGCGCTGCAGTGGCTGCAGAAGGTGTGGTCAGCGCTGCAGTGGCTGCAGTAGGTGTGGTCAGCGCTGCAGAACGTGTGGTCAGCGCTGCAGAAGGTGTGGTCAGCGCTGCAGAAGGTGTGGTCAGCGCTGCAGAAGGTGTGGTCAGCGCTGCAGAAGGTGTGGTCAGCGCTGCAGTGGCTGCAGAAGGTGTGGTCAGGGCTGCAGAAGGTGTGGTCAGCGCTGCAGTGGCTGCAGAAGGTGTGGTCAGGGCTGCAGAAGGTGTGGTCAGCGCTGCAGTGGCTGCAGAAGGTGTGGTCAGCGCTGCAGTGGCTGGTGATAAAATTGTGGTTGAAGTTGGAAGCGGTTTGTTTTTGCAAACCTGTACATGCGTTTCAAAATCCCTTCTCCTTAAAACTGTAGTATCACAGTATGGGCAGTGGTAATGCAGTGCTGTTCTACATCCCAGTCCACATCTGTGTATAGTGAAGCCTAAAATAAATCAGTAAACTATTATGCTATAATATATTGGGTTGTGTGTACATGTATTAAACAAATATTCAAGATATTCATACCTCCATAGACAACTGCCTTGTTGAACTGGATTTGTACATGACTTTTTAATTTTACTAGTTTTGCTGGCTTAAATACACTAGCCGAGCAAAAAGGGCAGTGGTAATAGCTGCAGCACTTGTTGCACTGCTGCAGCTCAGGTAATGAATCGCCTCACTGAATCGTTATATGTCTCTACAAGAGATGAAAGCACCACACAATAATATCAACGTAAAAAAACTCCTCAACTATAAGGTAACATTAACTCACAAACAATGCATATAACAGAGTAATGTGGAACAAACACTTTAACACCTTCACAAGATAAACGTCTTCAAAACGCAACAATGTATCGAACCATCCGTAGAAAAAATGTTTAATACAATAGAGTATGACAACATATTCAAGCTTCAATAAGATGATAAAGTTAATTGTCTCATTGTCAATAACTCCGCCCCCACTTCCGGTTCTGGCGCTGGGGTTCTGGCGCTGGGGTTCTGAAACTGGTGTTGGTGCTGCGGGTCTGCAGCTGGATATATCTCCAATGCGGCCGAAGACAGGGGCTTTGGTGCGGCTCCTGATCCGCCTAGCGCCCCCTGGAGGAAGAAGCAAAACACACAAAACAGTCAATATATCATAAGAACGCCAGATGGCAGTGTTTATTCTTTTCCTTGGATTAATGCCTTGTCAAATGATGAACACAGACAGAAACTTACGACTCAACTTACACTCAACACTGAACAAGACAGGAGTGTGTTTCCCGCATCGTTAGCCAATTATGGTCGCAAGTTACGACTCGTTATCAATAGTTTAAACTAGCCTACATCGCAAAGTTTTGGAACCATCGGTCGGAACGAGCTGTAGGCTAGTTAGAACCATATTTCTTGTTTGTATGACGTGTGGACTCATTTGTCTTTATCTTGAGCAAAGTAAAGTAACATTCAGTAGCCTACAATTTACATCTTTCATTTCAAATACAAATTTAATTTATAGTTTGTCAAGAGATTGAAACGAGCACGTAGCCAATGATTGATGAATATGGAAATAAAGCAAAGTAACTGGGGGGAAAAAAAGGAGAATTAGTCCTCAGATGCCATACCAGTAATTTTAGCAACAAATTAAAAAAAAAATGTGTCAAGTAGCACAAAATGAAGCTTCTGCCATGACCGTCCCAGACCTGATGAGTGGAGTGAACTGAAGAGAAGAAGCACCAACATGGATCTGGGAATCTGAAGGATCTGGAGAGATTCTGTAAGAATGGTCTCTGATCTCTTGTCAGGTGTTCTCCAAACTCATCAGGCATTATAGGATAAAACTCAGAGCTGTTATCTTGGCAAAAGGAGATTGCAAAAAGTATTTAATAAAAGGGTACCAATAATTGTGGCCAACGTGTTTTGGAGATAAACATTTATTTCATAATGTGATTTCCCCCCCACTTTCTATTCTTTTACTTCAATGAAAGTTTAGATTTTTGCCAATATTTTGAATGAAAGATCAAAAGGATAAATGATGCAGATTTATTTTTTACAGCCATTTTTTATCATATTTACCAGGGGTACCATTAATTTTGAGCACGACTGTATATACACAGCATATATGTATAAATGTGTAAATACAGTATACAATGACATGCACGCGAACATAAATATAATATGTATAAATAAAGTACATTATAATAAAAATAAAGTGTATAATAAATCAATACAATGACACCTTTTTCATTTCATTTATTACATAGATTCTACACCAGTGAGCGTGTTGCGTAGCTCAACTATTTCCAAAGGAGAAGAGCCTCCAAATTCATTCAAGGCCACCAAGCAATCATTGCTGTTTCAACATAAGACATAAAAAATATGAACAATCCCCAGTCTCTCATATAAAAAACATTTCCACAAAGAGCAACGTGGATACACACCTAAAATTCACCCCACATAATACAAACTGCACCTTAGAACTCTTAGTATCATAGAGAAAAAGTGTAAGTTGCACCTGTGTATATTAACAACAGCCTTAATGCCTCGATTTACACATTCGCATTTATGGGATGAAATGCTGAGGCGGCAAACAGAGGATGGATGACAGGTGCATTGGAAATCTGTGCTGCAAAAGTTAAGTGTTTCATGGGTTGGGACTGAATTTGAACATACTTTATTGCATTTAATAAGAGATTGAGTGGATGTTGTGAACAGTAGAGATAACAGCATCTTGGTACTCGAGCTGCCGGTTTAAACATAGTAAAGGGAATGTGCAGTGTTCACTGATAGCTAGAAAACAAATATTACACTGAATAGTAACATTCCTATTACAGTTGTGTGCAATATAATCCAGCGTCAATTGGATTTAACATTCAGCTGTATAATATGAGCCCAACACTAATGTGCTAAATGAAAAACAGTACCAGATTGTATTAAATACTGTACACTAACACTGCTCTTCCATAAATACGGTGCATGAGATCAGGTGTTGCTTATACAATATTTAGAGATGTAAATGTCTGCTTGCTTTTCATTGGCTTTCATGCTAAACAGGATTATTAGGGAAATAATTGGAGCAATTATGGGTCAAAATAATTCTTTTTAAAAGATAGATCAACATTGAAAAACAGATATTAGGCCTATATATTATTTCAAAATTGCAATACATTCAGGGTTTCACAGGCATATTTTCAAGTCAAGATTTGACAATTTGATGAGGAGTTGTGCAAATGTAACATACATATAGATATAATGATGAATCTGACAGAAATAACCAGTTCAGGTCACGTTTAAGACCATTACGATTTTTTTTTTCATTGTAACATTTTCATGAAAATGAAGCATGTTTACATAAACAAGACTGCAAAATAAATCTTTAATGTATTATTTAAAATATTAAGTAAATTGAATTTATGCTGATTTTTAAAAAAAGGACAGTAAAAAAACTATCATTAGTTTATTATTTTAACATCACAGTAATACGAATTTAGTCATGAAATTGAAATGTTACAATTCAAAAATAATAATGGTGCTTGGTTTTCTTTTGCATTTGGGGTGAAATGTGAACTGGATATTTCTTCATGAAGGGAAAGAATCATTTTAAATGTAAAAGTATTTTCACACCCCAAAGAAATGTTGGCTGGTAACCTTTTGTGTGTGTTTTGAGAGACAAAATCAACTTGTTAAATATGTTTTGTTTATCATCAATAGTTTGGGACAGGATGTTTCCTGTTTTTTATTATGACGTGTGACTCTGCCAGATCTGAGCTATACAAAACTGCCTGGTATACCATGATAGTAGAAATGCCATCGGTAACCAGATGGAGAATAATACAAAAGTTTGATAATAGTGGAAATAACTCTTTAAGCTCATGCTCATAATAGAAAACGATTCAACATTTTTGCAAAGCAACAAACCAGTTCAGTTTTCTGTTGACGTGGTAGATACACAGGACAGAAGTGAAGTTTGAGAATGATCTGAGGTAGCAAAAGATGTCACAAATCAAACTTTTACCCAGAGATAGACAGCCAAAGGCCATAAATGTGCTTCATTCTTCAATATATTACACTCAGTATACAGCATTTTATTATGTTGAGCTCAAATCTTTTAGGGGGCGAAAGTACTGGTGTGGTTTCAGACGCTATTCTCTCAGCGTTTATCATGACGGCCTTTAAGGTGGAAGGGCGCCGAGACAAACGGGTCACCAGAAGCCACATCAGACGTCAGATTGTGATGATGCTCGCCGCTCGGTTTGTGTTCAGGCTCGGCGTTCACGGGTCCTTCATAGTGTCTGGAATACTTAGAAAGTGCCTGGGGTCGAAAGGGCAGAGGCGTCACTTGGCCGAGGATGCTCTCGTCAAGGGAAGAACCTGGATGGGGGTGTAAATATCCCGGCTGGGCCACTGGATTGGTGTAAACCTTTCCAGAAGTTTCCTTCTTCCTACCAAAGGGGGCCTGGAGGAAAATATCAGGCTGTTGAGGCTGAACCGGGGGACGAGCAAAAGGCGCATTGGCGAATACATCTCCATCGCTGTCCCCGTCTTGTCCGATCCGAAAGGGAGCTTTGGAGAAGACATCGAAGCCTGGATCCGCACCTGGATGTTGGGCTTGGGACACCAGTGGTGGTGAGTGGTTCTGAGGGTGGACTGAAACCAGAGAGGACTGGTTTTCAACTGGTACCTCGGATTCGGAAGACATCTGGAGGTTTCTCGAAGATGCGGGGCTTTGCTCATCATCGTCATCCGAGTCTTGAAGTAATGGTCTGGAGCCACTGCAGTCCAGACTTGGAGTTTCATCACCACTCACCTGTGACCGCCCCTCTTCTTTTTCTCCATCGTCTTCATCACTGGAATGAAAACAGTCCTCAACGGGGTTCTCAACACCTTCTCCATCTAACAGCATTCCATATCCATCACTCTTCCTTCTGGCTTCTGAAAAAAAAAAAAAACGCAAAAAGAAAATTGATAGTTGGTGACATTTTTGCAAATACTCCACTGTATGAATTCTATAGCGGGAGAATCATTATGAACAGTCAATGATTGTGACCAAAAAGTATTTTGTAGTTCTATAGAACTACAGAATGAAAAACATGGTTGAAACAACCAGAATCCTCTATTGTTGCAGCCTGTATCGGGACAATGACAATACTGTGCTTCCTCTACTGGACAGTTCACCCAAAAATGAAAATTCAGTATCATTTACTCACCCTCATGTCATTCCAAGACCGTATGACTTTCTTACTCCCGCTGACCACAAAAGGAGGCATTTTAAATTCTGTACTGGTGTTTTTTTATGAATGCGGACTGGAGAGTTCAAGTTTAAAAAAGGAAGTACGTCTACTGGAGACATAGTCACTTTGTGAGAGCAAGACTGTTTACGCCAAGTTTAAGTCATTATTCCATGAAAATCTGGACATCCAACATAGAAACTACTATGACATCAAGTGCATGAGAGGAGTAGAGATGTCAATCATTATTTTGAGTCAGATCTTTTCAATTGGCTGATCCAGTTCACAAAACCAGTCTGAATGACTCATTCACAAGTCAGATTCTTAAATTCATCTCATTGTCTCAAAGCACCAGTCAGAGCAATTCAAGAGTTAACAGCCCACTGAAGATGAAGATTATTTTTTGTTCTCTTGGTCACAAAAAGCTATCATATTACTTTTGAAGACATTAAATTAGGGCTGAACAATATTGAAGAAAAATGCGTTCTGCGATAACCGATTAAATAATGCGATATGCAATGCAATAATGCTTAAAGTGTGTGAAATAAACTTAATTATCTTTAATTAATCAATTATATAACCTACATACTTGTTTCACATTCTTCTTGTGGCAAGAGAACATCCCTACAGCTTCTGAAAGTGAACAGCAGTGTTTTACTGTAGCATTAGAAGTAAGTGTTATTTTAACATCAGTGTAAACCACGGGTTTAGGGTTTTTAAGAGAAACTGAATAATCAAATAAAAAAATAAAACACTGCTTAGTTTTTTACTGTATGAATTAAATATATATACACTGATTCTTATGAAAGCTACAAAAGTAATTTAGCAGTGAGTGATTTTCTCTTTGTCTTTTGTTCATGACCCCAGTTATTGCAAGCCGTTGCGATATGCATATTGCGATATATGCATTTGCGATATTTCGATATATTGTGCAGCCCTACATTAAATCTAGCCATGAGTCATACAGGCTACTGATAGGTGTTGTGAAGCTTGACGGTCTAGTCCCCATATATTGTAATTCAATAATAATAATAATAATAAACACAGAACTGCTCAAATGTTCTCCTTTTGTGCTCCACTGAAAGAAGAACATTAAACAAGTTTGAAACCACATGACGGCATGGAATGATGATAGAATAGAAACATTTTGGGTGAACCATCCTTGAAGACGAGGATCTGTGTGTTCAAAAGTGTTAAGGGTTAGTGTCATTATTTGCTCACCCTCGTGTCATTTCAAACCTGTATGACATTCTTCTGCGAATCACGAAAGACTTTTGAAGAATGTTGGTGACCATTGAATGTACAAAAACAAGCACTGAGACATTTCTTAAAATGTTCCACAGAAGACAAAAAGTCATACAGGTTTGGCAAAACTTGAGTGAGTAAATTATAACAGAATTTACTACTATTTTTTTGGAGAACAAATTAATAAAATGGGGGAAAAAACAAGATTTAGTAGCACTCCATTACACAAGATGGCCACACAATGAAGCAATAGAGTAATACAGGACAAATAAAGCACATTCTACTACAGCATATCCACAGAAATACTACTGACCAACACCACAGGAAATACCATGAACAACGTCTAGAACAGCTATCACTGACAAACAGCAACCTTGTTTCCACAAACTGTCACTTTTAGCCCTTCATTTGATCACATTCCCAAGAAATGCCAAGTCGGAACTTCTAAGTTCATAAACTAATAAACAGGAAGAACTACTACTTTTTTAAAGGGCTGTCAAGATAGCAGGCAGGTTTAGCGTGTGAGAAATACAGGTGAAACTCGAAAAATTTGAATATCGTGCAAAAGTTAGCGTATTTCAGTAATTCAAATTAAAAGGTGAAACTAATATATTTAGTATAAATAACTATATACATATGCATGATTATACTTTTCAGATGTCCGACATTTCTGTATTTAAAATCCTTTTTTTTATTGATTTCAAGTAATATTCTAATTTTCTGAGCTTTGGAATTTGGGGTTTTCATAAGCTGTAAGCCATAATCAGCAAAATTATAACTTTTGCACGATATTAAATTTTTTTCAAGTTTCACCTGTATACACACATTGACAGCCCACATTTGTTTTTTGAAAGGTGTGTTAGCAATAGACAAATGTTAAAGGGATATTTCACCCAAAAATAATATTTCTGTCATTAATTACTCACCCTCATGTCGTTCACCTTCAGAACACAAATGAAGATATTTTTGATGACATCCGAGAGCTTTCTGATCTCCATTGACAGCTACGCAACTACCACTTTCAAGGCCCAGAAAGGTAGTAAAGACGTTGTTAAAATAGTCCTGTGACTACAGTGGTTCAACCTTAAAAAAGTATTCTCGCCGCTTCATAAAATTAAGGTTGAACCACTATAGTCCACAATGTCTTTCCTACCTTTCTGGGCCTTGAAAGTTGCAATGATGCTGCTGCCTATAGGAGGTCAGAAAGCTCTCGGATTTTATAAAAAATATCTTAATTTGTGCTCTGAAGATGAATGAAGGTCTTACAGGTTTAGAACGACATGAGGGCGAGTAATCAATGACAGAATTTACAGACTTTTTGGGCGAACTAACTCTTCACTCACCAGTGCTGAAGTTATAAAATGAATAAACGAAATTCCATTATTGATAGCGATGGAAACAAGTAGGTTACAAAAAACACAATGACTGAACTGAGATCAGAGCGGAGACTTGATGTAAGTCTTACCTTCAGGATGAAGTAAATGGTTGGCATTAATACAGCAGTGCACACTAAGATTAAGTTAAAATATTAGTGTTTACATCCTAACACACTGCAGAGGCATTGACAGTGTTTATTATCTGTGTAAAATGTGCTTTTGTTTGAATATATGTACAATAGCATATATATATATATATATATATATATATATATATACACACACACACTATGTACTGATGAGGTGCGATGCAAAATATATATGAGAAATGCCACTAAACCTAAAGCTTAAACACCTGTGCAGAGATATGTTTTGATTTGACAAAGATGAACATGTATAATGCAGCAGAAACTCTAAAAGGTGGCCTTAAAGGGCTAGTATGACCAAAAATGAAAATCTGTCATTTACTCACCCTCATGTTGTTCCAAATCTGTATGACTAACTCTTTTCTGTGGTAAATATAAAAAGAAGATATTTTGGTCCATACAAAGAAAGTCAATGGTCACCAAAACCATCAGTTACCAAGATTCATCAAAATGTCTTTAGTGTTTCACAGAAGAAAGAATGTCATACAGGTTTGGAATGGCATGAGGGTGGGTAAACAATGAAATAGCCTTTTGAGTGCATTGATAATAATAATTGGCATCAAGTTGGCATGCGCATGTAAGCTAACTGTCAATCCCTCACTGAGCAATGGCTAAATTTAATAGGACAGAAATAAAGAAATAAGGACAAAGTGCCTGAGGATTCATTTAAATAGCAACATGGGCACATTCATCAGTTCAAAAGGTGCAGAACAGGAATGACCCATGTAGTGTTAAGAGTGTGTGCTGTCACATCACACAAACCAACGTTTAAATCTGGCCAAGAAAAGAAAAAGAGTGAAAGAAAAGTGATGTAATTTATGATCAGTAATTGAATTAACTCAGAATTATGCTAATTAATAAAGCCCAGTGAGGGATAGATACTTGTGCGTGATAAAAATAAATCATTTCATCAGTCATCTAAGCCATAATGCAGGAGTCCATTAATGCAGAACCTGTTTTCACCAAGTACATGTTTCTGATCTCCATTAACAAAGACTGACACAGCTATCTGTTCCCATTGACAGACACTTTTATTTAATATCCTCCTTGTCAGAATTTCCATTGTTGCATAAAAACAAAAGGAATATGGCGCTCGATAACATGAGGAAAAAAGGATAACACGATGGCATTCCAGTATAGATAAGACTTTTTTGTTGTTGACATTATTTTCTCCTGACATGGGCTGTGATACACGCTACAACACAACAAAGACTTCAACGCCAGACTTAGCCACACCGCTAGGTGCACATCTAAGATCTAATATGAACACTACAGTCAGATTGCATAGGTCAGCCACATTAAAACAAGCAAAGGGAGGAAAAAGAAACGAGAAACTAAACCTTCACATAAACATAATATTGCCAACACACTCTCATGGTAATTTGTGACCATTTTACCTTTTGGCTAAATCGAAATAATTCATACAATCTCATTCGTAGGCTTTTGTGCGATATGCTTATGTCCCAATGATGGTTAGGTTTAAATGTGGGGTTAAGGGTCGGCCTTCATGCTTGTTTTTAATTTTTCTAAAAATCACACGTTTCCATATGAATCACACAGTACAAATTCACATGATACCGCCACCTCGTAAAATAGTTACTTATTCTCATGAGATCGGGTTGAATATTACACAACAATGTTCTACCGATGCAACATTTGCACAAGCTCGGACAAAACAATCACTGAAAATAAAACAATGCTTTTAAACAAAAACACTGAAGAACACTATAATGTTTACATCTCAAAATAATAATGTAGGCTATTGTTCCTGCTTTCGCACATCTAATTATGAAAATTCAAACATCATACATAAACATATACATAGACATGTTTTCTTACATTGAGCTCTGTTTAATGTTTGATATGTGTCGGTAAAATGTGACTGTGGAGATTTGTCAAAAGTCGGCGTCGGCATGTCTGATACGTGCTGCCTGGACACCGATGTGACGTCAGCTTTAGGATAGTGATAGAGCGATATATAGGCCAATATTTGACCAATCTGAGATATTGACATTTGCTGAAAAGTTAACTTGAAGGGTAAGAAGCAATTTCTGTAGTCAACTTTTTAGTGAATTTTGAGTGCATCTGGATAAGTATTTATTTAATTTCAGTAATTAAGTAATTTCCTTCTGTCTCATTTGTATAACTATCAGCTTTATATCACCCTAAAAAATAAAGGTTCCAAAAGATGGTTTGACGCCATGGAAGAACAATTTAGGATTCCCCAAAGAACTTTTCATTAAGCCAACCAAAAATTGGTGTGAAGAACACTTTAAGAGTGTTCGCACTTGTAGTTTGGTTCCTGACAATATTGTTTAGTCCTGGTCTGCTTAGTGTTCACATTGGCATTTTAACACTGAACCTAAAGATACTGAATATAAAGACATAGGGATATGTTCACAACCTGATTGGTCGACTTTTATGGCATATTGTTTGCGACAGAACTTACCAAACATCCAAAACAATGCTGTGTGCCGGGCTAAATGCTCTCGTTGTATGCGAGTAGCCTACGTATGATGGTATTTTGACCAGCTGAGAACTCGTGAAGAGCTTATAAAATGTGTAAAGGAGTCAAAACAGCGGCAGGAATCCCTTCGTCACACAAACAAACGAAGCGGTTTGCTGCGGTTCTAACGCCTGTACTGAACTGTGATGGGAAACATCACAACTATGACGAGAAAAAACAGGTATGCTTGAGCTTTCTGTCCTTTTTAGGGTAGCATCTTGTGACATCATGTCATGTTTTTGGTTTATTTACATGTCTATGTTACGTGTTGCGTTCATATTTCATTCAAACCACACCAGAGTTCTCTTGGAAGCAGATCGAGACCCATCTTTTCAGCGTTCTTGGTCCGCTTGTTTGGTGCGCAGCAGGGTTCACACTTTTTCAAATGAACCGCACTAACAGAGCAATCGCACCAGGGTTCGTTTTAATCCAACCAAACCTGCCAAGTGTGAACACACCTTAAAAATCTAAAGAGCGCTTTCCATTTTTTTTATAAAGAACCTTTTGTGCAATGGAAAGGTTCCATGGATGTTAAAGGTTCTTCCTATCTATAAATGGCAATAAAAAAACATTTATTTTTAAGAGTGAAATTAACCCTGTCAATTTCGAAATTGCTTGTTGAAAAGCACAATCACTTGTTTAGGTTAGATTTTTACATTTTCCAGATGTAACTGCATGAAGCAGTGTTTTACTTGTATCTCTCATTTCTGGTAAATGTCACATGGCAGATGAAGCCTCAGGAGGAGCAGACCGTCATAGGCTCAGTCCAAACACATTTACTCAGTTAATTTAGAACATAAACACATATCTGTCTTGACATTTTAAGAGATTAAGATTCAAAATAGAGGCTATTTGAGAAGGTAATGGATAAAAATAAAAAGCTGCCCACAGGCACAGCTCATGAGGTTTTGGAACAGCTTATATTTACATTTATCATTTAGAGCTTGATGGATGAAATGTTGCTGGACACTGAGTTTCTTCAGAACCACAGAACTCCGATAGTCGCTATGTTCAAGTTTATCCGAAACAGGCAAAAATGTGACAAGAGAATCCAACTGACAGAAAAGCTCATTTTACAACTTTGTGCTCTAATATACAGATAAATAATCTTTATCGTATAATATTTATCTTGAGAATAATACAGTTTTTACATTCATCCTATACCATCACGGCCTCATTTACCCTCATGTATGTTTTCTTTTCATTTATCCTTTATGTGTCTTTAAAGGGGACAATGCATAACTGGACCGAAATTCTAAATATTACATTTACACAATAGGCGTAGTACTTGGGCATAAGAAGTTTTCCACACATGTCAGATATAGCAAAAAGCAAAGAAAAAGCAGCATGGGGTATGAATGAACAAGAGAGACAAAAATGAAGATGAGACAGAATGATAGAAAAAAATAAACGATGGGATCAAAGAACATCACAGAGGAACTAAATCCAAGATGATTAATACTGTGACAGATTATGACAACTGCAAAGGGAAACGCCTGTTGAAATAAGACGAGTGTTCATTTACAGCTTCTGTGATGTTGATCTGTCTAGAACTTTGCAGGATAATCTAAATCTAATGTAAACACGGAAGGGAAAACTTTAAATACAACTATTAAGGTCCAAAACATACTCTCCAGAAGTATGTGAATGCTAACTACTCTAGCTACTTTCCACAAAATCAATACTTAGTTGTAGTAGTATTGATACTAGTAATTCTTATATTATATGTTCATGTAAATATCATATCATGAACGGTAACACTTTACAATAAGGTCACATTCATTAACATTAGTTAATGTTTTAACTAACTAACATGTATTAACAATGAGCAATACAACAAAAATGTTTATTGCTAGCGTGTTGTAGCTGGTTGTTAGCATGTGTAAAGAGGTCAAGCATTCATGTCTATGTTTGTATACTTATGTAGAGTATGCTTCTGCCCGTAATGGCTCAATTTCTTAAAATTTGCTTTAGTTTAGTCTATTTCTGCAACATCATCCTTTTGAGATGTTAAACCCTAACCCCTTACTTGCTCTCGTTTCTTTTGTATTGTCCGTCTGCCACTGTATAAAACGTTACATACTAAACTGAATAAAACTGGAAAAGGCATTTTATGCTCCAATACCTACAATCATTGGTGGGCTGACCACATGAATAATCAGAGGAATCAAAATGTCCCTGTGGTAGTTTTGTATGATTCAACCGTTCACATTATTCTAAAACATAAATTATTGTTTTTATAATTCTTTAATAAGATGTAAACTTTTCTCTGGATCGTCACAGTCAGGCGGAAACCTTGTATCTCCATATTTAGTCATTTTTATCCTCAATTTTAGTCAAATATTTATCCAATGAAAAGTATTAAGAGCAGCTTGTGACTAAACCTCTTAACACATTGGATCCTCAAACTCATAACTCCATCCGCACACATTTTGGACCGTCTCTGCTTATGCAATGCAGGGGTAAACAAAGAAATGGTTGTTTGCTTTGAATAAGTACAGCATTTTATATATGCATAATGGCAAATGATTCATGCATTTTAGAATCGGAGAGGAGTGTCTTAGTCTAGCATTTATCGTCGGGTCATAGCCAATACAGTAGAAAATAGCTTGTGTGTAGCACTTTATCTGTTATAACATGAGATTTTGGCCACATGACTGTACGTCCGCATAGCTACAGTAAACTTTATAACCTGTTAAGTTGATGTATTCATGTAAACACAGTTAGTTATGTTTTAAGTGAACGTAAACAGTTGAGAAAGAAAACACGTGTAACAGTATAATAGATATATGCGTCAGGTCATAAAGTGACAGCAGCCTAATATTCCTGCTGCCAAATTATGAGATAATATTAAAAATATCTATATGGCAGTTTTTCCCCCATGCTGAGTGGCTATTAACTTTGGAAAACCACTAGCCACCATGGCTGGTGAGCCAAAGAGATAATGTCACTGAACATATATAATGCTACAATAAATATTATTTAAAAAAAAGTGTTTTTTGTGCCCTTTTTTGAAAAGTACAGTTTTTGCAAAAATATGATTAGGAGGTTTCCGCCCGACAGCAACGAAAATCTAGAGGTGCTTGATCAGACGAACATCCTCATCACAATATTAAGGTGTTGTCGATGGTTCCAGACTGTCAAAGTGTTTGTGTGTTTGATTGTCATTGTGAGTTTTAGCAAGTTACTAAGTAAGCGTTGTTAGGGTTTTCTGGGTGGTTGCTAGGAAGTTGGCAGGCTAACGTTTAACAAGCCAATCCCAATGAATTAATTCAAATTCTGTCACAAGTTTCCTTCTGTTCAATTTTTACTTCACATGACAGATGGACATTTCATGATGTCTTTAAAGAACCATATCCAAATAGTATTTAAAAAAAATGTAAACAAAATGTTTGTTTTGTTATGATTGAGATGTATGTTTTGGGAGTTGAAAGAAAGCATCATTGGTTGCTATGTTTTGACATCCTGAAGAATGAAGCATAAATCAATGATAGAGTTATGAGAATGTGTATGGATCAGCAGAAGAGAGAAAAAGAGCAAATGTGAAAAGAATGCCAGAGAAAAATGTGCACAAGGTTTATGGGATTTCTTAAGGTTGAGGTTTCTAAACTCTCGCTATATTTTTAAGAATTGCACGCTGCCCTCTCCCTCTCTCTCTATTCATCTGCCTCTCTTTCTGCTTCCTCTATAAGTCGATGAGTTGGTCCACCAGCAGAAGAGAGCGTGCCAGCGAGGGCAGACTGGTCTCAGAACTGCCACTGTTGCTGCGAGAATGACCACCTAGAACATGCCGGAAAGAGGGAGAGAGAGAGAGAGAGAGAGAGAGAGAGAGAGAGAGAGAGAGAGAGAGAGAGAGAGAGAGAGAGAGAGAGAGAGAGAGAGAGGGAGAGAGAGAGAGAGAGAGAGAGAGAGAGAGAGAGAGAGAGAGAGAGAGAGAGAGAGAGAGAGAGAGAGAGAGAGAGAGAGAGAGAGAGAGAGAGAGAGAGAGAGAGAGAGAGAGAGAGAGAGAGAGAGAGAGAAGGATGTGAGGAATGAGAAGTGTGAGAAAGAATGAGGATGAAAAGAAGATAAGACGTTGACGGAGGGTGAGTGAAGAATGAGGGGTGAGAAAAGAAAGGAGGAAAGAGGAAAAAGCAAAAACCAGATGAATAGCAGGAAAGAGAAAGCATAAAATGCTAAAAGATAACAGATCGGAATCGAAGTGAAATATTTTAAAGAGGATGGCTAGAAAGTCAAAACAAACCCCCAAAAAGCCTAGATAATACTTTATTTTTATGGTCCCCTTTTGACATTCTGGTGACAATAAGTGACGTTGCACCTCCATGTTAACTAACTCTCAGTAGAGTATTAGTGACTGTCTGCTTAATATCTGCTAACACTTTTTTTTGATGCTCCTCAACAGACATTCTACTGACTAGAAGTAACATTGCAAGTGCATGTCAACTTATTCTACTAACCCTAACTGTACTAATACTCTACTAATACGCTAATGAGAGTTAGTTAACATGCAGTTGCAACGTTACTTCTAGTGAGCAGAATGTCTAAAGGGGACCATCAAAATAAAGTCTTAAGTCTTGGAGAATTACGGTATGTTTCGCTGTAATGCTACTTTATGGTCATAGTTTACATTTTAGACTTAATAAATTATTTATATTAGACATGACAACAACAAACTTGAATATCATAAAAGCCATGTCCAATTTCACCACAAAACTAAAAGAAATGTAATATCAATTATATTTTGCATTAAGAAAATTAAGCCAATTTTAGGAATAAATATAGGGGTCAATAAGATTTGTATATTTTTTATTAGTATTTTAATGTTTTATTCATTTTTTTTTTTTACATTTTAAGGTATTTTAAAATGTAATTGTATCCCTGTGATCAAAGCTGAATTTTTAGCATCATTACTCCATGTCTTCAGTGTCACATAACCGTTTTTTTTTTGTGAAAACCTATGATACATATTTTTTCAGGATTCTTTAATGAATAAAAAGTTCAAACAAAAGCATTTATTTGAAATAGAACATTATAAATGACTTTACTGTCACTTTTGAACTATTTAATGCATCCTTGCTGAATAAAAGTATTACTATTTTATTGCCAAAGTTTACTATTATATTACCAAAGTTTTGAATGGTAGTGTATACACAAAAAATATAATGAATATTTATTTATAATACATGTTAAAATTACTGTCTAAAAATATCTGTATTACAGAATTGAAGGTTTATTTATTTATTTATTTTTAATGAGAATAACCACTGACAATAATGGGGAAAATCTCATAAAGGAATTATATTAAGTTTTAAAGGTATTGAGATTTTGGGGAAATACATGTCCCAATGCCTTTTGATTTTTTATTGAAATATGACAGTGACATGTTTTTGTACGATTAACCCATTTAAAAATGACTGCGAAAGGGCGAGGACAGTTCGCGATTGAGAAATTTAAGCATGTGTCAAATATGTCCTATTCTTTTGCATTACTCAAAGTCAGGTCAATCAGCTTCTACTTAAACAATTGTTCAACAACGTCGAAAACACCAGTATCTCAGAACAATCTAACGCTACACTACCACTACTTTGATCACTCAAAAAGTTTGCAAACATATGCCTACACTTCAGTATGAATTAGATGCAGTAAATAAAGCATGTGCTCTCTTCCAAAAACGTTTGCTGATATCCAAACACCCTTACCTTGGCTGGAGCTTTTGGAGATAAGCACTGGAATTGGGTCAAACTGGTTATCGGAGCTTTGGTCCCCAGTCTCAGAGGACTGGAAGCTTGAGAGGGGAGAGGCTGCAGTAAGAGGTTAGTGCCACAGTAGACCGATGGGGAGGAAACAAAAGAAGAAAGATTAGGAAGAGTGTTAGAGAGGGGGAAAAAAGGGTGGTTATGGATTATAGTGGTTAAGAACAGGTAGTTAATGCAAGACATGGTCCTTAAAAAGCAAATAGAGTTCCGGAAAAATAGTGCTTTAAGTGCTTAAAGGCAGGGTAAACAATTTGTTCCAGATTTTTTTTTTTATCCTTTTTTTCTTAAAAAGGTTGAAAGTGTCTTCACCTTGTGATAGTAATCAATAAGTTGAGTCGTCTAAACAATATGTACATCGTCTGCGGAAGGCATAGGACCATAAAATGTTTGTCCAATTATTGCCCTTGTTCCAAATGCAATGACACGATGTCCTACCTGCCTGTCAACGTATGTATTTCCATACCTCCGCGCACCTGTTCGCGCAGACATCACACATCATCAGCATGTTTCAAGCTATGCAGAATTAGACAGACGTCAGTCACGACCACCGCAACCGAAACAGCGAACGCCTTTTACAGTTCCTACTTAACCAAAACAACAAGCTTAAGCTACGTACACGCCATACTAATTTGGAAGAGATGGAAACCCGTGACGTTATGCTCGGAGCGGTTCGTGACTCGAACTTATGCATTTCAATGGCAACACTATCAACACTGAAATGAATCTGCAGCAGTCAGGTGGTATAGGTCAGCGCTCTTTAAGTTGTTTATGTTCATTATTATTGTAATGTTATTTGCTGTGAGAAGAGATAATTTAACACCGTCTCAAGTGTTCATGTGTTTTGAAGGAGGTGTGGCTGTGGAGACACTCTGAAGGGAGGATGGGATCTTGTGCTTTCAAAGCTAGCTCGCTATTGCTAGCCTCTCTGAAAAATGCCTACCTTACCTTTAATTTGTCAAGGCCTATTCTGAGCACAAATTTTCACCATTTTAGCTGGCAGTTTAGGCCAATATTGTTTATTTGATACAAATTGGTTTCTATTTTGGCTGTGTTTCATTGGGAAGCTCCACCCATTGTGAATCTCATTGGTCCAAAATCACACTCCACTGACTATACATTGTAACATTAAATATGTCCTGATTGGCTGTGATTGTGTCTTGTCACATACTTGTGTTGTATGTGTCAGTAAGATTTCTTTAATGTTTTTAAAAGAAGTCTCTCACCAAGGCTGCATTTATATACAGTAAAAACAGTAATATAGTGAAATATTATTACAATTAAATAACCAATTTCTATTTGAAAATATTTAAATTTTAATTTATTCATGTGTTGGCAAAACTTTTCCAGTCTTCAGTGTCTCATGATCCTTTAGAAATAATTCTAATATGGTGATTTGCTGCTTGAGAAACAATTTGTATTATTATCAATGTTGAAAACAGTTGTTCATATTTCAGGAGTGGAGACAAAAAGTTGTAAATATCATTAAGTTTATGACAGTAGTTGAACTGACCATATTAGAAGTACCTTAATGCTTCTGCACTTATGCATTTTGGCAGATGGTTTTTATTCAAACGTTTTAGGCATTTACATTTTACCATTTCATGCATTCCCTGAGAACTGAACCCATTGAATCAAACCTTTGACCTTGATGTTGCTGGCTAGTGCCATTTTATATTGTTTTGAGCAACAGGAATGCCTCAGAAATGGAACTTGCATAGCTATTAGTATTATCCCCAGATGAGGGGATAAGCCAAATAAGCCAAAGGGGCTTTTTGTTTTAAATGATTCCCCATTGTTTAAAAAAAAAAAATCAAAATTCAAACTTCATGGCTATCTATGGCTCGTTACATATACGTCATGCAACTGAGGTGAGTATGCATACGGTTCTTACCCTGGTGGGACTGTCCACTGCTCAAAGCAGTAGTGGTAAACTGGTCCATAGATGGTGCAGGAAGAGATGAGGGGGATGAAGCCAGTATTAGACCTCCAGTGGAGGGGAGGGAGAGAAGCGGCCCATCCAGAAGATAATCCTGTCCAACCAGGGACTCTGGAGGATGCAGGGCAAGCATGAAGAATGAAGAATGACAGAGAACAGAAGAATGAGTGACAACAGTAATAAAATATAGAATATAAAGAGAGAGTTCCAAACAAAAAGACATCCACAAGGTTCAGGTGGGACAGATAAAATGGAGTGCAAGAGAAGTATGAAGAGGATGGGTAGAAGGTGGCAGTGAGAAATCAGAGAGAAGCTCTGCAGCAGAAGTGAATGAGACCCACAACATACTCTACGAAAGCTTGATTCCACATGATGTTGTGTTCAAAATGTGTCAGAACTAGTGCTAGGGATGTCAATCGAACATAAAAAATTAGTTTATATAATTTATGTATGTGTATATATATTATTATATTTATATATGTCACAGATATTCAGTTGTGTTTGTTTTTAGTTTAATTTTCATGGACTTTTAGTTTGTATTCGGTAGTTCCTGTGTTCCTTTGCTTCAGTTTCCTGCTTCTCATTTGTTGTCATGGACATTTATTTAGTTGTCACAGGTGTTTTTCATTTGTTCCCTCATTTTACATTTTAACGTTTTAAGATTTAATATAAATGTATTATCAAAAAAGTGGTCATCAAATTACTGCATAAAAGTTTAACTATTTATTTTATCTTTTAAAATATAACCGAAATAAATAAGAAAAATTCCATTCATTTTTGAAAAACAAAGTGCACAGAAGTTTCATGTTTAAATCAAAGCATGGACAAAATTGTGATATTCCTTAAAATATAATATTTTTTAATAACTGTACTATAAAATGTATAAGTACATTCTACTGTACAATAGTAATACTGTAATAATTTACAGAGTTACTTAAACTTTTTTTTGTTGGGTTGTAGTGAAGACCTTTGAGTTTCTGTTTATCTGACGATAGTTTTATCAAATGAGATGGTGAAATGTTGGGGAAGTGACTCAGAGCAGCTTTGGGAATGAAGTAAATGCGTTCATGTCCTCATACAGTGAGATGGCAAACGGCGAAAACACCACGAGCATCACGTGCTTGATTATGTGAGGTAGACGAAACCGCGCCACTCATTCACACAGAGACAAGCAGAACATACACGCTTCATATTTAAATAACAGGCTAGTGTCTGTGAATATTAAACCTAAAAGATACTGTCTCATGATTTGATTAAGTATTCAGTCCTACTTATTTATTCATCCAAATTTTGCCACAATTCGTGACATTCCGCATTATACGCTAAATTCTACTTTTATTACTGGATTCCATTATTACGGTTTGTACCACCAGAGTAATGTAAGAGGAAACTTTAAATATGTACAGCGGCCAAACACTGTCTGATTTATCAAACCTCTGCAAAATATGTTTGAGGCCTGAAACAACATGAAAGAGTAAAAAAAAATATTCCTGTCAAAAATAATGACTATTACTGAATAAATGCTATCAAGCTTCAAAATAAATTGTAGGGGCCATAACAAAGTCAGTGATGCAAATAAAAAATACAACTACAAGCAACAGGCCCACAATAAGACACACTAGGAATAACCTATGAATGTATTTGGCTTTTAAAGGAATATTCTGTAGGTCATCACTCTGGCATGACCAACAATGTGCCATTCTTTTTGCTGCCAAAATAATTATTATTTATCATTCAACCAAACCATCCACATGTTATCATCAACAAGCGATGACAAGTTACTTCACTGCTAACAAGGACAGATGAGGTCATATTTCTGTGCAGAAAGTATCAGCATTTTTTCATCAGTGGAACTGAACTACTGTTATTGATTCTTTTTTTTATTTTTAAGAACACCGCAATGAATAAATGATTTTAATGGACCAAAGATCCTGCTCTATTTCATGGTACATAGAAAACACTGGGCTGAAAATCTAATAACTTCAAAGACTGATACCTGAAACAGAGCAGAAAATATGCCAAACCAATCTTAATAAAATTATAAAATGTTACGCTTTATACAGTAATCACAAACTGGTGATCCAGCCAGATCAGTGAGAAAAGTAATCCTACGAAAAAGAACCGTGGGACAACACTATCCATGCTTCGTAGTGCTTTTGACTAAAATGTAATACTTGGAGTAACAATGGTATCTAATTATTTCAATGGAGGTTCACAAATGGCAGTGATAATGTCATCAAGAACACCTTGCAGATTTTTCCAATGTCAGCATATTCAGTGCTTCAGTGAGCAACTGCATAAAAGGAGAATATTTACAGAATTGCTGACCTGGCAGTGCAGATGACCCAGGATCAGTCTGTAGAGGATCCAGACCAGGGATCAGAGAATCCGTCCCAACTGCAGAAAGAAAAAAGAAAAGAGACAAATTTGACGTTTTACATAGCAAATGTAAAGGTGAGAGAGATGGTCTTAGTGATGTCAATTCACTTCATGCATGAAGCAGCACTCTTTAAACCAGATCATTCAAAGATATAGATATGCCCGATGAAGACAACGTTTACAACAACTATACAGACGAAGAGATGAAACCGCAGTGGGGTTATAAGTGTAGACAGAAAGGAGTAAGTCAGAAATGGGGACGATCCAGGAGTTCCAGGTGTTACTCTGAGCTGAACTAAGAAAACAATCACCATTAAAACACCAATGAAGGCCAGTGAGGCAATTCATCAGTTGTAGGGTTGTAGGCAATAAAAAACTAAAACAATAAACAGACAAGCGGCTGGTTACCATGACTACTGTCTGCAGGGCTGAAGGGGTCATTCAAGGGAAGGTCGGGGAGGATCAGGGAGGAAGAGGGCTCTGGAGACTTCAAACCCTCAATCAACTTCTCTACTCCATGAGCGAAGAGGAGAAGGGAAGAGAGAAGAAACAGTGAGGAGAGAGCAAGGAGATGAGGAATTACATATGAGGAGAGGAAAGGAGAAGAAATTGGTCAGTGAGGTAGAGAATAGCTAAAAAGAAGAGAGTAGAGAATAGCTAAAAAGAAGGGAGGAGACAAAGAAGAATAGACGGTAAAATGGAGAGGAGAATGAGAAGAGGAGAATGGAAAGAGAGGAAAGAGCAGAGCGACAGTGAAGAGATAAGAGATGAAAGGAGAGAAGACTAAAGAGAAGAGAGGATAATAGAGATCATGAGAAGGAGAGGGGTTAGGAGAGTTAGGCAAGGAGACAGTAAGGAGAGAGTGATGGAGATGAAAAGAGGAGGCCATGAGGAGAGGAGACAGAAGAGAGCAGATGAGACTTTAGGGTGAACAGACAGTAAGGAGAAAAGAAATGAGGAGAAAACAAACAATGGAGGAGGAGAAATGGGGAGACAGTGAGGAAAGGAGAGGAGAAAAAAAGAGAAGAGATAAGACAGTGAGGTGAAGAATCAGCAAGGACTGCAAAGTGTAGTGAGAAAGAGGAGAACAGAGATAGAGAGGAGGATACATTGAGGAGAGGGGACACAAGAGAGGAGAAGAGACAGTGAGGAGAAGAGATTGAGACAGTAAGAAGAGAAGACAGAAGAAAAGAGACAGTGAAGAAAAGATTGAGGGGAGTGAGGGGACAGTAAAGAGAGGAGAAACAGTGAGAGTGGAGAAAACAGTGAGGAGGACAGGAATAGAAAGGAGTAGAGATCACAAAGAAAGAAGAGGAGAATAGAGGCAGTAAGAAGAGGAAAAGAAGAGAGTGAGGAAAGTAAAAGAAAGGAACGACTGAGGAAGAGAAGAGATTCAATCGGGAGAAAAGACAGTGAGAAGGAGACGAGGAAGTGAGGAAGAAAAGAGACAGTGAGGAGAGGAGAAGAGACTTAGTTATGAGCAGAGAGAGGAAACAGTAAAGACAGGAGAGTATACAGTGTGGAGAGGAGATTTTAGGCAGTGGTGTCCAATCCTGCTCCTGGAGGGACAATGTCCTACAGAGTTAAAGCTACACTGTGTAGGAATTTCTCCCATCTAGCGGTGAAATTGTATACGACTACCAACTGAATATTACTTTCTAGCCCCTCCCATTCTGAGGGCGTTATAACTTTATTATTTCAAATCTGCCGGCAGTCGTGAGTAATCTCCCCCTCGCATTCGTCACGGTGCCACTGAGTGTAAAAACGCGAAAGGCGAAGCTTGAATTTTATGTCCCTCTTTGGCTAATGTATTTTCAAGATGGATGCGCAACATGGCTTCCTCCATTCGAGCGGCTCGCTCTAAATTCTGTATTCTAAATCGCAGATTCTACGCTTACGAGAATACTAGATTAGTTGGTAGGAGTAATTACAAATTAATGAGCACATATAATTTTGAATGAATAAAGTGTCTTTTTGCTAAGAATCAACTTAAAAAATTGCAGAGTGTAGCTTTAAGGTCTGACCTGCTCCAAAACACCTGCATGAAAGTTTTAGTAGAGGTCGTGAAGACCTTGATTAGCTGTTTCAGGTGTTTAGAGCCACACTCTGAGGACAGTGTCCCTCCAGGAGCAGGACTTAGTTAAGTCAAAAGTGTTGCTTATAAGGAAAAATAACATTAAGACAGTTTAAGCATTAATCATAGATAATCCTGTAGGAAAAAAAAAAAAGAAAAAAAGAATGCAAGAGCAAAAACTAACTGAAAACCCAACAAAATCCGTTTAAAACAAACAACAGAAAGACAATAGAAAATTAGAGTAGTTATGTTCAGCATGGCATACTACTTGCTCCCTTTCTTCAGTATGCAGCATGTATACAGTGCATAGTATTTTCTGAATGCCTGAAATAGCCAAATGGCCTTCCACATTTGTTAGAACATGCAGGATAAAACAGAGCACACTGTGTGAAATACTGTACTGGGCGCGTGTAGTAGAAAGGTTCTCAACCCTGTTCCTGGGGCCAGAGCACTGCACATTTTGAACATCTCACTTGTCTGGTTAGGGATAGATTCAAAATGTGCAGTTTTGTGGAGTGGGATCCAGTAACAGGATTGCGAACCACTGGTGTAGTATACTACACTTTAAAACAAACTTATTAATTCGTGTTAGACAGACAATCCATACTTCACAGGCTCAGGGTTATAACTCAAGCAGAGCGAAGGTACAGTACTCGACTACCAGACAAGCTATTAGTTAAACTGGCAAACGTTTGTAATGGTGCAACTGTCATGGTTTCATTCAACCAGATTCATGCGGATCAGTTGAGAATCGGACTCTTCGTTACAATGCTGGTCTTACAGTCTTTATGATCGAAAAGAGGACTTTGGGATGAGGGTATGGGGAGAGAAGTGGGGGGGAACTCAGGTCACAGAACAGCAGAACGCTCGCTTTCCCCCTTTCACTAAGGCAGAGAGCAAACCATCAATCTTTAAGCATAAATGACTCAAGGATGGTCTTCAAATCTTAGAGAACACCACTCCTTCTCGGAGTAAACAGACTCCACAAGGGTGTTGTGAACGGTTGCCAGAGCATAGCTACATAGTTTCTTGGGCATTCTGAGTTGCTTTTAATCATATTGTTATTCAGTTGCTAAGGTTTTCTGAGATGATTACTTACAGGTCTCAATTGGTCCCTAGATGTGGCTACTAACTATTGTTGGGGAAAGTGTGTGTGTCAGATCTCCATGGAGCTACGGTACACGATTGCCAATTTCATGACCTTGTATCCTGCGGCTCTCAAAAGGTTTACCTGTGCCTTAAATTTACCCAGCATGATCTGGTGTGTCTTCAGATTCAGAGGATTATCAGACTGTGCTTATGTAAGACTTTCAAGTGTTAATCCACCCTCTGTGTTTTCTGCTGAGAATCATCACACACACTTCTCTTTTACATACAAATTCTAACACTAAAAATCAAAAAGATAAAATAACCAGGGCTGTGTATCACCAACAATGTCACGATACGATACGCATCACGATACTAATGCCACGATACGATACGCATCACGATATGGATCAATTTGGAATTTAAATTTCTTTTGAGCTGAGTTTAGTAACAGTGTTATAACAGTTGTGATAAGTGAAAAACAATTTAGTTTTTGTCATAAAAAAACAATGAGTTAAATAAATAAAAATGCTTAGAATGGCTCTTCCTTCTGCTTTTAAAGTCTGCCTCAATAACTGAAATGACAATTATAGTGACACTGAAGCATGTCTACACTGCTCAATGACTAAACAAAACTTAAAACATTCCATAAAAGCAAAAATGGTAACAACTTAAATCTAGAAACACACCTAGTATTTAACAATTTGGACTTAAGTGTTGAAATGTGCACCAAACAAAGTCATTTCTTTTATGTTGAAATAATTTTAAATTAATACATTTTCAGATTTTTATGCAGAAACAACAATTGATTGACATGCTCAGGGTTAAGAGAGTTTCTGTTAAAAACGTTTATGCTTATTTAAGACATAACCAACTGTGTTTAGAGGATACTCGCAAGCTGTATGTGAGGCGGCTTTACTCTAGGGCCTATGCACACAGGGAAAACCAACTCTCAGAGAGCGCGCAAGTACTGAATAGTTTAAAATCGTTTGAATGTTTAAACTGTCAAGACTTAAAGACACGCAAATGGTAAACTTTAGTCACGATGCAATGCTGGCCCGATTATGGAAGTGAATATTCCGTTATGTCCCGACTCTAAACGCGAGTGTGTAGTTTCACCGGCTGCAGTGCTGGACGCTTGCCTTGAGCAGCCCGTTTTGAGAGACGAGAGAGAGAAGACGCAGCACCATTGAACTCACGCTGTTTGTGAAATTGCATCTCACAGAACATTTTAAAACTACTGATTTGATTTTATAATCTGTGTGGATTCATTTACTAATACAACCTACATGCTAAAGTGAATCAATGATTGCGGGAATTTCCTGCATAAGTGGGAGAGCTGCGGGAATGATTAAAATTATGCGCAATACATGCGCCGAAATTCGAGCCCTGAATTGGCTACATTCAAAAGCACAACAGTATCGATACGGCAGCTGCTGTATCGATACGCGCATCGCCAGGAGTTCATGACGATGTATCGTTGTATCGATATTCTGAGCACAGCCCTAAAAATAACATTTAAAAAAATATATATGTATGCACCATAATGTGCCATTATATACAGTGTAGCAGAAAAAGTTGTTTAAATATAATTGTCTTTTTTGGTTAAATGGCAATGTCAGATGCATGGCACTTTTCACAAAGAGCATTCAAAATGAGAACCTGTAATTCTTACAAACCAAATACATCAATGATAAATTAATACTAAATAACAGTAACAATCAAAGCTTCACAAAAAGGCCATGAAAAAGTGTACCATATTTGTGGAGAGTGGTATATAATAACTTAAGGCTTAAATTATTTTTCATTATTATTTTCCTATAAACATTGAACAACCCACCACAAACATATAGCTAACCCATCAAAACTCACTGATTCTAGCGAAATCTCAAATTTGCTTGCCTGATACGAGAACAAACCTCATTGGTTCTCACGCATCAAGCAAGCAAGCACATCTGAGCTTCCATTTAACATATTTGATGAGTTATGTTTGTGTGTTGATCAATGTTTTTATATTATGTTGTGTTATTTTTTTTTTTTTTTTTTTGGAGGGTGAAACCTTTAAGTCCATTACCATGTGACATAAGAGTGTTCTAAGAAGTTGCTAGGGCATTGCTATTCAGTCACTTACAGACACATTTCAGAACAGCCCAGGCCCCAAGTCTCTATGATATCCTGGTCTTTGGAAATGGCTTGTGTTCCTCCTCCTATGCAAGTCTATGTGATTTTGATAGTTTTATCGTCAACTAGGAGAAAGCTGTAAGACTGATCTCTTTAGTAAACAAATAACAAACCTCTCCTCAATAAACCACCATTCTTTCAAATATAATTCATGTCTGTAGTGCAAACGGCGGTTCAGGATGAGTTACAGTACTCAAAGTTGATCTAAATCCCTAACCCTCAATTGGAGAAATAGTGAAAAAGTCTTACTACAAAAAAAATCACTACAAAGAGAAACTACACCTTTTAAAAGGTATTAATCACCCAATAACAATCTTGATCAGAATTGACCCTTTCATTGATTACTGACAAGGGTCCGCAATGTTACCAAGAACCCAGGTGGAAAAAGAGTGCTGTCTTTATCTCTATAAATAGGAAGAGGAAAGGCTTATCACAAGGCTGCTAGCAGGTGAAATGCACATGTCACTTTATTTCTGGAAGGCTAGAAGAGGTCAAGAACATTTAATGCCTTTTAAAGTCTCTCAAAAGACTTTGAAAGTGAATCATCATTCACAACCGTTTTACTTCTGCAACGTGGCATGTTTCTGGGTGAAACAGGATATTCAACACACAAATGTAGGGTGGGGGACTTGATCCATTGGGAATAACAAGGATTGTGAAAAACTGGCATTCCATTTCCAGAGTTTGCAGTAAATTGTCGAGGACTATCCCCCATCCTGAAAATCTGGCAGCACCCATTGGCTGAATCTGTTCCAGGATCAGTAGAAGTTAACAGCATTTGTGACATTACATTGCTTTGAAAGTGGAAAAACTAATTTTGCAATGCAGTTCTGTCTTAAGCATTACCAGACTCATAGCAAGCACTGGGACAGAGAGAGACAGACAGAGAGAGTGATAAACAGACTGTACCTCCTCCCTGGAGAAAGCCTTTATTGGAAGACACAGAGTGCAACCCAGGAATCAGATTTTCAGGACAGGATCTATCTGCCATCTTAGCTGGAAACACACACACAAGTATTACTAAAGTCTCTCTGTATAGGTTTGCTTAAATAAAGTGTGCAGGATAACTAAAATAAACATTGTGCTAAAATGACTTTGAGTACTTGATTTCAAAACATTGGTTGTACCATCCAATTTGGCAAAATCCTTGTTTAGCAGCTCCTCTGCTGTGAGTTTGGAGAAATTGTCATCGCCAAAAGGGTTCCAGGATGCTGAGGCTCCAGCAAAGGGTCCCGAAGCCTCCCCTGACTGATAAACACTCTGCTGTGATGAACATGGAGAACCAGAGGGAGTGGTGCTAGCTGACCTACAGCCGTGAGGAGAAGAAAAAAAAAGAAAAAAACAATGCAAACTTTAAAAGTTCCACTTCAGGGTTTCTTGCACCAAAACTCATAATTTGGTTTTGATGTCAATTTTCCTCTCTTTGACCCTTATAATTGAAAAGGTTGCTTTAGCTCATGTACCTTTAAGGTGGTTAAGCCATAACCATGACAAATTCTAAGACACTGGTCTGTCTGGGGAGCCTCACTCCACAATAAATACATAAAACGGCAGTATGCTACATTGTTCTCACGTGATCTAAGCATGTTGCATGAGAGAGGTGTCAAGTCTTGAAAATAAAAACTATTTGCATTTTTAATTTGACCATTACACATCAAGACGACGGTCAGCTGATGTAGGGCTGTTTCTGAGCATTTGGCAGCCCAGTTGCAGTGTGTTCTGGCACCAGTAACCCCATCTGAGCCTTTTCGGAAAAACTGAGTGTGTTGAATTGCAGTCAAAAACATTGGTGACAGAGATAAATAATGAATCAACCCTGCTGAAAAAATATGAAACAGCCTAACCCTCTGGTGCTGTTCGGTTTTTTTAAAGGTTTGGCAAACCTTGGTAAAGGTTTTGGCACTTGCTATGTGAACACACACACATACAAATCATGGACATGATTTGAAAAGGTTAAATGGTGCTGAAAAAAAGACACACGTACTGTTCGTGGTCAAAAATGCCTGCTACTGTCAATGTAGTGCTTACTCCAGTACAATCTTTATCTTTACCCAATGCTGGACAATGTAAAGGTTAAAACTGAAGTATAAAATTTTTGATAAAGTGTTTTCTTGATTTACTTGGACTTATTAAGGCTGGCCTCTGCAGCAGCAGCTTGAAGCAGTTGAGTGGACTTGCTCACAGGAACTCCAAATATGGTGCTGTGTGTGACATCACTCAGAATTCGTCTGTGGCCTCCCTTTGGGGCGGTCTTAGGAGAAGAGGGTGGAGTCAAAGATCCGACTTTATGCATCCCACGACTTCCAGCGATGGACTTTTACAGAAAGAAAGGTATAAAGACAAAGTAACATTAAAGCCTGTGGAAGTTGAAGAATTTTTATAAGGGAATTTAATTTCTGAAATAGCAAAAGAGTCGTTCTGTCTTTGAAAGGTACAGAAAGAGAGTTTTAAAAAATACAAATCTGATATCTCACTGATTTGTTGAAAAAAGTTGATCTGTGAAATGAGAAAATGTCAAAGGTTCACCTTTGAAAGGTCAAATGTCTGTTGTTAGATAAATGGGACATTTAATTTATTCACCCTCATGTCATTCCAAATCTGTATGATTTTTTTTTTTTTTTTACATATTGTCCACAATGGAAGTGGATATGGACTTGGGCTATTGTGCTCCAAAAATGACAAAAACACCAGAAAGGCTCATTGAAGTAGTCCATACGATTCATGTTCTATATTTATATCTCCAAAAACTCCTTTGCCATTGCTCTCAAATCTCATTTGTGCCAAACTTAGGTGTTGCGACCAATATAAAACACAAATTAAACTTAAGAATAGAGCAGAGGGCTTTTCCCTGAAATCACATTTTTAAATTTGTAAAATTTCATTTGAATGACATGAGAGTTAACAAAGATGAACTTCAGATGTGTCATGACAAAGATATAGATTGTAGTCAGGGTAGCGCCATATATAATTTTTGACAGAAATGAAAACGAGGCTGTCAGGGATAGACATATGCTGTTTTCAGTGGATTTTACTGTTGTACTGTGCCAGTTGTCCAGCTGACGAAACCGTTTCCGTGCAATATTTAATTAAATAAATATGCACCAAGTATTTCAGAGTGTTTGAAACTGTTTTCTTAGATGCGAGTAGTCAAGTAAAGTCGAGTGAAGTCACCTTCATTTATATAGCTTTTTATAATACAGATTGTTTTAAAGTAGCTTTACAGTGATAAAAGGAAATTAATGCAACAATTGATTGTTTTGGCTTTACAGCAGCTCTAGAAGAAAGTCATTGTCTAGTTTAAGTACATTTTTGATTGATTAATTTCCGTTGTAAAAATCATTAGTTTTATATATATAACTTATCAACTGAAAAGTGTTTCCAGTGTCTCAAAATGAATCGGTTCAAAGGAAGCGCTGATCCACATCTCTGCATCTGCTCTGAGTTTGGGTCGTTTTAAGGTACTTTAAGAACACAACATGCACAAACCATCTTTCATACATGTAAGTTCTTATAAACAAAAGAGAAGGTTTTCAGTTGCCCTCTAATTTCGTCTAAATAAAAGCTTGAAATTAAGACAGTCATAAAAATCATTATAAATTTACAACTGATATTAAATAAAAATACTATATTCTTTTATTAAATACTAATTTTTATTTTACAGTTAAACATTACAATAGTAATATATATATATATATTTTTTTTTATTTTTTTTATTTTTTTAGTAGTAATAGTAATGGAAACTTGTTTCCACCACGGAATAAAACAATTTAAAAAATAATTGCAACTTTTTCCTCTCACCATTCTGACTTTATAACTCGCAATTCAGACTTTTTTCCCTCAAATGTGAGATATAAACTCACTAAATTATAAAGTCCAATTCTGAAGTCAGTGAGTATTTTTTCCCCTCAGAATCGGGCTTTAAAACTCTTTATAATAGGCTTTATAATTGCGAGTTTATCTCGCATTTGAGAGAAAAGAAAGTCAGAATTGTGAGATAAAAAGTCGCAATTAACTTTTTTATTTTTTATTCTGTGTCAGAAACAAACTTTGATGACTACTATTACTACTAAAAAAAAAAATAAAAAAAATAACAATAATAATAAAAAAAATAAAAATAATATTAAATATTACTATTGTAATGTTTAACTGTAAAATAAAAACAAGTATTCAAGAAAGAATATAGTATTTGAATGGTATATCAGCTGTAAAATAAAAGTAAAATTATTATTATTATCAATCCTGCAGCCCTAGTTGAGTTACAAATTACATTTGATTTAGGACCTTTATACGGTGCATGCCATTGTAAAGACTATAAGTCTATATCTCACAGCTTCATTTTCATCTAAATAAAATTCACTATGACGACAGCCCTGACTAAAGTCTATTATATAGAACAACTCCACTTGTGTTGTACATGACACCAAGCCCTGACAGTAACGGTCAACACCTACTGATTTTATGATAATGTCAATCTTAGAAACAATTTCCAAAAAATGCATAAAAATTAGCAATCTTTAGCAATGAATCCCCTATGAGCAAGTTTTAAGGTGCATGGCAAGTCAACAAGCGGAGGATAAAGGCTCTAGAAAGTAAAGAGAATCTCTCTAATAGAACAGACACAGATGTTGGGAGGGTTACCCTCTGCACTGGGTCCACTTCAGAGTCAGCGGGTGGTGCTGAGGTGGTTTTAGGTGGAGGAGGGGTGGAGGCATGAGCTGAAGGGGGTGGAGGTGCCATAGCTTTGGTTTTAGGTTGGGACGAGATATCACCATCTACGTTATTACTATGTGAACACTCTGCAGGTGGAGCTGGGGCCGTTGCTTTGCTTTTTGTCTGTGCGGTTGCTGATAATGTGAAGAGGTTGGTTTGAGGGTGGTGTATGGGTGGAGGGGGAGCCCTATTCTTAGGCTTAGAGTGTGTAGAAACAGGGGTGGACGATGATGCAACCGTTTGTGCAGGTATGGCGCTCGTCTGCGTTGAGTGATGCTGCTAAAATAGGAGGTAGGTGCAACAATTGACATCACATGGTACAAAAACGTTTCTTCTTTTTACAAACGTAAAATATTTAAATCTACTACGTGGCATTTCAGAGATGATTATTCTTAAATTCACATGAAAGCAAAATCACAACCTGTTTTACTTCCATAACGTGACATATTTATGAGGAAAATGGGGTATTCGATGAGGGGGAAAATGCAAGGTAGGACTTAATTTGATTAGCTTATGAAAAGAGCGTTTGCAAAGGATAAAGTTCACAGTAAGACAATAATGTGTAGTAAGAAAGTAAATATGGTCAATTCTGATTTCATGTTGACTTTATATTATTTTTAAGATTATATCCACATTGTTTTATTTTTTTGTAGCAGTTACCTGTTGTTGAGCAGTGAAGAAGGCTGTATTTTGCTGCTGTACAAACAGTTGTGTGTGCTGGGGTGTGGTCTGCCGTGGAGAGGGCGTGGCCTGTATTGGAATGGGAGTGGCTTGTTGCTGAGCGACAGGAACCTGTGATTGGGCAAGAGAAACAGGCTGGGAAGCCATGTTAACGCCTGTGAACAAATAGAAAAAAACACAAGTTAAAAATTAAAAATCAGAACCACAATAATCACAATGTCATTTAATTCGATTTTTCGAATAATATATATTTTTTAAATATGTCTCTATTCAATATACTTTAAATAGTTCTAATCCACAGCAAGGTATACCGTATTAAACCAGCTTATTTCTTGCCAGGATTCTTTGATAAATCGTAAGTTTAAAAGTATAGCATTTATTTGAAACTGCTTTTTTTGTTAACATTAAGGTCTTAACTGCTGTTTTTGTATATTAAAAATACATTTTGCTCTGTGTGGTAGCAATTTTGTTACTTTGTGCAGCATTTGCATTTTCAGCTATAATAAATTACTTGATCAAACGTCATCCTAAATTAAGACAGACCCATATAATCTGCTGATAAAACATTTCAGGAGGATAACAATACGTCAGTATATTCATAATCAATGAACCGCGTAACGCTTTAATTAGCATTGACCAGAAATAAGAAGTGAAACGTCAGCTCAGTAGGATTCAGTGTGTCAGGAGCTCAATAGAAAGGTTTTAAAAGCTCTCTCTAATAACACACTGATTGAACCAGTGGGAATACTAGAGTCGTGTGCGTCAGCCAAAGACGCATGCCGGTCAATACAACAGGTGAAGTGTCGTCAAGGGACGAAAGTAAAAGTGAAAAAAAGAGAGCGAGCACGAAGAGATGAAGGACTGTAGCCACACAAACGGGTTTGTTCTGGTGGTGATGCCTAGATAGTGTTTGATTTTGGATGGAGAATAAATGAACACTCACTGATTGGCTGGCTGGGTCCTGCGGGTGCATTGGCTCTCTTGCGAGGGGTGAGTGCTGGTTGGATGGGCAGGATGCCTGCGATTGGTTGAGCTTGGCCAGCCTTGGGACGTTGCCGTGGCGCTATGGACGTTTCAAGAGTGGGGATTGGATCAGTGAGCCTGAATGACAATAAAAGGTTCAAGTCAAGTCAGAACTACCACTATATAAGAATGCTGCAGGTATGACATCAACACCTGGAAGACTAATCGAGATGGGTTTTTATAATAGGGTTTTCAGTTTATGAGTAAAATAAGACCTGTGGTAAACATAACATGACTATACTTGAACGCTTTGTTCTAGAATGCAAACTGCACACACCCATATCAAAAACGTGAATTTTGAAGACTTTATGATAATTTAAAAAAAAATTGTTTCTAATAAGTGCCTAAATAAGAATATGTGAGTGCGTGCAATTTACGCTCTTTAGAACAAAACTATATGTTATGTTTACCAAAAACCTTATTTCACATGATCCCTGCCCCACTATATGCATCCAAAGAGTAAAAAAAAAATGTGTTATAAAAATTTAAAAACATTTATGTCCACACAATTAAATGAAAGTCTCACCTGGCTTTGTTTTGACTCTTCTTGGCCACGGCTTCGCTGGCTCTGATTGGCTCTGGGAGTTTTGCTGGAATGGGTGAATTCTAGTGAAATGAGAGAAATTTTATAATTACCATCACATTTTTATATGTTGTATATGATTGTCTTTAGTCAACATGAAACATTTGCAACTCATTTTATTTCAACACAAAAACATGCTGAGTGGAATTTAGGACTTCTACGTATTACCAATATGGAGTGAGTTTGTATGTAGCCGAAACAGAAAGGTGTTTCAGAACTTTTCCAAAGAATTTTTTTTCTTTGGAATAACACCGGTGTTTAATTGTGGTCATAAAACCAAAACTAAAACTATAAAAAATTGTAAAGCTTAAATAAAATATAAATATTAGATGAACTAAAAATGTTGCATTGGCAAATAACTGAATTAACTTTAGTTTAAAATGACTAAATCTGAAATAGAAAATAAAGCTAAACAGTAATATAAAAAAAATGACAAAAGCACATTACTAAAACTTAAAATTAAAATAAAAGCTCATTCAAAATATGAATAAATATTATAATAGTATATAAATAATACTAAAATAACAGTGATTCAGATGCGCCACTAAATTTGGCATGAAGACCAGTAACATATGTTAAAGTAAATGTTTTGATTTTAGGTTGACGTAAGTTTTTTTTTTTTTTTTTTTATAGAATAAGTTCATTATTAATTTCATTTATGAAGTTCTAATGTCTCACTCCCTAAGTGTCATGTTGTTGGCACAAACACAAATGTGTAGTAAAGGCATGTTCATTAGCAATGATATTTATTTGTAGATGCAGTCTGAGTCAGGGAAACCTGACATGACATGATCATCTTGTTGATTTTAATTCTGAAGTGACAAACTAATTCTTTAATAACAAAAATATGACTTATATCAGACTAACTTTACAGGGAAAATTATTATTATTATTATTAAGTCTTTTTGTAGCAGCAACACAGGAAAAACTGTTTGTTGGAGGTCATTCCTATTGAACTCTAAACAACACTTTGCGGTGCCAATGTTAATATGTCTTTGATCATGGCTCAATGCTTCCATTATGCTATCAATACCACTCAGAGTGGGAGGGACCACTGGATCTGGGCCAAATGGCAGCCAAAAGCAACATTCCACTTCCTCTGCCGTTACGTGCAAGCACTTACTATCTACTGAAAGGGATGGGCATGAATTAAACATGGATTAAGAAGAATGTGCTGGAAAAGAGAACAAAAACCATGTAGAGTGTGGCAGGAAAATAGGTAAGAAGATCAGGGCAAATGCACATGGTAGTTTGTCTAGTTATAGCACAGGAAGAAGGAAGAGAGATCATTCGTCACAGTCTGAATGAGCAGGTCTTACGTCGATATTCTGAACTGGGCAGTCTTTCCGTGCCAGTTTAAAGGCGAAATATGACACCTGGTAGATATCTGGCCTGACGTCAGGGTCTGGCTCCAGCATGTAACCTGATGGGGAAAATAAAATGAATCAAAACAAAAAAAAGTCTACAGGTAAAAATCAGTTTTGGTAAATCTTCAAAATTGTTACTTTTTTTCTCTTTGTGTTATATGAAGGTCACATTAAAGTTTTTTTTGTGTGTGTCTTTATTTGTTTTTGCTACCTTTCAAAAACGTACATATGTATATATCTAAGCGTTCGGTGAAGAGCGTCTATTACAACATGTTTTTGAAGCGTTGATCACTGTAGCCAATCACAGACATATAAGTTGAGCGGTTTAACGCAATTAATGGCCAATCAGAGGTGTTTAAGAATCCAACATGCTCAAAATGCTAGAGGGAAATACTGGTTTCGTCACATTTTTTAAATTTCAGTACCGACTTTGACAATACTATTTAATTGTATGCATTTAGGACACGCACATATAATATTATCTATGAAACTTGCATGAAGTGTCAAAATCTTAAAGATAATCTTTCATTAAAAAAAAATCTAATGAATCAACAGCGTGACTTACGGATGAGACAGTGCATGTCGTGCGAGTAGCGGGAGTTGTCTGGAATGGTGAAGCTGCCGTCACAGATGGCCACCTGACTCTCTCCGAACGGCAATGTGAAATAACACAGCTTATACAACAAGCAGCCCAAAGCCTGAGGACACAAACATACAAAACGTCATTGTGTTTCTGAACACTGCAAAAAAAAAAAAAATATACATATATATATTTTTTAAAAACACTATCAAAAGGAAGGCAAGCCAAAGCTTTGGCAACTGGAATACACTGTTGCTGTAGATAACAAATTATCAGAATCTGACAGCCTTCACCTATTTAACGTACCCATATATCTGCTTTAGTAGTGATAACTTTGCCCCCATAAAGATTCACCATTTCTGGGGCCCGGTATGAAAGAGTAGTGTACCTTAAACACACACACACGGTGTCAAATATTTAATTGATGTAAACAAGTAAAACTGTGGTTTGCAATATAAAGAAAGAAACTGACACTCACTTCTTGATTTCTTCTTCTACAGCCGCTACACCTTCTGTTTGTGGATTCTGGGAGCGGTTAATGGCACTGCCAAAATCACACAACACATAATGACCTCTGTCATGCAGCAAGATATTCTCCACCTAAAACAGACACAAAGAGAGGAGACACGTGTTTGATAACTTGCCTTTGTTTTTGAAAAGTTTAACTGAAACAGTACTCACAAAAAAGGGTACAATCATAAAAAGTCAGATATTAACCCTATGAAGCCTACTGTATATTTGATACACACATTTCTAAGGCCTCTAAATTATCAACATGATCAAAACTTTGCTGAAAAACCTGTTGCACAAAATCGAATGCCTATTTATATAGTATGTATATGTTTATAACTTTTTAGCAAGTAAACAGCCTTTTAGTATAATTGTAAAAACGTCCCACTTCAGGTCTTTTTGCTGTGAAATCTTACTGATTTTTTTTAAGTAAATCTAAGAATAAATTTTATATTGTTAGTAATATTTCAAGATGAACATTTTCTAGACTGAATCAACTGACTTTTACTTGATTATCCATTATTTTTTAGAAAAATCGTGTTAAAATGTGAGAAATAAACGTTTTGCCCACGACAATAAAAACTACAGAGCTTTGACCATAAAACTAAGCATTAAAATATCATCATACTAAGACATGATATAAGATATTTATATGCATTTCATCCAAGTAGTCTGTTATACTGTTATAAAGATCTAACTGATTTACATTACAACCAAAGAAACCTTACTTTTTGGCCTTTTAAATATCAGCAAATGCACCAAATGGCACATGCATATATATATATATATATAAATAATCAATAAACCTGTTCCATTCCAAAAAAATCATATTTTGTATGTCAGGCTTTACAGGGTTAAAGCAATAGTTCACTCAGTACATTTCAAAATATTAAAATTTGAGTCATCAAAACATCACATCATGTTGGAATCAATGGCAACATCTTTTTGAAGCTTGAAAAACACTAGTTTCTGTATTTTATGGAAAAGAACAGAGAAAAAATACTGAACACTTGTGTTTCATCAGAAATTCAAATAGGTTTGGAACAAAATGGAGGTGATTAAATGATGACAGAATTTTCATTTTTGGGTGAATCATTTCTTCAAGAAATAAACAGAATATATAATAAATGTCTGGAGAGAGTTCATACTTTGAGGTCCCGGTGGATGATGGGAGTTTCGCACTGATGTAGTCGAGTGACAGCTTCACATGTGTCACAGAAGATCTGCAGCACCTCTGGCTCACTGAATCCAGTCTGTAAGCGCTGGTTCATCAGGTTCACAACCTGCCCACCTGGGTCATCACACGAACAAAAGTGTTGCATAGTAAGTCTAGAACACTAAAAGTAGTGGGCAAAAGTGTCTGCATCCCAATTCAAAAGCGATCTTGAGAGAGGAACACACACTGACCTCTGCAGAAGTCCATCAGTATGAGAACTTCCCAAACATCTCCCGATCCCACAGCTGTGATGTTAGAATCCAGGAAACCAACAATGTTTTTGTTACCCACAAGGTCCCTCTGTTCAAGCAAATCAGCACATTTAGAGAGCAAAAAAAAAAAAAAAAGATTGTAAATAGCTTTACATGACATCAGCAGGAAAAATCTCATAGAGAAATGTCTGGGTATACAGTGGATATAAAAAGTCTACACACCCCTTTTAAAATAGCTGTTTTTTGTGACGAAATGAAACAAAGATAAACCATATCAGAACCTTTGCACCTTTAAGTGTAAAAAAAAAAAAGAAAGAAAACGAAGCAATGCCACTGGAAGCTAAAGTTGATGTTTCATTAACTCTTTGTGGCCCATGGCTCTTGTAGTAGCATGCAACCAAGATGTAAGAAAAACCTTACAAGAACAGCTGAGGTTTATTTGGAGTTAATCAGAGTAATTTTAGGTGAAGACAGGTGTGTACCATCAAATGCGTGTGCGTGTGTGTGTGTGTGTGTGTGTGTGTGTGTGTGTGTGTGTGTGTGTCTTTCATGCATTACCTATTTTATGGGGACAAAATCAGGACACAAGGATGGCAATACTAAAAATCTTATAGTTTTGTATATTGACATTATTTGGATATTCTCTTTCCCCTACGAGAGTTTGTATGTTACTTCTTGTCAATAAAAATAAAAAAAATACTAGAAATCTTTTTTGGTCCAGTGAGGAAAACCGCATATAAATCATACTAAATGATGTTTTTTTTTTTTTTTAAATGTAAAGAATTTTTTAAAAAAATGCAGAAAGTTTTCTGTGATGGGTAGGTTTAGAGTTGGTGGATAGAATATACTGTTTATACAATATAAAAATGGAAAGAAAGGAAAGTCGCCATAAAAAATGGAAACCCAAAGTGTTACCGTGTGTGAGCATGCATACATGTATATATAAATAATTAAATATATATATATATATATATTAGGGGTGTAACGGTTCACAAATTTCACGGTTCGGTTCGATACACTTGTGTCACGGTTCGGTACGTTTTCGATACAGAAAAAAGAAAGAAATGCCAGAGAAATTTCCTTGATTTAATTTTTTTTATTATATTTTTATTAAAACAAACATCATAAGCATGATTTTTTTTTTTTTACTTTGAGCAATGATGGAGCTATACTTGACTTTTCTTAGGAGCATAAAAAACAAAACAGCTCCTTGGACAAAATGAAATGTAATATTGTAGTAGTTATAAACGGTTTATTTTAGTTCAGATTAACATTTGAGGGCAGCATTTGAATTCATAATGTCAAAATAAAACCGACGTAATGTTACTTAAAAGCATTATCGTGCCTAACTTACTATTCCTGCCAAACTTCCATGGTTACAGTGAGTGTTACTACAGATTATACCCATGGTTACAGTGAGTGTTACTACAGATTATACCCATGGTTACAGTGAGTGTTACTACAGATTATACCCATGGTTACAGTGAGTGTTACTACAGTAAACCCATGGTTACAGTGAGTGTTACTACAGTAAACCCATGGTTACAGTGAGTATTACTACAGTAAACCCATGGTTACAGTGAGTGTTACTACAGTAAACCCATGGTTACAGTGAGTGTTACTACAGTAAACCCATGGTTACAGTGAGTGTTACTACAGTAAACCCATGGTTACAGTGAGTGTTACTACAGTAAACCCATGGTTACAGTGAGTGTTACTACAGTAAACCCATGGTGTTGTTGCTGATCTGTGGACACTGGATAGTTCATTCATGGCACAATGTTTCTTCCTGGTTTCCACGTCAGCGCTGTTTGATCCGTTAATAACGGAGAAATGTGAATGTTTCTCATTAGATCTCGCAGCGATGTTAATATTTCAGTAGCGAATTCAAATGCTTTCTTTACTGGATCTCGCTGTGTAGTAACAGTGCTGCTTAACCAAGATCGGCTCGCGCTGCATTGATCCAAACTGATAAACGGTCCGTCAACCACATTTAACGAGTAGCTCAGTTTCGTTCCGCTTACATTACATTTGCCATTTGATGTTGGGCAATGTTGTGGTCGCACCAGCATCTCGAGTGTACTTGCCACGCGCCTACATTTCAAATAACTAAATTTTGGTCGGCAGGAAAAATGGTCCAACGAACTGTTCGGTTTGAAAATGCGTACCGAAAACCGAACCGAGAGCCTCGTACCGAACGGTTCAATACGAATACGTGTATCGTTACACCCCTAATATATATATATATATATATATATATACATATATATATATATATATATATATATATATATATATATATAGACACACACAAACATTTATATATACAAATTTGAAATGTCCTTTGGAGAGTGGATGTCACACTACATTAACACTAAGCGATTATTTACAATATTAAATGAAAAGACTCCCAAATCACCCTTAATTTTTTTACTTAACTCATTTAATCACTAAACTCTTTCAATAACAAATGCTATTTGCTCTCTGTGTAAAATCAGTTTATTTGGTGTACAAATAAATGCATTTTTATTTATATAAAAAGTCCTGAAATTAATATTTAGAGGTTCGACAGAATTACTGAACAGTGTCTGAATTGTGAAAGCTCACTTTGTTTTCCGACCATTTGCTAAAAGCTCAGACAATGGGCCTTTGAGGCGACTAAGTCAATGCTAGTTTTTAAATGGAATAGCTTAGCTGGTCAATGTCCTTTCAAATCAACTCATTCATTCACAAATTTGAAATGCCCTCAGTTAGTGGTCTATTTAGGAGTGCACTGTGAGCAGCTGCTCATTTTGAAACAGCAAGACACTTTGTGAAGCTAAAACAGTGCTGACATTTTCCTCCCTGTCTATTTAGTAGGGCTCACAGTGAAGAACGTTGGATTTCCATTCGGAACGCAGTCCCAGAGGACACGAATGACCTTTACCGGGACTGAACTGTTCTCAGTGCTGTATTTACTGCACTACATGCAGACTGAGGAACAGAAGACCTCAAATCCATTTTGCATGGCTCAGTTTTGAAGGTCTAATCGTAATGAAATTAAAAGGATAAATCAAATAGAGGACAAATGGTGATGGGGGATGGGAATCTACAGAAAACATGTGTTTGTAACAGTTGGGTATTAGGGTATTAATGAAATACTCAAGTTTAATTTTCAATACAATCGATAATTTAAAAGCAAGATGGCACCAGTTGTGTTTGCATGAATCAAGAGAAAGCGAATCAGCGGCGTGACTTTAGAGTATAAATATACAGATTTTTTTTTGTCATACTGCTTCCTATTGGTGGAATTTTACAAAATGTGAGTGACCTCAGAATATCCTGTTATTGATATATATATATATATATATATATATATATATATATATATATATATATATATAAATAATTTTAACAATTAAAAGTTGTCAATTTACCAAAAATCCATCTACCAAAAAATGCACTATTTTTAACTCTCTAGGTAAAAAAAAAAAACGTACTTATTTTAGACGTTTCTTTCCGTTTCGCATGAAATTTGCTATAGGCGATGCACAGACTAGTGGACTTTAATGCTCTGCCAAGACGCTTTAAGCTGGACGCAGACTAGTCGCTGATCATGGCCTATAGAGAGCCCAACAGGATAAGAAATCTTTGAAATCCCCTTTTACACTCCGTTTCCAACAGTTAAAATGATAAATAAATGCATACTCCGAGAGCGCTCCACAATATTGACCGGGTGTATGCATGTTTTAAACAGAACGGTAATTAACTTACGTGTACAATAAGCTAAGTCGTGCAGATCGCGCGCACACAAACACTCAGAAGAACAGGAATGTTGTCAACACTTCTGTGATTTATCAGTTAAATGGCTTAGAAACTGAAAAGGTCTAGCATATATTTCTTAGTAACTAAACCCACAGCGTTACTATTAGTAGAGAGACTCTGCTAGGTAGAAATAATTCACACGCAATCACTTCTATATGACTTAGAAGAAGTAGAAATCTGTGAGAAATATAACCACTCAAAGACAAAATAACTCAGAAAAATAAGCCGTTATGAGCAATAGCCTTGTGGGCAGCGCTGTGTCATATCCCATAGCTGTGCACAAGGCAACCCGCATTCAGGCTTATTTCTTCATTAATGACATCATTAGCGACTAGTCGACTCGACTGACCCTTTCAATCCCTGCTGACACAAAATAAACAAATAAATAAGTACAAATCAATGCTAGTTTGTCCATTTTTTTTTTGTTGGCAAACAAATGCTAATTAAATTTTCAGCTGTAACCCATACTGACTTGGCCTATATACCCACTGAACACAGTCACATCTGCATGAAAATTGGTAGGCGTCACTAACAGGACATTCTGCAGACAGATATTAGTTTTTGTCAAATTCCACCAATAGGGAAAAGTATAACTAAAATATCTGTATATTGAAATTCACAAATATAACTATTCTGTTATGGCAAATTTGGAAATTGTGGTCATTATCTCCACTTTTTCAAAGAGCTTGGACCGTTAACTGCTGCCGGTGGTGATATGCAATTGACATTCATTCATTTGGCAGATGTTTATATTAAAAAAAATATTTAAAAAAACTTTGGGTATACATTTGATCAGTATGTTTGTGCCTTTAGTGTCATGCTCTCCCAGTTGAGCTGCAAGAAGATTACAAAAATATGTAAGGCATGTAAAAGAAGGCAAGAAGGCAATGTCTCACCATAATCTGAATCTCCCTGTTGCATACTTGAAGGTCATATTCATTGTTCACATACATTCTCTTCAGCGCACAACGGACACCCTGATGAGTCCTCACCAGAAATACGATAGCAAAACCACCTGTGGAAAGAAAACCAACAGCCTGAACATCTTTAAACACAGGACAGTCAAGCTACTTAGAGCTTACATGCACAGAAACGCAAATTGATCTAATTTGTAATTCAAAAAATGTAACACCGCATCACAAGAAACACTGGCAACCTTTGTCCAGGGAAATAAGGAGGTATTGAACATTGGTTCCCTTTTGCATTCAGAGTGACTGTCAGTGGACACGGTGTATAATCACATTACAGATAGGTTAACCTAATTTTAATTATATTATGTCTGACAGTAAGAGAAATGCTCCCAAAATACCTTTATTTGGTGGATCACAATAACTAATGCTCATACTTGGGATTAATGATTTAAAATTCAACAAATAACTTATCACGGACCGTTTGTGCTAGGAATGTTACCTCAAATTTTATGACTCATATTGAGACGTGCTATTACTTGAAATCCGTTTCAATTTCGCTTGCACAGTTCACTTCACTGCTATTTGAATGTTTCAGAGTTACTACTTATTTAGGGGCTGTTTACTCGACACTGTTTTCAACTATAAACGGGAACCTTTCTATGCGTTTTGGTCGTTAATTTACGTAGGAATGGCATTTTGGGGGCCTGAAAACTTTTGAAAATGTATTTCAAAGAGCACGTTTTTGAAAACGATACCGTTATCATCTCCGTCTAAACTACAAAAAGTGAAAACGCTGACCTCATGCGCACGCATATTGCGTGTTCAGTCTATATGTGCGTAGTGTTTCTTTGCCAACTACTGGCCTGGCAGCAGAATACAGCGTTTTTAGTCGTTTTCACAGATCCGTGTGAACACACCCTTAGACAAGTTGTTTCATTAGTAATTGAATTGAAAAAGTCAGATTGAATCAGAACAGCCCAACTAGCAACAACCCAAAACAACCTAGAAACTGCATAACAACATAAAAAACACCAAGTTATGGCCTATTTTCAGTTCTACTCATTACTTTACATGCCCCTTGAGAATATTCAAGATTAAATTAATATTTTTAAAAATAAAAATCATAAAAATTGCATGTTATTTTTGAGTACTGTCCTGAATAAGCTGTTTTACATAACAGATGTTTACATGTAATCCACAACCAGACAAAATAATTTACACAAATTACCTAGTTTTAAAGTTTACATACCCTTGAATCTTAATACGGTTTGTTTTTATCTGGATGATCAACAACTGTTTTTATGTTTTGTGATAGTTATTCACAAGTCCCTTGTTTGTCCTGAGCAGTTAAACTGAGCACTGCTCTTCAGGAAAATCCTCCAGGTCCTGCACACTTCATTGGTTTTCTAGCATCCTCTGCATATTTACCCTTTACCAACAATGACTATGATTTTGAGATCCATCTTTTCACACTCAGGACACTTGAGGAATTCATACACAACTGTTAAAAAAGGGTTAACGCATTCACTGATGCTCAAGACGGCAACATGATCATATTGTTTTTCATTTAGCACTGTCCTTCAGAATCTACCTAAGATCTTTCATTTTGTTTGAGTAGGATTTCCAATCTTGAGGAGAAATTTGAGAGTTGTATTAGATACAAACTGGATGATGTAGCCTAAAACCTGAGATCTTGTTGCAACTCACAGCAAAACCTTTTCCCAAATATATATTTTGCATGTATTTTTAGCTGTGCAGACATTGAATATGGAAACAATATGGCTGACTTTGCGAGGTTTCTCATAAATAAATAAAAAGAAGCAGATACGATCAATGCTGCTGTTAAGACTAAGAGTTCAACCTGTCTTTTAATAAAAAACTAAGGTTGAACTGGTTGGTTTACTGCATGTCTGCCTGACTGATCAGTCAAGTAAAATATTACCAACAGAATAGCAATGCAACAACGTCACTTTTAACATCTGACACCAAAGTTACATTGTGGCATCAAATCCAGGAATCTCACTTTCTTGACTGTCGCAGCATAAATAGTTACGCTGACACGGAAAAAGTATGGTCATCAGATTACGCTGTTAGCTGGGATGAAGCACCATGAGGTCCAACAAAAATAAAATAAAATGTCACAAATGTTAGTCCAACTGCACAACTGGACAAGAGGAGCTCTGTCCAGAAACCTGCAACTGTCAAGGGCATAGTGAGAGTAACAATGAACTTTATTGTCTGAAAATGTTATACGATTTGGCACAAAGGACATAAAAGTCTCATGTTTTCAGAATTTTGATTTTCAGAAAGGCCATGAATAGTCTGTGTGCATGACCGTAACCCAGCATTTAAGTTCTGGACCTCAACGTTTTATAAATAATAAAAGTTGTGAAATTGGCAAATAATAACTATACTTTGGATCTGCAAAGATATTGTACAGTCTCAAGATTCAGATGTTTCATCTGAGCTGATTAGCGCTCAACAATGGGCAAGTTACTTTTAAAAGTAATGTGTTACAATATTGCTTTACTCACTTTAAAAGTAACTGCTGTAACTACTTGGTTACTTTTTATGTAAAGTTATGCATTATGTTACTTTTGCATTACTTTTTCCCAGCTGGGCTGAGCTTGCTTGTTTGTGTTTAATAACAAACATGAAAAACAAAACGTATATTTTTGGGGTAAAAGCCTTTTTTACACCCACAGTGAAATGAATAGCCTCAGGTTGAAGAATCTGTGTATCATTCGTTCAGTAGTTTTTTGATTTAATATTGAAAGTAGAAAAATGAGAAAACAGCTCCTTATTCGTTTTTTAATTTGTCCCAAAAAACGATAAACAAGATTTTAGCTTCATTTTTGTTTTTTCGTTCTGAGGTCGAAAAATGAATAAACAGTTTAAATATTCGATTTCTACACGTGGGCGGGAATGAAACGCCCCTTTCCTCTGATTTGTCAGCTGAAGATCAAACTGTTGCGTCATCACTTCTTCCTCATTCCGCACAGCAGAATAAGAGTCCTGCGCTGCTGCAACTGATGTGCCGTTTCTTATCTCGTTCAATGCAACTACATTTCATCTTTTTTTGTTCAAACAACCAGACTAACAAGTAGTCAATACATGTGTCGGTGTCGAGGAAATCATTGTGGTGTCCATGAAGTTATGACAAAATAGGAACAAAAAAATCTAGCTTACACAAATTTACCCAAATTATTATACTCCTGTTTAACCGAAGCTAATTTGGGTGGGTTTCTCCCATCCCCATACAATGTCACTTCTCTGTCTTTTACGGCCCTGACGAGAACGTCGGTCTGCTCGAAACCTGCCCGCACGTCCCAGGGACACAGGTTGTTCGACCTGCTGCCAAAAGCTGATTAAATCAAATGCTAGGTAAAATATATATGCACACATACAGTACACCGCTCTGCACACACTGTAATCCCTGCATACGTGTTTTTTATTTTGAACAGAAGAGCTGCTTCAGTCTGCATTCAGATAAACACACGGAAATTGGCAATTATTTCAAACATAACAAGCCACGCCTGTGTCCTCACCACAAAACCCGCAAGCAGCGCACACACACACACACACACACACACACACACACACACACACACACACACACACACACACACACACACACACACACACACACAAAGCCATCGGATGAGGCGGGGTGTAGTCATAAGTAAACTGAGAATGTGATTATGTAAGGGTCTATAAATAATCACCCCACTATCTTGTTTATGCAGCTTACAAAGAATCTCTAATAGGCTGGACTGAGAAGCTTACGGTCCTCAAAACTGCAGCATCTTAAAGGAATACTCCACGTTCGACTCTTAAACATTACACGTGTTGGCATGAGACTGCAAATTTATTCCTAATCTTGTAACTTAAGTAAATCCGGCTACTTTCACATGGTTTACGTGTGAGAAAAGCACCTGGAATGGATGTACCTCCGGATGTCAAGAAACCAGTACTTTACAGTAAATGCATCCTAATAGAAGCTTCACTGTCTTTTATTTCATCAATATTAATCAAACAACAATGACAAGAAAAAAAACAAGCACACGCTTCTGACAATGTATTTCTTTGTTACCGTTTTCTTTTCTTTGAAGCTACGTTTACTTAATTGAGAAACACTTTAATGCCATATTCTATTGTTTCATGTGTTAATATTCATATTAATTTGACTTTAAATAAAGGAGTAGAATTCAAAAGTATATGCTGTGGAAAAAAATATTTTCAGGGTCAACGACATAACTTTTTTTTATCTATTACTTTTTTTTTTATTCATTCATTACAAATGTAACTAATAGGCTACATACAATGACTTAAACAGCCCATGATGAGCATGTTTAATTTAATTAATTATAATATATATTTTTTAGGCATAATGTCTGATAATGTCTGAAAATGGTCTGAAGAACATTATACAAAAGAATACAAACAAAAGTAGTTTATATAATATATTAAAGTAGTGGGAGTTGTCACTCCCAAAACGGTTCATGATATTTATGAACTTTTTGGAAAATAATGATTAAGATGTGTACACATTCATATATTCAACGCGTCAGGAAAATGTTACAGTACAAGACATTTTTAGATTAATTATATTGAAATGTTTCTTGAAAACGAATGGTATTAAGGCTACTTCAATACAAATTACACACACAGGAATTGTCAATAACCCATAATGAGACATTAATCCTCCTATGAAAGTAGTCCCACCTCTAAAAGATTGTTACAAATAACAAACGACAAATAACTACAGTGGCAGCATCAATCTACTATCTAGAGACAGAGACAATTAAAAGGCTAAGAAAAGAGTGACTGTTTCTGTGCCATCTCTATTGAGATGTGAACCCTGTGTCCCAGCATGCACTACTCCGGTTTCTTCAGTGTGTCTCATGTGTCATTTCTGTATTGTGCTATTTTACACAGGTACAAATATAAAATTACAGCTTTGTTTGTATATGCAATACTCAAGGGCAAATGATGAAATTGAACAATGCTTGGAGACATTTCTCTCTACTGATTTAAAATCCAATTTGCACTGCCTCTTATTCCTCCTCAGAGAGAAAACACCCCTGACTTAAAGGAGATTTTTTTTTGTTAAAATACATGATCTTAATCCAGTTTATTGTTCATTGACAATTGTTAGTATGCCTTTCATGGGTTTATCTCACCCAAAAGTGTATACATTGAACATCCCAGGCACCATCAAAACATTGAGATCAGTCGATCTCTTTCCAGCTCAACCTATAGCGAGAGTTTGGGGCGGGGCTACTGTAGTAGGCGGAGCCACTGTAGAAGGCGGAGCCAGAGGGGGTTTAGCCGGTGTGGGAAGAAGTGCAAGCCAAAATTCACTGCATTTAGACCTTCAAAGATTAAACAGGTCATGAACAAATGAATGGGGCAAAATGGATGCAATACCATCTGCAGCCATTCAGAAAGAAAAATGTAACAGATTATTATGTTTACTTTTATGTGTCTAGTGTAGATAGCCTCAAACAGTTGTGGCATAAGTAGAAAAAATGCAGATATGTGGGATGAGTTTATTATAAGCTTGCTCACGTAGTCTACTCAGTTGATTACTCATGACACATAGCAACACAGATAAAAGTATTCCTAAAATGTAGTATTATTGAAAGTAGCATACTTTTCCCTGTTGAGACATGCCTTCACGAGCACCCGTAAAGACGGCCCCGATATACTCACGAAGTTCGAAATACGTGACCAGCGATAGTCTGTTATCAAACATCTGATTTTTTTTAAATAAAGCACAAGAAAAGCATCTGATCATAGCGAAGTGGATATGTTTGCACAAGCTTTGCAATTCGGCATTGTAGTAAAGTCACGTTTATTTTTATAGCACTTTATACAATAGATTGCTTAAAATCACGCAGCTTTGAGATATTAAACATGAAAAATAGTGTCAGTGACTAATTTCATCAGAAGTACAATTTTTTTTTTTTTTTGGTATTTTAATTGTAGTTTCAAACTCCCAAACCGGACTCGAAACGAACTTCGTTTTGGCTTGATTAGGTTTGAAATTAAGTTACTGCAGTTTGTTCTTTGATTTCGCCTGAAGTTTATCAGGGCCTTAAGAGCTGTGTTTATGATGTATGAGTTGCAAGGTTGTTCGAAAATATGCTTTATTTTTGCAATTTCGCAAGGTGCCATTAGTGTCGCAGAAACTACATAGGCCTACTTCACCTTTCACTTAATGGAAGTTAATCAAGCAGGACAAACAATACAAACAGATACGCACAAAAATAAAAACACACATAGTGACTCAGGACTGCTAAATTTAAACAGCTTTGTTGGAGAGGAGGTATCGCTTCCTTTCACCCTTCATCTCTCATTTCCTGTCGTCCTTCTTGTGTGTGTTACAAATCTCCTCACAGGAGGTCGAAGCAAGCAAAAGTGGCAGCAGAACTATGACTCATCAATTCAGCATCGACTCACACACTTCCCACCACAACACTGTAGACCTGAACTACACCGAACCAACTATGATAAAAAACCTTGCGTAGATTCTACTGAACCTTCACTACTCTGAAATCCTCAAACATACATCTATGAGAAAGCAAAAGCTTCTATAGCTACACTAGCTTGATTTATGACTTATTTCACAACACAAAAGTGTTTCATTCTCAGCGTTGCCACTAGGAGCACTATATTTCACTTTGGGGAGTGAGTCCACCAAAGCTTTTTTGGTCAGCGCTCTTCTGAAAACGCCGGTGGCACTAGTTTTTGGATGAAAGGACTTGCTTCTTGTGTACGAGCAGAATGTGACGGTTGGTCATTGTGGTATTTGTCCCGGCCCTCCTCCACTGTGATTGGACGGCTGGGTAAAAAGGGACAGTGATGAGCACTGTGTTTTACCCAAATTTGAACATTCTTCAACTCTCGGCGACCGGTTAAAAGCGCTTAGTGCTCAGCATGAAATAGTCACGCAGCACCTTGTTAAGGTGCCCAGAAGGGAAGTGCAGCTTAAGCCTTAGAGAGGTGACTGGGGGGCGACTGAGCAGTTAACTTGTCAAAATGTCTAAGAAATGAACCCCAAACAGCGGAAAACTTTTCAATAGAATCAGACCTCAAATGAAATCACAAGTGTGTACCGGTATTTTGGTGCTGGTGTGTGAAAGGTCACTTAACTGTAAAAAGATTATGTGAATAGCATATATGGTGTATTTACAGGATAAGTCAATCTAGTAATTTTATGGTTTATAATTTACCAGTATAATGTGTGGAATGGGCAACTAATTCATCCAGTGGACTATTCCTTTAAGAAAGACAAAACCCAGCTAGACAGAATAGACTAGACTAACCCAACTAAAACCAACAATACAGCTAACACAGTCTGAAACAAACACACCAGAACACAATGAGCATGACAGCTGAGGGCCGACAGATGGCGGCCATTAGAAACATTAATGAATAAGTCAGTTGCTGATCATCTATTATTCACACACACACACACACAGTCCCACTGAACAATCAGAATGAGGCAAAGACAATCTCTCCTAGGGCAGTCTGATGTTGTTTACTCAATGACAAAAACATCAACGATGACCCCAGAGCTTCAAACTGAACCAAGACATTTGGTACTTGCATAAAAGTATGCAAGTACATACTTTTTGATTAGAAATAATCATTATCTGTCAGTATGACTGGATGAACAGTAACATTTCCTTCAAATTCTCATGTTCAGACTTCAAGAGAATAACATTTGGTATTTTAATGTGACATGGTATATGAAGAATATCTATGGCAAGAGCTCTTTTCAGTTGCTGCTTTCATTTCCTCCTAATAATTTTTCCCCCTTTGTTTTATACTGAAACAGTATAAAAAATGATAACATATACTGGGCATTCGTGGTCTGCTGTCCCGATTTGATTTACAATATACAGGTCCTTCTCAAAAAATTAGCATATTGTGATAAAGTTCATTATTTTCCATAATGTAATGATAAAAATTTAACTTTCATATATTTTAGATTCATTGCACACCAACTGAAATATTTCAGGTCTTTTATTGTTTTAATACTGATGATTTTGGAATACAGCTCAAAACCCCAAATTCCTGTCTCAAAAAATTGTGGCACTGCTGAGGTGTTATGGAGGCCCAGGATGCTTCGATAGCGGCCTTAAGCTCATCCAGAGTGTTGGGTCTTGCGTCTCTCAACTTTCTCTTCACAATATCCCACAGATTCTCTATGGGGTTCAGGTCAGGAGAGTTGGCAGGCCAATTGAGCACAGTAATACCATGGTCAGTAAACCATTTACCAGTGGTTTTGGCACTGTGAGCAGGTGCCAGGTCGTGCTAAAAAATGAAATCATCTCCATAAAGCTTTTCAGCAGATGGAAGCATGAAGTGCTCCAAAATCTCCTGATAGCTAGCTGCATTGACCCTGCCCTTGATAAAACACAGTGGACCAACACCAGCAGCTGACATGGCACCCCAGACCATCACTGACTGTGGGTACTTGACACTGGACTTCAGGCATTTTGGCATTTCCTTCTCCCCAGTCTTCCTCCAGACTCTGGCACCTTGATTTCCGAATGACATGCAACCACTGAGCAACAGTCCAGTGCTGCTTCTCTGTAGCCCAGGTCAGGTGCTTCTGCCGCTGTTTCTGGTTCAAAAGTGGCTTGACCTGGGGAATGCGGCACCTGTAGCCCATTTCCTGCACACGCCTGTGCACGGTGGCTCTGGATGTTTCTACTCCAGACTCAGTCCACTGCTTCCGCAGGTCCTCCAAGGTCTGGAATCAGTCCTTCTCCACAATCTTCCTCAGGGTCAGGTCACCTCTTCTCGTTGTGCAGCGTTTTTTGCCACACTTTTTCCTTCCCACAGACTTCCCACTGAGGTGCCTTGATACAGCACTCTGGGAACAGCCTATTTGTTCAGAAATTTCTTTCTGTGTCTTACCCTCTTGCTTGAGGGTTTCAATGATGGCCTTCTGGACAGCAGTCAGGTCGGCAGTCTTACCCATGATTGCGGTTTTGAGTAATGAAACAGGCTGGGAGTTTTTAAAAGCCTCAGGAATCTTTTGCAGGTGTTTAAAGTAAATTAGTTGATTCAGATGATTAGGTTAATAGCTCGTTTAGAGAACCTTTTCATGATATGCTAATTTTTTGAGACAGGAATTTTGGGTTTTCATGAGCTGTATGCCAAAATCATCAGTATTAAAACAATAAAACACCTGAAATATATCAGTTGGTGTGCAATGAATCTAAAATATATGAAAGTTTTATTTTTATCATTACATTATGGAAAATAATGAACTTTATCACAATATGCTAATTGTTTGAGAAGGACCTGTATATCCCATTATTAATTCACTGGAATGCACCAAGAATCTCTTGCTTTTCTCCCCAAATCCTCATGTCTCTTTCCAGGTTTGTTTTCAAACGGATGCTTTTAAATGTAACTGTCTCACTTTTCACTTCTAATCTCTATTAGCAGTGTTTACTGGAATGCTTTAATGCAGGTAAATAGAATATGTATTGTCTGTCACAATGATACAGTGATATTTAACACGTCCGTAATATTGCTGCGGAAATAATTGGGTGTTATTCATGGTCTGTTGTAGTAATTTGTTAATGCTTTTACACTTTTAAATTTCCTTTTAATGTTCGATGGTTGAAGGGTGAGTAGAATAATGTCATCTCATTATATCCATTTTTTATTGCAAAAACGAGTGCGGTATACATACAAAAATTGTACAAAATACACATATAGACTAGCATAAAACAAAACATAATAGACAAACAACAAAATCTTACCCAGTTTTTGAAAATGCTTATTGCGTTCATGGAGTGAACATTTCGCTGATTGTTTATAGTTTAATGCAAGTTACTCCTATAATTTGCACAAAGTGTCATGGAGCGTAGGAAACAGGTATAGACAGTTTATATTTTATTGCTGAAATAACAATCAAGTAGTTGAGATTTGCTATACATTACATTTCACTTTACATGAGTGTATTTATCCGGGGAAGGTTGGATATACTTATAGTAGTTGTATAATTTGTTATTAATAGAATTAACATTGTTACATGCATACTCTCAGCATTGCAGATTTTCAACCAGCTTTGCATTGTTATAGTGTCGCTAGTATATGTAAATGAACAATTGTGCACACTCTCTGCCAATTTTTGACAATTGGACCATTTTAGACAGCTCTGGGGCTTTTGTTAAAAATAGTCGGATTGACTGAGGGATGCATTCTGGGTGTTGAGATCTTTGGCAAAAGGGGTTTCTCTAGTCATGTAGCACCGATTTCTTTCTTTCTTTTATTCTACTGCATATGCAGAGAAGTTTTATTTAAAGCCAGCATTCAATCTTAGCAGCGAATTATTACCCCTTAAATTTACGCAATTCAATTCTTCCTACCATATTGGGGAGAAAAGTCTTTCGTGGGTGAAACTTATGTTTTTTTTCTTAATTATGCTTTTGATGCATTTAAATGGACACATTTATTTTTATTAAAGTTTACAATGTTGTTGCAGATGAAATATAACAGATAAACTTTTACCAAAACCCTACAAAACACATTAACCATTTTTGTAGTCAAGACTTTATATTCATTTTTGTAGTTCTGAACCGAATCGTCCCCCAATGAATTGTGTGCAATATTATCTTTTGAGCCCTGTTTACAGCTGGCATTAGGATGTTTTGGTCGATCGGATCACATAAAAATGGAGACACATACACGTGTACACCTGGTGTTTTAATGGTTTTAATTCATCTCTTGTAAACCACTCAACCACTTCTGTCCTGATGTCTAGAGTCTATGGGCGAGTAAATGAAAGGGTTTTTTTCAGATCTTTCGATCTAATGGACAAAATAAGTTCACGCAATTCACATATGAACGCACCCAGAGACGACGGAAAAACACACGGAGAGTATCAACTTTAGTTTCTGCTCTGACAGCCGCAAGATTACACCGACGCTGTAAGTGTGTTAGAAATCAAGAATGGTGAATTGTACATTTTTCGTCTTCAAACCAAATTTGGGTCTTCAGCCGACAAAGTTTAAATCCCGCTTGGCTAGTGTGCTTCCCATAATGTTTATGCATTATGTCAGTAGGCGGAGAGAAGACTTTTGTGGCTGTTCGAACACATTCGACCACATGAGCGTTTACACTACAAAAGCAATCCGGTTGAATGCGTTTTCGACTACCTCTGGAAGTGGTAGTAAGTGGACAAACTCAAAACATTTTAGACCCCGTTTACACCTGTATTTAGCGTCGTCCACTTGTGATGGGATCGACCAAAACGCATCTAAATACCAGGTGTAAACAGGGCCTTAGAGTGTTCATGGATCTGGATTTCAAATTTTCACCAGAAACAGTAGACCATCCGGGTACCTTTGGGATTCTCAGTTCATCATACTACAATTTGGGACACATTAATTCTAATTTTGAATAGTCAGGACAAATAGTATGTTATTTGGGATGTAGCAATTCTAGAATAGAATAGACTGACATTATAAGTAAGCACGGTTTAGTTATTTTGGAAATAAATATGTCTATTTTGCCTATTTATTTGTTATTTTGTAACTTGTTGCAGAAGGATCAAATAATGAAAAGGAAATTGCAGATGAAATGGCTTTTGGTTTATTCACAGTTGATCATCTCAAAAGATCGATCACATTGTGCAGTGTCATTTGCATAATGTGCAGAGTATAAATACTGCATAGCGCATACTGCATTCTTTCAAAGATAGCAGATGATATAACAATCAGAACATACCCTGCACATGCGTATGCCCTCTTTGGTAGTGTGGCGCACACGAATAACCTCTTTACATTTAAGCCACAAACATTCCTAAGGTCACAAAAATGCAAATTCCTCTAACAACTGTCTCCGAACTAGCCCATGTGTCATGGGTGACACTCACAGCTGTTGACATTCAGCCATCCTGTTTAAATTAAGATCTGCCTGCAGTAAAGATCATGTAAAACACACGAAGCATGCGCTTGCAGTCATACACACAACCTCTCAGTGTTATGCAATTAAATGTGCCAGGCCTTCATTTCAATGTCTTCAGTGTGTTAATCCAATTTGCTTCAATCCACTTTTATAGTTCATAGACACTTAACCGCTGAGCTTACCATAATGAAGCTGTTGAAGTCAAGCATCATTGCAGAGTTTACAGCTTTGTGGGTAATGACTCTAAAATGAGCCTGCAGTCAAATCTGTTGACTGGAAAATTATGTCCTAAATACTATATTTAACTGATTCATGTTGTTTTTTATTAAGACAAAATATATATTTTTGGGTCAACTATCTAATGTTTAGACAGCAACCACAGTGTCACAGTGTTTACACTTAACTTACCAATGAATTATTCAACATGCTCTAAATTCGTTTGACACATTGACTGAATAAATAAGTTTAAGAAATGTCATCTGGAGTAAAGAACTTAAAAGTAATAAAAATACTTTCAACCTGATTGATCTTAATCATTATTATCAAAAAAGTATGTAAATATATATTTTCAAGGTAAGAAGTACTTTTCTAAACAAATATATTATTCATTCAAGTTTTTGAGAAGTTGCACCACATGACATTTTACTTTATTTTAATTTTACTGAACTAACCATGCCAAGTCAAATCATAAAAAGTTGAAATGATCTGATATTTTGAGATTCACCAAAAAATAAAATTCTGTCACCATTTATTCACCCTTGTGTCGCTCCAAACCCATAATACTTTTGTTTATCTTCGGAACACAACATTTTACAACACAATCTCATGACAATTCTAACTATTTTACGTTTTTGGTGAGTTGGTAGCTAATTAGTATGATTTCATTCATTCGTTTTCATACGATGTGCTTATGCCGCACTGACGGTCGTGTTTAGGGGAGGACCTTCAATACTAACTTTTCTTCATACTTATGATTCACACTGTACGAATTCATAAGAAACCACCACCTTGTAAATTAGCGACACAGTTTTCAACTAAAAAGTAATACTTTTTACGCGTTTTGTCCGTTCATTTGCACAACAACGGCATTTTGGGTGCCTGAAAACGCAAACTTTGTAAAAAAAAAAAAAAAAGCCACCCTGTAAAAAAAAAAAAAAAAAAAAAAACGCAGATCTCTGAAGACGATGACGTCATGCACATGCATATTCCGGGTTCAGAAAACAGCGTTAGTCATTTTTACGAATCCGTGTGAATGGGGATCATTTTGGTGTCACAATGGTGTGTCATCTGTACGCAGAAAACTCAAACGAAAAACTTCTCCGTTTTAAGCATATCATTGTTGTGTAAACATACCCTGAGTTCCCTTTCGAGAATGGTCACTTCCTACTGCGTAGCTATACGCAGTGGTTTAACTCCTTTTCCTCAAAATTCTGAAGCTTAAATTGTAAAACGCATTTTTCAGCTGCTGAGCTAGCACAGTGAGCGCCTGGCTCACTCATTGGCTATGCTGCGGCAACTGCACATCCAATGGCGCTAAGTGCATCGCATGCCTGGGAACTTCCCATGCTCAAGCTGCACTTTCCACCGGCGGATGCTCGGTGTGTGAAGGTATACCCGTCTCGACGCTGCGGTGTAACGAATGAATGTTAGCGAACCCACGCCGGCCACGTCCCCACGTGCTTCGCTTTCTCCGACCCAGATACCGTCTCCGGTCCTGTTCGAGGGAGATCTGCCCGAACACCGCTGCTAGTTGGAGAACTAGAGCGGCACACCCTGTTAAGCCATGTCAAAACACTTCAGCTCTCGCTGGACGCGCCTTCGCCGCCTCCGGTCAAGCTGCTTCGGCCCTACACACGATGGCGATGTTGCAGGTTTACCTGGCCAAGCTCCTCCAATCCATGGACGAGACTGGCCCGGAACGTGAGTCTTTCCGTGACTTATGGAGCGGAAAGGCTAATCTACTCTGTCCTGTCAGAGCACTGAGAATATATCTGGAGCGTTCCGCGTCTTTCAGACAATCGGAACAGCTCTTTGTCTGCTTTGGTGGTCGGTCCAAAGGGTCTCCTGTCACAAAGCAGAGAATATCCAGATGGATAGTAGATGCTATTTCTCTAGCATATACCTCAGTGGGTCAGGTATGCCCTATTGGGACTAGAGCTCATTCGACTTGAGGCGAGGTTATGATAGTAACGAGTACGTTACATTAGCTACATGAGGTTGGGTTGTATTTTTTTATATTCAACACGCTCTCATGGCAATTCACAACAATTTTTATGCTTTGGCGGCCAAATCATATAAATGTGTATATTCATGCATTTTCATACTTTATGCTTACCTCCACTTATAGTTTACTGTCTTGCAGGGTTTTTCCTGCATAGACAAGTATGAGGCGGCCGCCTCCGTCAAATTTCGGGCCGCCTCCGCCTCTCGACAAAACTCAAGTCAGGGAATCACATGATTAGATACCTCTTTTCCACCGACACGGTTCCGCTGCGGGTTCACGGCCTGTGTCCATTCTCAAACCGTTCTGCGCATTTCGACGGCATCAGAAAAAGCATTTAAACTTGCTAGTCTCGAACGGAGCAAGGTAAATTTCTGTGAAACTGCACGAGCCGCTGCCCCTCCCCCTTTTCAACATCTCCTGTCAGTCATCACAACCACCACAGACGTACGCAAGTCAAGAAGCACCTTCCTTCCGCAGCATCGAAGTGCCTTCACTTGTCACAGCCAGGTACCGATAGTGTTTTTCTTAAGCTTTGGCTTTGTTGTGAAATTAAAACACTTAGTTACTTAAAATATAGCCATAGAGCCAGCCTGACTTAGGCAATAGTCCAACATTTTTCTGGCGTTTTTATAAAATAAGCTATCACAAGTAACTTAGCAGGCACGTCATTTACTACTGTTTTGTAATTTCATGGCTTACTAATTTACGTTGCATAGTATTTTTTTTTTTTTTTTTTTTTTGCTTTATTTACATTCAAGTGATATAGGCCTACAGGGCTTGTCAGATGTTACCAGCTCAGTAACATCTGACAGGACAGAGAAGTTAGTTTTTCTGAGGTGAGGAAACTCGAAATAAGTTAGGAAAATAACGTTAGAATAATGACACTGACATAGCCTGACAACATCTCATCTGACAGCAGATACTGAATCAGGTACAAAGTGTTTTTTCTCAGGCAGTCACGTTAGCCTCTGACAGAAAAGTCAACCGCTTTTTTATGCACATCGTTCAAAATAAACGTCTCGCATCAGAAAAACAGAATTTGTTGAGACCCACTTTTGTGGAATTTGTAGGCACAATAGTCAATTTAGACAATTTTTACTTTATTTCATCAATGAAAATGTAAAAATCATAGTATAATTTCATCAGTAATCACATTACAGTTACTGATAGCAGAGGCAGTTTACAAAAAAAAAAAAATAGTGAATGTCAAAGAGCATTGTCTTTTTGTGAATTGGGGAACATTCAGGTAAATTGTTTATTTTCCATCCAAGTATGTTCAATTTCTTAAAAAAGGTTCCCTAAATGAATGTTACAACCCATTAGTTTAATGTTTTCAGCTTTGCAGATATGGCTTCTGGTAGAATCAGTGATTACTTTAAGCGAGTTCGCGAGGAGGATATAAATTAATAAATAAATAAATAAAATTCACAATCTGAGAATTACAAGCAGTTACAAAGTGATAATTCATGTTACTGATGAAATGCAGTAAATTTATCAGGTCTGAAAGTAATGCACAACCACAATTAGTGAAAATGACCAGCGAAGGAGAGGATCAGTGTCAGAGTGCACTACACAAGTAAGGAGAGGGTATTCAGTTATCAAGTGGTCATAAGCAGTGCATTAACGCAAAATTGACGTTTAACATGACTTTTTACCATCTCAGATTTTCTAGAAAACACAGAGCCAGTGGCTTTGACTGGCCCCTATGAACTGTAAATAAAATCAAATTATCTGATTATAAAAATACCTAAAAATTTTTTTTTTAAAAAACATGCTTGTAAAAAGTGTTTTTTTTTTCAGCCAGTGCCCCCGGACCCCCCTAGTGTTACGATTTTACCACCTCCGCCTCATTTTGAGCCAGGAAAAACCCTGTTCTTGTGTTTGTTTGTTTTTTAATCTTGTATGAATTCATACAAAAATAGCCACTTCATTAAAATAGTTCTCATAAGATCGGGATGGATTATTTATTATGATTTATCCCAAAGCTGGCCATATCTTGAGAATCTTGCTGAATGCTGAGCAAGTTAAAGTTAGTTGGACTGTTGATCTGTTTATAGCTGGGATCCTGAATGAGAAGAATGTGCAGCAAAACCACACACCTGCAAATAGTTTAGACAAACATTTGTATCTGCATTTGTACTTGCATAGTTTTCTTGTCCCTACAGTGCGTTTATGCATGCTTGTAAGAACCTCCAAATGGTCCTGTTAGTCTTTTAGAGAGTGAAAGGTGACAGCCTGAAAAGCAGTGATGTAATGGTTTAACAACATTGAGATATCGCTTGAAGGCCTTATGAACTCATTCGGATGACTAAGCAGAAGCCAAACATATAGTGAACTGTGCTTCAAGGTCAAAGCCTCTAGACCTTGATAGTTTTTCCTTGGCAAAATGACTTAGACAGCATAACTGGCCACTATACTATGGTGGCCGACTGCCATGAGCACAAGGTTAGATGCAGTTCTTCAGAGGAGCCAGCTGATATCATTCACAGTACAGCTGTTGTGTTGGGATTCCTAAACTCCCTTGTAACAAATGCAAATGACTGAAATATAGTGCATTTTTTTATATTAAATGCTATTTAGAAACAGCATTTGTCTATGTAAAGGGAGTACATTTTTTTTTAATCTAGGTTTAAAAACCTATAAATAAAGTTCCAAGAAATATCCCTTGCATTACCATTGGCTTCATATGGTTTTCAAAAAAAAGTTTCAATTTAATGACTAAGGCAAGTTTAAAGTATTATTGTCCTTACACCTTTAATACTTTTTTTTAAACCAAAAATCATATTCATTTCAGTTTTTGAAAAGTCGCACCACATTTTATTTTACTGAACTATCCTTGTTTAGTCAAGACATAAAAAGTCAAAATTTTCTATTTTGAGAGACTCACCCAAAAATAACAATTCTGTGATCAATTACTCACCCTCATGTTGTTTCAAACCCTAGACTTTTGTCTATATTTGGAACACAAGACATTTTTAACCACACAAATTCAATTCGCAATTTTTTTATTGTTTTAGGCGAATTGGTGGCTAATTAGCATGATCGAATTTGTACGTTTTCATATGATCTGCATACGAATATCTTATGGGTTTTGGACAAAATGAGGTTGAGTAAAGGCCCGTTCACACCAAAGATGATAACTATGAATATAGTTCTAAATATCCTTCTTAATATAAAAGAAGAGCAGAGTCCACACCACAACTATAATGATAACAGTACAGAGAAACTATATCTTTTAAAATTACTTTCAAACCTTTCGTTTTCTAGCTGATGAACGATAAAAATTCTGACATCCAATCAGAATTCATCCTGATTTAAGAGCTAAAGCAGCAGACAGCATGTGCTCAGAATTAACAGAACAATATCGCTGGTGTGAACGCTAATATAGCTATCGTTGAAGTTATACTCATAGTTATGGTTCTTGATGTGAACAGCCCTAAATTATAACAGAATTTTCATTTTTGGGTGAACTATTCCTTTAAGGAACACTTCCCTTAAATCCTGATGTACTCGTTACATCATAAGAAGAATGGCATCTACGCTAATTTTAGTGTCTTTGTTTATCCCGAGGTTTTCCCGCAGCCTACCGGATCCAGGCCGTATCCAGATCTGACTAGGAGCTTTGCCTGGACCCGATGACAACGCAGTGCTGAAGTGCCAACTAGCCTCTCCCTATGGAGGATCCCTTTCCCACTCTACAGATAAAACGTTGTGATTCCGGTTCGCGTACCCACCCCGAAGTGATAAAATAAAACAAAATTCTGTATCAAATTACAGTTACTGTAAATCCGGCCTCTAGTTCATAAACGCCAGAGGAGAACTGGCCCCCGACTGAGCCTGGGTTCTCCAAAGGTTTTTTTTTCTCTCCATTAGGTCACCTGATGGAGTTTTAGGACACCAGTGGGTCACCTGATGGAGTTTTAGGACACCAGTGGGTCACCTGATGGAGTTTTAGGACACCAGTGGGTCACCTGATGGAGTTTTAGGACACCAGTGGGTCACTTGATGGAGTTTTAGGACACCAGTGGGTCACCTGATGGAGTTTTAGGACACCAGTGGGTCACTTAATGGAGTTTTAGGACACCAGTGGGTCACCTGATGGAGTTTTAGGACACCAGTGGGTCACTTAATGGAGTTTTAGGACACCAGTGGGTCAACTGATGGAGTTTTTCGGTTCCTTGCCACTGTTGCCTTTGGCTTGCTCAGTTGGGTATATTCAAATTAATTAACCAAGCATTAATACCATTGATCAGCCCTACCAAACGTGGATTTTTTTCCACTAAGAAACAAACATTGTTATGTTATTTGATTGATACTGTGAAGCTGCTTTGATGCAATTTATATTGTGAAAAGCGCTATATAAATACACTTGACTTGACTTAAAGGTGCAGTGAGCAATTTCTGGTAAACACGGTTGAAATTTGAAATCACCAACACAATGGCAATTAATGATGTCATCAATAAGTGAAAGCAATTTGTGTTACAATACAAATTCAGGTCGAATGTCTAATTGTCATTTAGCTCCTCTACTCCTTCGATGACAAGTCATCCCTTCCATTCCAAAAAACCCCCACTGTTTTCACGAACATCTCCCTACATAACACGATAGTCCAAATAACTAATTTACCGTAATTCCTCAAATAAAAGCCGGGGCCTTTATTTACTTGAACTGCAAATGGTAGCATGCCAGCCATGTTTCCATGGTGACGCGTCATGCTTGGCATGTGTGCCAAAGCCCTGTATGACAGATGTAGCGCTATTATTTCTAAATATTAACAAACTTGCTTAGCATGTCATCAACTATCTTCTATTCTGACTCTCAAATACATGTAAGTGAGTTTGTTTTGTCGTTTAAAACACTTTTATAAATTATCTTCTCTGTAACGTGAGATGGGCACCGCAGTTCAGAGATTCCTGTCTGTTGGATTTATTACAGCACGTCAATTCTTCAGTTTCTCCCGAAATTGATGAAATTAAGTGGCCGGTGAACTGGGAGAAGAATAGAGTACATTTTATAGTTACTTACACTGTGTATCTGATATGAATAAAACACGTCGGCAAATATATTTGAATTTATTGTTATTGCTGCTTCCATAGACACCATTGTGTATTTTACAAACTATAAATTTATTGTTTTGATATGAAATCATATGTATTTAAATGTCTGAAACCTAAAATAAACATTATGTGGTTAAAAGCACTGAATAGTTGTGATTTATGACAAGCGCTGAGCGCGTCCGTCTTTGAATGTACACTAATTTTCCCCCCGCCTTTATTTAAGACCGTCCTTTATTTGTCCGTGTTGACCACGGCCCCGGCCACTATCAGAGGCCCGGCGTTTAATTGACTACCGGTTTTTATTTGAGGAACTACGGTAATACAAATGTGACAAGATTAAGGGATTAGCGACAACTGAAAAGGGAATCAAATGAAAATCCATATATTAGGAGAGTTCTCACTTTTCAGACACACTTTGCACACATGCACACGATGCTTGAAACGGTCGGTGGAGGTTTAGACGTTCCAGATTCATAATAAAAATAAAGCAAATGACAAAACAAGCGGAGATGACAAGTATATTCAAGCAAAAGACAGCATATTAGTTCTGTCAAACTCGGCAAAACCAACGTTACTCATGTATCGAGAAGAAATAAGCGACATTGACGTCCGTTTTCAGGCTAATTTGCATATTCATAGAACCGCGTATACTAAATGAATACAAAATACGCTTGACTGGAATGGCAGTGGAATGAAAGACAAAATCAACCCCAGATTATAAAGCCAAGCCCTGTTTTGTTGAGACACACAGAAGCAGAAGTTCAAAGTTTGTGAGAAAATACCAGGTTGACAAAGATTATAAAGATTATAAAGGGTCTGAGGAGGACATCACAATGCATGCGTCTCCAATGCAACATATTCTGTGGCAAAATGTCCATGAAGGGATTCACTTCAAAGTGACAAAACATCATCTAATACTGAATTATCAAATACAAAATTCTCACTAGGTTGTAGACTTTTTTTTTTTAATGGCAGAATGTCTCCAATCTCCCATGAGACACAGTGACTCCAAATGTGCTTACAGGCAATAACAGAAATGGCTTGTGTAAGGCGTTCAGAATTCTCTATGCACTGAGGTCATGACATGAACATATGACAGCCGGTTCTCTCTCTCAGTCTTGATAATATCGTCTGCATTTACAAAAGAGGACAGCTCACCCTTTGTAACTCTAAGATGTAGCTTGAAATTTCATAACCAATTTTGAGTTCCTGATACGACACCCTATCAGGACTCGTCTGCTAAGATCTCAGTGCATCAGCAGGGGGAATGTCTTCTTCAAATCTGCTTAAGAGACTTTAAGCTGATGACTCATGTAATGAATCCTGTGAATTCAGAACTTTCCATGCAGTTCCATTACCACAATATTGGGGCTGCATAAGTTCCAGAAACCCTGGTAAACCCATCATTTTTAAAGGAATTTCTCACCGTATATCAATTTTGTGTTTCACTGCAAAAAGTCATCTAGGTTTGGAACAACGTTAAAGCGAAGTTTTAGTTACGATTCTTATCAACCAATGTCTGCGATTGCATGCACCGCTTCTAACATCTCCATGTTTATTACAGAGGTGGGAGTGTGTGTTTTCTAAATGTGGGCATAATTTTAATTTATTAAACCCTATTTAAATAAAATGACATGAATTTATAGACATAGCGGTTTATAATATACCCATATAAGTGAGCAGAGAAACAGAAGAATCTTACCTGCTACTGATAGGAAATTGTGCAGTCACAATGCATTTCAATATTTGGCTCTAGCCTATTAATTATTATTATGATGTTATTTTTTCATCAGATACCCTCTTATATTGAAATGAAAGCATCCTGAAGATTGGTGCTCAAACGGTAGCTCAGGTAGGTCAAAATACACACGAGGAGAAGCATCAGGATAATACATGCAACATCAGCAAATCACAGACATTCGCATTTGGACGGGATGAGATTTCTCAAAGCAGAGGACCATCAAGTTAGCCAAAAAACAGTAGGTTATTTGCTCTGGAAGTTTTACCGAGGCCGTGTGAGAAAAACAGACATGGCATATTAAATAAATAAAAAAAAACCAATAAAGTTTGGCATAATGTCAAACCTGCTGTTGACAGTTGAATACATGCTGACTCAGGGCAATATTTTCAGTGAATAATGATATAAATTTAACTCTTCCTCACACAAAACTAACATATGGTTTGAAAAGACGTGTGATACATATGCATGAGTAATTTTTGGTTACTTTAATGGTAGTCTTAAGATGCTTTTTGTCATTTTTGGAGCTTGATATCTCCAGTCTCCATCCACTTCCATTATCTGGAAAAGAGCAGCGTCGACATTCTGCTCAACTTCTTTAGGCTTCCAGGAAGAAAGTAAGTACTGGTTTGCAACAAAACAAAAGTAAATGATCACCTAATTTTGGTGTTAAATATTAAATTGAACCTCCTCTGCTGAAACAGCACGCCTCACTACATGCAGTCAGCAAATATTTAGATGACGCATGAGTGACGACAGAGGCTCGGAGTCATCCATAAGGCATCTTTATATACATGTATATACATATATACATAATATATTTACATACACACACATATATATATATATAGACATAGACCGTAAAAGCATCACCAGTGCGCACATTTAATTCATTATTAGTCCTTAGGAAAAGCAAAAAAGTCACTTTAAGTCGCTTACCCTCTGCTACAGTCTCCTCCACGGTCACTTGATATCGTCCAACCGAGAAAACGCGTCCGATGAACGCGCCGGACCCCGCGCTGCCCCCCGCGACGCCTCCTGACGCGGGCCCCGAGCTCACCATCTCCCGTCGGGTATCGAAGAACTTCTTCATAATCCAACCAGCAACACTCTTTCATTAAATCATGAAAAACAACCAGACTCTTGCGTACGTGTCGTTTCCCAGATCCAACAAAGATTGACAGATGCACAAATTATAGAAAAGCGCAATAATCTCTTATTAAAATAGTCCAGTTCGAGATTAAGGAGGTACATGTAAACTCAGCGGACATCAAATGTTAGGAGATCCGAAACAACTCAACTGCATAAGAAGGAATCGGTTATCAAACCAGTAGGATGAGTCACCATTGACACATTATCTTCATACTTATGTACCTAAAACACTAGCTTATAATAACATATCTGATGAGTGCCAACGCACTCCTGCCAGCTGCATAAACAGGCAGCTTTATTCCACGAGTCCTCTTGCCACGCTGTCTTTTATTATGCACTTGGTGTCCAGCAACGATTATCGGCAGCACAGCGTTCAGGAGTCGCTCTCTCCTCTTCGTTTGCTCATTCAATCATCACAGCTGATCCTCAGAACTGACGCTTACCCGAAAACCCGGAAGTGCAACGTATACGCAGGGAAACAGCCGCTTTGATGGGGTTTTCTCTAAACAAAGTGAATAATAGTGTTTAATCACTGTCTGCTGACGAAGTTAGATTAAAGAAACGGCCGTACACAGGTAAACAGCAAGAATAAACCGCGCGAAAGGATGGACTCGGTCGTCTAGTCAGTAACGCTCTCTGGTAGATGTTGTTTAACACAACGCGCTGACGTCAGCGAGGACGCGCACGTGCGTCTCCAATAAGAGCCACTAGAGGGCATAATTACACACGCCACAGCATATCGTTAAATCCTCCTGAGAACCAGTAAACCTTTTTTTGTGAATGAATTTTTTGTCATTACCTTTTTCTTTTTTTACAGTCTATGCTCATTACATTGTTTGGAACAAATGTAAGAATACATAATTTCATAAGAAACAAATGAAGAATTTTTGTTTTTGAAAAAACATTTATTTTTATGCTATTACCTATGCTACCTATTGGTGCTGATTTTGTGCAGTGCTTTGTAGTCAATCAAAATCCATTAGTTCAATGGCACAGATTCAGGTCGGTTCATAAATGTAAATTCATCTGTCCATGTAATTTTAAAACGATTCATTTATAAATGACCGGAAAATTACGCTCCATTTTTTTTTAAAATTATATATTACTTAACTATTAATACAAACAATATAATATACACACAATGTATAATACCTTGTGTGTAAGCAAGTAAGGTGAGAAATAATAGTTAAAATCTATGGCTTGAAATTTATTGTCCCTTGCATAAATTGAATAGTTTATTTCTTCAGATTATTGCAGAATTCCAAAGAGTTACTGCTAAAAATGTAGCAGGAGATTTTTGTCTCTGGATTCGTGTTTTATGGAAATATTCAAATCCATAAAGGGATGGCATGTTGCCTACCTCTCAAAATGCTAGACGGATGCGAAAAAACGTAGACCCACATTTTTTTTTTGATGATGGTAGAAAGTTTCGGAGGCAGTTTTAAACGTGATTGACACAACGTGAGGTCATATTTATTTTTAACGTGTGAAAATTTCGGACTCAGTGTGCAAGGACCTTAACGGCCGTTTCACACTGCAAGCTTGAGCGGCGCGTCAGCTTCATGGTGCGTTAAAGTCCTCCTGGGAAGTTCGTAAACTTACGAGGTGGGAAGTCGTGTTTATGACGGCATGTGCGTTCAAGTCACTTTCGTAAGATGGCGGTGTACTTTCTAGTTCTAGAAAATGAAGAACAAATAAATGTGCATCAGGTGTGCTTTGTTTTTTTTATGTTTTTAATTATTTTATGAAGCCACTGCAAACTTTACCATTACATTACATTGTTATATTATAATGCCATCATATTCGGTAAAGGCAATTAGCTTACTTCACTCACTGTAAATAGAAAAGTCTAGCAATCTCACTGCTAAATACCTTTAAGTATTGTGGTATTCCGCCATGTTTCTCAGTGACACGCCCCCAACTCGTACAGGTCGGGGCTTAAAAAAAATCCCGAGCTCCCCACTGGTATTTACGACATTGTGGTGGCGTTCAAGTGCGCTCAAATAGTAATTACGATCTATATGAGATGACTTGAACGCACCATAACTACATCGTCACTGCAGCTGCATACGTGTGAGATTCCCTTTTCGAGAAGTCGCTCATATTGGTTAAAACTCCTTTTTTAAAAAGGCACATTTTTAAAACGCAGTGCAGCTGCACGGCAGACATATAGCTGAGCGTCTAGCGCGCTCATTGGCTGTGTTGAGGCAACTGCACTAACCTATGGTGAGTCGGCTAAGATACACAAACCGATCAGGCCGCTTCGCACCAGAGCGCACCAGCGCCCGCCAGCATGGGCGTGGCTTATGGCTATATAAGCCCCCATTTTCGACATAGAATTCAGATTTAATCCCCTTCAGCAAGTTCCACTTTGCTGGCCTCCGGTTGAGAAGCCTCCACCGCTGCTGTCGAAAAGCCTTCAGCAGAACAAGCCACCCGCTAAGCAGTTCTTCTGAGGACATCAGCTTCCTGGTTTTCACTGGACGCCGCCTTCAGCCCGCTGTTCTGCTGTGCCATCCGGCACGCATATATTCTTTAAGCAAAACTTAGTGTGTTCGCCACTGCGACGCACTAGCTTACAGGGCAATTTCCATTTCCATAGGCATTGTTTCAAATGCCTCGAGACACATGTGCCTCGTGCAGAGGTCCTCTCTTCGGCTTGGCGCGGATCGTCACATCTTGTGCACTACCTGTCTGGGCCGTGACCACGCTGAAGCTGCAAACTCTCTAAGGGCGTCTGCACGGAGTGCGATGAGATGGCGGTCACCACCCTGCGGACTCGACTGGCCAGCATCGCAGACGACGACCCCGCGCCTTCCGCTTTTCCTTTTGCTCAGCCGCGCAAGAAGAAGCGCCGCGGACAAAGAATGCCAGAGCGGACAGATGCGAGCGAGCACACACTGGCCCAGTCCTTGCGTGCCTCGCTCTCACCTAGAGAAACCCCCCTCACCGGTCCTGTTTACAAAGGCAGACCAGCGCCCCTCTCAGCGAGCGGACCCGCCCCTTTCTTTCCTGAGGTACACGACGAGCTAACGAAGCCATGGAAAGCGCCGCATTCAGCTCGTCTTAAACCTTCCACCTCCTCAACGCTCTCGACTGTCGACGGCGCTGTGAAGAAAGGATAAGAGAAAATTCCCCCCCTCGAAGAGACAGCACCTTTGCCCGCCCACAGCTATGGGATGGAAAGCTAAAGTGTGTAAGTAGGAAGTATAAATTTGAAACATTTAGAAGGTCTCCAAGATGTTTTGGACAACATCCTGCCAACTACCTTAAAATCGTTGTATAGTTATTTTTGAACGTCATTGTTTTGCAGCTTTTGTTTATCAAGTACCCAAACCTTTTGCACAGTACTGTGTGTGTTTAAAGTTATTGCTGGTTTCCTGCCAGATACTGAGCACTCTTCATTCCAGGCATAGACAATGCTGTTTAGAACATCTTAGAGGTTACTTATAATGAGCAGAGGGGAGAGCAGAGATTGAGAACCTGTGCCTGAAAGGGTGTGGAGAGCACCTCTTCTGGTTTTAAGTACCACTTTGCTGTTTGTTAGGCCCAAACTCGAGGCAGGCCACTGAGAGACCTTGTAGGTCACCAGTTCGCTTGACCGATGCCAGAGCCTGCAGGAGAGGAGTCTTTAGCGAGAGATGCCGAAAGTCGGCTGTCATAAACGGCTCAGGACAATGGACAGGTCCCAGGAAGGGACCGTGTTGGGACGAGGTGGGATTAGCCTTCTGGTCCCTCTGAGAAATCTGACCATCGTGCCATGTTTCCCAATCGACTGGCCAGCTATAGGGCCGTGGTTTACCGCAATAGCTGCCATTTATACTTTCAGTGTGGTCGTGTGCGTCGCCGTCGAACAGCTCCTAAATAGCCCACTTTTGCATATTGTGTTCAGCAGAGTAACCCCTTTTTATTGTTTCTAAAACCCAATTGACATGCCAGGAATGGCTTCCCAAATCTGGCTTCAGGCAACAAGGGCATGACAGCGGCAGATGGCAGCACTGTGGCGGGGACTGACTTCACTTCAAGTTCCTCCTTGGGCCGGGCTGAGCGGGCAAGAGAGCTGGCTTGGTGTGCTACTGAGTCATCGACAACTTAGGGCGACTAGAAGCAGCAGAAGAACTCACTTACTTCAGTAGGAAGTGGCGCACAGCCTGCAAAGCCTTCCAGGCCGCTGTGAAACACTCAGCAAACCGTGCAGAACCGAATATGAGAGATTGAGGAGATCCTGTCTTGTTAGCGTCCCAGCAAGTGACACACTCAGAGGTGTGGTTTTTTTGAAGAAAAGAAAAAAACGCTGAGTAAAGCACTCTACTCTGTTTACTCTAAAACAGAGAAATACAGTCAATAAGTAATGTAGAACATAAATAGCCAGCAGAGTGGACTGAAGAAACGGAACGTAAGTCCTCTCTTTAGACAGCGATGAACAGACTGCGTCAGTGGTCTCAGGAGGAGAACAGCAGGCTTAGGAAACCTCGGAATCCCAGAGCACAGAGGATGGCAGGATACTGGCGTTGGTTTCTGCAACAGTTTGAGCTGAGAAGAGTTCAGAGTGCGAGCAACAACACACAGAGTAATACCTGCAGCCGGATAACGTTCAGCAGTTACTGTTAGACAACTGGACAGGACAGGACAAGACAGGAACGAGAGGTGAGTACGCGGTGATACTTCAAGCATGTACATGAATGCTTGAGTACATGCATAGATGTAGATGAAGATCTATTCCGCAGTCATACTGCCGGTGAGGGGGAAGAGAAGTGGCCCGGGAAAGACTGAAGACCCCTCGTAAATCATGGTACTCCCCCGGAACGCCTGACAAATCGACATGACATGACAATTTCCAAGACAAAATAGTGCCATTAGACCAATCGATCTGGGGGTTATGTTGAATCAACCAGGGGTGACCTAAGACTACTGGTGAAAAGGGGGAATGGAAAATTAAAAAAGAAACTGTCTCTCTATGATTCCCCGAAACAGTGAGGGACAGGGAAATTGTCTACTTCTGTATCCCAGGAAGGGAACTGCCATCTAGGGCAAATAGGGGGTTGGAGCTCTTTAAGTCTATTAGGGGAATACCTTGTTCAAGGGCCCATGCTTCATCGACGAAGTTTCCCTCCGCCCCCGAATCAATCAAGGCTGTGCAGGAGACAGAAGAGCTGGGCCAGCGGAGAAAAACGGGTAAAGAGGTGCAGGATCTTGATGGAGAGACCAAAGTAGTAGCTCTCGCCAGTAACCCTCCGCCTACTGATGAGCTCTGGCTTTTACCGGACATGCGGAGACAAAATGATCAGCCGAAGCACAGTACATGCAGAGACGGTTGGCGATCCTTCGCTCACGCTCCCTGGCGGGGATACATAATCCACCAAGCTGCATGGGCTCGGGCTCTGGAGCGGCGGAGAAAAGGCAGCAGATGGAGAAGAGAGCAGCGCAGCCTCCAGGTTGCGGGCTCGTCGGCGCCGGTCGAAGCGCTTCTCCACACGGATGGCCAAGTCAATTAAGGGATCGAGACGAGTAGGTACCTCACGAACGAAGATCTCGTCCTTTAGCTCTGAGTTGAGCCCCTCCAGGAATCGAGCCACCAGTGCCGGTTCATTCCAACCGCAAGTAGTTGAAAGGGTGCGAAACTCTATAGCGAAGTCAGCGGTGGAGCGTCTACCCTGACGAAGAGCTGAGAGGATACGAGAAGCTTCCTCTCCATGGACCGAACGGTCAAAGACTCGAATCATCTCCTCCTTGAAAAGGGAAAAATCGTGAACGCAGTCCACCCTCGCCTCCCAGTTTGCTGCTCCCCATTCGCGAGCTCGCCCGGTGAGGAGAGAGATAACATAGGCCACCTTGGCCCTGTCCCTGGCATATGTAGAGGGCTGCAGAGAAAACACAACCTAGCACTGGGTGATAAAGGAGCGGCACTGAGTGGGCTCACCCGAATAGCAAGGAGGGTTGTTAATCCGTGGCTCAGGTGATGTAGTGAGAGGTCCGAAACCTGGGCTGCAAAGGACTCCACAGCATGTCTCGCTGCAGACAACTCCTCCTGATGTCTGTCCAGCATAGCACCCTGAGCCTCAATAGCAGTCTGGAACGGGTTGCCACTCGCTGGGTCCATGCTTGGTCGGATCATTCTGTCAGGTATGTGAGAGAAAGGACCCAAATGCGCTGTAGCAATGAAACTATCTTTAATTAACTCAGGATGCTGCCTCTGGCAGATAGTAGTAACAGAGAAATACAGTCAATAAGTAATGTAGAACATAAATAGCCAGCAGAGTGGACTGAAGAAACGGAACGTAAATCCTCTCTTTAGACAGCGATGCGCAGACTCAGGAGGAGAACAGCAGGCTTAGGAAACCTCGGAATCCCAGAGCACAGAGGATGGCAGGAGACTGGCGTCGGTTTCTGCAACAGTTTGAGCTGAGAAGAGTTCAGAGTGCGAGCAACAACACACACAGAGTAATACCTGCAGCCGGATAACGTTCAGCAGTTACTGTTAGACAACTGGACAGGACAGGACAAGACAGGACAGGACAGGACAGGACGAGACGGGAACGAGACGGGAACGAGACGGGAACGAGACGGGAACGAGACGGGAACGAGACGGGAACGAGACGGGAACGAGACGGGAACGAGACGGGAACGAGACGGGAACGAGACGGGAACGAGACGGGAACGAGACGGGAACGAGAGGTGAGTACGCGGTGATACTTCAAGCATGTACATGAATAATCCGACGACAAGACTGGGGAGCATGAGGACTAGAAGAAGCAAACACAATTAGGAGGAAAGGGGGAGCAGGTGGGGGAATGATTAGCGCGATTACAGGAGTAGAGTAGGAACAGCTGAGAGTGATGAGAGAGCGTGAGTAAAGTGTGTGTGCTAAAGGAGCAGAGAGTGAGTGAACAGGAAAACAAGAGAGAGACCGGGATCATGACAAGGAGAGAACGTGTTGTTTCATTTGTCAAATCATCTCCTTGGTATACCACTGAGCTCAGGGCTCTTAAGGTGTAAAGCAGACAGCTTGAACGCCAATATAAAAAATCAGGTCTAACTGTCCATAAGCTAATGTATGATGAATTTGTATGTCAATATGCTGAAGCACTTAAAACAGCAATAACAGAGTACTACTTGTCTGTCATTAGGGATGGTGCTGTAAATCCAAACAAGATTTTTAAGACGATCAACAAACTTCTTGCACCAATAAAGCCATCAATCTGTTCTCTTGTGCAGGAGTGTAACACATTTCTCATGTTTTTTATGGAACAATTTTTGGAACAATTTTAAGCATCTACAAGTCCATCAGTCTGCTACCTTGCTCTCCAATTCCTGAGACCTATCGAGTTAATTTTCCTAAATCTGCATTCTCCAATTTTAACATAGTCACTACTGATTATATTTCAAAATTGGTGATGGCATGGCAATGAATACTACTACAACTACCCTTGACCCTATCCCAACATCTGTTCTTAAGGGGTGTCCCTCTTCAATTAATCCCCTCATTTGTAGCATTGTGAACACCTCTCTTACAACTGGTATTGTTCCAAAGCCTAAAGGTTGCAGCTATTATACCAGTCCTTAAAAAGCCTGGATGTGATAAGTCAAACCTATCAAACTACAGGCCTATCTTGTACAGAGTACAGAAGTACAGGCAGTACAGAGACAGCCTTGGTTTGTGTTATGAATGACCTGCTTGTCTCAGCTGATTCTGGAGCCTCTACCATCTTGGTCTTGTTGGATCTGAGTGCAGCTTTTGACACAATGTGCCATTCTGTCCTGCTAAATAGGCTGGAGAGCTGGCTTGGTATCACTGGTACTGTACTAAACTGGTTCAAATCCTACTTCACTGATCATTCCCAGTTTGTTGTCTTGAGAAACAACAAATCTAAAATTGGACAAGTCCGTTCCAGTGTTCCTCAGGGATCTGTCTTGGGTCCCATATTGTTTAGTGTCTATATGCTTCCTATGCTTTGGGGCAAATAATTAGAAAATATGGTCAGGGGTATCATTTTTATGCTGATGATAGTCAAATTTACATCAACTCTAAATCTGATCCTACTGTTACCTCCAAAAATTTTTCGGAATGTGTGCAGGAAATAAAAACATGGATGCATCATAATTTTTTAAAACTGAATTCCTCCAAGACAGAGATTCTACTCACTGGCACACCTGCGGCTACTCACAAAGGGAGACATTTTAATTTTATCATGAATGATAGCGTTTTATCTTCATCTTCTTGTGCTCGTAACCTGGGTGTGATTTTGACGACCACCTAACACTAGACTCTCTCATAAAGAGTATTACAAAATCTGCATTCCATCATCTAAGAAATTAGAATTAGGCCCTATCTTACTCTACCTGATGCTGAAAGGCTTATTCATGCATTTGTTACTTCCATTACATGCATTTGTTTCTTCATCATGCACTTTCTCTTACTGTTAGAGATGCCCCTACATAAGCCAGTTTCAAGAAGTTGTTAACACATCTTTTTAAAATTTATTGTCTCTAGCGCTTTGGGTTTTAGAAAAGCACACTATAAATAAAATGTATTATTATTATTGCCATATAATTCACAATGAAAAACAGTAAAAAGACATTCCCAAAAGAAGTCTGTCTGATGTGATGTTATGATATTCCAGATCACAAAATGTTTATATTTCGTAATATATATTTTGATTCTCATTTCTGTTATCAGTAGTGATTTAACATAATATCACTTGATGAAATATAGTTATAAGTTGTCAAATATACAGGCATCAATATCACTATATTTTTTTATGGTGAATTTTTGGCAACCACCACAGCTGCAAGATGAGTACAAAAAACATGTAATTTTTACTGTCAACATGAAAGCAAAACTGACAATACTTGGTGTGGCGAGCAGGACGAGGCCGAGGGACGTGAGAGAACGGCGCAAGGCCGATGGCGTGATTGTTAATGAATGACACCTGCGAGACGCACCGGTCTCGCATTTCTCACGGAGGAGCGACGACTGTGAAGATCGAGATAGGACAGGCCTGTTTTTTTTGGTAGCAGTCGTCCATGAGGGGCTGCTGGCGGTTCCTTTGTTTTTGTATGTGTTTTATTTATTTATTAAAAATTGTTTAATATTCACCGGTTCCCGCCTCCTTCTTCCCCGAACCTTAAACATTGTTACACTGGTGCCGAAACCCGGGAAGAAGGAGGAACGTGCTGTCAAAGAGTCCTCGCCGCTGTGGGGAGTCCGCTGTGCCATCGGGCATGATGGGCAGAATCGCCGGCGCTCATCGTGGGCCAGAGCCTGCTGCCGTCCGACATTGAAGGGGAGGAAAAAGGAAGCGGTGGACTCGCGGCCATTGACGCTCGAGGCGGTGCGCTGAAGTGAGTTGCCGGGGGGAGTTGGAGGTGCGGCTGCTGTCCGGGAGGGAGCGGAGGAGTCACCGCCGCTCGCCGTGGGCCGGAGCCTGCTACCGTCCGCCATCTGAAGGGGAGGAGCAGGGAGAGGGGGACTCCTACCGTCTGCCCGAAGCACCCGAGGAGCTGTCGCTGTCCACCGGGTGGCGGAGGAGTGTCGAGACGTTCACCGAGGGCTATCCAGCGCCACCGCCAGGCACCGCGGAGAAGATCGCCCAGCTTGTGGGGGACCAGATGACAGCGCGTTGTGGGAACCGGACCAAGTTTTTTTTCCTTCTCTCCACTCTCTCGGATCTGTCGCTCCTCATGCTTCCGTCTCAGTTTCCCTTGCCTCGTCGGTCCATACCCCCCAGGGATCGCAACAGCCGTGGCTGTTCCTTTTGTTTTTGTATTTGTTTTATTTGTTTATTAATTTTTTTTTAATATTCGCCGGTTCCCACCTCCTTCTTCCCCGAACCTTAAACATTGTTACACTTGTTTTTTATGGAATATTGCAGTATTTATTGTAACCGGTTTATCCGTGCACATCTTCTTTTTTTTTTTAATTGAATAAAACTTTTTGTCTCTGCAATTCACCTATCCTGCATATCTTTGGATTGTGGGGGAAACCGGAGCACCCGGAGGAAACCCACGCAGACACGGGGAGCACATGCAAACTCCACACAGATCTCCTGGCTCAGCCAGGAACTGTGAGGCGACAGTGCTACCCACTGGAGTGGAGTCACTACCGCCCTTTGCCTGAGGCCGGAGCCTGCTGCTGTCCACTATGATGAGGAGGAGCAAGGAACAGGAGATTCGCTGCTGGGTGCCCGAAGCCAGAGGAGTCAGAGGGCCGTCCAGAGAGGGGTTTCCAGGACCACCGCCAGGCATCGCTGAGGAGAATGGCCCTCTATAACTCTCTCAGGGTGATGTTCTTTGTGTTGTACGTTGCAGTTCATGCGCGCACAAAACTACTACGATGGTACCTCAACAATTCACAGACACACTGTGAAATATTGCAAAAATAGGCTGAAATGTGATGCCTGGAAAATATTTCAAGATATTTGGCTCACCAAAACAGATTACAAGGGTTGCCCTCCGTCCCGTAAAATATTGAATCGTCCCGTATTTAAAAGTAAAATAATGCGTCCCATATCAAATCAATATGGGACACGATTTGTCCCGTATTTTACATAGACCCACACATTCATTTGCGGGTGATTGCATGTTAGCACCTTTGTTTCCATAGCGACAGAGTCTATAGAACATGCGGGCGTAATGCACGGTATTTTGAAACCATGTCGAGCTCAAGTCAGATCTTTTTTCAGATATGAAAAAAGGTATCAATGGGTCTGTCCAGTAACTAATGAACTCGGCCACGAAGTGGTAGGACACATAAAATCACAGAGCGGGGTCAGCGCATGTTGAGGCGCAGAGTGCGCAAAAGTCACCAAATTTCTGCTAATAGTCAATAGCCTATTCAATAGCTACAGACCTCCAAACTTCATGTGGCCTTCAGATTAGCTCAAGAACAGTGCGTAGAGAGCTTGGGAAAAGTACTTTTATGTAACCTAGAACAAATTATTTTCATTTTCACCTATTTTAATTGGGGGGGAAAAGTATAGAAGAATTTGTTTCATGTAGAAATGATGACTGTCATTACAAAAATAATGTCCAGATCAATGAATTCTCTTTTATTTACACATTTAAAGTTGCATAAAATAAATAATGTACAAACTTATTATTTTTCCTTTTTAAAAAAAATAGAAGTGAAAAAAGACAAGAATTAATATATATATATATATATAAATATATATACATATATATATATTATATATATACAAATATATATAAAAATATTTCGCAATCATTCTTTCAAGAAGAGAAAACAGCCTGTCCATCCTCTCCCTACTCTCCTGTGCTCTCCTCGCCTCTGCAGTCCCATGTCTTCTCTAATCAAGTCCAAAAACTCGTCCTCTCTGTTTCGTCTTCTTCGTGGTGCTGATGGTGCTGGTGCTGCTGCTGATGGTGGTGGTGCTGGTGCTGCTGCTGATGGTGGTGGTGCGGGTGCTGCTGCTGATTGTGCGGGTGCTGATGCTGATGGTGCGGGTGCTGGTGGTGCTGCCCCTGGCTCCTCCTCTTCTCGGTCACCCACTGCTGAACTTGGCCTTGGTGTGTCCTCAGGGATTGAGGCAATTAGGACAGGGGGGTTGGTGCAATGCCTCTGTCCCAACACCTCATCCATGAGGACAAACCAGGGCCAAGTTTCAGCACTGGGTTTCCCAGTCACACCCTCACCTGTCCCCGGACAATTGCAATCCTAAGGCAGAGCATATTAACCATGGCTTGTTAACAACAACAGCACAATACATTTCAGGAAAGATGAGTAACTATCTTACTTTTTTTTTCAAGTTGTCCCATTTTTTTTCTCTAGAATTGCTCTAAAAAAGCAGAAAAGGTCTACTTGGTAAAAATATTAACACAGGACATGCATACAAAATACTTCAGAAATCATATTTCTGTATACTCAAATTTGGTTAAAACCTTTGTAGACATAGCTTGTATGACAAAAACACATAAAAGTGAAACCCCATTGAGTTATCTACTGCTTTTCTTATTGTTATGGGCTTTATAGGCTGAGTGATATTTCTTATAATACACAAGTGAGACGGACTAGTGCAAATATTACAATACGATTATTGTATTTAATTTATTTATTTTAGTTTATTTATTTGTTTTAATTGTAATTTAATTAATGTAGCTGTCTGCTCCTTGCTCCCTGAAACAATTATTAAACTAATATTAGCACAAGTTTTGCCTCAAACCACCTGACAAATGAAGCCACGCAATGGTGACGAAGGAGTTAAGATGAAGTTTATAAGAAAGAAAAACTTGAGGCTTTTAACTCTGGTTTCGCTAGCTATTTGAGTAAATGAAAACATAATACTTGCATTTAAATGTGAATTTGCGGTCCACCACCGAAATCTCGGCCGTCATTTTTTTAAAATAAAAATGCTGTAATCACCGGCGCGCAATGACTTATGGGGTAGGATAGGCCGCTAAGGATCCATTTATGTATCCTTCCTTTCACGGGGAAACAAAGGGTGCATTTGGTGTCGCTTTTGAATCAGGGTAGCCTTCGTTGGGCTGCGATGACGCAACCGGGCTTCGAATACTGCTTCTGTCTGGTCTCGTTCATGAGTAAGGACTCACCTCGCTGTCTACACTTACCTTCCTTGAAGTATTGGCATTGCCTCTTCGTCTCCCAGCGTGTGTCTCCAAATCTCCAGTGTCTTCCTGTTCTTCGACGTCCTGCAACTACTCACCTATCCTCCCGCACCAGTGTGTGCTTCCACCATCAATCCTCACTGTTATCCACAACCTCCATAACCATCTGCAACGCAATAAGACTGTCAGTATATATCCTCATTATTCAAAGACATTCACCAATATCGTCATCCACTGGTACTCATCACTACTTACTTCAATAAACCTGTTTCTCACTCATGTCCTTTTGTCTTGAGTCTCTGTTCCGTTACAACACATGTATACTTCCTTTCCTTACTTTTTGCTTTTAGGCACAAGGTTTTTTCTTTACCTACTCTCTTGGTTTCTTCTGTTTCTCGTTCTACCTCTCATGACGTTATCTTGTTTTCAAATATTTTTAGGTAAGGACCAATACCTGGAACCAGTCATGGAGGAGGATCTTTTCCAAATCAATCCGCTTGGCTGGATCCCTTTCCATGCATGAAGAGATCAGATCTCTGCATTCTGTGAAGAGGGGAGAGATGTCCAGTTATTATTGTAAGTGTTATACTTTGTGTAACTGGTCATATTATTTTAAGCAGTAATAAAGTTCCTATACGACCCGTCCACATGCTCTCACCTTTGGAAATGTGTTCTGTGTACCAGGGCTCAGCAAACATCTGAGGGAGGGTCTTGCCAGAGGACTTCCCAGAGAGCATCTTGAACATCAGTACGCCTCAAGAATACACTGTTGCAGGCTTGCCATGATACCATTGATGGTTGACACTCTCAGGCGGAGCATAAGCTCTTGTGCCTGAAAGAAATAAGATTTCATCCATTGCAATGAATTTGTATTTCCATACCTTTTTGTCTATTTATTCACCATAGATTTGTGGAATAATACGTACCTCTGAATTTCGAATAAGGAGACTTCTTCAAGCGTCTGCTACAACCGAAGTCTATTAATTTGACCTGCAAGGTGTTTTGGTTGATGAGCAGGTTTTCCAGCTTGATATCGCTGTGGAAGACGCCCCTTTCACTGCATATTCCTGCAGTGGTGAGAACCTGACGCATTACAGCTCGTGCTGTCGATTCCTTGATTCTGCCACCATTTTGCTGTAAAAACCGCCGCAGATCTGCACATGGCGTGGGCCGCTCTAAGATCAGTACGTATTCCTCTGGTGCCTCGTACCAGTCCAGCAGCTTTATTATTTGAGGAACGCTGGGACCTTTGTTCACAAGAACCATCATGGCGACCTCGTTTGGAAGGGATTTGCCAAATAGACCCTACAGGAGTGATAATAGTTATACGAAAGTGAGATGATTAGGGGACATAGTTAAAACTAGTGCTGGGCAAGTTAACGCGTTATTATCGCGTTAACGCATTTATTAATTAATGCCGACAATTTTTTTATCGCACGTTAACGCAGTTTTTTTTTTTTTTTTTGAAAGTCCGTTGCTCACTGGCTCTGAATACACATAGGCCTACAGTCAAACCATGATCACAGGAGGGGTGGGATATATAACCCACCCAAACCAGCAGTGGAGAGGCTTTGGCAGGTTCTCAGGTGAACAGAAAGGGAGACAGCGCTCCGCGAGTGAATGACAGGCCCTCTATACAGTACCTATAAAACCTATAGATAACTATTTAGATTCTGGAAACTCACAAACAGCGAGCCGAGGATCAGTCTCTCTTCCAATGATTTGTGCTGCGCGTCGTGTACAAAAATAGACAATTGAACTTCGGCAACGGGCGGGCGCGTGCGTGAGGCGAGCATGACCGCAACAGTTTCACAGGAACGCACCCGCTTGACGCTGCACCATGTGCTCGACCACTTCACCTCACTCTGTTTAATGTAATCTTAAGTGGGAAACCATGGCATGATCAAACCTAAGCTACTATCAGAAAAGTAACGTTGGTCGACTTATATCTGTAGTAGTGATCATGACCTCTGACTACATAGACTGTTTCTGCTGCTCCCTGATACAAGATACTTGTTGATACCTGTTCAGAAAAAAAACAAGAAAACTGGACTCGTTTTAACAAGCTAGATAAAAGGTAATGCCCTGGCAGTGGCAAATAGCTTTGTTTAAATATTTGATTTGATTACATTAATGTTTAAGTTGAGATTTACAAGAAATATTTTATTGATACTGTGTAAAGGGAATACTGCTGGTATAAAAGCACCTTATTTGTTTAAAGTTTTTGCTAACCACATGTTATTGCACTTTTGTGTATATAGCAGTACATTTAAATCAAAAGTGCGCAATACACTACTTTAGAATTCATTATTCAATTTTGTGCACAACAATGCGATTAATCGCAAGAAAATTATGTGATTAATCGCGATAAAAAAAAAAATTAATCGTTGCCCAGCACTAATTTAAACAAATTACTACAACAGAATTATGTCCAGCATTTGAGTAAGTTTTTTGGTAATTTTTGCATGAGGGTGGAAAAATTCCACACACTTTCTGTTCGTTCATGTTAGTCACGTGAATTAACCGTGCCGACCAACAGAATGGTGTTTGGTTTGACAGTTCATGTTGTCACGGTGTGGTGAGTAAGGACGGCAGGCTGAGGCAAAGAGCTCCAACACAAACGATTTAATCTTAAAACAAAACCAGGAACAGGCAGGAAGACAGGCAGGATACACACAAACACCTATGCATATACACACTGTACATATACATTGACTAAACAAGAACCGACCCAGACAGACTGACCAGAGAGAACTAAATACAGATACAAACGAGGTGTTGACAGGTGACACAGATGATTAAGACGAAGAACAGGTGGATGATTGAGGGAGTGAATTCAGGTGTGCAGACAAGGAGGATTCTGGGAAGTGAAGTGCAGACAAGGACAGACAGGTGCAGACGAGGACTGTGACATTACTCCCCCCTCCCGGTAGGCGTGACCTCACGCCGTAGAACAGGGGTGGGAGGGTGGGCATCCTGGAGTCCGTGACAGGAAGGCGGACCAGGTGCAGGAGGACGGACTCCAGGATGGAACAGACGGCCATGGCGGAGCAGGACGTGGGCGCGGCCACGGCGGAGCAGGACGTGGGCGCGGCCACGGCGGAGCAGGACGTGGGCGCGGCCACGGCGGAGCAGGACGTGGGCGCGGCCACGGCGGAGCAGGACGTGGGCGCGGCCACGGCGGAGCAGGACGTGGGCGCGGCCACGGCGGAGCAGGACGTGGGCGCGGCCACGGCGGAGCAGGACGTGGGCGCGGCCACGGCGGAGCAGGACGTGGGCGCGGCCACGGCGGAGCAGGACGTGGGCGCGGCCACGGCGGAGCAGGACGTGGGCGCGGCCACGGCGGAGCAGGACGTGGGCGCGGCCACGGCGGAGCAGGACGTGGGCGCGGCCACGGCGGAGCAGGACGTGGGCGCGGCCACGGCGGAGCAGGACGTGGGCGCGGCCACGGCGGAGCAGGACGTGGGCGCGGCCACGGCGGAGCAGGACGTGGGCGCGGCCACGGCGGAGCAGGACGTGGGCGCGGCCACGGCGGAGCAGGACGTGGGCGCGGCCACGGCGGAGCAGGACGTGGGCGCGGCCACGGCGGAGCAGGCGGACCCCTCGGGCGGCCACGGCGGTGAGGACCCCTCGGGCGGCCACGGCGGTGAGGACCCCTCGGGCGGCCACGGCGGTGAGGACCCCTCGGGCGGCCACGGCGGTGAGGACCCCTCGGGCGGCCACGGCGGTGAGGACCCCTCGGGCGGCCACGGCGGTGAGGACCCCTCGGGCGGCCACGGCGGAGCCGGACGAGGCGAAGGCCTATGGCCCCCCCCCAAAAAATACTTGGGGAAATCCACGGGTTCACCTGACTCGGTTCACGGGACTCGGTTCACGGGACTCGGTTCACGGGACTCGGTTCACGGGACTCGGTTCACGGGACTCGGTTCACGGGACTCGGTTCACGGGACTCGGTTCACCTGACTCGGGACTCGGTTCACCTGACTCGGGACTCGGTTCACCTGACTCGGGACTCGGTTCACCTGACTCGGGACTCGGTTCACGGGACTCGGGACTCGGTTCACGGGACTCGGGACTCGGTTCACCTGACTCGGGACTCGGTTCACCTGACTCGGGACTCGGTTCACCTGACTCGGGACTCGGTTCACCTGACTCGGGACTCGGTTCACGGGACTCGGGACTCGGTTCACGGGACACGGGACTCGGTTCACGGGACTCGGTTCACCTGACTCGGGACTCGGTTCACCTGACTCGGGACTCGGTTCACCTGACTCGGGACTCGGTTCACCTGACTCGGGACTCGGTTCACCTGACTCGGGACTCGGTTCACGGGACTCGGGACTCGGTTCACGGGACACGGGACTCGGTTCACGGGACTCGGTTCACGGGACTCGGGACTCGGTTCACGGGACTCGGGACTCGGTTCACGGGACACGGGACTCGGTTCACGGGACTCGGTTCACCTGACTCGGGACTCGGTTCACGGGACTCGGGACTCGGTTCACCTGACTCGGGACTCGGTTCACCTGACTCGGGACTCGGTTCACCTGACTCGGGACTCGGTTCACCTGACTCGGGACTCGGTTCACGGGACTCGGGACTCGGTTCACGGGACACGGGACTCGGTTCACGGGACTCGGTTCACGGGACTCGGGACTCGGTTCACGGGACTCGGGACTCGGTTCACGGGACACGGGACTCGGTTCACGGGACTCGGTTCACCTGACTCGGGACTCGGTTCACGGGACTCGGGACTCGGTTCACGGGACACGGGACTCGGTTCACGGGACTCGGTTCACCTGACTCGGGACTCGGTTCACGGGACTCGGTTCACGGGACTCGGTTCACGGGACTCGGTTCACGGGACTCGGTTCACGGGACTAGGTTCACGGGACTCGGTTCACGGGACTCGGTTCACGGGACTCGGTTCACGGGACTCGGTTCACGGGACTCGGTTCACGGGACTCGGTTCACGGGACTCGGTTCACGGGACTCGGTTCACGGGACTCGGTTCTCGGGACTCGGTTCACGGGACTCGGTTCTCGGGACTCGGTTCACGGGACTCGGTTCTCGGGACTCGGTTCACCTGACTCGGGACTCGGTTCACCTGACTCGGGACTCGGTTCACCTGACTCGGGACTCGGTTCACCTGACTCGGGACTCGGTTCACCTGACTCGGGACTCGGTTCACCTGACTCGGGACTCGGTTCACCTGACTCGGGACTCGGTTCACCTGACTCGGGACTCGGTTCACCTGACTCGGGACTCGGTTCACCTGACTCGGGACTCGGTTCACCTGACTCGGGACTCGGTTCACCTGACTCGGGACTCGGTTCACCTGACTCGGGACTCGGTTCACCTGACTCGGGACTCGGTTCACCTGACTCGGGACTCGGTTCACCTGACTCGGGACTCGGTTCACCTGACTCGGGACTCGGTTCACCTGACTCGGGACTCGGTTCACCTGACTCGGGACTCGGTTCACCTGACTCGGGACTCGGTTCACCTGACTCGGGACTCGGTTCACCTGACTCGGGACTCGGTTCACCTGACTCGGGACTCGGTTCACCTGACTCGGGACTCGGTTCACCTGACTCGGGACTCGGTTCACCTGACTCGGGACTCGGTTCACCTGACTCGGGACTCGGTTCACCTGACTCGGGACTCGGTTCACCTGACTCGGGACTCGGTTCACCTGACTCGGGACTCGGTTCACCTGACTCGGGACTCGGTTCACCTGACTCGGGACTCGGTTCACCTGACTCGGGACTCGGTTCACCTGACTCGGGACTCGGTTCACCTGACTCGGGACTCGGTTCACCTGACTCGGGACTCGGTTCACCTGACTCGGGACTCGGTTCACCTGACTCGGGACTCGGTTCACCTGACTCGGGACTCGGTTCACCTGACTCGGGACTCGGTTCACCTGACTCGGGACTCGGTTCACCTGACTCGGGACTCGGTTCACCTGACTCGGGACTCGGTTCACCTGACTCGGGACTCGGTTCACCTGACTCGGGACTCGGTTCACCTGACTCGGGACTCGGTTCACCTGACTCGGGACTCGGTTCACCTGACTCGGGACTCGGTTCACCTGACTCGGGACTCGGTTCACCTGACTCGGGACTCGGTTCACCTGACTCGGGACTCGGTTCACCTGACTCGGGACTCGGTTCACCTGACTCGGGACTCGGTTCACCTGACTCGGGACTCGGTTCACCTGACTCGGGACTCGGTTCACCTGACTCGGGACTCGGTTCACCTGACTCGGGACTCGGTTCACCTGACTCGGGACTCGGTTCACCTGACTCGGGACTCGGTTCACCTGACTCGGGACTCGGTTCACCTGACTCGGGACTCGGTTCACCTGACTCGGGACTCGGTTCACCTGACTCGGGACTCGGTTCACCTGACTCGGGACTCGGTTCACCTGACTCGGGACTCGGTTCACCTGACTCGGGACTCGGTTCACCTGACTCGGGACTCGGTTCACCTGACTCGGGACTCGGTTCACCTGACTCGGGACTCGGTTCACCTGACTCGGGACTCGGTTCACCTGACTCGGGACTCGGTTCACCTGACTCGGGACTCGGTTCACCTGACTCGGGACTCGGTTCACCTGACTCGGGACTCGGTTCACCTGACTCGGGACTCGGTTCACCTGACTCGGGACTCGGTTCACCTGACTCGGGACTCGGTTCACCTGACTCGGGACTCGGTTCACCTGACTCGGGACTCGGTTCACCTGACTCGGGACTCGGTTCACCTGACTCGGGACTCGGTTCACCTGACTCGGGACTCGGTTCACCTGACTCGGGACTCGGTTCACCTGACTCGGGACTCGGTTCACCTGACTCGGGACTCGGTTCACCTGACTCGGGACTCGGTTCACCTGACTCGGGACTCGGTTCACCTGACTCGGGACTCGGTTCACCTGACTCGGGACTCGGTTCACCTGACTCGGGACTCGGTTCACCTGACTCGGGACTCGGTTCACCTGACTCGGGACTCGGTTCACCTGACTCGGGACTCGGTTCACCTGACTCGGGACTCGGTTCACCTGACTCGGGACTCGGTTCACCTGACTCGGGACTCGGTTCACCTGACTCGGGACTCGGTTCACCTGACTCGGGACTCGGTTCACCTGACTCGGGACTCGGTTCACCTGACTCGGGACTCGGTTCACCTGACTCGGGACTCGGTTCACCTGACTCGGGACTCGGTTCACCTGACTCGGGACTCGGTTCACCTGACTCGGGACTCGGTTCACCTGACTCGGGACTCGGTTCACCTGACTCGGGACTCGGTTCACCTGACTCGGGACTCGGTTCACCTGACTCGGGACTCGGTTCACCTGACTCGGGACTCGGTTCACCTGACTCGGGACTCGGTTCACCTGACTCGGGACTCGGTTCACCTGACTCGGGACTCGGTTCACCTGACTCGGGACTCGGTTCACCTGACTCGGGACTCGGTTCACCTGACTCGGGACTCGGTTCACCTGACTCGGGACTCGGTTCACCTGACTCGGGACTCGGTTCACCTGACTCGGGACTCGGTTCACCTGACTCGGGACTCGGTTCACCTGACTCGGGACTCGGTTCACCTGACTCGGGACTCGGTTCACCTGACTCGGGACTCGGTTCACCTGACTCGGGACTCGGTTCACCTGACTCGGGACTCGGTTCACCTGACTCGGGACTCGGTTCACCTGACTCGGGACTCGGTTCACCTGACTCGGGACTCGGTTCACCTGACTCGGGACTCGGTTCACCTGACTCGGGACTCGGTTCACCTGACTCGGGACTCGGTTCACCTGACTCGGGACTCGGTTCACCTGACTCGGGACTCGGTTCACCTGACTCGGGACTCGGTTCACCTGACTCGGGACTCGGTTCACCTGACTCGGGACTCGGTTCACCTGACTCGGGACTCGGTTCACCTGACTCGGGACTCGGTTCACCTGACTCGGGACTCGGTTCACCTGACTCGGGACTCGGTTCACCTGACTCGGGACTCGGTTCACCTGACTCGGGACTCGGTTCACCTGACTCGGGACTCGGTTCACCTGACTCGGGACTCGGTTCACCTGACTCGGGACTCGGTTCACCTGACTCGGGACTCGGTTCACCTGACTCGGGACTCGGTTCACCTGACTCGGGACTCGGTTCACCTGACTCGGGACTCGGTTCACCTGACTCGGGACTCGGTTCACCTGACTCGGGACTCGGTTCACCTGACTCGGGACTCGGTTCACCTGACTCGGGACTCGGTTCACCTGACTCGGGACTCGGTTCACCTGACTCGGGACTCGGTTCACCTGACTCGGGACTCGGTTCACCTGACTCGGGACTCGGTTCACCTGACTCGGGACTCGGTTCACCTGACTCGGGACTCGGTTCACCTGACTCGGGACTCGGTTCACCTGACTCGGGACTCGGTTCACCTGACTCGGGACTCGGTTCACCTGACTCGGGACTCGGTTCACCTGACTCGGGACTCGGTTCACCTGACTCGGGACTCGGTTCACCTGACTCGGGACTCGGTTCACCTGACTCGGGACTCGGTTCACCTGACTCGGGACTCGGTTCACCTGACTCGGGACTCGGTTCACCTGACTCGGGACTCGGTTCACCTGACTCGGGACTCGGTTCACCTGACTCGGGACTCGGTTCACCTGACTCGGGACTCGGTTCACCTGACTCGGGACTCGGTTCACCTGACTCGGGACTCGGTTCACCTGACTCGGGACTCGGTTCACCTGACTCGGGACTCGGTTCACCTGACTCGGGACTCGGTTCACCTGACTCGGGACTCGGTTCACCTGACTCGGGACTCGGTTCACCTGACTCGGGACTCGGTTCACCTGACTCGGGACTCGGTTCACCTGACTCGGGACTCGGTTCACCTGACTCGGGACTCGGTTCACCTGACTCGGGACTCGGTTCACCTGACTCGGGACTCGGTTCACCTGACTCGGGACTCGGTTCACCTGACTCGGGACTCGGTTCACCTGACTCGGGACTCGGTTCACCTGACTCGGGACTCGGTTCACCTGACTCGGGACTCGGTTCACCTGACTCGGGACTCGGTTCACCTGACTCGGGACTCGGTTCACCTGACTCGGGACTCGGTTCACCTGACTCGGGACTCGGTTCACCTGACTCGGGACTCGGTTCACCTGACTCGGGACTCGGTTCACCTGACTCGGGACTCGGTTCACCTGACTCGGGACTCGGTTCACCTGACTCGGGACTCGGTTCACCTGACTCGGGACTCGGTTCACCTGACTCGGGACTCGGTTCACCTGACTCGGGACTCGGTTCACCTGACTCGGGACTCGGTTCACCTGACTCGGGACTCGGTTCACCTGACTCGGGACTCGGTTCACCTGACTCGGGACTCGGTTCACCTGACTCGGGACTCGGTTCACCTGACTCGGGACTCGGTTCACCTGACTCGGGACTCGGTTCACCTGACTCGGGACTCGGTTCACCTGACTCGGGACTCGGTTCACCTGACTCGGGACTCGGTTCACCTGACTCGGGACTCGGTTCACCTGACTCGGGACTCGGTTCACCTGACTCGGGACTCGGTTCACCTGACTCGGGACTCGGTTCACCTGACTCGGGACTCGGTTCACCTGACTCGGGACTCGGTTCACCTGACTCGGGACTCGGTTCACCTGACTCGGGACTCGGTTCACCTGACTCGGGACTCGGTTCACCTGACTCGGGACTCGGTTCACCTGACTCGGGACTCGGTTCACCTGACTCGGGACTCGGTTCACCTGACTCGGGACTCGGTTCACCTGACTCGGGACTCGGTTCACCTGACTCGGGACTCGGTTCACCTGACTCGGGACTCGGTTCACCTGACTCGGGACTCGGTTCACCTGACTCGGGACTCGGTTCACCTGACTCGGGACTCGGTTCACCTGACTCGGGACTCGGTTCACCTGACTCGGGACTCGGTTCACCTGACTCGGGACTCGGTTCACCTGACTCGGGACTCGGTTCACCTGACTCGGGACTCGGTTCACCTGACTCGGGACTCGGTTCACCTGACTCGGGACTCGGTTCACCTGACTCGGGACTCGGTTCACCTGACTCGGGACTCGGTTCACCTGACTCGGGACTCGGTTCACCTGACTCGGGACTCGGTTCACCTGACTCGGGACTCGGTTCACCTGACTCGGGACTCGGTTCACCTGACTCGGGACTCGGTTCACCTGACTCGGGACTCGGTTCACCTGACTCGGGACTCGGTTCACCTGACTCGGGACTCGGTTCACCTGACTCGGGACTCGGTTCACCTGACTCGGGACTCGGTTCACCTGACTCGGGACTCGGTTCACCTGACTCGGGACTCGGTTCACCTGACTCGGGACTCGGTTCACCTGACTCGGGACTCGGTTCACCTGACTCGGGACTCGGTTCACCTGACTCGGGACTCGGTTCACCTGACTCGGGACTCGGTTCACCTGACTCGGGACTCGGTTCACCTGACTCGGGACTCGGTTCACCTGACTCGGGACTCGGTTCACCTGACTCGGGACTCGGTTCACCTGACTCGGGACTCGGTTCACCTGACTCGGGACTCGGTTCACCTGACTCGGGACTCGGTTCACCTGACTCGGGACTCGGTTCACCTGACTCGGGACTCGGTTCACCTGACTCGGGACTCGGTTCACCTGACTCGGGACTCGGTTCACCTGACTCGGGACTCGGTTCACCTGACTCGGGACTCGGTTCACCTGACTCGGGACTCGGTTCACCTGACTCGGGACTCGGTTCACCTGACTCGGGACTCGGTTCACCTGACTCGGGACTCGGTTCACCTGACTCGGGACTCGGTTCACCTGACTCGGGACTCGGTTCACCTGACTCGGGACTCGGTTCACCTGACTCGGGACTCGGTTCACCTGACTCGGGACTCGGTTCACCTGACTCGGGACTCGGTTCACCTGACTCGGGACTCGGTTCACCTGACTCGGGACTCGGTTCACCTGACTCGGGACTCGGTTCACCTGACTCGGGACTCGGTTCACCTGACTCGGGACTCGGTTCACCTGACTCGGGACTCGGTTCACCTGACTCGGGACTCGGTTCACCTGACTCGGGACTCGGTTCACCTGACTCGGGACTCGGTTCACCTGACTCGGGACTCGGTTCACCTGACTCGGGACTCGGTTCACCTGACTCGGGACTCGGTTCACCTGACTCGGGACTCGGTTCACCTGACTCGGGACTCGGTTCACCTGACTCGGGACTCGGTTCACCTGACTCGGGACTCGGTTCACCTGACTCGGGACTCGGTTCACCTGACTCGGGACTCGGTTCACCTGACTCGGGACTCGGTTCACCTGACTCGGGACTCGGTTCACCTGACTCGGGACTCGGTTCACCTGACTCGGGACTCGGTTCACCTGACTCGGGACTCGGTTCACCTGACTCGGGACTCGGTTCACCTGACTCGGGACTCGGTTCACCTGACTCGGGACTCGGTTCACCTGACTCGGGACTCGGTTCACCTGACTCGGGACTCGGTTCACCTGACTCGGGACTCGGTTCACCTGACTCGGGACTCGGTTCACCTGACTCGGGACTCGGTTCACCTGACTCGGGACTCGGTTCACCTGACTCGGGACTCGGTTCACCTGACTCGGGACTCGGTTCACCTGACTCGGGACTCGGTTCACCTGACTCGGGACTCGGTTCACCTGACTCGGGACTCGGTTCACCTGACTCGGGACTCGGTTCACCTGACTCGGGACTCGGTTCACCTGACTCGGGACTCGGTTCACCTGACTCGGGACTCGGTTCACCTGACTCGGGACTCGGTTCACCTGACTCGGGACTCGGTTCACCTGACTCGGGACTCGGTTCACCTGACTCGGGACTCGGTTCACCTGACTCGGGACTCGGTTCACCTGACTCGGGACTCGGTTCACCTGACTCGGGACTCGGTTCACCTGACTCGGGACTCGGTTCACCTGACTCGGGACTCGGTTCACCTGACTCGGGACTCGGTTCACCTGACTCGGGACTCGGTTCACCTGACTCGGGACTCGGTTCACCTGACTCGGGACTCGGTTCACCTGACTCGGGACTCGGTTCACCTGACTCGGGACTCGGTTCACCTGACTCGGGACTCGGTTCACCTGACTCGGGACTCGGTTCACCTGACTCGGGACTCGGTTCACCTGACTCGGGACTCGGTTCACCTGACTCGGGACTCGGTTCACCTGACTCGGGACTCGGTTCACCTGACTCGGGACTCGGTTCACCTGACTCGGGACTCGGTTCACCTGACTCGGGACTCGGTTCACCTGACTCGGGACTCGGTTCACCTGACTCGGGACTCGGTTCACCTGACTCGGGACTCGGTTCACCTGACTCGGGACTCGGTTCACCTGACTCGGGACTCGGTTCACCTGACTCGGGACTCGGTTCACCTGACTCGGGACTCGGTTCACCTGACTCGGGACTCGGTTCACCTGACTCGGGACTCGGTTCACCTGACTCGGGACTCGGTTCACCTGACTCGGGACTCGGTTCACCTGACTCGGGACTCGGTTCACCTGACTCGGGACTCGGTTCACCTGACTCGGGACTCGGTTCACCTGACTCGGGACTCGGTTCACCTGACTCGGGACTCGGTTCACCTGACTCGGGACTCGGTTCACCTGACTCGGGACTCGGTTCACCTGACTCGGGACTCGGTTCACCTGACTCGGGACTCGGTTCACCTGACTCGGGACTCGGTTCACCTGACTCGGGACTCGGTTCACCTGACTCGGGACTCGGTTCACCTGACTCGGGACTCGGTTCACCTGACTCGGGACTCGGTTCACCTGACTCGGGACTCGGTTCACCTGACTCGGGACTCGGTTCACCTGACTCGGGACTCGGTTCACCTGACTCGGGACTCGGTTCACCTGACTCGGGACTCGGTTCACCTGACTCGGGACTCGGTTCACCTGACTCGGGACTCGGTTCACCTGACTCGGGACTCGGTTCACCTGACTCGGGACTCGGTTCACCTGACTCGGGACTCGGTTCACCTGACTCGGGACTCGGTTCACCTGACTCGGGACTCGGTTCACCTGACTCGGGACTCGGTTCACCTGACTCGGGACTCGGTTCACCTGACTCGGGACTCGGTTCACCTGACTCGGGACTCGGTTCACCTGACTCGGGACTCGGTTCACCTGACTCGGGACTCGGTTCACCTGACTCGGGACTCGGTTCACCTGACTCGGGACTCGGTTCACCTGACTCGGGACTCGGTTCACTTGACTCGGGATGGCTGGCGAAGAGGGCCCTGTGCTGGACGGGACCAGCGGCGAAGAGGGCCCTGTGCTGGACGGGACCAGCGGCGAAGAGGGCCCTGTGCTGGACGGGACCAGCGGCGAAGAGGGCCCTGTGCTGGACGGGACCAGCGGCGAAGAGGGCCCTGTGCTGGACGGGACCAGCGGCGAAGAGGGCCCTGTGCTGGACGGGACCAGCGGCGAAGAGGGCCCTGTGCTGGACGGGACCAGCGGCGAAGAGGGCCCTGTGCTGGACGGGACCAGCGGCGAAGAGGGCCCTGTGCTGGACGGGACCAGCGGCGAAGAGGGCCCTGTGCTGGACGGGACCAGCGGCGAAGAGGGCCCTGTGCTGGACGGGACCAGCGGCGAAGAGGGCCCTGTGCTGGACGGGACCAGCGGCGAAGAGGGCCCTGTGCTGGACGGGACCAGCGGCGAAGAGGGCCCTGTGCTGGACGGGACCAGCGGCGAAGAGGGCCCTGTGCTGGACGGGACCAGCGGCGAAGAGGGCCCTGTGCTGGACGGGACCAGCGGCGAAGAGGGCCCTGTGCTGGACGGGACCAGCGGCGAAGAGGGCCCTGTGCTGGACGGGACCAGCGGCGAAGAGGGCCCGGTGCTGGACGGGACCAGCGGCGAAGAGGGCTTGGTGCTGGACGGGACCAGCGGCGAAGAGGGCTTGGTGCTGGACGGGACCAGCGGCGAAGAGGGCTTGGTGCTGGACGGGACCAGCGGCGAAGAGGGCTTGGTGCTGGACGGGACCAGCGGCGAAGAGGGCTTGGTGCTGGACGGGACCAGCGGCGAAGAGGGCTTGGTGCTGGACGGGACCAGCGGCGAAGAGGGCTTGGTGCTGGACGGGACCAGCGGCGAAGAGGGCTTGGTGCTGGACGGGACCAGCGGCGAAGAGGGCTTGGTGCTGGACGGGACCAGCGGTGAAGGCCCTGTGCTGGACGGGACCAGCGGCGAAGAGGGCTTGGTGCTGGACGGGACCAGCCCAGGGCCGAAATGAGGCCAGCGTGCAGAGTGATGCCGGGTCTCCACTCGACCCCCTCCTCCACTGCGGCCTCCACGACTCCCACGAAACACAGCCAGACGGGTACCCACGAAGGCTTGTTTCCAGCCCTCCATCTTTTTTTTTTTTTTTTTTTAAAGGTCGGTTCTTCTGTCACGGTGTGGTGAGTAAGGACGGCAGGCTGAGGCAAAGAGCTCCAACACAAACGATTTAATCTTAAAACAAAACCAGGAACAGGCAGGAAGACAGGCAGGATACACACAAACACCTATGCATATACACACTGTACATATACATTGACTAAACAAGAACCGACCCAGACAGACTGACCAGAGAGAACTAAATACAGATACAAACGAGGTGTTGACAGGTGACACAGATGATTAAGACGAAGAACAGGTGGATGATTGAGGGAGTGAATTCAGGTGTGCAGACAAGGAGGATTCTGGGAAGTGAAGTGCAGACAAGGACAGACAGGTGCAGACGAGGACTGTGACACATGTGCTATTGACAATGCAACATTTTCGACTGCAAAATTTTGTTAAAATGTCCAATTGCTAATGTGACTGTAAGAAAACGAAGTGAGGAGCAGCTTACTTACAATACGGACATTTTCCATGGATTCAGTCTTATATTTTAGTGCCACCTGTTCTCCAAGGGAAGGGGAAAATTATATTTTTTTATAAGAACGTGTTACAATCAGTTAATTATATGTGCAGATGTTTTGAGATTTTTAAACATGAAATTTAAATTCCAAGTGTACAAAATAAAACCTTTCGTGAATCAGACAAACGGATCCCTTCATAGACACTTCCATATGATCCTCGACCTAGTATTCCGAATTCAGTTTCATAGTGCTGCAAGAAGTCCACTGTCAATTAAAAAAGAGGTACATCGCATTTTTTATGATTTAAACTGTAAATTTACTGATTAAAGAATGCTTTAGAATGGACACATTATTGTGATGCTTTGGGTCTCACACAACCAAAATCCATCCTCAGTTCACATTTTTATTTTGGATACGAATGAAAATGTTAAAAGTAAAACTGAGGTACTTTTTGCACATTTTATCAGTCATGTTGGGGCTTGTGATCTAAACTGACCTGTCTTTCCCTTTAAACTTAAATGGATAATTTCTTCCTCATTTTTCCAAAAAATGTCATCTGTTTTCGGAGCTGAGCTTTTGTTCTCCTCAGTCATAGATGGCTCAATGAAAGGACTGCTGTTGTGAGTGCTGATGTCCCTTTGCTCTTGCCTGGGAATGTCTTTATCAGCATCCTGCACAGAGGTGAGAGAAAATACACAGGTGTGCCAGCTGTACACCGAGTTGTCAATGTCGCTGTTCTGTTCAACTTCACCATCAGAGCATCTCTCAGGCTGTTGGCTGCTGTCATTTCTGCACTGATTCTGATGGGCTTCGGTGGAAGTTTTCTTGAATTTCTGAGAAAAAGCCCATTTAAAGAACCTCCCTTTTTACTTTTCTACTCTCTCTGGGACAGGCCTTGGTGACATAGATGCAGCAGCATCTTCCTCTACAATGTAATTGTGATATTTGCACTGCCCCATTGCTCCAGATGTCTCTCTGATGTTCTGTCACAAACTTATGACAAGTTGACTGAAATTAAATATAGCCCAGATCGAATGAAATACTAAAAATCAAGAGATAAACCACAGTTCAAGAGATTTAAAAAATGTGTTTTTTTTATTATTTTTTTTATTACCTTTATTTAAATAGGAAAGTCACATTGAGGTTAAAACCTCTTTTACAAGCGAGACCTAGTCAAGATAGGGTCGGAATAGCAGGATTAAACAGATAACAAGCAACAATAAGAAACCAATCACAACATCATCATTAGATACAACAGAAAACTGTTACGGGGAGTGAACAGAGGAGACAAGTGCAAGTAAAACTGGGCTTTATTGAAAAAACAGATAAGCCAGCCTCAGAAACGTGGAGAAATAAGACAGGAACAAAGTCTCAGTCCGATGCAGTCGATCACACGAACTCACAGACCCAACAGGAATCAGTGCAGGAACAGAAGCGTTGGCAGCGCAGGCTTGCGTGGACAACTCAGCGAAGCACGGTCAGTGTGTGTGGCAAATCCTCCGTGAAGACGAGACATGAGACGAACCGGACATCCACGAAGAACAGACTGGGACCCAAGGAATAGGAACAGGCAAGACACATCCACAAAACAACGATCTGACAAACACAAGACGCATGAGGTGAGTCTAAATAGGCACTGGAAATGAGTATCACCTGTCGCTGATCTCCAGGAGGATAATCAGCGACCACGCCCACACACGTGCACACACACAAACATAAACACAGCGCAAGGAACAGTCAGTGAATTTCTCAACCGTGACAAAAACACAGCAAAACAAGTCTCCACAACAAGATGTTATACAACACTAAGACACAGCACAGCAACACAAGCATTTAGGTATTACATAATACCCTATGTAGTACTGTTCACAGAAACAACATTATTAGATCATAGGTTTAATAAGGTGTTAAGTGGAAATAGAATTGGCAAAGTAGCTGCAATTAGCAGTGACCACCTCCTTTATTCCATGTTTAAAATAATTTAAACTTAAAGAGATGAGGGATTGTAGTTTGAGTTTGGTCTGCACATCATTCCAAGACCAAGGGCCATAATAGAACAGGCTTAGCTTTCCAGCCTCTGTTAACAGAAATACTAGTCAGATCACTTGACCTACCAGAAACCAACTGAACTACTCCACAACCTGAGCGGAGTTCTCTTACGAGAGTATCTCTCGTACTGCGTAATATCTTACACTATGGGGAAAACCTCTTTTCCACGAGATATTGAAGCAAAAAATTATCCTTAATTTTTAATCAATGTAAAACGCTTTGCGGCAGAATGCAGGCATAGGCAAGACAGCTCGCGCGCCTATTGGCTGCCCTGCGGCAAAAGCAGCAGCCTATCGTCACGTCCCGCCAGAAAGGGCGTGGTCTCGCCCTATAAAAGCCGGTCGTCAGGCTGATACAAACTGATTTTCATCTCTTCAGCGAAGCTCACGCATCGCTGGATCCGGAGTGAGAAGCCGCGCCGTGGAAGTAAGCCTTCAGCTGGACGAGCCCTTGAGCCTGGAGTCGCTGGCCTCGCACGCTTCAGCCGCCGTACCTGCTGCGCTTTCCGGCGTTTTATATCCTTTTACTCTGCTGAGAGTGTTTGTTCGCCGTTGCAACTCACACTTCTCCTTTTCTCTAAAGAGCTAGCGTCTTTTTAAAGATGCCTTCCTGTGGCTCGTGCCGAGCCCAACTCAGCGACGGGGACCACCATGTCATCTGCGTGTCCTGCCTGGGAGAGGATCATGCGGCTCTCGCGCTCGCCTAAGGCGGATGCCATCACTGCGAGCTACTGCCTATGGTGACTCTGAGGACTCGCCTGGCATCCTTTTCAGGGCCTGCACTTCTGCCCGCCGTGGTACCGCGCCGTAAGAAGCGCCGTGCTCAGCGCGCCCCGGAGCTCTCTCCTGCCCGCCAAAGCTGGCCGGTTCGCCCGCCAGCTTCACCGGCGGCGTCGCTCGGGTCACTCACGGATGGACAACGACCGCTGTCTACCTTCGCGTCCGCCCTTGAGATCGACGAACCTACCGAGGCATGTTCTCTCCTGGCATCGGATAGTGAGGATTGGGCGAGCTCTGCAGACCTCCACCCCGCTACCCACCAGCCCTCTGGGAGACGAGCCAGCAATAAAGCTGAGCTGATGCGTCTGCTCTCACACACCGTGGAATCCATTGGCCTCGACTGGGAGGCGCCCACGACACCACCACGTAACAGGCTTGACGGTCGCTTTCTCGGGAAAGACGAAGCTCCGTCACGATGTAGATCCCCGCCCTTCCTCCCTGAACTTCACGAGGAAGTCACGAAGTCGTGGAACCCTTTTCCGCCAGGCTGCGTACCTCTGTCTCTGCTGCATTCTCCACTCTGGACGGTGTGAAAGATAGAGGATACCTTTGCATTCCGCCTGTGGAGGCACCAGTAGCGTCCCATCTTTGCCCGCCCTCCGCTGGACGGCACGCTCAGACGGCGCTACCATCTAAAGCCTGCCGAGTGACGTCAGCCATGCACGGACGCGCTTACACCGCCGCCGGGCAAGCAGTTTCAGCGCTGCACATGATGGCTGTCCTGCAGATCTACCAGGCCGACCTTCTCCAAAAACTGGACGAGGAAGGACCAGGAGCGATCTGCATGGCGGACTTGAGAAGCGCTACAGACCTCGCTCTACGCGCTTCGAAAGCCGCTGCACAGGCCGTTGGGCGGAATATGACCTCTCTCACCGTGGCTGAGAGACATTTATGGTTGACGCTTTCTGAGATGACGGATGCTGAGCGCTCTGTGTTCCTCGACGCACCCATTTCATCAGCGGGCCTCTTAGGATCTGCCGTCAAGGATTTCGCGGACAGATTCATCGAGGCACAAAAAACGTTGCAGGCTATGAAGCACTTCGCTCGAGCTCCGCTACGGGTCGCCAGAAACAACCGTCTTAGCGAAACTCAAAGCCACAGCCTGCGCCACCCGCTGGCCGCCACTTCACAGCGCCGCCAGAACCGAGACCAAAGACAGCGCTCTCGCTCTGCTGGACGCCGCCCCCCTCAGCGCGGGCCCCGGCTGAAGATTGAGATCAAGCCCGAGGTCTCGAAGCCTTCCTAGCCTCTCTAGGAAAGCGACGGTGTTCAAATCCCGCTGTGGACGGTTTTTCACCAAAACGTCTCGCTCGTCCAGTTCCAAAACAATGTGACTGTTCCAGCGTATTTTGCAGTGAGCAAGCCTGCTCCAGAGCCCGCTTGCCTGCACACAAAAGCCGTTTTTACGGCTACCCAGTTAAATCCAATAAAGAGTGCATTTTCTGGTGTTCCGGCCACGGCCGATGGTGTTACGAGTGATGTAAGAATGCCCACGCCCCAGTGCCCATTCCCACACCCAGACACAGCCCGCCACTGTGCAGGGCTAGCACAAATAAAATCGACTCATGTCGATTGTGCAAAAAACGTAGTGAACGCGCCCATATCTCAGTGCCCGCTTACACTACACGATGCGTGTCCCTTGGTTTCTGTAAAAACGAAACTAACACACATTCAGTAGGTGCGAGCCGACAGTGTTCTCAGTGCAGTAGATGTGCCCGTCTTCCCGCGCCCACATTCTCTCACGAACACACCAAATTCCGCGGGGTTCGCCCCGCTCGCTTTCTCTACACTACTAGTCATAGAGAAGCTGAGCGCGGCCAGGCTGCCCGCTGTGATCAGCGCGCCCCCCGCCTCGCACGCTGTAAGCACAGCGCTGAGTTCTCAGCACACCGAGGCTCTCGAGCCGCTGTCATGCCGCGGCCAGAGCCCAGATTTCATTCTACCTCTAGCTATTCACGCAGATGCGTGGTCAAAGCTCCCCGGGGTATCAGAATGGGTGTTGAAGACTATAAAGAGAGGCTATTCGCTACAGTTCGCTCGACGTCCCCGCCGTTATACAGCACGCGTCGAAACGACGGTGAAAAACAAAGTATCTCATCTACTTCGAGCCGAGATAGCGAAACTACAGAGCAAAGGGGCTATAGAACCTTTATCTCAAGTTCAGAGCGAAGGGGGCCTATACAGGAGATATTTTCTGGTACCGAAAAAAGATGGAGGGCTCAGACCCATTTTAGATCTGCGACAGCTGAACAGAGCGCTTGTGAAGCGCCAGTTCAAAATGCTTACAACCAGGAAAATCCTCGCGCAAGTTTGCCAAGGGGACTGGTTTATGTCAATAGATCTGAAAGATGCCTATTTCCAGATACAAATAGCGCCCCATCACAGGCGATTCTTGAGATTCGCCTTCGAGAGCCAGGCATAACAATACACAGTCCTGCCGTTCGGCCTGTCCCTAGCACCCCGTACATTCAAGAAGTGCATGGACGCGGCTCTCGCACCCCTGAGACTTCGGGGCATGCGAATTTTGAACTACTTGGACGATTGGCTGATTCTAGCTCGATCACACTCAGAGCTCATAGAAAACAGGGCCACATTACTCGAGCACCTCGAGAATCTGGGCCTCACAGTCAACTGGGCGAAAAGCTCACTGTCTCCCAGTCAGAACATTTATTTTCTGGGAACAGTGCTGGACTCGCTCTCCATGACAGCATGCCTGTCACCGGAGCGGGGACGAGACATTCAGCGTGTCGCGAAATCCTTCCGCCACGGCTCTATAGTCCCGCTCAAAAGGTTTCAGAAAATGCTGGGCCTGATGGTCTCAGCAGCCTCTGTACTCCAGCTAGGCCTGCTTCGCATGCGCCCGCTGCAGATGTGGTTGAAAGCGCGAGTACCACCCCGGGCATGGACCGCTGGTCTGTTTCGCCTCAGGGTCGATCTGAAGTGCGTCTCAGCTCTGGAACCTTGGAAAGCAACCGACTGGTATCAATCAGGTGTGTGTCTGGGGACCTCCTCGAGGGTGCAGGTGGTGTCTACAGACGCCTCCACCTCGGGATGGGGAGCGCTGCTCAAGGGCAGACCGTTCACTGACCTGTGGTCAGAACGGGAAAAGCTCCTTCATATAAACTGCTTGGAAATGATAGCAGTCGACAAAGCGTTACGTTGCCTCTGTCCCTGGATAAAAGGTCGCCACGTCCTGGTCCGGTCAGACAACATGTCAGTGGTGGCATACATTAATCGCCAGGGCGGCGTCAGGTCCCAAAACCTTTACAGGTTGACGGAACGCCTTCTGGTCTGGGCTCAGCACAACCTGCTCTCGCTGAGAGCAGCGCATGTGCCTGGTCACCTGAATGTGGGACCAGACAGACTGTCCAGACACAATGTCCCAGCAGGGGAATGGTCGCTGCACCCGCAGACGATCCAACTGCTGTGGGAAACGTTCGGCAAAGCGCAGGTGGACCTGTTCGCGTCCCACGAAAACGCTCATTGTCCGAACTTTTTCTCGAAAAACAAAGACGCGCTGGCCCACGTTTGGCCCCGCGTTTCCCTATATGCCTTTCCCCCGTCTCACTCCTGCCTCAAGTGTTGGAACGAATCAGGGAAAACGGATGCCCAGTGCTGCTTGTGGCCCCGCTCTGGAGGAACCAGACCTGGTTCCCAGTCCTGATGCACCTGGCCAGCACTGCCCCGTGGCCTGTGCCACTGAGGAGAGACCTCCTCTCCCAGACAGGGGGCTCGATTTGGCATCCTCGCCCGGATCTGTGGTCCCTGCACTCATGGGCCATCAACGGGTCCCCGCTAACCTCCCGGAGGGAGTGTTAAACACGATCGCGCAGGCTAGGGCTCCGTCTACTAGACGGCTCTACTCCTCGAAATGGTCTGTGTTCTCTGCTTGGTGTCAAGCTCAGGGCTTTTCACCCATAGACTGTGGGGTTACGGAAGTACTTTCCTTCCTACAGGAGCTGCTGGATAAGGGCAGAACCCCATCCACGCTCAAAGTATACGTGACGGCCATAGCAACGTTTGCAAAACCGGCGTCTGGCCAGTCACTGGGGAAGAACGACTTAGTCGTGCGTTTCCTCAGGCGTGCCCGGAGACTGAACCCTCCCAGGCCCCTTTCAGTCCCGATGTGGGATCTTTCCAAGGTTCTGGAAGCCATGAAGGGTGCCCCGTTCGAGCCACTCCATTTGTCAGACATGAAGCACCTGTCTTTCAAAACAGTGTTTCTTATGGCTCTCGCTTCAGTGAAGCGCGTGGGGGACTTGCAAGCACTCTCTGTGAGCATGTCGTGTATGGAGTTTGGGCCTAATGACTCAAAGGTCATACTCAAACCTAGGCACGGCTACGTGCCGAAATCCCTCAACACACCGTATAGGGCCCAGGTGATTTCCCTGTCCGCCCTTCCGGTTTTCAATGAGGAGAGGGACGCGAGTCTCCTTTGCCCTGTCAGGGCACTTAGAGCTTATTTGTCCTGCTCGTCTGGTTTTAGACAGACTGAGCAGCTATTCGTTTTGTTTGGCGGACGTTCTAAGGGACTTGCCGCATCAAAACAGAGCCTATCCAGATGGATAGTCGATGCCATAGCGCTGGCTTACACCTCTAAGGGCCTGCAATGCCCCTTGGGTGTCAGGCGTGGCCTCTTCGTGGGCATGGTCTAGCGGGATTACCCTACAAGATATCTGTACGGCCGCGGGCTGGGCCTCGCCGTCTACATTTATAAAATATTATAACCTGGAGGTTCCCGCCTTACAAGCTAAGCTTTTGGCGGTCTAGAATTCAGTGCTATCTACCCCGCTGTGCCAGCCCAGATGCTGAGTTTGGCCTGCGTAACGCTCACTGACCGATACAGCAGCTCCACGAGTGTTGACACACGTATGGTCACCCAGTTTAGGCTGAGAGCTTTCACCCTGACTGCGTGGTATAATTTTCCATATGATTAGCTCCTCTGGATGCTACTTCATAAGGAATGACGCTTCTAGCCCCTCTTCCTTCACTCCATGTGAGTCTATGGTGATTATGCACTATATGCGCCCCGGGTTTCTGCCCTTGGGACTTTGGTGTTGGATCCCTGTTCGCACGGCGTGTTGCACTGTGTTCCCCATAGCGTAAGATATTACGCAGTAGGAGAGATACTCTCGTAAGAGAACGTACTCGGTTACTGACGTAACCTCTGTTCTCTCTAGAGAGGGAACGGGTACTGCGTATCTTGCCGTACTTACAATGCACTCTGGTTCGCTTCGGCGATGAAAACCAGTTTGTATCAGCCTGACGACCGGCTTTTATAGGGCGAGACCACACCCTTTCTGGCGGGACGTGACGAAGTGGGCGCGAAGTGCCCCCATTGGTCATGACGTCACGCAGAGCCGCTCTCGATAGGCTGCTGCTTTTGCCGCAGGGCAGCCAATAGGCGCGCGAGCTGTCTCGCCTATGTCTGCATGCTGCCGCAAAGCGTTTTACATTGATTAAAAATTAAGGATAATTTTTTGCTTCAATATCTCGTGGAAAAGAGGTTTTCCCCATAGCGTAAGATATTACGCAGTACTCGTTCCCTCTCTAGAGAGAACAGAGGTTACGTTAGTAACCGAGTACGTTCTATGGGCGACTCGGACTGTGACATCACGCGTTAGCCGGTTGCCAAGGGATTTTTTCAGACTTTTTTATCAGCGCAGATACTGTCATGCAAACGATATAACTGCTGTTGTTTTGGCAAAAAAAATGGGTAACACTTTATGATAACTGCACGCTATTAATCAAGCATTAGTCAACAGTTAATTCATAATTTAAAAATCATTAATAGACATTAATAAGCAGTTTAGAAATACAGCTATAAATGCTTTATTCTTGATTTAAAAGTATATCTATAATGTGTTTAATACTTGTATTTTCATACTTTATTAATGATCAATTTATCATTTCTAAATATAAACCAGTTATTTAAGAGTTGTCAGTGGTTCATAAGATTAGTTAGAAAGTGTAAGTAAATGATAAATAAACTATTTAAATGTACATTCATACATCTTATTATTCAGATACATAGTAATAGTTATTTAGTGTGTTAAATGCTTTATTATCAGGTATTTCTACTGTAATTCAGGGTTAATTCGGGTAGTTATAAAGCATTTAGTAGTGGTCAGTTAACTATGTTTGTGAGCATTTACAATTGTAAAGCATTTACAAAAGAGATTTAAAGGCTGTTAATATTTCTATGTTCTGTCTCACTGTGTTGTGTTTGTTTAATTGTTCTGTTTAGAAGATAAATGAGCCTTTAAATCTCGTGCTTATTAATGTCTATTAATGTTTTATAAATTATTAATTAACTGTTTACTCGTGCTTAACTAATGATTAATAGCGTGAAGTTATTATAAAGTGTTACCAAAAAATGATATATTAATAAACTTAACTTATATGCATGGTTCGAATTACGTGGGAGCCAGTGGGAGTTGAGCTCCCATTAAAGGATGAGCTCCCATGTAAGCAGTAAAATCATACTGTCACGTGTCTGTCCTGTCTCATATTGCACATGGGTGTCTTTGTTATGTTTGTCATGTGCTCTTGTTATTGTTTGATCCCTCCCCCTCGTTACCTGATTAGTGTTTGAGTTCTTCCACCTGTTCCCTCTTGATTTGTTCCCTATTTAAGTCTCTTCTTGTTTGCTGTCTTTGTCGGATCTTTGTCTTATGTCACCCCAGTTCCTTGTGATGGTCTTCGTGTTCTTGGTCTGTGTTTGTCAGTATAGTTCAGTTCTGTTTTATGTTTCATTGATTATGTTTTTCCCCCTTGTGGGTTTTTGCTTTGTGTTTTTGTTTTCATTTATTAATAAATATCCTTTACTGCACTTGAGTCCTCTTCTCCACTTTCTGTAAATCGTATCGTGACAGAAAGATCCGACCACCTGTGGACTCAGCAGTATGGAGGACGAGGAGTTTGACTGGGTGAATCTGGATGAAAATTATATGGACGACGACTACTTGGATTGCCCGGACTACATCATCGCCACATTTGGGTCAACCCAATTTTCATCCATCTGTAGGGATAGCTCAGGACCTACTTCTCACCATCACGGACGGAGAAGGAGGAGGAAATGCCCGTCTGCCCAGCGAGAGACTGTTCACGTCCCGTCTGCCCAGCGAGAGACTGTTCACGTCCCGTCTGCCCAGCGAGAGATTGTTCACGTCCCGTCTGCCCAGCGAGAGACTGTTCACGTCCCGTCTGCCCAGCGAGAGACTGTTCATGTCCCGTCTGCCCAGCGAGAGTCTGTTCACGTCCCGTCTGCCCAGCGAGAGACTGTTCACGTCCCGTCTGCCCAGCAAGAGACTGTTCACGTCTCGTGTGCCCAGCGAGAGACTGTTCACGTCCCGTCTGCCCAGCGAGAGTCTGTTCACGTCCCGTCTGCCCAGCGAGAGACTGTTCACGTCCCGTCTGCCCAGCGAGAGACTGTTCACGTCCCGTCTGCCCAGCGAGAGACTGTTCACGTCCCGTCTGCCCAGCGAGAAACTGTTCACGTCCCGTCTGCCCAGCGAGAGACGGTAAACGCTCTGTCTGCCCAGTCAGAGACTGAGCACGTCCAGTCTGCCCAGTCTGAGACAGATCCGGAAGTGTACATTTGTGTGGCCGCCAAGGCACTTACGCACTATTTGGAACGTCTGGCTCGGATCCTGGACATGCCTGTTCCTGAGCCGGAGGCAGAGCCAGTGCCTGTTTCAGAGCTGGAGCCCATGTTGGTTCCGGACCCAGTGTTTGTGTCTGTGTTTGCGTCTGTTCTTGTAACTGTTTCAGTTCTTGTGGCTGTTCCTGAGCCGGTGTCCGCTGTTCCTGAGCCGGTGTCCGCTGTTCCTGACCCGGTGTCCGCTGTTCCTGAGCCGGTGTCCGCTGTTCCTGAACCGGTGTCCGCTGTTCCTGAGCCGGTGTCCGCTGTTCCTGAGCCGGTGTCCGCGGGTTCGGAGCAGGTGTCCGCGGTTCCTGAGCCGGAGTCACCACCATGGCCGCCCGAAGGGCTCTCGCCGCCACGGCCGCCCGAAAGGTTCTCACCACCACGGCCGTCCGAGGGGTCTGCTCCGCCCTGGCCGCCCGAGGGGTCTGCTCCGCCCTGGCCGCCCGAGGGGTCTTCACCGCCCTGGCCGCCCGAGGGGTCTTCACCGCCCTGGCCGCCCGAGGGGTCTTCACCACCCTGGCCGCCCGAGGGGTCTTCACCGCCATGGCCGCCCGAGGGGTCTTCACCGCCCTGGCCGCCCGAGGGGTCTCCTCCCCCCTGGCCGCCCGAGGGGTCTCCTCCCCCCTGGCCGCCCGAGGGGTCTACTCCGCCCTGGGCGCCCGAGGGGTCTTCACCGCCCTGGCCGCCCGAGGAGTCTTCACTGCCCTGGCCGCCCGAGGGGTCTTCACCGCCATGGCCGCCCGAGGGGTCTTCACCACCCTGGCCGCCGAGGGGTCTTCACCGCCCTGGCCGCCCGAGGGGTCTGCTTCGCCCTGGCCGCCCGAGGGGTCTGCTTCGCCCTGGCCGCCCGAGGGGTCTTCGTCGCCCTGGCCGCCCGAGGGGTCTTCAGCGCCCTGGCCGCCCGAGGGGTCTTCACCGCCCTGGCCGCCCGAGGGGTCTTCACCGCCCTGGCCGTCCGTCCCGCCCTGGTCTGTCCCTCCCGTTCCACCTGATGGAGCGTCTGGTAGCCGCTCCGTAGGGAGGGGGTAATGTCACGTGTCTGTCCTGTCTCGTATTGCACATGGGTGTCTTTGTTATGTTGGGCCATGTGCTCTTGTTATTGTTTGATCCCTCCCCCTCGTTACCTGATTAGTGTTTGAGTTCTTCCACCTGTTCCCTCTTGATTTGTTCCCTATTTAAGTCTCTTCTTGTTTGCTGTCTTTGTCGGATCTTTGTCTTATGTCACCTCAGTTCCTTGTGATGGTCTTTGTGTTCTTGGTCTGTGTTTGTCAGTTTGGTTCAGTTCTGTTTTATGTTTCATTGATTATGTTTTTCCCCCTATGTTTTTTGCTTTGTGTTTTTGTTTTAATTTATTAATAAATCCTTTACTGCACTTGAGTCCTCTTCTCCACTTTCTGTAAATCGTATCGTGACACATACACCTGTGGGGGTCTCTAAAAATCATCAGCACCATTATTTTAAATTACAATTAAAGCACTTTTTCCTTCAATATATCGAGGCATATTTATGTTAACCCTTTCACACATAAGTTTAAAATATTCTAACTGACCCCCCCCCCCCCAGCGGGAGTTTTTCAAGGCGACCGTTATTTAGAACCTGTCACTTTAATGTTTCCATGGTGACATGTCATTGCTTGTCACGTGACACAGCGCAACCACAACACATTACTGAATGAATGATGATCTGCTTATATGTAATTTTTCCTTTTTTATTCAAAATATTCACAAATGTATTAGCTATAGCATGAAACACTGATATTCCGATTGTCAAATATGTGTAAGTGGATGTGTTTTGTTGTTAAAACACCTTTATAACGATCGTGTTAGTTGAGCTGTATGCACGATGGGCGGCCCCGTGTTAGTTTGTGCCACAGTTCAGATAATCGTATCTGTTGGATTTACAAGAAAATTCCTCCACTTCTCATGAAATACATGAAAGTAAGTGGCCAGTGAATTGGGAGAAGAATAGAGTCAACTTTAAAGTTATTTACACAATGTGTAAAACGTGTCGTCTTATTATAATGGAAAGGATTATTATTGCCGCTTCCATAGACATCAGTGTGTATTTTACAAACTCAAAATCCTTGTTTTGGTAGTACTTATGTGTATTTAAATGTTCGAAACCTAAAATAAACATTATGTTGTTGAAAACACTCAATAGTTGTGATATATGTAAGCACTGAGTGTGTCAGTCTCAGTCTCTGGCTCAGCGCCAGCCAACGTGCGAGAGCACATTTGAATTTAGCATTTGATCACGTGATGCACTGACCTTTCTAATCACACCGGTGATCGTGCTCCAGGGACCAGCCAAGACTGATCACACCGGTGTGATCGTGTAGGGTAAACAGTCTAAAAAAACATGTTTTCCAAAATAACGCATTTGGGCTACTGCTATAGGCACATATCGCGACTCCAGCATGGTTGTGTATTAACTTCACCACCAAGCCATAGGGGGCACAGGAGCACACTATCATTTTTTGATCTTGCGAACGTTAACCCTTTTAGAAGAACTGGTAAACATTTGTTTCATGGCTAAAATCTAAATAAATTGTGTGAAGTTTAGAAACAGAAACCATGCCACCAAATTTTAAAATAGTGCTACCAACATACAACTTTGGCAAAATTCAGGTTTATTTAAAAAAAAAGGTGACTCTAAAGTAAAAGTGAATTAAATACCAAAGGATACCACTTTGAAGAGCCCATTCTTTGCCATGAGGACAACAAAGTCAAGTCAAGTATATTTATATAGCGCTTTTCACAATATAATTGTATCAAAGCAGCTTCACAGTATCAATCAAATAACATAATGTTTGTTTCTTAGTGGAAAAAACATCCACGTTTGGTACGGCTGATCAATGGTATTAATGATTGGTTAATTAATTTGAATATCCCCAACTGAGCAAGCCAAAGGCAACGCAAAAGTCATACCATTAGTAGCAACAGGGTGATATAAGGTGGTTTATTATTGTCGTTTCTCTACTCTTGTATTAATAAACGTTGAACTCAAAAGAATGAAGTGCAGTGTTAAGCAATTTATTTATCACACACACCACGCCTGTGCATTGGCTACTTTTTTTCCCCTTTTTTTAAAGAGACCCCCACAAAGATGAAATCATAACTCGAACCCTGCTTATATGTAATGGACAATCCACGGCTAGCTGTGCATTAAACTATTTTAATGCACGACATGGAGGCAAAGAACCGCCCGATGCAAAGCGAAGCGGAGGGTGACGTTAGTTTACCTCCGCGAAGTGCATTCATACGATGGTCATTTGCCAGCATTGACAACTTAAAGTTGTTATTGTTTGCAGTGAAATATTTTACCGGAAGGGTAAAAGTGACGGCTATTTTCGTCAGTAACGTCTCGTTAGAGCTAGCATGCTGCCCGATTTGAATCAGACACAGAAATAAAGTAGTGCATAAGATTACAATGTATTTGAATGAATGAATTAACGTTATTTCATTTATTTGAATTAATTATTGAGAGAGAGAGAGAGAGAGAGAGAGAGAGAGAGAGAGAGAGAGAGAGAGAGAGAGAGAGAGAGAGAGAGAATACCTGCGTCTGTTCAGCGCCTCTCTCTCCAACAACGGGCTATGACTTGAATGAATTATTTCAAAAAATGCGATGTAACCCTCTCTTTGCTGAGAAACAGGCACGTGCAGGGGTGCAGGGAGGGGGGGGGGGGGGGGGGGATGTCCCCCAATTAAAATAAAAAAAGGTGCCCCGCTCTCAAACAAAGATCAGTGATATTGTGGTCAATGAAACAAAATGAATGTGATTATAATTAACATGACAATGTGTACAACACTTTTTTACGTAGCCCATACAGGCTTCGTTGCCATAACTTTTCAATAATCAAAGGTAGTGTGTCTGTCGATTCAATTAAAAATCCACATATCAAATATTTTAAAATAAATCATAATTAATTTATGCCTGTTTGTCATGTTCACCGACTAATCATCATCATCTGTGACTGTTTTGTTCGACTTTCAGGATATTTTAACTCTCCTGTCAGCCAGGTTGTTTTCGAAAATAACAAGAACTTGTTCTTAAGTGACTTGCCTGGTTAAATAAAGGATAATTAATTAATTAATTAATTAATTAATTGCCAGTTATACCCTAAGAGTTTTAGTTCCTGAGTCCAGGAACACAGGTTAAAAACGGTAAAACTGACAAAATATCAGAGCGCGTTGTCAAAGCAGGAACGTAATGACGCTGCTCCGCCCATCTCCAGCAGGGGCGTTCATTATTAGCGTTCATTATCGATAGAAAATACCTCTGCATGGATATGGAGCTAGAATTGTGTCTTTATTACATGCGAGGAAATAAATGATCTGAGAGAAGAAAAAAAAAGTTTGAGAGAAAAAGTTATCACACTGATAGCAAAAAAGCATTTCATGAGAGAAAAAATAATATTTGAGAGAAAAAGTCTCATACCAATAGCAAAAAATAATAACTTGTTTTAGTCTCAAATATTTTTAGAGAAAGTATTTTCTCATAGAACATAAAAAAATACATTTGAAATAATTTCTGAGAAAAAAAACTCTGAAAATACTTTGAAAAAAAAATCTCAAATATATATTTATTGCTATCAGTGTGAAAACATTTTCTCTAAAAAAAAAGTGTTTCTCTCAAAACGCTTTTCTTTGCCTGATGCAATTTCTTGCTCTCTTGTCAGGATTTTGGGATTTTGCTTTCACTGTGAAAATTGTGTCATGGGCGGGGACACATTCCTATTGGCCAGTCGGGTGAGCATAGTCTTGTCTTGGGAGTCGAACTATTACTGAATCATTACATTATTGTTCGGTTCACACACAACTCGATGGGTAGCTGGCTGAGCAAGTTCAGCATCACTGAAGATTAAACATTAAAAAATAGCACTCATATTCATGAATTAATGTGTATTATATTATTATCTTGCTAATCGCTAATTAGCCATCATGCTAGGTAAACTTGCAAACTCATCTGGTTGATACTAGAATTTTTAAATCAAATGACAAATGAATGTTTTGATTTAGTTTCACTCCTTATTTACCAAAACAAGACGATGCTCACCCGACTGGCCAATAGAGCTGGTAAATCCCGCCCCTTCCGCTAATCCCGCTGGACCTCTAGGTTGAAAAATCGTCAATGCAAGTGAATGAGAGAAAATAATTATTTTCTAATCCCGTATGAATTTTGCAATAAATGTGAACATATGTTGTCTGTGAATTCTACAATTTAGCGGGTAGAATTTTCATACGGTTAGACTTTGGCTGCGTTCCAGTCCACTTTTAGACACGCACTAGCGAACTTCCTTAAGCACTTCCCCTCGGGGGAATCCCTGCCCCCATTTTGAAGTGGACGAGGGAAGTTTCTATGGACAGACACTTGCTCCCTCGATTTTGACCAAGGGAGCGAGTCTACTTCATATGTACACTTCAGGCAGCCCCATATACCACGATGCAACACAATTGTGACGTCACCGCAGATCTCGTCTAATCACCACCACCACCACAAACAACTCTGATATATTAATTATATATATTTTTAATTTAAAACGACCCAAACAAACCTATATACATTTGGATGCTGCGTTAAACAAATTCTTAAAGGAAAAAAATTAAATAATAAATCAACTCCATGGCTGATTCCAAGTGATCAAGGGCTTAGGACGTTCAAATTACTGTTTCGTTACCGTTTCTTTTACTGTCTATGGTTCCAATTCAGCCAATTGCAGTTTCCGCCAGCAGTGGGCACTCGTGCAACGTAAGCAATGACGTACATCCGAGTGAACAAGACGGAGGGAAGTTAGCGAGTAAAGGGTATGACAATTTTGGACTGGAACGCAGCCCCCGTGTGAGAGCACTTTGTGGACTACAACTCTTCGCTGCTTTCGACGCGTTTGATATACGTCACCACCACTAGCACACGGACGGATCCCGCTAAACATGCCTGTGTCTTTCGTGCACTTCACCGCCTTCTTTCAGGGAGAGGACAAACTAGTTGAGCGTGAATGGTGACATTTGGGTATAAAACACACAGGCATCTCGATCTAATTCCTTAGATTATCGCACCGTGATTTGTGGAGGGAAAATGTGTTATGCGGTGACGTCACATGTGACGTGCAGTCTTTCTCGTTATGTCAATTCCACAACTGCTAGCCAAAGAATCATACAATATACTGTCAAACTCGTTACATGAGAAATTATATGAAAAATTCACAGACAACATATGTTCACATTCATGGCACAATTCAAACGGGATCAGAAAATAATAATTTTCTCTCATTCACTTGCATTGACGCTTTTTCAACGTTGAGGTCCACTTGGAGTTTTACGGATGGGCGGGACTTACCGGCTCTATAGGAACGTGTCCCCGCCCATGACACAATTTTCACAGTGAAAGCAAAATCCTGACACGAGAGCAAGAAATTGCATCGAGAGCAAGAAAAGCGTTTTGAGAGAAACACTTTTTTTTTAGAGAAAATATTTTCACATTGATAGCAAATTTATATATTTTTTATGTTCTATGAGAAAATACTTTCTCTCAACTTTTTTTAGTCTCAAATATTATTTTTTGCTATTGTTATGAGAACTCTTTCTCTCAAATATTCTTTTTTTCTCATGAAATGCTTTTTTGCCATCAGTGTGATAACTTTTTCTCTCAAACTTTTTTTTCTCTCTCAGATCATTTATTTTCTCGCATGTAATAAAGACAATTTTAGCTCCATTCATGGAGTGAGTAGCAAACAGACTCGATGCATGCTTTCCTCAAGTAAATTGATTTATGTACTTCAGCTCATGTTAACTGTTTGATGAAATAAATTTATGTTGGTTGATATTCCTTGTTTAAGGAAGCTTTACATAGAAGTCGTGATTGATTTGTTCATGTATTCAGTTAATTTGAGTTAATTCCTGAAGAAGCCTATGGACTAGTATGGAGGAGTGATCCAGATCTCAGATTTCATAAAAAATATCTTAATTCGTGTTCCGAAGATGAACGCAGGTCTTACGGGGTTGGAACAACATGAGGGTGAGTAAATACTGACAGAATTTTCATTTTTGGGTGAACTAACCCTTTAAGTCCTATTGTAC